>CM077161.1:26530532-27130532 GCA_039583875.1 Platanthera guangdongensis | reverse complement strand
TATTTGTAACGCTGTTTCCAAACTTCAACCTGAGGCTTGATGATCCACTTATCTACAACAACCTTAACGTTCAGCTTCAGATTGTTGGGGCACCCCAAGTTGCGGGAACATATGCTGCCACACTCCATTATCAGATGACTTATCGGGTCCAAAATCATTCCATCGACGAAGATGGTCACCGGTACTTTGACGTCTGCTTCTTGTATCAAATGTGGTATAGATCACGATGATCATTCTGATCTAGATGATACACCCAGAAGAAGAAGACACTAAAAGAAGTCGACGCAACAACTGCTTAAGGAACGTTATGAAAAGGGGGATCCAAGAGTTGGATTGCTTGGCGAACATTCTGGAAAATTTGACTATTATGTCCTTTATTCTAAAGAATCAGAGATTAACATGCCCGAACCAACCTCTTATCATGAAGAATTCCCTCCACTAGAGTTCGAAGTAGATAGAGCTTCCCATGCTTGGAAAATAAAAAACCGAGAACTAAGAATCTTGATTGGACAACTAAGCATTTATCCCATACAGAAACTACGTTGAACTGGCCGTTTGAAAATGCACTGACACAGAACAAAGTCTTGAAGCAAATAGTAGCAAGCCAACAGACAATAGAAAAAAAGCTCAACCTCGGGCTTTCGACAATCACCAATCACGATGCTGTTCCAAGAGGGGATATCAGCTGTACATCATGAATTACTCCAGTTGGTTAGTACTGTCTCTTTCAATTCATCAATTCTGGCCTAAAAGGAGGCGGAGTTAAAGGGTCTCAAAGCCCCACTTCATTCTATCCAAGCCCCAAAACAATATCATTCCTCAGGATATTATGAAGCCCCACCTTACTCCTATCTACCCCTACTTCCGACGTTTTCCCAACCACGATCAACTTTCTCCCCGTTCGATCACAATCTTTTCAATAGTGCATCATTCCTCTCAAGAACACGCTATGAAGCACCCCAATCTTCAAAATGAAAATAAAAAAAATATTCATCTGAGGAATCTTCACCTCAAGAGTTACCTACAACTCAGCCGTCTTCCCAACTTATGGTTGAAAATACTATATCCTCATTGCTAAAGCAGATAGCTACACAACCACAATATTCATCCCTAAGGGAGAAGTGCTCCAAAGATTCAGATAATGAAAGCATGTTCCGCAACATTCTAATGGCTGATCCACCTATGGAAGATCTAACTGTTGAAGATGAAGAAACCCACGAGCCTGGTCAAACATCCCATGAAGGACCTGCACAAGCAAGACAATTCCAGAATGATCCCTCGAGCGGCTTCTTGTTTGACAATATTCCACCATCAAAATGACATAACAAAATCTATGAAATGCATATTTGGTGCATTGCAGAACTGCTACAACCATGAGGGACAATGCCTGCTGTCGCCGATTGATTCGTGTCAAAGTTTCATGATAAACTAAGACAATGGTGGATTGCTCTAGGAGAATACAAACAACAGATGATCAAACAAAGCCCGAATGTGGATGCCCTGATCATGCATGTCCATAATGAATTCTTGGGAGCATGAGATCATTATTTATGATCAAGCCAGAAAAGAATACTTGAGCATGAGGTGTTACTCGTACAAAAGAAAAGATCTGGAAGACCATTATAAGAAAATGTCAAAACAATTTTATGCCATGAATGGAATCGACGACGTCAATTTAAAATAGACTTTTCTAAATTCGCTCTTAGAACCTCTTGAAAACGTAACATCTCGACTTCAAGTAAAAAACATTTCGATCAGCCATACATCTATTGATGAGTATACTAGGACGTGTTACTTTCACTTGAAAAGTTGTGCAACCATAAGAAGTTCCTCAAGAAAATTGAAGACCAAAGTAAGAACATTGGATCGGCTTGTGATCGCCATGTCCTACATATCAAGTGCGGAAAAGACAAATCTTGTGCATGCAACAAGAAGAAAAAGGACAGATATTTTAAACATAAAATGGATGGAGAAAAGGATTATTTTTCCAAGAAAAATAAAAAGAAATGGAGATTTCTCAAAAGAAAGAAGGGAATTACAAAATCCTTAAGGTGTTATATATTCAGAAAGAAAAGACATTTTGCCAAAGAATGTCCATACAAAGAGAAGAGTTCGCAACTCATTGCAAAACTCTCTCAAATTGAAGACATAGACAACGACGACATCGAGTCACTGTTCTCTATTGATGATGAAGCCGATCTTGACACGATCCTTGCCATTGGAGCAGATCTATCAGACTCATCTGTCGAATCTGACGATGATATAATTCTCTTTGATGATAATATGTACACACTAACGACTGGCGACAACCTTCTTTGCCAGCCAACTCCTTCTGTTAGGATCCACATTTTCACAGGGAAATGAGACAGACCTATTCTAGTACTAGCATTCTTTGACACCGGAGCTGCATCCTCCATCATGAAGCTAAACATTCTACCAAAGGAATGTTGGAACTCCTGCTATTGATCATTCCGAGCAGCCCACAATAACCTCTTCACGATCACCCTGATTAGTAAACCCATCAACATTCAAATATTTTCGAGATATATTATAAAAAATCAAGTTTATGGATCAGAACTCTCTACAACAGACTTATTGAGTTTGATATCTTGCACTCTCTAAAGAGACTCTCATGGAACAAGGAAGGGCTGAAGTATAAAAATCATCTATTGCCATAGACAAAGACTCTGCATCTTTACCCAATTAAAATTCTAAGCCCTATCAGGGACGATATTGCACGCACCTCTTGTGCAGAATCACATATATAATTTCTACAGAAGTGCGACCACCCTCTATGGAAGAATCCAGAATTCTTTGTCTCCCTAGCGTTTAAAAGGAATGAAGATATCAACCCCACAAAGGCAAGACACAAAGGTATGAATCAAGATTATGCACTTGCTATAAAAGAAGTTGATTAGCTACAACAAGAAGGGTTAATTGAACCCACAAAGTCACAATGAGCTTGCAAAGCCTTCTACGTTAACAAGAGGTCCGAGCAAACTAGAGGAAAAATGAGACTAGAGATTAACTACCAACCTCTCAACCATTTTCTTGAAGACGATAAATTTCCTCTACCAAAAAGAGAAGTCCTTTTCCAAAAACTCTCTCAGGCAAAGATATTCTCCAAGTTCGATCTTAAAGCCGGTTTTTGACTATCTGGGATTGATCTAGATGATAGGCAAAAGACTGGGTTTTGCATCCCTGAAAGACACTACCATTGGACCGTTGTAGCCTTTAGGCTAAAACCGGCTCCTTCCTTATTTCAGAAGGCTATGTCAAGAATTTTCCAGTCCATCATGGATAATGCTTTGGTCTACATCAACGATATCCTATTGTTCTTTCCAGATATTGACTCTCATCATACCTTGCTCTCACAGTTTCATGATTTGGTCAAACAATACGACATTATGTTATCCGAAATAAAGATGATTATGGGAAAAACTGACATTGACTTCTTGAGAATGTATATATCTGAGAGTCAATATCAGCTCCATCCACACATTGCAACCTAATTAGATCTCTACCGTATTTGCTCGTTTTCCAGAAAATCTATATCAGACAATAAAATCTGAATGGAGGTTCTCTTGACAGCTTTCCGTTACATCCCAAGTTTCCTTTTCTCACCATACTTGAATGCAGGGAAAACTTTTATTACGATTTTCCTAAAGAAGCCTACATAGTTCTATGGTACTTTGTGAAAACCTGCCAATTTGGAATTATCTTCGATAAAGAGCGACTACTCCAACATATTTCCCTAGTTGTCATGCAACCCTGTAAGCAAAAGCACAAACAACTTTATTGTTCAACCTATTTGGCGACACCAGCTTTTGGCACGAGAAATTAAGGCCCGAAGGAAACAGTCTAAATGGCGTTTGCGAACAAAAATATATTCTTATTCATTTCAAATGCCAACAATTTATAAGCATTATTGATAATGATATCCTCATTCACAAACGATATTCTTGTGCTTTCTGGCATAAACAAAAATACAATAGCCCAGTTCCAACGCTCGCTCACAAAGCAATTCTATGTATTATTAATGCTGTGCCAATCACAGATGTACTACCGGACCTGCCAACATCTTACGGCGCAATCCCATGACTTCCAGTCAAGTATACTGAAGACATCCAACTTTGTCACTTCCAATTGAGTCTGGAGATACTCACTACCGCTTCGACCAAATCAGGATCACCCCGACTTCCGGCTCAACAGAAAAACTTATCCAAAACTATCTTCCTCCCACAGCAGTGATCACGACGACGTGGAACCATCACCTTTTTTCACCAGGGAGAGGATGAAAGATTCTCTTATAGCATGGCGTGTAAAGTATGTCTAAAAGTATGATGTGATATAAAGTAATTCTGACGTGTCATAGAAGTCAAGAAGGAATCTTATCACTTAAGATAAGATATAAAGCTGTCTTAAAGTATGATGCTATATAAAGTTATTCTGGCGTGTCGGGGAGGTCATGAAAGGAATAACTTGTATTGTAAGATAAGAATCTTGTCTCTTAAAATGAGATAGCGTGTGATGTAAGTTATCCCCTATTTGGACAACTATAAATAAGGATCCAGTATATTGGTTTGGGGCATCTTAGCCTTAGCCAATATTTCCGAGCAATAAAATTGAGTGTTCTTCGAATGTTCTAATATCTTCTTGTGTTCTTATTTTTCTGTTAATCTTGTATCCCTCCTAAGTGGTTGTACCCCTCTCCGTGAACTGCAATCTTGGTATCATAGGCAACTGCGGTTGTGGCAGCTCTCTCTCTATTTCTCTCCCTTTCTCCCTCCCTATCTCTCTCCGAGCACACCCCGCTTAGGCAGTTGCTGTTTTGGCTCCATAGTATCCTCCCACTCCGCCATCCCCGCCTTCGGCTATCCTCCGACAATCCTACTGAGGTTTTATGATTATCCCTTGTCAAACTTGGTATCAGAGTCAATCGATCCCCCTCTGCCGCGATGGCATCCAACACTTTATTTATCACTTTTCATCGTGTCATCCTCGCGACAACCTCGCGTGCTCATGTTTTCCACATTTCACAGTGCCCCATAAACGAGATCTCTCAGATGCCCTACTTGCGCAACTGCCGGTTTCAACACTCCATCTTTACGCAGGTCCAGCAGTTTTCCTGCAAGAATCCACATCCACCGAAGGGCTCTATCCCACTCCCAGTGAACATCGGGCTCATGAGTCTCCCGCTGCTCGCCAGTGCGCGCAGAAGCTACAGTGTTTCACCACCTCCTCAAGCCGCTCCTTGTGTGCGCTCTTAGCAAACATCGTGCTTGCTTCAGACATTATAAACCCAACCGCCAACAATCAAAGCTTTGTCTCCTGCGGTTTTCAGTGGGAATCGCTAAAAGCCCTTAATCCCCAGAGCATCAAAGTCTTCTTCTTGTCGCTCGAGCCTATTGAGCTCAACAACGCCTGCGTCGAGCTTCATCTGCTTCATTTACATGCCTCTACATCAAACACACTCCTTCTATTTTTGAGCAAAACGCCATTCTTGTTGTTTCGAGCATTATACCTCTACATCAAAGCCCACGCCTGATGTGGACCTGTTCCAGCCCCACGCCTCACTTTTCTGGACCTATATCAATTAATTGGGCATTATTTGATTCAGTCATTATTATTATAAAAAACGACAGAGAGAAGGGTGCTTTTTTGGAATCATCATAGGGAAATACAAGGTTGTCAGAATCGAGATCCTAGGTGGAATCTTTTTGCGGGTTGATCAGATCAGATTGTAGGATTGGATCGAGGCTCGTAAGTTCCTTTAACATTCATAAATGAAGAGTTAAAATATGAAATCGAATTTTGTATCATCCAATTACAAACAATCAACCAAAAATTTAATAAACTAACAAACAGTTGAATGATTATATCAAAATAAAGCAAATAAACTAAACCAAAGAAATAACATCGTTCTAACTATAAGTTTTACATAGGTAAATATAAAGTACACATCAATATAAAACATTAAATAATAATTTTTGCTCACCATACGGATGGTCAATCACAAAACCATTAGTACAAATCTTTAACGACTACATCAGCTATATCCTCGTCATCAAGTATTACATTTTTCTTGATGGTGATAACTGCAATAGTTATTTTCATTAAAATATATAAGCACGAGCGTCGGCTTGGAGGATGGATAATTACTTTGGGCCCGCACGAAGTGGGAACATGGACCTGGAGGCTGGATAAACAAAAAGTGTTGGAACTCTAATCGTCGGCCTAAAACTCCGGAAGGGATGCACAACCCGTTAGGTCGTCGGCTTAGAGCTTTGAAAGGGATGGGAGGACAGTGATGTTGACCTGGAAGGGAAAATGTCGACGGTCGGAGCTCAACAGAGATGTTGGCGGTCGCGATTGGAGCTCGACAGAGTTACAGAAAGACGAGGAAATAGGGTCTAGCAGAGAACCGGTTCAGGAGTTAAGACTCTTGAAGTTAAAATAAAGTTGAAATAAAATAAGCCGCCGTATTTTCTTATATTAGATTTGGATCATTAGGATCAGGTCGTGATCACGATCTTACGGTTCGGATCACAATCTCGCTTGGAAAAGCCCTGATTTCGATCCCAGGTAAGATTCCAATCGAATTTTAAAATCGGGATCGTAGGATTGCGAGATCCTACGATTCGAATTGCGATGCTGATAACGTTGGGGAAATATCGCAACTCTCGTAGCAACCCTAATTTTCCAACCACTATGTTGGACTCAAGCCAACCCTTCACATGCTCCTTATCTTGTGTTATCTCCAAACGCAGTATGGAAGACTCTCCTAATCAAATTGATAAGGGGCATAATACTAACATTCATGACATCCATGGAAGCACGCCTTCGAGGCGCCGAAGCACATCATTAGGAAGACATGACGAGCTCACCAACAGGGCTAATGATCTAACATCTTCCATTTTGGTCATTACTACCCCGCCTACTTATCAAGTCAGTGGCAGTCAGGCACCGCCACCGCCACTTATACTCCATGAGCCACCGATCCTTGTATGCTCTGTAGTTTTCTTCTACCACTTTGGGTCCGCATGAAGTGTGAACGTGGAACTGGAGGCTGGATAAACAGAAAGTGTTGGAAGTCTAATCGCCGACCTAAAACTCCGGAAGGGATGCACAACTTGTTAGGTCGTCGACTTAGAGATTTAAAAGGGATGGGAGGACAGTGATGTCGACCTGGAAGGGAAAATGTCGGCGGTCGGAGCTCAACGGAGATATCTAAGTTATCAAAGGCGCAAGGCGCACTGAGGCGCAAAGGGCCCCTGGAGCCTAGGCGTAAGGCGCAGGCGCGCGCCTGAGGCACGTGAGGCGCAAAAATGGGGGAAAATGAAATTGTGCGAATTGGGCGCCCAATTCGCGGAAATTGTGCGAATTGGGCGCCCAATTCGCGGAAATTGTGCGAATTGGGCGTCCAATTCGCTGTATTTGAGCGAATTGGGCTCCCAATTCGCTGAAATTGAGCAGATTCGGGGAATTTGAGCGAATTGGGAGCCCAATTCGCTCAATTTCAACGAATTGGGAGCCCAATTCACAAAATTGGTGGCTCTTTATCTCGTGTTATTTCCATCCACAGTATGGAGGACCCTACCAATCAAATTGATAAGAGTTATAATACTAACATTCATAACATCCATGGAAGCACACCTTTGGGGCACCGAAACACGTCATTAGGAAGACATGACGAGCTCACCAACAAGGCTAATGATCTAACATCTCCCATTTTTGTCATTACTACCCCGCCTACTGATCAAGTCGATGGCAATCAAGCACCACCACCGCCACTTATACTCCATGAGCCACCGACCCATGTACTCCCTGTAGTTTTTCTTCTACCACGCTACACCAAGTCGGAATTCCCAACCTATGATGGAAAGACTGACCAGGTGCAAGTAGTTCTTCTACCACCAATAAACACCAACAATATAATGGATTCGTTTGAGATCCTTTCACCTGTTGTACTTGGCTCAACTTTGGTTCGCTCGTCTCCTCATCGACTAGCTAGGGATTTTGTGGGGGGACTTCAAGCAGCTCTGCAACTTGTGGTTCAGTCCCCCCATTCACAGTAACCCCCTCGGTGCACTCACAACATTACGACAAACAGGGTCTGTGGACGTTTATTTGGAATAGTTTCAGCTTATTCTGACATGTCACGATAACCCCAAAGATGCAAGTCACAATCTTCATAGTCGGGCTTCGCGAGCAACTGCAACTGGACGTTGAATTTGAGGCTCCTTGAGACTTGGTGACTGCTATGAGTTTAGCCAGATTGTGGGAATGACTTTAGCGAGATCAAGGTACTAATGTACTTTCGGGCCAGGAACTCAGAATGAACTACCCGAGGGTACCCAAATCCCACATATCCGTCAAATGTCTCGTGCAGAAATGTCTGAATGGCGTCCCCCTAGTTATCAAGTCTGATTTTTATTATGTTGTCTTCTGTGTTATTGTTTTATTGCATATGTGAGTTGTTGGGAGTTAAGAGTTGAGATTGTTATTGTTAGAAGTTAGGAGTGTTATTATGTTTCTTGTAAGCCTATTTAAAGGCATGTATTTGTACATTAATATAAGAAGAGAAAGAGATTGATCACTCCCAATCTAAGATGTGGGAGTAAAAAGCATGAGGAAGAGGGCCCTAAATGGCCTTTACATATTTTTCTTCTAACACTCTCCCTCGAGCTGGAGCATACAAATTGTAGACACCAAGCTTGGATAAGAACTGATAATATAACACACGTGGTAAGACCTTAGTGAGAATATCAACAACTTGATCACCAGTCGGAACGTGTCTTAATTCTAGCTTCTTCATTTGAACTTTCTCTCGAATAAAGTGGCAGTTTACTTCAATGTGTTTGGTTCGCTCATAAAAACAAGATTCTTAGCAATATGTATAGCAGCTTGACCGTCGCAAAATAAAGTAGCAGGTGAGGAAAGCTTGACTCCCAAATCATCTAGAAGGCTTTCTAACCATGTAAGCTCGGACACTACAGATGTCATCGAGCGATACTCTGTTTCGGCCGAAGAGCGAGCAACCACAAACTATTTCTTGCTATGCCAGGTTATAAAGTATCCTTCGAAGTTGGTACAAAATCCGCTTGTGGAACGTCGATCATCCAAGGAGTCAGCATAATCAACATCGGAATAAACAATTAACGATAGAGTAGAAAAGGAAGAAGGTTTGTATATTGGCCCTTATCCAGGGTCAGTCTTCAGATATTTTAGGATGCACTCGACAGCCTGGAGGTGTGACGTTCGTGGAGAATGCATGAATCGGCTGACAACACCAATAATAAATGAGATATCTGGTCTTATAACTGTTCGATAAATCAACTTTCCTACGAAACATCGATAATACTATAGGTTGGGAAGAGGTAGATCAGTGTCAGGGGCATGAGTACAGAGCTTGTGATTGACATTCATAGGAGTATCAGCAGACTTGCATCCAAAATAGCCAGCGTCTTGAAAAATATCAAGACAGTACTTCTGTTGAGATAGGACAAGACCATCAGGACGTCGTGCAACTTCTAGGCCAAAAAAGTACCAAAGATTTCCCAAATTTTTAGTTTGAAAAACTGAATTAAAGTGCTGCTTGATCATCTGTATTTCTCTGGAATCATCTCCTATAATAAGAATGTCATCGACATAAACTAAGAGAATCACTGTTTCTGTTGTTTGATGACAAGTAAAGAGAGAGAGAAGTCCGCTGAGCTCCAAGTGAATCCAACCTCACGGAAAATATTACTAAACTTGTCAAACCATGCACATGGAGATTATTTGAGACATAAATAGATATTCTGAGATGACAGACAAGTGACTCCCCCGTGGTCTTAAACCCGGGAGGTTGGTGCATGTAGACAGTTTCTTAAAGTTCTCCATTGACAAAAATATTCTTGATTTCAAGTTGATATAATGACCACTGACGATGCACAACCAAGGAAATTAGGACTCAAGCAGTGTTCAACTTGGCAACGGGAGAGAAAGGCTCATCATAATCAAGGCCTTGTTGCTGAGTAAACCCACAAGCCACAAGAAGAGGCTTGAGACGGTCAATGGTCCCATCGGGAGCATGTTTGATCGCGAATACCCATTTACAGCCAACACAAGTCTGCCCCAGAGGAAGAGAGACCAGATCCCAGGTCTGATTAGCGCAGAGGGCAGTCATTTCCTCATCCATGGCCGCACGCCACACCGGATGTCAGAGAGCCTCCTGCACAGAGTTAGGTATAGAAATGAAGGATAAAGAAGTTGCAAATTTGAGAAGCGTCGTGGAGAGGCGATGCAAGGATATACATAATTTGCCAGGGGATGAGCCATGGAGATAGGTGCCGGATCAGTAGACAGCGAGGTACCGAAGGTAGAGGATGACTGTTGGGGGGCGTCAGAGCGAGGAGGGCAACGAGTGTAGACACGAAGAAGAGGTGGCTTGTTCGGTGCGGGAATCGATGTTGGGAGGAGAGGTGGAAGAGGAGAAGTAACAGGGACGACATGACGTGGCATTAACGACGGTGGAAGAGTAGAGGAAAGAGACGAGTAAAAAGGTTGATCTTCTAAAAGGTAACATCATCAGATATAACAATTTCACGATCAGTAGGAGAGTAGCACACGTATCCTTTCTGAGTGCGAGAGTAACCAATAAACATATATTTGGTAGCCCGAGGAGCAAGTTTGTCAGTAGAACCAAAATTATGGACATAATAGGTACAACCAAATTCCTGAGGTGATGGAGAAAGGTGGTGTGGATGGAAAGAGAAGACTAAACAGAGTGTCATAGTTTAGAGTGGAGGAAGGCAGTCGATTGATGAGATATCATGTCGTGGATATTACAAAATGCCAATAGGCCTTGTGAAACTGTATTTGAAATATAAGGAAGCGCGCAACATCAAGAATATGCCAATTTTTATGCTCAGCCACACCATTCTGTTGAGGGGTATAAGCACACAAGGTATGATGGATGATGCCAAACTAGGTACAAAGATCATCAAACACATGACTAGTGTATTCACGAGCATTGTCTGTACGGATAGTTTTAATTGTTCGGGAAAATTGAGTACGAGTCTCAATAATAAAGGCCCAAAACACATGAGTTAGATCTGATCGATCACGGAGTAAATACAACCATGTCATACGAGAATAATCATCAATAGAAGTAATAAAATAATGATAACAAAAAATACTGGTAATCTTATACGGGTCCCAAACATCAGAATGTATTATATCAAAATGAACAACGCTCTGAGTACAACGAGAAGAAAAAGAAGAGCGATGTTTTTTGTCAAAGATACATGATTCACATGTAAAGACAAGAAAAGGTAAATCAGAAAGAGCCTTCTTGAGAATCGGTAGAAGAGCATGCCCAAGACGCTTATGCCAGTCCACAGAGATGACTGCTGAGAGAATGGTGGGAGACATGTCTAAAAGGTAGAGCCCGTTGCACAGTCATCCTTTACCAATGATATTTTGCGTTCGTCGATCCTGCATTACAAAAGAAGAAGATGCGAAGGTCACAGAGCAGTCTAGATCTTCAGTAAGGAGACTAACAAAAAGAAGAATAAAAGGAGAGCCCGGGACGTGAAGAACCGAGCGAAGAGAGATAGAGGGGCTAAGAGGCATATTAGTGGAGCCAGAGACAGAAGCAGTGTCATCAATGACCACTGTGATAAACTTGGGATGGGGAGATACCAAGTACTGCGGGGGTTTCTGCGGAGTGATATGGTGGGTGGAACCAGAGTGCACAATCCAATGTGGATTGTGGGTGAGACAATCGATACCTTCATTGGAGATAGAGACAATGGAGCTAGATAACGATTGAGTAACCCTTGGAGATATTGTAGCTGGAGGCGCATGGCGTCAATATCGGTGCAAGTAGCAGAAGATGTGTCAGCAGCAACAGAGACATTAGGCGGAAGAGGCAGACCATGTTTATGATATCAAGTGGCCTTAAGATGTCCTTCCCTACCACAGTGAGTACACTTGTGTCTAGGTCGGCCATTGCGACCTCTCCCTGGGTAGCCAGAGCGACCTCCTCGAGTAGATGGAGGAGTGAGAGACAATTGAGTGCTGGAGGAGGGCGAGAGAGGGAGGTCCAGGAGCATCTGAGGGTGGTGTAACCTTCAACAACATTGAGCGAACATCATAGGGAGAGAAAATAATGGAGGAAGAGAGTATCTGAGCCTGGGCACTGTGAAGATGAGGCAGTACACGAGCCATCATCATTGCAATACCTACAACCCCTTTTTGAGCACGTTGCGTAGCAAGGTCGGTAGTAAGTGGTTGACACTGAATCAATGCCTCAACTAAGGTTTTGGATCGCGCAACAAAGGAGGTTAGGTCGTCAACACCTCCTGAGTCGAGAGATTAAAGGTGCGTAATGATGTCAAACAGATGTTGAAGACTGTCCTTGCCTGAATAGTGTGAATGTAGTTCCTCCCACATAACTTTGGCCGTCTCATGATACATGGTCATACGATAAGGCTCACCATCCAGGAGATTGAGGATCCATGTCTGAACACGACCATCATCTCGAAGCCAGTCATCAGTGGGCGTAGAAGGGATTTCCTTAGTTAGATGATGTAAAAGAACCTTTTTCTGAAGAACACGACGAACTGAGTGTACCAACTCAACTAAATTCTTCTTCCCACTAAGCGAAATAGTGGTGATGCGAAGCTCATCACAAACTTCGATAGGAGGAGTTGCAACACGAGCAGGAAGGGACAGAGCATCAGTCAACGCCATGAAGTTTTCTCGGGCGGCTAGAAGCGCATGAGAAAAAAACCTGCGGACTGGGGGGCACCGTGCTGCGGCTTGTGAGAAGAGAAACAACGAACAAATCCTTGAGGACAGAGCAGACCGGAGGCAACTAGGAACTTGCGGCAAACAGATGCTGGCAAGGACTTGCGGCAAGAGATCACTGGTTGTGTCTAGGAACTTGCGGCGGCGGTGAGAAGATGCTAGCAAGAGATAGCAGGCGGCAAGAACATAGTGCAAAGAAAACTACTGACATGCATCAGTCACTGGTTGAGCGGAGGCAAGAAAGCCGCGGCAAGAGCCGCGACGGTTGCGACTAGCAGCAATTCTTGCAACAAGAGCAGGGCAAAAAAACTGCGGTTTTAGGAGCGACGACAAGTTGCGATTTGTGGCGGCAATGATGCAATGATAGTGGCTCGAATCTCTGGCAAGGAACCAGCGGCTAGCAGAGGTAGCGGCAAGCTGCGGCAAGGAGGCAGCGAGAAGCGGCGACTAAAAAAGCGACAATAAAACAACGGGTAGCAGATGTACCGACAAGGAGGCAGCGAGAAGCGATGACTAAAAAAACGGCAATTGATCAGCGGCTAGCAGAGGTAGCGACAAGGAGATAACGAGAAGTGGCTACTAAAAAAAAGACAGCGATAACGAATCAGCGGGTAGCAGAGGTAGCGACTAGCTGGATGTGAGAAGTGGGAGCCAGTGAGCACCAATGAAGTAGTATAAAAGGGAGGAGAGTTGGGGGGGGGGGGCAGAGGAGCAACAAAGAAAGGGAAGAAAGTTGCGGTTAGAGTAAGTCTAACCTCATAGGGTAGGCCAAAGCAAAAAAAACGTGGTTAGAGAAACCCTAACCGCACAGAGCAAGGAGAAGAACAAGCCAATCACAATTAGGACCGAATGTTGGCTCTGCTACCATGTAGAATAATATGGGAATTTGAGAGAAATGAAATTTAATTTCAATCTTTACATACAAGTATTTGTACATTAATATAGAAAGAGAAATAGATAGAACACTACCAATCTAAGATGTGAGACTAAAGCATAAGGTGGAAGAAGGCCATAAATCGGTCTGGGTCTTTACATATTTTTCTTTTAACAGTAAAAAATAGTAGAGTAAAAATATAATTCCAAAGGATCTACTATACATTGCAAAAAAAATACTTTTCTACGGTATATCAAAATGCACATTAATCACTTCATAACTAAGTTTCTAGAATGTCCTAGACACCGTTTAGTGCAAAAGCAACGAAGTAATCAAGATAAGCATTATAGTCTTGAAACTAGAAGGCACTTTCCAAAAAAAATTCATCAATGATAGTGGTCATAGCCTTGTCCATCTACACTCTCTCCACCGCACCAACTAATTAATTGTGCTTATGATCTATAAGATTTGAAATGGGATGAAGTGATAGGCTTATGCTTAAGGTGTGAATATCATGTGTAAACATGAGGGCTAACACGCTTAAGCAAAATAATATTGAGATAGACTAAAGAATAATCCACCAACAACTGGAGTGAAGTGAGAAACTCCCCCAAACTTGGACTTTAGCATATGGGGTTATTTCCGCAAAACATCCTCATTCAATCATTTTAAATTTTTTTCCACTTGCTCTTTTAATTTTCTTATTCTTCTCCTTTTTTATATACCAAAATATGATATGCTGAACTTTTCTTCACTCCACATCAATCACAACACACATCTCCTGTAATGACCAAAACAATAGCTCAAAAACTCAAGTTTGAAAAATAGGATAAGGCTATATGGCTTTGGTGATTTGAAGGTGGTGATAATACAAAAAAAGGGGGTGCAAGCTCAACTTGGATAGTGCAATGGTGATTTGAAATAGGTAGGAATGCAAAGCTCAAACTATCAAAATAACGACCTATATAAACACAAAAACAACATATGCATTTGCTTCGAGAGCCACATCCGGTCAAATTCTAGCCGCTAAAAAAGAATGCCCTTTCATAACAATCCTATAATGCTTCTCTAGCTACCCATCACAAACTATAGTAGACATAAGACGAAACTAGACCTAGCAAGAAGTGACAAATAATGCATCAAAATATAAAGTAAAAAAGTTATAAACACGGGCTATGCAAATTAGATAATTTTTAACAAAATTCCTACTCAAGAACAATTGCGTACAAACTAAGGATACTGCACGTGTATACACAATACTCCTGTAACATAGTTTAATTATGCGCTTATAACTATATCATTGGTAAAGCAAGACTAAAATTCTAACAACAAAGCAAAGTTCATGTAAATGAAATTTTTTTGTGGGTACTCAAATTTAAAAACAAGCGAGTGAACATGAGCATAATAAGTAAATAATGAGGTGGATGCAAGTGAAAGTTTGGTGAATGCGAACATGATTGTGATATCTCAGGCCATCCAAGTGATATAGGATTGAGGTCTGTATGTATAGATGACATTTATAATAAGTAGAAGTTCACATTCATTCAGGAAGGTCAGACAAAGACTCGAGAAATTACGAAACTCGGAGTAAGGCTACATAAATTCCGTGCTTCAAGAGGATGTCGCCGTACGATGAGAAGTGTACGAAGACTCAAAGAGATGTCGACATACTTCGAGGAGTATACTCCATGCTTCTACTATAAGTCGACGCACAAAAATTTACGAGGAATATATTATGAGGATGATATTTAGGTTGTTTTTGTTAAATATTATTAGTTATTATGTTGGATAATTATCAATTGTAAATATGATTAAGTCTTGTAACCTGTTTCATTAAATATGGATGCCATGGCTTGCTATAAAATAACTTGCAAAATGAATAAAAATCTAAGATATTTCCTCCTATGTTTTCTTTAATAAATGTCGTCCAAAGCGTATTGAGATCAATTTTCTCTGTTAATATAACATTGTTGAAGATATCTCATGCTGAGATATGGATATGATTTCGTTTTTTTTCTCATTGAGCGATGTAACCAAATAGCAAATTTAACAAATACATCCTTCTTCATGAGTGCCTTCAATGCATCTCAAAATAATGCATCTATCATACTAATGTTTTTCTGAGTATATTTCTCTTTGGGCGATACAATCTTCTAAACTATTTCGCTTTTATCTTACCATTTCTGTGCTTGTGCAGCCCGGCTACGAGCGACTGTGCTGTCTTCGATGCATTCAACCAAGAGACCACAACTTCGGAACCACATGTGTGTGCAGAGTTCCGAAGCACTTGAGGGAGGAGAAGGTGATTGAATGTGTCCACTGTGGTTGCGGTGGGTGCGCTAGTGGTGATTGATCCGCTCTACTATTGCCTCAGCGCCCGTAGTCCAACTTTTATAGGGTAAATCAAGCCAGTTCATATACATTGGGTTGATTGGAGTTTTAAGGTTAAACTAAAAGTGAAATATTATGCTTGTGATGCAGCCTTTTGATTCTGAAAGTACTTGTAGTGTTTTATTGTGTATTAAATATCAAAGTGGAAGACATTTAATAATAAAAAATGTGTTGTATTTTTTCTTCATAATTTTAGTTTTTAATTTTTTGTGTGTTGGGTATTCTAACATGCTTACAATTTGTCCATATTTTTCTGCGCTAGACTGGTTCCATATTCTAACATGCTTATCTTCGTTGTCACATATTCAGGTCCTTCTGCTCCAACAAGTACTTTAGGCACTTATAGTCCGTAAAAATTCTAAAATTTACTTAACCGTTGTATCATTTAGGATCTGTTTGGTACTGCGGTGAGTACCAAAGTATTCATTCATGAGACAAATTTTTTGGTACGGTTGTGCACCAAAAGCATGGTAGGCATTCCATAGAGAAAATGATTTTAACTAGATTTATTATATATATAATAAATTATAAATGTTAATTATTAACTTTTTGCAATCATTTTAATATCCTATTTGTTTATAAAAAAATTAATTTTTTTAAAAAAATCCGCATACTTATCACACACTTTAAAATCTAGACATTATTTTTTATTTTTTTAATCCCGAATTTCTATGGCGATCCCATAGAAAATCGAAGGGACCAATTTTTTTGGTGCGGCATTGGTTGTAGCGGTGTTATTGTTTGTTGGCGGCGACAATGATCGCGGCAGCATCATTGGTCGTGGATTACGTCATTTGGTGGGGGGTGTAGACATTCGACTGGGACGACGACATTTGGCGGGGATGGTCACATTTTGCGTGGGAGGCGATATTTTTCGGGGCGGTGACATTCCGTGGGGGCGACGACGTTAAAGATGGGCGGCGAACATTGTGTGGGTGGCATCATTCGGGGGACGACATCATTCGGCAGGCAACAACATTTAGTGGATGACATCATTCAACGGGGGCTACATTCGTCTGACGGCAATTATTCAATGCATCTCAAAATAATGCATCTATCGTACTAACGTTTTTCTGAGTATATTTCTCTTTGTGCGATGCAATCTTCCAAACTATTTCTCTTTTATCTTATCATTTCTGTGCTTTTGCAGCCTGGTTATGAGCGACTGTGCTGTCTTCGATGCATTCAACCAAGAGACCACAACTTCGGAACCACATTTGTGTGCAGAGTTCCGAAGCACTTGAGGGAGGAGAAGGTGATAGAATGCGTCCACTGTGGTTGCGGTGGGTGCGCCAGTGGTGATTGATCCGCTCTACTATTGCCTCAGCGCCCGTAGTCTAACTTTTATATGCTCAATCAAGCCAGTTCATATACATTGGATTGATTGGAGTTTTAAGGTTAAACTAAAAGTGAAATATTATGGTTGTGATGAAGCCTTTTGATTCTGAACGTACTCGTGGTGTTTTATTGTGTATTAAATATCAAAGTGGAAGACATTTAATAATAAAAAATGTGTTGTATTTTTTCTTCATAATTCTAGTTTTTAATTTTTCTGTGTTGGGTATTCTGACATGCTTACAATTTGTCCATATTTTTGTGCGTTAGACTGGTTCCATTAGTTCAACTAAGTTCATCCAGAACCTAAAATTTACTTAACCGTTGTATCATTTTGGCTCCGTTTGGTAATGCGGTGTGTACCAAAAGTCTTCATTCATGAGGCAAATATTTTGGTATGGTTGTGCACCAAAAGCATGGTAGGCATTCCCAAGAGAAAATGATTTTAACAAGATTTTTTTATATAAAATAAATTATAAATGTTAATTATTAACCTTTTGCAATCATTTTAATATCCTATTTGTTTATAAGAAAAAATATATATATTTTTAAAAAAATCCGCATTGTTATGGCACACTTTAAAATCGAGCTAGACAATTTTATTTTATTTTTTTTAATCCCGAATTACGATTGCGATCCCATAGCAAATCGAAGGGACCAATTTTTTTGGTGCGACATTGGTTGTGACGTTGTTATCGGTTGTTGGGGGCGACATTGATCGCGGGCGGCGTCCTTGATCGTGGATGACGTCATTTGACGAGGGCAGAGACATTTGACTGGGGTGGCGACATTTGGCGGAGATGGTCACATTTTACGTGGGAGGCGATATTTTGTTGGGGCGGTGACATTCCGTGGGGGCGGCGACGTTAAACAGGGGCGGCGAACATTGTGTGGGAGGCATCATTCGGCGAACGACATCATTCGGCAGGCAACAACATTTTGTGGGCGACATCATTCGGCGGTGGCTACATTCGTCTGACGGCAATTAATCCAACAAGTAATGCTAGAAATTAGAGCATAAATTATTTTAATAACATCTATAATTAGACGTTGGAAAATTAAAGAATGAGAAACTTATAGTTAGAAGTTTGAAACTTGTAGAATGAGAAGCTTTTCCTTAGATGTTTGAAAATTAATCAAAAGTACAAATTAAAACAAATGTGAGGAATATAATACAAACTCTAATGCAATGAACTGCAGAGATAAAAAAAAAGCAACATAATATATGCAGACATAATTATAATACTGTGCAATCCAACATTACGAACAGTTTCTCACTATTACTATTTTATGTTGAATTTCTTTTTCACATGTTTGATGTTGTAGGACTTTGGCTCTATGATGATTGTTGATTTGGCGAATTCACTAAAAACAAAATTCTAATGCTCTTTGACATGCATGTCCTTAGGCACCTTCAGTATTACAATTTTAGGCTCGTTGTAGTTGCAGACATGAGACATATCATGCTAGGATGTTGCATGGTTAATACCATGCTCTCCTTGATATAAATAACCAGGTCGTTAAAATGTTTAATATAGCATCAAAATTTAGGGCATACATTTCAGTTGTTGAGTAGATATGTTATTCATATGTCATGGATATGCATACCTTTGTTAGTGTCACAATATGTACTATTACTTGCAAGAGCACTATCACTTGATTCTTCAGACATGGTTATTTACATCCCTTAATATGAACTTGCATTAAATTTAAGCACTTTGATGCAGGGATTAGCCAAATATTAAAACATTTATTCTTATGGCAGGCCTCATGCCGGAGTCTTAGTTCTAATAGAATTATAAGATAAATCAATATTAGAAAATAATTCCTAAATGTAAAAAAAAAAACAACTATACCTCGCAGCAATGTTGTTTGTTGTTATCTAAGCTCTCTAAAAATTTCTTTGTAAACAATATTCATTGTATAGATACCTTTATGACCATCCATTATGCTCTTCTGCACCATAATTTTTGTTTTTCTCGCGAGGTGCCTTGCAATAAAGCCACATACTACTTACCCTGACTGAACACATTATCGGGTAGGTATATCCTGACATTTTCAATTGTTTGGCCTACTCTAAACCCTAAAATTGTTTACGTGCTAATTTAAATAACATTCTAATATCTTCTACAATTTTTAATGGTATTCGTGACAAGAAGAACAAGTTTCCATGAAAGTGACATGTTAAAATCTTTGCTTCAATTACATTTTTCGTAAACCTACACCAAATAAGTCTTGTTCCATTACAAAGACCTATCTTCGGATCAATATTTCTGAGTAACATGATTGTCGTTCTGATTTTTAACTTTAACTTATGAGAATGTAAGTTACCTGGTGTCAATGAATTTAGAAATCGGGTTGATTCAAATTTCTCATATCATCAATGAAAAAAATCATAGGAGTAGTAAATAACTTCTTAATCCAGGAATTATAGAAGAGTGATATCATTCAACATGTTCACATGCACTTTTACATGTGTTAATAAAATACTATCTCAAATATAGTTTTTATCGCCGACGTGCGAATGTAAATTGGAAATTGTAGCATTTAGTAAATCAATAATAGACTTTTCACCCTCCCATGACATCCACATTGGATCGTGGATCCTAATCATTTCAGCTTATATGGTCAACTGTTTCCGTACTATTTTCAACTTGTAGCAAATATCCGAGAAACTACTATTATTTGTGCCTGCATATTTTCTATTATAGTTAGTATTTTGACATGAATCCATAAATATGATTGATTGATGCATGCATTAATTATCTGTGCTCTTGTTCCATTGACAGCAATAAGTAATATCTGGCAGAAATCCCCACTCATAATGATAATTTTTCCTCCAAATGGCTTATTTACATCTTTAATATCACGAAATGAACAATCAACTGCCTCGAATGTCTTTCTATCAGCCATTCGTGCTTCATCTCAAATTATGACTGATGATTGTCTGATAACTTCTGCAAAATTTGATTGTTTGTGAAAACAGTAAAATTATTTGACATCCAATTTAATGGGTATTTGTAATTTTGAGTGTGCAGTTCGACCTCCTAGTAAAAGAGTTGTGGTAATACTAGAAGTAGGTGCAGCTATAATAATGCATCATGTGTTCCCAAAAGTGGCAAGAATTGCAATGTAGAGATGTCATTCTAGTTCCTCCTGGTCCATCAATAAAAAAAACTCAGGTGTTTTGTTTCTTATGACTCACTTATCATATTGTAAGCATACAATTGTCCTTCATTGCGTAAATGTAATTGCATTAGGATCATCTCTTATAATAGGTGGTAATGATAACTCAACTTCAATAAGGCTGGAGAGGTTGTTGAACTTGTTGAATTATTCATTTATTAGTGATAAATCGAATTGTTTGATCAAACGTAATTTTCATTCCAAATATTTCTAACATTTGCTGGTTCACAAAATATCAATATAGTGGCGAACAATCTTCTCACAACATATGACATTCTAAAATATCGAGTTTTGATTAGACATTCTCGAATACTGTTATCTTGATTAAGCAGCCCATATTTCTCTACAACATTCTTAAAAGTGATATAGTGAATTTGATTGACAGTCAATAAACTATCGAATGATTTAGGACTCGGAATATGATTTAGTAGCCTATGCAAATATTATATTTCACTATCAACAAACGAAATAGAATAAATTCTACCAATCACCCTTCTTTTTCTGATTATTTTTCTCTAATATTTTTGTTGTTTGAACCAACGATAATATTTTGGAAAGTCTCTATACAAATACATGTTTTGCTCTCTTTGTTGATCGTATACACTGAAGGCTTGGTCAACATTATTTTGGAGTTTATGTTGTCTATCAATATTGATGAAATTGACTATTCACTATGAAATTTTATCTGATGTTTATTAGCTAGATATATTTGTAACTGTTCTACTGATGGATATATTCGGCTCATTTGAAACTTGAACATTCTCCATAATTGTCACAACTTGCATTTTCTCAACATATAGTCATTATATCAGAGCAAGAGAAAACACGTGTCGTGATGCCACGTCGTGCAGGGATAACTGCAGACGCTCAGACAAGATCCTACTCTTGACACTTATCATGAAATTCTCAAGCTTATCTTGAAGAAAACATATTTTTAGTTAAGTTTGACGGCCGTATTCATTGGCTCAGTGGATCAACTAGTCCACAAATGAAAATATAAATATACGCTGCGAAAAATACTTTATTTAGCTCGATTATTATCCAACATGAGCAGAGACCTCCAAAAGGACAACTCATGATATACATACCACTAGATTTAATATAAGTAGGAAAAGAGTTTTTACGTTCGATAAGATATAAAGACTTTGGTTTTAAAACGATGCTATGAATGAGATAGGAAAAATGATATTTTATATTTTAAATATAACTAACATGCAATCCTAACATAAATCCTTCTCAGAGAGCAAGTAAAAATCACAAATCATCTAGAAAGTGACTTATCAGCTAACAAGTAACTTAACATTCTACCAAATCTTCAGTGGGCATCAACAACCTGACACAAACCCACCAAAAAGGCATGTATGTCTAAACTAAAAACAAAACAACAAACTACCTCACAACGGTAAGAACATGACAACTGCAACAGATGCAAAACACTAACAACTACCAACCCTAGCCACTCAACCGGCTACTGCTCCGAGCCTGAGGCATTCAAAATAAAAGAATAGCTCAACAAGAATATACAAGTGGTAATCAAAGATCATTAGTAGCAATAATCAAAAGAGACAAAAGGGTTACCAACCTTTATATAAGAAAAGTCGTCCAATCACATCAATTAAGTCATACTATAATAAGCAAAGAAGAATTCTCAAGTAGTGTGATAAGAAAAGTTGCACCAAGTGCGAAATGAAGCCATGCTTCTATAAGATCTGCAAGTCCATGAATAAGAACATATGTGTATATGTATATATAAACAAAGAGACTGATCAGCTCAAAACACGTGAATCATTAACACCGGTAAAATGGTACTAGGTGGGGGCCACATTGTCAAACCCCAACCTTCAGACCAAACATCTTGAAAAGGCACTGTGGTGGTGACCACATTATCCAACACAACCCAACAGTCCATAAGAAGATAAGAAAACCCACCTGGTGTAATGATTGACAAACCGATACTGAGGTGGTGGTCCTTTATCCACTATCAAACAAGGACACAAATAATCATAAATTATATTAATAGACTAAAAGAAACCCAAGGTATTGAATCAAATTTTCATGACGATGCAAATGGAAGAAAACCAAAAGTTACTAAGGTATACTCGATGAATTATGACTTGACGAACTCAAAGTCACTCAAAGAATACACTAAAGTTACCCAATACTAACTCTGAAATCACTCGACGCCAAGTCTACAGCCACTAGACGCCTCTCTGCTTTACTCGACGCCAAGACAGTTGGCGGCGACATTGATCGCGAGCGACATCATTGGTCGTGGATGACATCATTTAGCAGGGGCGTAGACATTCAACTAGGGCGGCAACATTTGGCGGGGATGGTCACATTATCCGTGGGAGGTGATATTTCGTCGGGGTGGTGACATTCCGTGGAGGTGGCAACATTAAACAGAGGCGGCGAACATTATGTGGGCGGCATCATTCGGCAGACGACATCATTCGGCAGGCAGCAACATTTAGTGGGCGACATCATTCGTCGGGGGCAAAATTCGTGTGACGGTAATTAATCAATGCATCTCAAAATAATGCATCTATCATACTAATGTTTTTCTGAGTTTATTTCTCTTTGTGCGATGCAATATTCTAAACTATTTCACTTTTATCTTACCATTTCTGTGCTTGTACAACCCGTCTACGAGCGAATGTGCTATCTTCGATGCATTCAACCAAGAGACCACAACTTCGGAACCACATGCGTGTGCAGAGTTCCAAAGCACTTGAGGGAGGTGAAGGTGATTGAATGTGTCCACTGTGGTTGTGATGGATGCGCCAGTGGTGATTGATCCGCTCTACTATTGCCTCAGTGCCCATAGTCCAACTTTTATAGGCTCAATCAAGCCAGTTCATATAATATTTCTTTAAAAAATTTCCTAAGTATATTTTTCGAAAAAGAAGTTAGTTTTTCAAAATGGGTAAGTAAGTTTTTCGAGAAAGCATTGCTGTTTTCAAAAAACATTATGACCTTTCAAAAAACTCTCAAAAAAACTTCTAAGTTCTATTTTTTGAAAAATGCTCTGAAGATGTTTTTGAAAAACCAAATACATCTTTCGAAAAAGGAATTCTGTTTTCGAATAATCAAATTCATTTTTCGAGAAAGACAAGATGTTTTCGAAAAACCAAATCTTCTTTCTAATAATCCGTATTCAGCTCAAAGAAATTCTGCATAAAGTCTTTTTTTGAAAATGCCACGTCATTTTTCGAAAGAAGCAAGTCCTTTTCGAAGAATTATTCTCCTTTTGAAGAATGCAGTTGCAGAAAATTCAAACTTCAATTCGTCGATCTAGATTTCATTCGTCGAATGGAGTTCATAGTTTGTCAAACGGATTTCATTCATAATTTGTCGAACAGAACTTCTGTCAATTCGTCGAACGCAACTTCAGTCAATTCGTCGAACGCAACTTTAATTCATCGAACAAAATTTCATTCATCGAATGGACTTCGTAATTAGTTGAACGGGATTTCAAACTTTGATTCTTTTTTAATATGATTGATCTTCATTCCTTAAATTACTTCAAACTGTTGGAGAAGTTCTATATAAAGTCTTGTCGATGGATTCGCTAACCCTAATGCTAGTGTTAATCATAATCTCAAGTCTGAATCGCGGCAAGTTAAAGATCGGGAAAAGCCGCACGCCACATTCGTCGTTCTTCTCTGAAGCTTCTTCCTCGATCCAGTGATTCAACAGAAGAATAGATTTGATAGATCTCTGATTAAAGTTTCTCCAATCATCCATTTGATCGTGTCAGATCTTAAGAATTTCAGATCGTGTTCTCTCAAGATTTCTTCCTCACCATCTTCATCAAGATTTTCAGTTCTCAAGAGGGAAGAATATTTAAGATTTCAGATCTGGATTTGTGAAGTATTATTATTGTAAAACTTTATTTCAATTCTTGTAGGAGCTTTGTCTCCGAGCTTGTAGGAAGATTTTTCTTCCAAGTGTAGATCCTGTTTTGGGGGATCAAGTTTTGTAAGAGTGTGTTTAATCCGAGTTGTAGGAGTGTTTTTAATCCGAGTTGTAGGAGCGTTGCTCCGAGGTGTAGGATTGTTTAATTTGAGATATAGTGAAGTAGCCAAGGCTAGCTGTGGTGCTAGATTGGTGAGGGGGAGAGTGAACGTACCCATGATTGGGGAACCACTATAATTCCTTGTATCATCTGGATTGTTTCTGATTATTTGTTGTGTTAACTCTCTCAAATTTTTATTCCGCAAAAGATGCAGATCTCACCTATTCATCCCCTCTAGGTGATTTAGGTAGAGAACTAGATACTTTTCAGATCTACTATAAAAGAAAGGTCAGATCTTGACCTTGCTATTGCTCTTCGAAAGGGGGTTAGAACGTGCACTAAACATTCCATTCATGTCGTTGTCTCCTTTGCTCGTCTTTCCCCAGTCGAAAGGAACTTTGCTCTTGCTCTCTCGACCACTATTCTCTCGGCTACCTATCAAGAAGCTCTTGATATTCCTCATTGAAAAAGTTACCATGGACGAAGAAATGTAGACCTTGATCGAAAGGGGTACTTGGACTCTTGTCCCTACTCCTCTAGGAGCAGATATGGTTGGTTGTCAGTGGGTCTATACCATTAAGTTTCACCTTGATGGAACTATTGAACGCTATAAGGCACTGTTGGTTGCAAAGGGTTTTACTCAGACATATGGTGGGAATTTCTTTGACATCTTCTCCACGATTACTCACCTTAGTAACATCCATGTTCTTTTCTTTGTGGTTGTTAACAGAGGTTGGGAGATGTCTCAGCTAGATGTAAATAATTCCTTTATGGTGATCTACAAGAGGTGGTATACATGGAGCAACCTCCTAGGTATATTGCTCAGGTGGAATCTCTGGTATGCAGGTTATAGAAGGCAATTTATGGTCTAAAGCAAAGTCCTTAGGCCTGGTTCAACAAGTTCAACAAGGTTATCTCTCTTGCTGGCATTACTTGAAGTTTGCAAATAATTCTATTTTTACGCAATACTACTAAAGGGCTTGTTGTACTTACTATCTAAGTAGATGACATCCTGCTGAATAATGACGATAAGGAAGGAATTTATCTAGCAAAAAGACACCTTCAACAGCATTTTGTTACTGAGGGTATGGGATCTCCTATGTACTTTCTGGGAATCGAAATCCCACAAAAATATAACTCTATAGTGCTCTCACAAGAGAAATATGTGTTGAATCTTCTGAAAGAAATTGGTCTTCTTGGTGCATGACTCATTCGTTATCCGATGGTCGTTGGTGATGATAAGAGTTGGACTGAGGATTCGCCACTTCTTCCAAGAAGTACTAAGTACAGACGCCTAGTGGGAAAACTCGTCTATCTGACTTTCACCAGACCAGATTTTTGTTATATAGTAGGCAAAGACAGTCAGTTTATGCAAACCTCCATAGAGTGTCATCTCCGTTCAACTTTGGAAATTTTGGAATATGTTAAACGGTCTCTAGGAAAGGGGTTACTATTTCAAAAGCTAGTCATCTTAAGATTGAATCCTATTATTATGCCAGCTATGCTGACAACAAAGAAGATAGAAAGTCTACATCTGGTTTTTGCACCTTTGGAGTGGAAATCTTTTTAGGTAGAAAAAAATAGTATGTTGTGTCTCGTTCAAGTGCCGAAGCTGAGTATAGAAGCATGACCTCCACCATTTGCAAGTTAAAATGGTTGTGTGCCCTTATGCTTGACTTATGAGAGGTATACGATCATCCCTTATTGATGTTCTACGATAACAAAGCTGTTATATATATATCAAAGAATCCGATTTTTCATGAAAGGATAAAACACATTGAAGTTGACTACCACTTCATTAGAGAAGACATTTTAAAGATTCAAATCTATACTCCACTTGTCACAGCCAACAAAGAACTTGCAAATGTCTTTACAAAACTAGTTTCCCCTTCACTTTCAGATGTCTGTGACAAGCTAGGCATGGTTGATATATATGCTCCAGCTTGAGGGGGGTGTTGAAACTTGTAATAATAGCAGACTGGCATCTAGTTGGCAGACTAGTGATATCTTCTGACAGTCTGACGTATGGTTCTGGCGGTCTGGTAGTTTGGCGGTCTGGTCTAGAATTCTTCCATATGGTTCTCGCAGTCTGCCATGTTTGGTTGCCAGTCTAGCTGTCTTCCTTGTGTTCTGGTGGTCTGATCATTAACATTTGACAGACTAGTTCTGAAGGATTGGCAACTGTTGCGGTGATCTGGTCTTGGAAGTTTGGCAACCAGCTTCTGGCGGACTGGTCTGATATTCTAGCTAGCCTAGGATCATTGAGACTGCCTCCTTGATAGGATAAGGGAGGCTTGGTGTTCTATCTATTATTGTAGGTTGGCGGTCAGGAGGCTAAGGTCGATGTGGATAGATAAAGCATGGTGATCTAACAGCTATTGCGGTTTAGTGGTCAGGAGGCTGAGACTGCGACAATCTGGCAGTTATAGATGATGGATCGCTTCTACTAATTCTGGTGATCATCGACAGTCTGTGGTGAAGATACCAACATACACTTGTCAAGAAGAGGATATTCTGTCTAACTGCTCTCCTCTATGCGATCTGTAAATGACAGTTCGCCCAGTCTGCATTTTGTATTTTAGTTCCACATTGTCTTTTGTATTATCTTTTTGTCTCATCTCCCCTATAAATAGGGTGTAATACCCGTGTAATTTAACTTTTTTGTAGAATGAAATAATAAGTAATTTAGATTTTCTCACAATCATTAAAGTTAATATGTTTATGTCATATATCAATATATATATCTCTACAATATAAAAAGAAATATGGTAGAGCATGAAATATAAATTCATTAAGATATCAGGACTGTCCGATTTGAGTGCATAAATCAACAGCCATTTGATCTTAATCCCTCCCTCTCTCCATTTTTTGGTAGGTCTCCTAAACCTACCAGGGGTGCCTAAAGCTATATTAAAATTTTAAAAATAACAAGCCTGCACACCCAGGCAACCCGCAAGCTCTGGGTAGCCCGCCCGCTATACTAGAACCAACTCTGCATGGCCAGGCTGCACTTTCCAATTTCAAATAATAAAGGCTCAAAATTCATCCGGTTCACAGCTGGTGTGCTTCTTTTCGTCATTGCAGCTTGGGGGGTAGTTGTGAGAAGAAAGCGTTGTTTTCTTGAGATTCCTTAGAGCTTTCGAGAACACCTTCGCATAGACGACACTAAACTGTTACGGGTCACCCAATTTTTCCCCGATCTTGAGAATTAGGCCACCTTAGCTCGGAATTGGACCGAGCGTGCAAACAGTTAATGAAAAACAACAGCAAATGACAGAAGGCTTTTTATGATATAGAAACCCGGAAAGAGTGAAAAATCATGTGGTCGGATTGGTGCTGGGCCAAAATTTAGTATTTCGTTTGAGTTTACAAGAGTTGAGAGATTTCTTCAGAGGGTGACATGTCACCTCTTCATTACAAGTTCTGAATATGCAAACACATAAAATAAATTAAGTCCTTGGAGCCTTGGTGGGAGCGCTCCGGTGGGGAAAATTGCAAAGTCCTCAGAGGCTTGATGGAAGCTCTCATGCTAAGCCGGAGCCTTGATGAAAGCACTCATGTGGAGAAGAATGCCACGCCCATGAGATGTCTTCGCACTAGAGAGGGAGCATAGCAAATTCTATGTGGAGGATCGATCTAAGTCTCGCGTGCGTGTTGCGCGTGCGTGCCCCGACGGGCGCGCCGCTCTCGCGCGTTGTGGCACGGCTTGCGCATGTGTCATTCTTTGTTTTGCTCCCCTTTCAGGGTGTTCTCGGACCTTTGAGGTGAGTGCGGCTCGTTTGGTTGTGTTGGCTTACCTCCGTGCCCTTGGTCGAGATCTTCCTGGCTTGACTCGGAAATTTCAGGGGGAACCCCATCAATCTTTAATTTTATATTTCTTATGTTGTATACTTATATTTATATTTAATTTTATATTTACATCTAAATCATTTTTCAAATAATAATTTACGTTTAAATTAACATAAATTTATAATTACTTCAAAAATTACTAATTTAAATAACATGTTACCAATTTATGAAATATGTTTTAAATAATTAAGTTATTATGATTTAATTTCGGTCGGATCGGTTCGATCACTTCAACCTTGAAACTCTCTTCATTTAAAGGCAAATGTTACGTGTAAATCGATTTTTGATATGTGCAAACCAATTCTACGTGCAGACCATAAAATTATATGTGAAGCCCAAATTGTTATGTGCAAACCAATTTCTTTTTTTTTCAAAAATCTTAAATAACATCTCATTGAATCATCAACAATAAAACAACATTTCATAACAAACAAGATATTTACTGAAGCTGAAATCCAAACTGGATCAACACATAGATCAACAATAAAACAACATTTCATAACAAATAACATTTCTCAAACACAACAATGAAGAGTAGAAACACTCAATTCATACCCTGCAAAATTCCTCCTTAGTAGCATGTGCAAAATTCCTACTAAGCAGATTTCTTTTCTGCTTAGTAGCATGTGCGACGTCCTCCTTCATCGATCGTATGAAAGTTTTCCAGGTGTGTTGAGCTATCAGCACCAAACAACTCAGGTGCGACAGGATCCTTCGAGCGGGCAGTGACTTCAGGCATTATTTGACTTGAGATTATTGGTGGTTGACCTTCTGCTCGCGAGGTTTTGCTGAGATGTCTGACTCCTTCTCTGTATGTCAGACCCAGGCCCTTTTCCTTCATCCTCCCTGAAAGTCCACCTAGTGTCAGCTATGTGCACCTATGGGGGGGGGGGGAATAGGTGACGAGTAGTGCTTTTGCGGAATTTACGAGAGTACCTGCACAATAAAAATAAAGAGCACAGCACACAGAAAACACAGCAAATTTATAGTGGTTCCCCGACTTGGGTACATCCACTTTCCCCCTTCGACCTATCTCCCCAACAAGGGACGACTCGGTCACTTCTCCAACGGGATTGAAATCCAATCCCTGCACTAACGGAAGGAGCCCTTCCACATGTGAGAGTCAACACTCCCACAAACCGGGTTGCACCCAACCCTTACAACACGGAACAAAAGTTCCTTTACAACAAAATTAAATATAGAATGTACACGAGATACAAACTTCTTTTGGAGACTACGGTGTTCCTCTTGTTCGACGACGTGTTCTTGAAGTCGATGAAGAGTCTACAACCTTGGTCTCTCTTGCAGAGGATCTCCCCGGAACCGGCGGCGGCACACGAGCGGCGGCTAGCTTCGGGATCGGCGGCTACGATGATGAGCGGCTGCTGAACTTGGAGATCCAAACTTCGTAGCGAAGCAAACTAGGTCTACCAACGGTCACTCTAGGATCGGTCGTCTCGATCGATTCGGACGGAGGAATTTTTCCCGATCAACAAATTGAGAGACAAGAGATCTCTGGATAGACGCGTGAGACTCAAGCCTTGCTAGGCTTCTGTCGCCGGAGATTATGAAGGAATCTCAAATGTTGACGGCGACCAACAATCCCGAGCGCGACGGCGGCGGCAGAGAGGAGTCGCGGAATTAGGGTTACGAGGCGGCTCAGTTTCTTTCTCCGTTTTCCGTCCCCTTACTGTTCAAAAATACTGGAATATATATACTGTTGAATTCTCAAATATGACCGTTTGCGGGACCCACAAAAGAAATCCCTAAGTCCGGTTCAAACTAGTCCAAATGCAGAATCCGGTCCAGCAGCATCCTGAGAAAACGCCAAGTGAAAATCGGCGAGAATCGCAGGCGATTCTCGACGAATCGGCGAGAATCACCAAGTGATTCTTGACGATTCGTCGAGAATCGTTTGTGATTCTCGTCGAATCACTTATTGATTCTCAACGAATTTTACTTTGTATACATGAGCTGCTTGGCCACTGGTTTGGCGAGAATCACTAGTGATTCTCGCCGAATCTTACTTGACACCATTTAGAGGTGGCCAGAAGGAGTCGGCGAGAATCACTAGTGATTCTCGCCGAATCGGCGAGAATCACTAGTGATTCTCGCCGAATCGGCGAGAATCACTTGGTGATTCTCGTCGAATTTGCCTTGGACGAATTTTCGTCTTCCACCCAGGAGCTGCTCCTTGATCCTCCATGCTCCTTGTCTTCTCTTGCATATGAACGGCCCTGTACTTGAAAGTAAGTGCACTCCAATAGAGAGAGTGCACATAGGCCAACACACTGATCTGCTCAACGAGGGATTACGTCGTGCAGACCCGTGTATATTGACCTACTGCACCCTGACATTGGTGTGCACTTAGCGTGGAGGAACTGCAAGCACAACTTGAGATGTTTCATCAAATACATTGTGAATTCATCTTAGCTTGACAGGTGGCTTCCTCAAATCTAGGTAATCGTGGATACAATACCTAACAATCTCCCCCGATTTGACGAAGTCAAAACCCTACTAGCTAAGATGAATAACACTTATCAAATAATAAACATAGCATTCAGAAATTAAACATGCAGCACAAGAGAATATATGCAATCAGATCAGGACTTGAGTCATTCACAAATTCAAATATATATACCAAGATAAATATATTCACATATAATCCAGAATTGTTTATATGACAATAATAATCATTAAATGTTCTTAAGACACAGTGACAAGCTATAAAGTGTTGACTATTTGTCCTTAGCTACGTCACCCTTAAGATTTTGAGCCAAGTACTTCTTGCTTTGCCTCTCCATGTATTCTTTGGGCTTCGGGTAGTACCTAGGAGGAGCAACTTTATCTGGATCCTTGTTGTTTCTGAAAAAGATGTTGCGTTTCGCTTCAAACGTTTTGTGCGTTTCCCACTCATACTGGCTATATACTTCGTTTCGATTGATCTCTCCTCTTTCTTGCAGCCAGAAGGTGTCTAAGATTATGTTCCTTGAAGCTGGACTCCACCTTTCATTTCGTACCTCCTCCTCATTCATTCGAGTTCTCTTTGCAGCCTGTGTCTCCTTGGATGTCCCTTCTTGAACTTTTCTCTTTCCCCTGGCTTTTGCTAAGGCCTCCTGGTCAAACATACTCCTCAGTTTAGATTTGGAGAGGGCCCTAGCATCAGCGTCATGTGTGGGAGTATCTGCAGCAGCACTTGCACTTACATCCTCAGCAACACTTACTTCCTCAGCAGCCTTAGATGTCTCAGGGACATGAATACCGGCAGGGTTGTCAGGCAGAACGACGCCTAACGTACCTAGCGCCTGTTGGAGCATCCACCAGCAGCTCTCATAGACATATCTGCTTGATTGTGCAAAGTTTGTGTCCATGCTTTCTTGAATCTCGGCCAACTTAGCTATATACTCTTTCTCCCCCTTTTTGGCTTCGACAGCTATGCAGTTGGCATATGAGTGCAGGGAGTCATCAATATGCTTCGTGGTCTTGGTGAATTCAGTGATCAGGGTCTGCTGATTGGCATTTAAAGTGACCATATTACCATCAAATTTCTGAATATTGTTGGCTACAACGTGTGCGTTCTGATTTACAACAGCCAGAGTATCAGTATTCTTTTTCAAACCGGCCATTAAAAGTGTGACAGCTTCGCCGGCCGCGGTATACTTTTCTTCGAATTTTTTCTCCATCACATCCAGTTTATGATTGATCTCTACCATATTTTTAAGCATGAGATCTTCAGAAGTCTTAATCTTTTTCAGCAGTATTTTCTGAGCTGTATCAAAAGAGGCTTTAAGCTCGTTCACTATTCCTTGAATGACATTGATAGTGTGAGTGGCCAGCTCATCTCGTAACGGTATGGTCGGAGGCACTTGAGGGCCTTGCATTTCTGCAGACGCATCTGTGGAGCTGGATACCATCACAGTCTCTACAGGAGGAATATTGGCGGCCTCTGTAGAGTTATTTAACTCCCCCTCCACTGGTGCAGATTTGTCAGGTGGAAGTTCAACAGGATCCGGAGTCTCAAGTACTTCATGGCCCTCATTCTCATCTTCCTCTCCGTCCTCATCCAAGAAGTCAAGTATATCAGCAGCTTCTTCCAATTCTCGATCAGCAGTTTCCAGTGCTTCAGCTTCGGTTCCTTGAGTGTTTCTGTTCAGGACCTCCTCATCCTCCAGCTCAGGTTCACTTACTTCATGAATTTCGGCCACCGCATCCCTGGCCACCTGGGCGATTTCAGATATTACATCCATATGAGGGGGTAGAGTCTCCCCCTCGATTCCTGCAGTCACGGTATCAGGAATTTCACCGGGGGAGACTGCTGGAGATACTTCCTCGTGATCTTCCACAGCAGGCTGCCCGATGCGCCGCTCCCATCGATCAAACACACTTGCATCCATCTTTTTCAAGTAGTGGAGAGGGACGCCTTTGCTCATGTCGAACTTGTCTCCGTTGAGCTGATTGAGATATAGACTTATGATGCGGCCGAAACTAGGAGTGCCCAGAGTGTCCTTGATCTTTTGGAACAGCAATTCCCCCCAGTTAAACCTCTTGCGGCAGACAACAACTATGAGAATTTTGAACATATCTCCTGAGATATGATCATGGGAGCCCGGTTTGCAGATGAGCACTTTTCCAATAACGTCAGATAGGAGCTTCCCTTCTTCATTCATCTCTTTTCTCTTTATTGATCGAGTTCCTCTTGGAAGACCGCAGAACAAGAGAGTTCTGGCTTTGTCCTCGTCCTCCAGATAGTCCTCCTGCTCCGAACTAGAAAGCTGCAGGTAGCGAGTTAACTTACTGGCAGACATCTTTACTTTTGTCCCAGCCACCTTGCTCTTGATTATGGAGTCTCTATCTCGGAGTCTTGCGGTAGAGAAGAACTCCAGCACTTCTTTGTCCAGGACTTTGCAAGGGTGCTCCAAGACGAAGGTTAGCCCAGCCTCTTCCAGCATTAGAATGATATTCCGGAATTCGTCCGAGGCATGAGAAAATCCAGTGCGAACCAGCTCGCAGCCAGAGACCAACCCTACAGTCGTCCTTGGAGCCATTGTAGATCTAGAGAGAAGCCCTACTCAAAACATTAATGAACTTTCAAAAAGAAAACTTCATTAGTGGATGCTTCGGGTGAGGGGATACCTAGAGGTGAAGTCGGTGAGGTGGTTTGAGCGGAGCAAAATCGAGACTTGGGGAGATCGACGGTGCGGGCTTCGGCGGGAGTCGTCGGGAGCCTTTCGACGAGAACTTTGCGAGACCCTTGCGGGAGCTTAGGAGGAGACTTCACGAGCTGCGGGTTTCGGCGAGTCGGAGGGAGAGCTCCTGCGGGTTGCGGCGAGTCGGAGGGAGAGCTCCTGTGGGTTGCGGCGAATCGGCGGAAGAACTTGGGAGAGCGCTTGCGGGTCGTCGGGAGAACTTTTGCGGGACTCGTGAAGAAGACGAGGGGTCGGCGTGATTCGTGATAAATACGAATAGGCGGAAGGGCTCTTTCGGCGGGATTTTCTAATTCGTCGGGATTCGGGGTGAATGTCAAGGGTCGGCGGGATTAGTCAGTCAGGAGATTTGCCGGCTCCTGATACCTTTTGTCTGACTCGAAATTGAGAGGTCCCTTGACTAGATTCGGGGTGAATCTCATAAAAGCTTGCAACCTTTTATGAGATTTTCTGATGTCACGTCTATATACACATGATAAATACATGTATGTTTTACAGTCAAACGAGTTGGATTTAACGAGGCTTTTTCAAAGACTTCTTGATGTCAATTGTGAGTTGTCGAGATTCACGATGACATAACTTCGTTACCCCTTTATTGATGTGTAATGGTTTGCATGCATCGAGTTAATCTCTCCGTAATGTGCACAAACACATGATAAGCATAAGTATACGTATACACAAGGATAGAAATATATATATATATATATATGTTTATTTTGAATGAGGATGCATCATGACACAAGTCCTTGAACTGATCAAAATTACCTGGGATTTTGAGAGTCATCGTTTTAGTCCCACAGGTAGAACACATTAGAGGCTCAAAGTGAATATGCTCAAACAGGTAGCACATCTGTTATTGCAGACGTTTGTTCCACGTTAGCCTTGAGCCACCTACTGTCCAGTTCCCATCGTATTCACGGGGTCCTAGACTACCCTGCAAGACAGAATTACTTTACCTTAGGAACCCAAATCATATTGGGTCCTAGGTTTCTATTAGCATAAGCACGCAACTGCCTTCCTTCAGAAAACCTGTCTGGAAGACTACCTCTGTCCCTAGAATGTGGATAAGCCCTTGCTGTGGGCACAGAGGGGTTGTGCCAACAATCAATGGCAAAGTGCCCCACTTTGCCGCAGCACCAACAGGGGTGAATGTTGTATCGCCGTTTTCGACCTGATCTAGTGACTGATGAAGTCACGATCCTAGGTCCAAACGGGATAGGGCATGATCTTGTCACAAAAATTTCTCTTCCATCGCGACACGTGGAAGGGTGGAAAGAATGCATGTTGTGAGCGTTATGAGGCCGGGAAGGTGGTGCCATTCTTCCAGGCATCTCCCTTACAGAGGCCCCATGGAACCTGACATCATGACTTCTATCCTCTCTATCCCGTGTCCTCGAGTGGTGAGAAGTCTTCTGTGAGCTGGGACATGCTGAGCCACACTGTGTTGAGGCAGTGGCAGTGAATACAAAGGGCTCAGAATGAGCCTTAGGTATTCTCTCGTGGGTGGCCATGCCGGCCCTTGCACTCCGGGTGTCTCCACATGGGGACAGATCACCCTTGCAGTGACCACGATTATTCCTGTGGTCATACCTGAAGGCATGATGAGTTGCCTTCCTGCTTGGAGTGGGGGGTCGGAATACCGTTTCCCCATTTCTCCACGAATTGACAATCCGGGAGATCCACCCGTTTTCTTGCTTTCTCTTAATGACATCAACCTTGGAGAAGTTTGATACTATTCTTTTCTCATTCTCCAGACTACTCTCTAGAGCCGAGATCTTAGAGTCCTTGGCCTTGTTGGATGCCAATTGGAGAACCAACAAGACCTTCAGTCGAGCAATCTCTTGAGCTTGCTCCTCAGCAAGTAGATTGCTTGACTGAAGGGCTCTCTTCAGGGAATCAGCATTTTCTGAAGGAGGGCAGTTCCTGTCTTCAGAAATTTCAAGAGATACAGGGCAGGATGAGGAAGTTACCTGCACTTCTGTGTTATTGTCGTTAGATCCAGTGACTATAGTTTCATCCACATCAGAGCTGCTTTCCTCACTGTCCTCTTCAGTCTCTAACACGGACACTGGAGCTCTGATGCAGTCCGAAGGATCCTTGCCTTCATCTTCAGAAGTGGGGACTCCTACATAAGCTTCATCCTTTGATTGACAGCATAATCCAGCTTTCTCTGACCCCCCCATCAGCTCTGAGATCATCATCCACAGAGATTTAGCCGTTCTACATTTTTCCAATCTAGAGCGAGAGGCTCCAGACCAGACATCCATGATGATTTGTCGAATCCTCTCGTCCAGGTGAAATAGTGATAGTTCCGTCTCTGACATCTCAGCAATGCCCATGGGCACTTGGATCCCAGAGTCAGAGGTCTTCATGGGAATAAACGGACCCTCTTCCAGAATGAAGGATGCTCGAGGATCGATAGCACCAAGGTGAAATGATACTCTCATTCTCCAGATGGGATAATAATCCTTTGTGCATGCGGGGAGTTTGAGTGGCGGAATCTCATAATCCAGATCCATGCTTCTGACACTGGTGGCAGGATTCTACTCAAGGTGTTAACCTTTTTGAAGAGTAACCTCGCTCTGATACCACTTGAAAGTCCACCTAGTGTCAGCTATGTGCACCTATGGGGGGGGGGGGGGAATAGGTGACGAGTAGTGCTTTTGCGGAATTTACGAGAGTACCTGCACAATAAAAATAAAGAGCACAGCACACAGAAAACACAGCAAATTTATAGTGGTTCCCCGACTTGGGTACATCCACTTTCCCCCTTCGACCTATCTCCCCAACAAGGGACGACTCTGTCACTTCTCCAACGGGATTGAAATCCAATCCCTGCACTAACGGAAGGAGCCCTTCCACACGTGAGAGTCAACACTCCCACAAACCGGGTTGCACCCAACCCTTACAACACGGAACAAAAGTTCCTTTACAACAAAATTAAATATAGAATGTACACGAGATACAAACTTCTTTTGGAGACTACGGTGTTCCTCTTATTCGACGACGTGTTCTTGAAGTCGATGAAGAGTCTACAACCTTGGTCTCTCTTGCAGAGGATCTCCCCGGAACCGGCGGCGGCACACGAGCGGCGGCTAGCTTCGGGATCGGCGGCTACGATGATGAGCGGCTGCTGAACTTGGAGATCCAAACTTCGTAGCGAAGCAAACTAGGTCTACCAACGGTCACTCTAGGATCGGTCGTCTCGATCGATTCGGACGGAGGAATTTTTCCCGGTCAACAAATCGAGAGACAAGAGATCTCTGGATAGACGCGTGAGACTCAAGCCTTGCTAGGCTTCTGTCGCCGGAGATTACGAAGGAATCTCAAATGTTGACGGCGACCAACAATCCCGAGCGCGACGGCGGCGGCGGAGAGGAGTCGCGGAATTAGGGTTACGAGGCGGCTCGGTTTCTTTCTCCATTTTCCGTCCCCTTACTGTTCAAAAATACTGGAATATATATACTGTTGAATTCTCAAATATGACCGTTTGCGGGACCCACAAAAGAAATCCCTAAGTCCGATTCAAACTAGTCCAAAGGCAGAATCCGGTCCAGCAGCATCCTGAGAAAACGCCAAGTGAAAATCGGCGAGAATCGCAGGCGATTCTCGACGAATCGGCGAGAATCACCAAGTGATTCTCGACGATTCGTCGAGAATCGTTTGTGATTCTCGTCGAATCACTTATTGATTCTCAACGAATTTTACTTTGTATACATGAGCTGCTTGGCCACTGGTTCGGCGAGAATCACTAGTGATTCTCGCCGAATCTTACTTGGCACCATTTAGAGGTGGCCAGAAGGAGTCGGCGAGAATCACTAATGATTCTCGTCGATTCGGCGAGAATCACTAGTGATTCTCGCCGAATCGGCGAGAATCACTTGGTGATTCTCGTCGAATTTGCCTTTGACGAATTTTCGTCTTCCACCCAGGAGCTGCTCCTTGATCCTCCATGCTCCTTGTCTTCTCTTGCATATGAACGACCCTGTACTTGAAAGTAAGTGCACTCCAATAGAGAGAGTGCACATAGGCCAACACACTGATCTGCTCAACGAGGGATTACGTCGTGCAGACCCGTGTATATTGACCTACTGCACCCTGACATTGGTGTGCACTTAGCGTGGAGGAACTGCAAGCACAACTTGAGATGTTTCATCAAATACATTGTGAATTCATCTTAGCTTGACAGGTGGCTTCCTCAAATCTAGGTAATCGTGGATACAATACCCAACACTCCCTTATCTGTGCTGGAGGAGTGCCCTGTTGGAACCCTAGTTCTGATTTGGGCAAGGAACACTATTAGGATTGTTAGATTGACCCAACATGTATCGTCATGGGTCATAGGATCTCTTCCAGGCTTGTTCATTCAGAAGAACTCCAGATTGCTGAAATAAATGGAGTTAAAACAAAGTCAAAGAATCAGATCGATGATCGTCGAACGCAGTTCGACGAACGACGATCTCAGGCCGACGAATTCTGAATTGCTTCTCTGAATTCAACTCGACGATTTTAAGACTCAAGAAAGGCTATGTCGACACCCAGAGGATTTGTGTCGGCACAAAAGAACTCAGGTCGACGATTGGTGGACAACACTATCTCAGCTCGACGAAATCAACAACTCAGTTTCTCAGCTCGACGAAACAGAAACTGAGCTCGACGAACTGCGAGCTCCGATCGACGAACGCAGGCAAGATATTCAGCTCGAAGAATCTAGCTGAGTTCGACGAATGTTGAGCTCAGGTCGACGATTGTTGAACTCGACGAAAGTTTAGGTCGACGATTTCTGCGCAATTAGTAACAGTTGGCAGAATTTATTGAGGATTAATTACAGTCAACATTCCCAATGAATATAGCCGTTCAAACGGACAGTTACAATTGGATTAATGTTTGATCAATTCCCAATGCATCTCCACTCTCAGGAATGTTTTTCTTCCACCATCAAGGCCAGGGATTTTAAATGTCTGAATATATACAGAGAAAGAGAACAAGCAGATACAAAACAAAGACACAAGATACAGAGAAAAAGAAGAACAATAGTAAAACATAGAAAGGGCAATATCACTACAGCAACTAGCAGCCCTAGATCAGAGGAGACAGATATCATAAGAAGAAGAAGAACATCCATTCATATAAAGAGTCTTCTTCTTCCTCATTACTACAGGACAACTTCAAGGACAACAAACCTCTTATCAGTCAGAAGTTCCTGAAGATTTCTCTGGTCCAGGCCTGAAGATTGAAGGCCTATCACCCTGTAGCAGAGCTCCAGTTTTCCCTGATCCATTCTACATCTTAGGGGGAGCCTTGGCTAACATCAACATCCACAAGTCTTCTCAGTTTATTGAGAAAGAGAAGACCATATCACTCTCTTCCCCCTCCTGTATAAAGGGTTGTCATCTCCCTTCAAAAGTGATTCCTGGTTGCAAGTCTCCTTCAAAAAGACTTGAGGTTTTGGTTTTTGGGGACCTGATCAAAACCCATTGGTGTCAGGCACCTGATCAAAAACCTGAGTGGATTCCTACCAGGGTGGTAGAAGAGTGGATGTACCTAGGTTAGGGAACCACTATAAAATCCTTGTGTCTTCTGTGTTGCTTGATTTCTTTCTACATTTCTTATTTTATATTTGTGCTGTGACAAACTCTAGCATTAGTTCAGATCTATCACTTTCAATTGGTATCAGAGCCAGGTTGGTTAAAAATACCACACCTTTAGAGGTCGGTTAAAATACCACACCCCAGGTTGGTTAAAAATACCATACCTTTATTGGTTGTACAGGCTAAAACCTGAACCAAAAAGATCCTTTGATAGATCTTAAGAATCTTTTGAGTCTTATCATGACATAAATTGCAGATTTTTCAAGCACCAGACTGCCCATGTGCAATCTAGATAAGCTTGCACTATGGAAGACAAGGATTAGATTTTTTATGGACTCTATTGATGAAAATATTTTTCATTCCATCTTATCAGGTCCTTATCAAAGTCCAAATGTTGTTCCATCATCTCAGTGGACAGATGCCCAAAAAAGGATGAAGATTGCTGATGCACAAGCAATGAACATTCTGGCACAATCAATGTCTGATGACATGTTTGAGGAACTTGCTGAATGTTCATCTGCAAAAGATATGTGGGACTCCATCACAGCAATAGATGCTGGATCAGCAAAAGAAAGACCATTTAATGCTGAATCTTGGAGTGACTCAGATGTTTCATCCTGCACAACTGAGGATGAAGAAGAAGCAAGAACAAGAGAATTTTGCCTAATGGCAATAGATGCTTCTCGCAGCAGCTATGCTGAAGAATCTGAAGAATCAGAGTGTGAATCAGATGAAGAGGATCAAGTTATTTCTTCCCTTAACTCTTCTTCAGCTAAATTTAACACTGATTTCAAATTATCACATAAAAATTATCAGAAAATCTCAGTTCAAAATATTTCGTCGAACGGAGATCGACGACATCAATACTATTCGTCGAACTCAGATCGACGAACTATGAACAAAGATTTTGACTTGTACTATTCAGAAATCTGTGCTCGACGAAATAAATATCATTCGTCGAACAGAGATTGACAAAAATGGATCACAGAAGACAATTATTATCACTCTGTGAATAGAGATCAACGATCTCAATATCATTCGTCGAACTCAGATCGACGAAAATATATTTCGTCGAACTCAGAATTTCAAAACAGAAATTTTTATTCTTTCATTTCTGATTATTATAAAAGAGAACCAGGACCCAAGGTTATCTGGGTCCAGAACTCCTAACATTTCCTTGCAGGAAAAGAATTCTGTTTAGCCCTCAAAGAGGATATCAGTGGCTGAACATTCTGAGCAAAGTCATGTATATAAGGGGAGTTTGGCTAGCTGCAGTAGATTAGTTTTTGCATTATTTATTCTGTTTTAAAGCTTCCATGTACATCTGCTGATATCATATAAATCAAGCAGATTGTTTTTGCTTTGCGTTTTATTTACTTTTGATGTAAATAGTGTCCTTACCCAAATAGGGGGAGATTGCTGGAACCCTAGTTCTGATTTGGGCAAGGAACACTATTAGGATTGTTAGATTGACCCAACATGTATAGTTATGGGTCATAGGATCTCTTCCAGGCTTGGTCATTCAGAAGAACTCCAGATTGCTGAAAGAAATGCAGTTAAAACAAAGTCAGAGAATCAGATCGACGATCGTCGAACGCAGTTCGACGAACGGCGATCTCAGGTCGACGAATTCTGAATTGTTTCTCTGAATTCAGCTCGACGATTTCAAGACTCAAGAATGGTTGTGTCGACACCCAGAGGATTTGTGTCGACACAAAAGAACTCAGGTCGACGATTGGTGGACAACACTATCTCAGCTCGACGAAATCAGCAAGTCAGTTTCTCAGCTCGACGAAACAGAAACTGAATTCGACGAACTGCGAGCTCCGGTCGACGAACGCAGGCAAGATATTCAGCTCGATGAATCTATCTGAGTTCGACGAATGTCGAACTCAGGTCGACGATTGTTGAACTCGACGAAAGTTCAGGTCGACGATTTCTGCGCAATCAGTAACAGTTGGCAAAATTTATTGAGGATTAATTACAATCAACATTCCCAGTGAATATAACCGTTCAAACGGACAGTTACAATTGGATTAATGTTTGATCAATTCCCAATGCATCTCCACTCTCGGGAATGTTTTTCTTCCGCCATCAAAGCCAGGGATTTTAAATGTCTGAATATATACAGAGAAAGAGAACAAGCAGATACAAAACAGAGACACAAGATACAGAGAAAAAGAAGAACAACAGTAAGATATAGAAAGGGCAATATCACTATAACAACTAGCAACCCTAGATCAGAGGAGACAGAGATCATAAGAAGAAGAAGAACATCCATTCATATCAAGAGTCTTCTTCTTCCTCATTACTACAGTACAACTTCAAGGACAACAAACCTCTTATCAGTCAGAAGTTCCTGAAGATTTCTCTGGTCCAGGCCTGAAGATTGAAGGCCTATCACCCTGTAGCAGAGCTCCAGTTTTCCCTGATCCATTCTACATCTTAGGGGGAGCCTTGGCTAACATCAACATCCACAAGTCTTCTCAGTTTATTGAGAAAGAGAAGACCATATCACTCTCTTCCCCCTCCTGTATAAAGGGTTGTCATCTCCCTTCAAAAGTGATTCCTGGTTGCAAGTCTCCTTCAAAAAGACTTGAGGTTTTGGTTTTTGGGGACCTGATCAAAACCCATTGGTGTCAGGCACCTGATCAAAAACCTGAGTGGATTCCTACTAGGGTGGTAGAAGAGTGGATGTACCCAGGTTGGGGAACCACTATAAAATCCTTGTGTCTTCTGTGTTGCTTGATTTCTTTCTGCATTTCTTATTTTATATTTATGCTGTGACAAACTCTAGCATATGTTCAGATCTATCACTTTCATGCCCCCTCCCGAGTCCATGTGTGGCACGTGGAGCGGCTTACTCCGCTAAGCGAGTGGTGGCTTGAAGGTAATGATGACATGTCTGTTGTCGTAAGGTATTCCCTTAGAAGTCCCTAAGTCTCTGAGCGAGGCGAACGTCTGAGTCTGATGTTGCATTCATTCCTCCCTTGAAGATGCTAGTGTGGTGACTATCTCCTCGAGGTGCGACACATTGTTGGTGGGTGAGTCATTGGAAGCTTGATTGTAAAATCCCTCAAAATTCGTCCGGTTCGCAGCTGGTGCGCTTCCTTTCGTCATTGCAGCTTGGGGGTAGTTGTGAGAAGCAAGCATTGTTTTCTTGAGATTCCTTAGAGCTTTCGGGAACACATGCTACCAAGAGATGTACTCCTCCTTTGACCCTACAAAATTCCAACAAGATGACAACTGTATGCTCCTTCCCTCAGCACCACGACAATAATTGGCACTCAATTTCATATCAAACAACAGATTGGTACCTATCGAGAAAGGTCAAGTTAAAACAACATTTACACTAAAACTATACTACTAAGCAGAAAAGAAATCATAAAATATATGTTTACCAATCTTCTCCAAAAGATGTCCAAAAAGCCAAAATTATCCTTTTAAATTCCCATTAATTATATTGGCACCTACAAAAGAATTATTCATTTGCAAATATTAACCCGATTAAAATACTAAAGATATATACAAATTGAGTAAAAAATAAATTTTGTAGCATTCTTCTGCAATGTCCCGATGATACCTCCCCCAAGTAGAGATAATTGGAGATATTGGGCAGTCTTCACGCATCTTAAGTAGCACAAAATGTTTTCCATGAATAAATCTTATGAATATTCTACTTCGTGAAGGCGGTGGCGTTGAATGTAATGGCAAGAATGTAAAAGACTGAAAAATGCTAAAATGGACCAACACAATATTGTAACAAGATGCAATAATTAGTCTCATATCTGTCATTGTCATCCACTTATCTAAAGGGGCTAGAACAACTTAACAATCAAGTGATTCTTGCAATTCTGATTTTCTAAACTCCCCAAATATATCATCATACAGATCTTTATGTTGTTGCATTTCATGTGAAAGATTAATACGAACTTTTAACCAATCATTCCCCATATTTAACCCATTACTGATTACTCTGTAGCCACAATGTCCATCCACATCAACATCAACAATATCAACAATATAAGATCCTTCAGAAAGTAGTAAATATTGACGAAGAAGAGAAGAACTGACTGTTGTCTGAGAAGTGAAATGTTTGTCTAGATGTAATCATGGAAGAGGAGCACATATTGGCTAAAAGATCTCACATCGGAGAAACGAAGGAAGAGGGAGTCATTGTGTCGGGATGGAGGAGCTGTCGGCGGAAGGAGGCAGGGCTTGCCATTTTGAGGGCGAGTACATCGAAACCCATGAAATCGGGGAACCAAAGAAACCAGCGATAGCTCGGTCGATGAGGTGTCGGGCGGAGGAGGCGGAGGAGGCACAGGCAGAGGACGCGTCGTGCGGAACAGGCGATGGAGGCATCGTGAGAAAAAAATCTAAACCATAATATCGTGAAAGCCGAAAGAGGGGGAGACTGGTTTGCCCTGATTGGTTTGTAGGGAAGTGAAATAAATAGATTTTATTTAAAATTTTGTTTTGCACCGTTTGGTTTGCACATAATAACTGCCAATTTAAATTATATGCTCGGATTGTCAAAAACTTGGGTTACAAAAGCAATATATATGTGGTCTGCAAATAATCATGAATTAAAAATTCACTCAAAAAATTTAGGCTGTCGGATCGATCAGATCTGGACTGCAAATAAACCTACCCAAAACCCCCCTTCTTCTCTCTCCTCAATCCCGAGCCCACCCAAAAAATCGTGATTTCTCATTTGCCCAGCCCCACCCTCCCCCGTCTTTCCACTGTCGTCGGCGGCCTGACCGGCGCCCACCGACGGTTTCGCCGGAGTCCGACGAAACCGTCGGTGGGCGCCGGTCAGGCCGTCGGCGGCTCCACCACCGATGACAGTGGACAGAGGGGGAGGGCGGGTCTGTGCAAAAAAAATGGGGGGGGGGGGGTTATTTTGCTGATATATATATAATATATATTTATATATTAAACATATTAATAATATATTATATAAATATATGTAATACTATATTACATAGGCACGAAGCCCGCCGCCGCAACTGGGTACTGTCGCGCGGGGCATGAGGGCCGGAGGCCAGTGCCTGTCACTCGTGTGTGTGTGTGTATATATAGTCGTGTATAAAAATCCTGATCGGGTCGGGCCAGACTGGGCACGATCGGGCCCGGGCTTCTGTGAAACCGGGCTCGGCCCGGGCTCAATTTGAGCCGGGTTCGGGCTCCATCCAAAAGAGGGGGCCCGTTTAGGCCCTTCAGGTCGGCCTGGGCCGTCCTGAATTCAGAAAGGCGGGTTAAAATCCCGCCTAAATTGGCGGGATTTTACCCCGCCGCCCGCCTTATCATAGGCGGGATTAATCCTGCCTGAACATGCGGGATTTAATCCCGCCTGATCTGATCAGGCGGGATTTAATCCCGCCTGATCTGATCAGGCGGGATTGGATAAGGCGGGATTTAATCCCGCCTGATCAGGCAGGATTGGGATTAATCCCGCCTGGCACCTGGCTGGATTAAAATCGCGCCAGGCTTCCGCTTAGCCCGGTTCCAGGCTCAGGCTAGCCCGGCCCCCCGGCACCGGGCCAGGCAACCTATAAAAACGAGGGCCCGGTTAGGGCCCGAAGCCCGGCCCTGGCCCGGGCCGGGCTTTTCCCGTGCCGGATCACGCCGGGCTTTTGCCGGGACGGACCCGGGCGGGCTTTCCGGGCCCGGGCTTTTTGCCCACGACTATATATATAGTACCCGACCCATCGCTACGACCCCGCGCGACTGTACCCGGCCCGCCACTACGACCTCGTACAACTGTACCCGACCCTACAACACAACGCGACTGTACTCGGCCCGCCACTACGATCTCGCGCAACTATACCCGACCCGCCTCCGGTAGACTTCGCCCGTCCACGACGATAATTTAAGAAAAAGATATAAATATAATTTTATAAATAACAAAATTTTAAAATATAATTATAAATGCACATATATAATGAATAATATATATAATCATTATTATATATAGTATATATTTTTATGTAATAATGAATTATATTATACCTATATTTATATAATTTTTTTATAAAATACATAAAATATAACAATATAAGTATAAATTATTTGAACTTTTATTACCATTGTCTCTTTGTCTCATTGGATTGAATTGTTCCTCATATCCTTGAGGTCTTGGGTTGGAAACTAGATAGTTGCATTTAAATTAAAATATAATTTTAACAGCCAATCGTCCGATTTTTTAAGAGTTATAGGGGCAAAATCATAATTTCACATAAGTTTAGGACACCCTGATAGTAGGTTTAGGAGACCTACTAAAATGTGGAGATATAGAATGATTTTGTTGTGCTCGATCAGATGGTTGTTGAATTATGAACTCATGATCTGACGGCTTGTGGAATTATGAACTCATGATATTCACAAACCACAGTATTTCTTTATATATGGTAAAGACCATTTGATCTTAATCCCTCCCTCTCTCCATTTTTGGTAGGTCTCCTAAACCTACTAGGGGTGTCTAAAGCTATATTAAAATTTTAAAAATAACAAACCTGCACACCCAGGCAACCCGCAAGCTCTGGGTAGGCCGCCCGCTATACTAGAACCAACTCTGCATGACCAAGCTGCACTTTCCAATTTCAAATAATAAAGGCTCATTATAGTATTTATATTCAAAAACCTATTCAGCACTCCCCGGTGTGGGACTAAACGAAGCACAAATTAAAAAAAATAAGGGGCGCGACTTTTTGGGGTTCAAGATGGTCTCAAAACGAAAAGTGATCAACATGAAAGTTGTAGATCTCGGCGATATGAACAACTTCCATGCTGATCACTTTTTGATTTAGAACCGTCTTGGCTTCCGATTTGGGCCTCAAAATTGGGGGCGGTGAGAGTGCTACAGTACAACCTCTCGCCGCCCCCGATGTCGAGGCCCAAATCCGAAGCCAAGACGGCTCCAAATCAAACAATGCTCAACATGAAAGTTGTTCGTCGCCGCTATCTATAACTTTCATGTTGATCAATTTTTGATTTGGAGCCGTCTTGGCTTTCGATTTGGGCCTCAAAATCGGGGCCGGCGAGAGGCTGTACTGTAGCACTCTCGTCGCCCCCGATTTCGAGGCCCAAATCAGAAGCCTAGACGGCTCCAAATTCAAAAGTGATCAACATGAAAGTTGTTTGTCTCGCCGATATCTACAACTTTCATGTTGATCACTTTTCAGTTTGAGACCATATTGAACCCCAAAAAGGCTGGGCCGGGCGGGCTGGGGCAGGCTTCGAGCGGGTGGGTGGGCGAAGCCCGCCGTGGGGCGGGCGAAGCCCGCCGTCGCCGACCGGGTACTGTGGCGCATGGCCATCAGGATGGAGGCTCGTGCATGTCACTCGTATATATATATATATATATATATATATATATATATATATATATATATATATATATATATATATATATATATATACATTGGCATGTTCGCTCAAGATAGATACAAAAACAAAAGAGGAATTTAAGCATATCATGAAGTAGAGTAATATATAGTTCATGTCGATCCATTTCTACTTCATGCAAATTAATGATATCTAATGAATAAGAGATTTAAGTATCCAAAGAGGATCAAGTGAAATAGTTCCTTAGGGCATCCAAATACTGCATGTTGATTTTTGGGGAGAACGTGATGAATGAGCCTTTTCAAGTGGAGTTAATATTTCATCTTTAATTTTGGGCTTCCATTCATACTTTGGTTTAACATTCTTATATTTCAAATTTCCATAATGATTTTCAAAAATATTATTTTTAGAAAATTTGTAATTAGGAGAAACTAAATGGGGGTTAGAATTCATCATACTTTTGCGATTAAATATTCTACAATGTGTATGTTTTACGAAGTTTGAAACACTAGTAGATACCTTATGTAATTTTAAAGATAAACTAAAAATAAAATATTCTTCATTACTAGAAAATTTTTGTAAAAACAATTTTTGGGATTCTAGTTTATAAGCCAAAGCATTATTTTCATTAATTAATTTTTTACTGCCCTCTTTTGAAATATTTAGCTCTTTTTCAAAAACCTTGAATTTTTCTTTTAATTCATAACAATCTATACATGGTTTGGCATTTTCAATAAAAGATCAAGAAGGAGAACTAGACAGATCAAGCTTTGGTTCTACATTAAGTTGTCTTTAAGTTTTTATTTTCTATATGTAATTTTGAATTAGTATTTTTTAATTTCTTAATTCTGCATTTAGCCATATCTAGCACATGCAATATAGAAACAAAGGTTGAAATAATGAGGAAATTTGATTTACTTACAATGTAATCAAAGGAGGCAAGAGTTGAACATATAGTTCCTTCGACATATTCATCATCCTCTTCTATTGATGAGATTTCTTCATCCCTTCCGTTTGATGTGATCTCATCATTTGATTGATCTTCCTCGAAGAATGAGTTCTCATCAATTTCTTCTCTTAGATCCATAGGAAATTGCTCTTGTTCACCATCTGTGGAAGGAAGACTATAAGTAATCTTAAGAATTTTCCAAATATCATAAGTAGTAGGCAAAGTATAAATAAGCTTGAAAATTTTTTGACCAAGCGCGCAAAATAAACTATTCATTGTTTTAGCATTTAAAAACATTTATTTTTATTTATAATATTTGGGGTGCTTTAATAATAATTTTCCAAATTTCTTTATCTAAAGATTCTAGAAACTTTTTCATTAATATCTTCCACCCTTTATAATTTTCACCAATGAATAAAGGTGGTGCTAAAGATTCCTCATTTATTAAATTTTCATCCCCTCTAGTAGAAATAAGATCATGGAGCGCCAATATTCCCGGTTGTTAGACAGTTTTGGAATAACCTGCCTTTCATACCACTTGTTGGATCTTTAGGTGCACTTAGATGGGAGTAAATAAGGGCTTTTCAGAAATTTGAATCTTATTTAAAATAGCAGAGTTACTTAAAGAAGTTTCAGAATATTTTATTAGAAAATATATTTTAATATCTCAAAAAATATTATATTGATGATTACTTTTAAAGGAGGCCGAAATTCAATATTCTTTCACTACTGTCAACGTTAGCACTACCATTTGACTCTAATAACAGAAGGTTAAATCTGTGTGTGTATTTTAAAAAGTAATTTGCAATATGTTTTTCCATTAATTCTTTGAGAGAGAAATATTATTTAAAATATTTCAGAACACAATATAAAATAAATCTACTAGACAATGAAAGACATTATTTTATTTCATAAGAAATTGATTACAAAATGTTTGATTTCTATAATGCTAGAAATCGAGGCAAAATAAGAAAAACTCTTTTTGATTTTCTATGTTGACCCTTACCCCCGAGACTAGTTGGTTTCACGGAATCCACACAAAACTTAGTCGATTACAAATTTTTTGATTTACCCATGACCTAGTCGCAACCACACACATCGAATTCACGGAATCCTCCCAATAAACTGAAGTCAACACTAGACGATTTTGCGCCCTAAGTCTTGCAAGATGTATTCATACCTATCTATGGCAAATTTCTCATGGAATCCTTCTTAAAATCCGACGTTCAGCTCGAATGATTTCTCCATCCAAGTTACAAAAGGATAAAATAAAAAGATTACAAGATAATAAAATAAGTAAGAGAAAACTCCCCAAGTATTTCTTTAGGTGAATATGAAGGCGATGTTGAAATCAGTGTTCTTGGTGTGTTCGTCGTTCTTGTTGAATAGGCGCGTAGCACTTACCCTTAAAAACTGCTTTTGATCTTCATATTCACCAAAGGGAGTTCTTTTGATCTTTGAAGATGAGCCTCTCTCACCTGATTCAGAGTTATGGATTGGAAAGCAAAGCAATTGATCCTCAAGGAAGGAGAGTAGACACTCTTTAAATAGGTCTCTAATACTACTGCCAGCTGTAGCGTTGCTGCATGGTGGTGGCAACTTTATGCAGCTTTTCTTCTCTCTTTGGAAATCAGCAAATTTGGCAACCTTCCATCATCATTTTAGGAAACTTTTCCATGCCATTTTAACAAACTTTGAATTTTGGAAATCAGTATTTTTGGAACCCTTTTCTTACAAAAATGTACTCTCCAAAAACTACCGTCGGGCAGTATTGGACTACCGTTGGCGTTAGTAGTTGCTAAATCTGGCTCAGCCCAACTTTCCTTTTTCGTCGCATTAAAATTGCTACTGCCAGTGTTAGTGATACTGTCGACATTAGCTACTACCATCGGCATTAGTGAATCCTTTTCCAGCTTATATATGTCTTCGTCCTCTTTCCAAAATGGGGTAGCACGTCTACAATTTTTCCCGAATTGAAAGTTATGGCCATTTTAGTATTCAGCTATTAATGCTCATCTTTTTGCTGATTCTTAAGTGTATACACCCATGACGGAGGGCTTGTCTCCTCATTTAATCTTTTATTGTACTTGTATGACCTGCACACTATAAACACACAAAAGACCAGATCAAATACATCACAGTATTTGTTATTCTCAAACGAAGAGATGCAGAACACATGCTCCAACAATCTATTCTACTCATATACACCAACTGGGGGAAAAATCCATGTCTTTGTAAAAATTATGTAAATATAAAGTTGTAGGATCGAGATAAGGTTGAGGGACATCTTGTATGGAATGGTATTATGAAAACTACACATAATGAATTATCATATTGGATGACTATACAGTAATGGTACCCATTCTAATGATATATCTTCTTTTACGATAAACTCAATTTATAATAATGACAACATTGTTGATCCCATGATTAAATTGTTACGTACATCTATTCCTAACATGATACTTGAGGAGAATATGAATGGACAAGAAATATTGAATGATCATTATGGTGAAGATGAGACATTTGTATATCCTCAAGCTCCTGTTAATATGAATGCTAATTATGTATACACGACTCTTTTAGAGGAAAATAAACCATTATGGGAAGGATGCCAAGAGTACACAAAACTATCATTTTTATTAAAGTGCATTTATATTATGACTCTTGGTAATTGAAGTAATACACATTTTAATATGTAGTTAAAATATCTATAGGGTGCAGTATGAAAGGATCTTCGTAAACTATAATGAGGTCAAAAAAATATGTTCAAAGCTAGTTAGGTCATAATTATATTAAGATTGATGCTTGTGAAAATGATTGTTCATTATTTTTGGGGCATGCACAAAAATGATAATACATGTTATGTCTGCGGGAAATCCCAATGGATTTAAACCAATGAAGAACAATTTAATCACATGTCAAAGAAAAGTAAACAACATAATATGACCAGTACAAAGAAGATTCCTAGAAAAGTATTCCAATATTTTCCACTGAGGGAATGGTTAGAGCGATTATTACTTTGTAAATATACATCTGATATGATGCAATGGCATGTCAAAGAGCCCAATCATGAAAATTTAATGCATCGCCCGAGAAGGTTTGGCATGGAAAGAGCGACCGCAATCACAAGGAGTTCTACGGTGGTCCTAGAAATAATCATCACAGCCTTGCCATCGATGGTTTCAATCCTTTCAAGGATCTTAGCAGTACACATAACACATGGACAATTATATTGGCAGTGTATAATATGCCACTTTGGGAGTGTATGAAGAAAAGATCTATAATCATGACGGGTTTGATATCTGGTCCAAAATGGTTAGTAATAACATAACATTTATTTGCAACCATTAATAAAAGAGTTGATGGAATTTTGGGTTGAGGGAGTAAAAAGCTTTTTTGCTTCGGAAGGAAAAAAAATAAATTGTGTGCTGCACTATTATGGACTATCAGTGACTTTCCTGTGCTTGGCAATTTATCAGGCTAGAACACACATTTGAAACTTGGATGCCCATCTTGCGGGTTAGACACTAAATCATGTTGGTTAATACATAGATAAAAATATTGTATCAATCTCACCAAAGATTTTTTCTAATTGATCATCCTTACCGAAAGGCAAAAATGTGTGGTCTTCCTAAAATGAGCATAGCTAACACAACCACTTAAAGGAAGACACGTCTTTGAGAAAATAAGAAATATTCGAGTTGTATTTAGAAAAGAAAATAAGTCAGGAGTAGGGATGAAAGTTGAGATGAGCCGGCTCGAGAGCTCGACGAGCTGTCTCGAAAAAAACTCGACTCGAGCTCGAGCTTTCTTTTGAGCCGAGCTCGAGCCCTGGAAGCCTTGTTCATAGGCTCGTGAGCCGGCTCATGAGTATTTATATGTATATATTTTAAGCAATTTATTATATTAATATTAATAAATATATTATAATATATTTCTGGGTTGCCTCTCTTACAGGCTATCACCGCGGGTTCCGAGGTATGAGAAGTTATAAGTATGTTTAAAATAATATATTATATTAATATTAATAAATAACTAAATATATTAAAAGTTAAAAAATCTAAATCTCAACTCCCGAGTCGGCGAGCCCGATCATTTAATCATTGCCTCTTCGGGTTAGGGTTCTCCAAAACCCTAATCTCCTTTGTTGCTCGTCCCTATTATATCGGGTGGCCAACCTTGGACGGGGGTGAATAAAGTTTTCGATATTAATTCAAAATTTAAATTAGTTTTACCAAGGGAAAACTATTTATGGAGGCTACCGCGGGGCGTTAGCTTGCTAGCGTCTGGAGGTAGGTCATAGAAGTTGTTTTCTCTGTAAAACTTTGACTTATAGAGGCTCACACAACCTTCAGAGATCTACCAGCATACAACCGCAAAATTTCGAGAAGAATAAATGAAAAATAATTTTATTCAAAAATAATGAAAGTGGCTTACAATTAAGAACAACTAGATCTCCATGAAGCCGAAGATCGGAGGCGATGAAATACAAATTTATTTTTTTGTTTCTATACTGACCTTATACTCAAACCAGCTGGCTCTCTCCCTTCCCCCGTGAAAAGTTATTCGAGCCGGCTCTTCCCCTTCCTTATGGAAGTGTCTTAGAGCCCCACTAGATCCCCCGATCTAGATGTTCCTTACCGAGATGATTTATCACGAAACCCTTCCCGGATTCCGAAGACCCTCCGATCGATTTTCCTCACACTAGATCCACCTATCTAGACGTCTCTCACCAGGATGATTTCTCACGAAACCCTTCCTAAATTTCGACGACCCTCCGATCAATTTTTCTCGCACAGCAACAATTAAAAAATAAAGAGAATTTAAAGTAAAATACAAAGAGTCATGAAATTATTTCTCCCTCAAACGTAGAACTCCTCAATGAAGATTTCATTCGTCGGAGTTCTTCGATCATGAGAGGGAGGAGGAAATAATGTTTTTACTTCAATAAAGATGAGAGTTTGTCCTTCTTTAGATGACAACCGAACCCTAGAATGAAATATTCTCCTTTATTTGCTTTCCAGGAAAAGAAACACGTGCTTTTATACGTCTTAGAAAAATATGCTGCCGCTGAAGATAGAGCTAGCAACCGATGGTAGGTTGATGAGCATGGAGGTGACAGCTGTCTGACAGATTTGGAAAAATATCCGAACAAAATATTTTTGCGCTTTTTTACGCTACCGCAGCGCAGTATGAAGTAATCACCAGGTGATGACACGAAGTTTGTCGAGACAACTAGTGCTTGATGGTATTGCTCGCGCTATGTGGTAGGTCACCGAGAGCTCGTATAGAATTAAATCCAAATCTAGCACTCGGCGGTAGTGCTAGTGTAACAATCCCATCTGTTCATATAATATATACTAGAAGGTCCGGCCGGGGCCCTACAGTATATACCACAAAATAGACGATGAAGCTACGGAGTGATACCAGAGTAGCGCAGTGCACCTAACACATTGCATTCTAGCGGAAGCCTAACACTACACTTGAACTCCACTCTTGAATGCCCAACATATAAAACTCCACATTCCACATATAAACATCGTTGGCCTTATGGCCTTACAGGGATTTCAAACAGTGGCCCAAACATTGGCACGCAGGCCGGCCACATCAAAAGAAAATATAACATTTACATCCACATTAGCCTTCGAGGGCTAGCAGCGGCAGCAACAAAAGCAGTAGGGAATTCAGCCCTAATGCGTCCCGCTCGGTTCTCCAGCACCTGCACAGGGACATTTCACCCAAGGGTGGCAAAAAGAGGCAATGGTCAGCATTCAGCTGACCAAATTATAACGACACTGCCCCTTTTCTCGGGGCAGCGGTAATCTTCCCTACAGGCATATCATATCATAAGCATGTATATATATATCTCATATAATGTGCTTTCACGCACACATGCCATCACAATTGTCAGCCACCCGGCCCAACGGTCCGTGCACTCAGGGCACATTCTTGGTGTACTGACAAATCAGTTGCCTACCACCGTATCAGGGTCACAACCCAACGACAACTCACTTGAGCATTTACTCCATGGCGTGCAACCGGAGTTCTAGTCGTAATGCACCGGGATGGGCCCGTAGCCCCCCATTCTGTCATGGCACACATGCCTATGACTCTCGCTATGCGCTCCAACAGACCGCACCTTCTGGTCTCACGTCGGACGGACATAACGCAGGTCGGATCCTCCACCCCCCGTTGCTCAAATCGCCTTGCCATCACCGAGTACGGTGTACTCGTGGATACAAAAGGTGCGAGTAGGTCTCACCAATCCTGTTCTGGCATTCAAGCCTGGGTATTTTTCTTACACCCATTCATCGCACAACATTAGCAGGTCTTTCCTGGGCACACCAGTTCTTCCTGTTACTCGCTTCACAGGTGGACTCCCCATGAACATTAAGCATTACAAAGGGTATTTCCTGGGATTCCAATCCAGTACTTCCTGCTATTTCCTTTCACAAGTCTCACCCAAAAGCATAAGCATTCTACAGGTATTTTCCTGGACAACCACTCCAGTACTTCCTGCTACTTTCTTTCATAGGTCCAACCCGTCGACTCCTAAGCTACACATTTATCACGGAGTCTTCTCCGGTTCGTATGCAACATAACCAATCCAGACCAACCTGTCCAGATGGGCTTCACACAACATGTCTATTCCGTACTCCATTTCCGGATCTATATGCCAACAAAGGGGATTCCATGAATCAACCCAAAGACTCCCAAAATCAGCCACCTTTTGGTGGGGGAATCACATACATATGCCTAAAAGGAATCCTTCACATGGCTAGGAAGAAAGGTCATTACCCTTGAAGACCTCTTTGGTGCCATGAGCTCTAAATTGGATAGGAAGATCCGCAACAGCTTTTCCTCCGCAACGTCGGCCTCGGATCTCTCGTCGGAATCCCGCAGCAGCACCGGTGACCAGCCCCTTGACTCCTCCTTCTTCCTCTCCCTTTCTCTCACTAGGAATGTAGAAAGAGAAGACCAAATGATAAATGAGATTTCCCTTCTCATTCACGGTCTTAAGGAAACTGGGAGGCAGCTCAGCCATTGGATCCCAGCTGAAAGAACGGACGACCACGAGTTTGCCACAAAAGTACAATTTTTGCCTGACACGGCCTGTGACACGCCCATGTCCCAGGCCGTGTGCCTCAAGCGACACTCAATCGACTTATCCAATCTAGTGACACGCCCATGTCACGGGCCGTGTCACCCAACATGCCTTCAGACACGCCCATGTCTGTGGTCGTGTTCATCAGGCTGAAAAATCTCAAAAGCACCCGAGACTCACACGGCCTATGACACGCCCATGTCTCAGGCCGTGTGCCCCATACACGGCACTAGACACGCCCAAGCTTAAATTCGACTGGCTGAGTTCGTCGACCGCACTGACACGCCCTGTGACACGCCCGTGTCACAAGCCGTGTCCTAAGCACTCGACGATCGTCGACCAAGTTTTATCATCCACTCGTCGAGTGTTCCTCCCAAACACTCGTTGAATGAAGGACACGCCCTGGGACACGCCCGTGTCCCAAGCTGTGTCACCCCAAAAATGAGCCTGCTGAAAAATGGGCTGTTACAGCTAGTGCTCGGCGGTAGCGCAAGCGCTCGGCGGTAGTGCGAGCGCTCGACAGTAGCTTGCAGAGATTTATTTTCTTGTTCTTTTGTCCTTATAAACCGGCACACTATACGCAACACGCATGAGATCAAATACAACATGGGATTAGATATTGTGAAATGAAAGAGGTGCGAACAATCGGCTCTAACAAACTCCCCCTTTTGATAATATCAAATTCCGTTCATGAGATATAAAACAGTAACAACATGGTATAGTGTAATCCAATCAGTATGCATGAAATATAGCAAGTTAAATAATCAATACAGACATAATCAATATATCTCCCCCTACAGATGTGCTCCCCTTACAAATATGCTCCCCCAATGTGTGTGATCCCCCTATGTGTGTGAATAGGATACACTCATGAGCACTCAACATTCAACTAACATAGGATATACTCATGAATACTCAACTCCCCCCTCTTGATATTATTGAAAGGGTCGAGGACAAACAAATATGGCTGGTGAACACACAACTCTCCCCTTAGGTTTATGAGATACTAAAGAAATGAATACAACATGCGCACATGCCTAACAAAAATCATAAGCAGTACCGGCAAAAATTGGAGCGGAACGCCATGAATATAGACCTACCCAACACACAAAAACAATTGCTTTGACCAGTTTTTCAGAGTAAAAGAAAATTAGACAGCACAAGTGAAACTAAATACGCACGATTTGGAGCACAATGCTAGGAGATTTATAGAGTTAATACAGTGTAACATTGTAAGAGACATGAATAGTAATCGTGTACTAGTACCTAAGTGCTGTAGACATATATTATAGTGTAAATCCAACTCTTATGCATGTAAGCATTAGATAGAATAATGACATATGTATGTGTAGCTCAAAAGAAGAAACATCAAGCACAAAATATTCTTTAGTACATGTTTTATCTCAATAATTTAATATGCTAGCACAAGAGAAATAAAGTGAAAAATCATGTCACTTTGCTATCTATTTCATATTAAGATTCGAACAAGGAGCGCTAACTCAAATTGTAGTCGGTGCACAAGATCGAAATGATTCTTTTGACCAAGATTCTCATCCTCATAATGATCATTAATTCTTATCAGGATGAGTGAGTAGTGCTTGGGGGTATCCTTGACACATGATTTGATAGTATATGATTTACCCATTTTTTTCATTCATTCAATTTTTTTTTCACTATCAATCGTATATCATATTGAGTAAAAGGACCCCGAATCAATTGAAATCTACCCACATAGATAAATACACTTTAACTTGTATACAAACGACATTTTCAATAGAATATTGGCCCAAAGTCCTAGCTTTGTATAAGAACAGAAACACTGTGACATTGATTGTTCAAGTTATTTCTAGCATGTTAGATATAATATCACGAAATATAACATGTAAGCATGAATTTCTACTTGAGTGCATTTTCTAGCTATGTGTGAATAATGTAATGTCATTACGCTACCTAAATCCTCAAACATACCTAAAGGCATGTTAATATACACTATCCTTGTTGGGAATATTGCCCTTCAATGTTCCTTGAATTTAAAGAGGCATCGCCATCAATGCTAAATGCATAGTGTATTTGATAAACCCTTTACTTCAATTATTTACAGGTTTAACTTGTTCTAAGCATAGTTAGAACATTCCTGGAAGTTGTTGTAATTGTCTCAACTATGCATCCATCTGCCACTAAGACAACTACATGTCTCAGCCTGCTGAGATAGCAGACTAGTCTTAGCGAAATCTCTGAGACAGTTAATCAGTCGCTTATACAGAAGCTTGTCTCAGCCCAACGGCTAAGACAGATTCAAATCTAATCGTTGACTAAGCGCGATCCATTTTTGGCAGAAAGCTAATAAAGTAGGATAACCTTTTCCATTCTCGGACATGTGATGTCAAAATCAACTAAAGTGCCGTTACAGATTGGAGGGGCATATAAAAAGAATATTATATGTCTAAAAAATAATCGAATGAGAGGCGAAGTGCAGGATCATTGTAAGAGCTGCTAAGTTTTAGATCTGCTGTTGAGATCTAGAAGTCTTGTGAATAAGCTAAAGATTCATGCTTCTAGTAGTGGTTCTCTGATCTGATCTAATGAGAACAAGTTGAGTCATTCTAGACTCAGAGGTTGATCTTCCCCATTTCTACTAAAGTTAGAAGATCAAGGTGGAGCAAGGGAAAATGGTGAAGATCAAATCTCCTGCCCTGCTCTAGGATAGCTTTATGTTGTTCATTCTTAATAGAGGATCAAAAAGCTGAAACTTAATTTCATTTAAGTCTTCTGTTGTATGCTAAATATTACATCTTTGTAAGAACAGTTGTGTTCTGAGTGTGTAGGGCCTGAGATTATAGGGCATGTGTGCCTGAGGTAGGGCTATCCTCCTAGCCTAAGTGGTATGGATTCTTGATAGGCCTGAGGTAGGTAACCTAGAGGGTCACCAAGCTGTAGGAGTAAAGCTTACTCTGAGTGAGTAGGGCAGTGGCATGAGGTAGGGATCTGAGGAAGCCTGAGAGATCCTGAGGGACCTGTGTTGTAATCTCTTTGAGCTGAGTTTGGAGAAGATTGCCTTGTCTAACACACTATTAGAAAGGTAGGTGGGAGAGTGGATGTACCCATACCTTGGGGAACCACTATAAATAATAGTGTGCTTTCTGTATTTGTTTATTAAGTTTAAAACAATCTAGGAAAAAATAAGAAAGTAACAAACAAACTATTCACCCCCTCTAGATGATTTAGTCTACTACCCTGTCAACTATCAAGTGGTATCAGAGGGAGGTTGGTCAAAAAGGACTTAATTGTTTGACCAGATCCTAAAAAAGGTAATCTAGTTCTTCAAGATGTCTGCTGGAGAGGCTCATAAGGAGATGAGCTCCATGAAGCTGCCTATATGTAGGAAGGAGACCTTTGGCATATGGAAGCAAATGGTCAATCTATTTATGGAAGCCTTTGACCCTAGGATTTATATTACAATCCAAGAGGGACCTTTTATCCCCCAAAAGACCTCCACCTTTGATCCTAACCTAAAAGTTCCCAAGGCCTACACAAAAATGACTAGGGATGAAGTAGCACTTTATACTATGGATAAAAGAGCAAAAAATATCATAGTAAGTGCTATTGATGATTCTACTTTCCATAACTTGGTGCACTGTGATACAACCAAGGAGATGTGGGATACCTTGGTTGTGTACATGGAGGGCACTGAAGAAGTTAGAGATGATAAGAAATCCATGCTTAATCAGAAATATGAGGCCTTGAGACAAACTAATAAGGACAACATAGTTGAGGGCTATGAAAGATTTTTCAGAGTGGTAAATGTGTTGAGGACCTATGGAAGGGTCTTCAGTAATTATGTGCTGAATGATAAGTTCCTAAGATCTCTCACCAAATATTGAGATACAAAGATTTTTGTTATAAGGGAAGTGGCCAAGCTTGCTGAAACTCCTCACACTTTGTTTGGAAAGCTATTTTCCTATGAGATGCAACTATCTGCCAGGAAGGAGGATGAGACCACCATCAGGTCCTATGCTAAGGAGAGGACCGTGGCTCTCAAGGCTGAGAGCTCTAAGAAGAGAAAGAAGAGAATTACCTCTCCCCCAAGCAGGCTATCTGATTCAGAAAGATCTAAGTCCAGCACATCTAATAGCAACATGTAAGATGGGGAGTTTGTTGCCTTCTCAAGGTAATTCCAGAAGATGATGAAGAGGAAGTAGTGAAAGAACAAACCTTCCCCTCCTCCTCACATTACAAGAAGGATCACAACAAATATGGTAAGAAGTTTTCCAAAGGAGTCAGGTATAATGTTAAACCCAGTAAATATATTTCTTCCAACATAATATATTATTGTTGTAGCGAGCATGGGCAAGTCATTGATGACTGCCCAGTCAAAAGAAAAGATATAGGTGAGAAGAAGCACCACCTCCACAAGGGCAAGAAGTAAAAGACCTTCATTGCCAAGAATGAGAAGAGCTGGAATCAAACTGACTCACATCCTCTGATTCTGAAGAAGATGAAGCCTATATAGGGCTATTTGTTGTTACTGCTGAAGAGGATAAGGATTATCCAGCTACAAAGATAGGAATCAGGGCCCCTCTGTCACACTCAGATAGTAACAATGAGGTGGATAAAGATGTAAGTGGCTATTATGGACTTATGCACATGACTGAAGGAGAATCTAGCCTGGACCAATCTGATTCAAATGAGGTATTAATTCATTCCATCTCCTCATCTGAATTTGATTATGAAAGAAGTCCTGATTCTAAAGCACATTTACCCCTATGATAAAGATGACTCAGAATCCGAGGAAGATGTCAATCAATTAATTGACAATTATGGTTTAATATGGAATCTCTGAAGAAGAGCAAGTTGCTTGTCAAAAGACAAGCCATGGAAATTGTCTATTTAAGAGAAGATATCTCCATGCAAACTGAGTCAGCCTCACAACTAAGTCAAATGAGTAAAGATATATCCAAATTTAAAACAATCACCATTATCCGAGTCTCAACCATAAATAATAAGAATTCTTTAATAAAAGTGTTGGAAGATAGGCTCCTCAAAGAGAGGATTCTAGTGGCTCAATACTCCAAACCCAAATTAGTATTGCCACTTATTGATACCTTGACCTCCCAAACTAATAAAAAGTGGATGGGGGTACATTGAAAGGAATACTATAAGAAGGAATAAGAATAAGGGCAAGGCTCTAACCCAGCCTGCTATCTCTTTTCAGAAAGTTTTGTTGCCATCCAACAAGTATGACTAAGAGAGTATGTATGGTCATTATTGAATGGAAGATCCAATCGTGTGGACAAAAATGTTCACAGCTATAGTGGAAGGAAGGGCATGGGCTTGAGTGCCTTTAAGGCCCCATATGAGGAAATACAAATGGCCCATCCTGGAATATTTGTATTTGGTACCTCAGCCCCCTTACCCAAGGATAAGGGAGCATCAACTTCCAAGTCCCTACCAGCTAAACAGTTGGCTGCTATCCAGCCTATAGCTCATTCTCGTAGGACAATCTCTGAAGCCATCAACTTGTGCTCAACCTCTAAGATGAGTCCTGCTGATACCCATAAGTTATTGCCTACTAAGATTGACTATCGACAGGCAAAATGTCAGATTATTACTGAGAGGACCATGAAGAATGTTGCAGTCTTCCTTCATGAACAGATATCTGAAGCATCTACTTTAAGATCTACTCAGAAGAGAAGATATAACATCCATGAGTGTTGGTGCTATGGGAAAGTAGGACACTTTGACATAGATTGTTGGCATAATCCCAATGTGCCTAATGCAAGAAAGGAATTCAACCCTTGTAAGGTTCTGTTACAAATGCTTATGATGCTAGCATGCACTAAGGACCCAAAATTAGTTGGGCTCATAAGGTGAAGTAGATCATATTTTGCAGGTTAGTCCAAGTACCTTCCTAGATCGGATTTGGTACTTAGACAATAGGTATTCCAGGCATATGACAGGGACAAGGAGCTTACTTAAAGACTATGTCCCTGTAAAGAATGGACCCAAAGTCATCTTTGGTGGCTCTGACAAGGGCATTGCCAGAGTCTATTGTATGATTACCAATGACATAGTCACAATAAGGGGTAGCTTATGTGGAATGGTTGCAACACAACCTTGTAAGCATAAGTAAATTATGTGTCTTGGGCTATGTCATTAAATTCCACAATGACAAGTGCTCAATCAAGAAGTCTGTTGACTTAGAGGTCATCCTCTCAGGCACTAGGAGTGTAAATGTATATTGCTTAGATTTTATTTGTAATAATTCCTTATCTCCTATGTGTCTTATAGCTAATGAGAAAGAGTCTCTTTGTGTCCAATGACATAAGAGACTTTCCCACATTATCTACAAGACAATGAACAAATTATTTTCAAAAAATTTGATTAGAAATAGCCCAAATTTAAATTGTGTTAAAAGTGGTCCATGTCATGCAAGCAAAATGGGCAAGCAAACAAGGGCCACCTTTAAAAGTATTGACTCCAAAGACACTAAAAGGTGTCTCTATTTGTTGCATATGGACTTATTTGGTCCTTTTCCCATTCAAAGCTTAGAAGAGAAGTTGTATACCCTAGTCATTGTAGATGAGCACTCTAGGTATACAAGGGTATTCATCCTTAAGAAGAAATCTGATACCTTAGATGTCATTATGAACAATGTCAAGGCTGTCCAGAATGAATTACAATGTACATTGGTCAAAACTTGAAATGAACATGGTACATAGTTTCAATCTAGGGACATGATAAAGTTCTGTCAATATTGTAATATCACCAAAGAGTTTTCCTCTCCCAGAACCCCATAATAAAATGGGGTGATTGAGAGAAGAAATAGGACCTTAATTGAGGCTGACAGAACACTGCTTAGTGACTCCTCTCTATAGAATACTTCTGGGCTGAGATAGTCAATACAACTTGTTATGTTTTGAATAGAGCCTCCATTAATAAGGCCCATGAGAAAACCCCCTATGAAATTTTGAATGAAAAACAACCAATTATTTCATATTTTAGAATCTTTTGTTGCAAATGCTATATTTTGAATAATGGGAAATCTCAACTTACAAAGTTTGATGGAAAAATGCAATATGGGTGTACTTGTTGGATATAGCTCACATAGTAGAGCCTATAGATTACTCAACAAGAAGACTCGTATTGTTGAAGAATCAATGCATGTAGTTTTTGATGAGAATAACCTACTTTATAAGGGTTGGTCCAACACTCCTGTTATTGCAGGTATTGATCAACAGTTGCAAAAGCTGATTGTTAAGGACACACCTAGCCCCAACACATTCACTTCAGAAGTTGAGGCACTCATAGATGAGGCAGTAGGTGTTCATGTTGAAGGAGAAGCAGATGCTGTAGATAATGTTCAACAAGATGTAGACAAGTTGCCTGCTAGAACAAGGCTCCTAAGAGATCACCCAAGAAATCTCATTATTGGGTATGAACATCAAGGTGTAATCACAAGGTCAAGACTCACAATGAAGCATTGTTCCTAAGCTTCTTGTATTAGAATGAGCCCAAGAAGTTTGAAGATGCAAACAAGTACAACTTCTGGATCAATGGCATATAAGAATAGTTACGACAATTCAAAAGATGCAAGATATGGAAGTTGGTGTCAAAGCCACCTGGACATAACATTATTGGCACCAAGTGGATTTATAGGAACAAGTTTGATGAGAATGGGACTGTTATCAAAAACAAAGCAAGGCTGGTAGCCAAAGGCTATAAGCAAGAAGTGGGAATAGACTTTGACCAAAACTTTGTCTTAGTTGCAAGGTTAGAGGCCATAAGGATGTTCCTTGCTTATGATGTATACAAGGGATTCAAAGTTTACCAGATGGATGTCAAATCGACATTCTTGAATGACAATCTCAAGAGGTATATGTGGAGCAGCCCTCAGGTTTTGTACATCCTACTCGTATAAATCATGTTTATGAATTAAAAAAAGCTTTATATGGGTTAAAGCAAGCTCCTAGAGCTTGGTATGAAACTTTGTCTACCTTTCTCATCAAGAGCAAATCCTTGAGGGGAAAGATAGATAGTAAATTATTTCTTAGGGAAACAAAGGGTAAGTGCCTCCTAGTCCAAATTTATGGGGATGACATTATATTTGGGTCCACTGATGACAACTTTTGCAAAAGGTTAGCTAACCTTATGCAGGGGGAGTTTGAGATAAGCAACATGAGAGAGCTCAAGTACTACTTAGACCTCCAAGTGAAACAATATGATGAAGGAATTTTTATCTCTCAAACTAAGTAAACCAGGGAGCTTATTAAAATTATGGGATGGAATCAACTTCCACCATGAGAACTCCCATGGGGTCCAATATTTTCTTGAACAAGGATGAGGAGGGCAAGCCCTTTAATGAATCCATGTACAGATGTATCATTGGATACTTGCTATATTTAACTACTAGTAGGCCAGATATTATGTATGCAATATGTGTTTATGCTGGGTGTAACACCCTAAAAACTAGAAAACAAAACATAAAGGTGGCTATCGCCGGACGATAGTAGGTATCGCTGGCGATAGCACTCAACGCACTCGACATACCCAACACATTCATCGAATCGTCGAGTAAGCTATCAGAGTGATGATAGTGGGTATCATGTGGCGATATTGTCACATGGAGTTTAGACATGTGTCGGATGGCCAGAAAGCGGCTGGTGAGCGGTGGTTGACTGGGGTCAAAGTGGCTATGGCCGATATCGCAAGGCGACAGCCGATATCACGCAACGATATCGTTATGTTTAACTTGTCAGATGAGATCTCAGGCATTCATTCCTATTGAACAGAGGATCCTGTGGCTGAGGTAAATCCCAAAGTCATTTAAGCAAAGGAGTAGAGAAAAGAGAAGTCATTTCTCTTCTCTCACTCTCTCTCCTCCTTTTCATTAATCTCTTGAAAGAAAGAGCTAAGGAAGAAGAAGTCTGAAGTTTTGCTAGCTTAGTAGAGGAGATCACGTGGTCGGAATCAAGAACCGAAGCAAGATCCATGAAGAGGAAAGCAAGACACTCCTTTCCAGCCAGATAGAATGCTTGCTCATGGCTCCGAAACAGACTACGAGGGTAGCGATCTTCCTTCTTGGACAAGTGACGTCCTTATTTTTGCATGTGTATGGAATCCCCCACCAAAAGGTGGAAAAGTAAAGGGAATTATGTTGGGTAGATACATGGTATGCTCGGTTAGATTTGCATATAGATCCAGAAATCACAATATGAAATAGGCATGCTGTGAGAAGCTCATCTAGACAGGTTGCTCTAGATTGGTGATGTTTTATTTTACATGTCGGAGAAGACTCCAAGTATAAACGAGTAGTTTATGGAGTCTGAAGGGTTGTGCCTGTGAATAGGAGTAGTAAGAAGTACTGGAGATGCGCTCCAGGAAATAACCAGAAAATACCATAGTTTTGAGAATCGTTGGATATCGCCGGGCGATAGTGAGTATCGCTGGAGATATCTCTTGGTGAGTTATGATTGTTGTGAAAGTCTAGTTTTCTGGCACTGCAGGATACTGCAAGGTTTCCTAGAAAGATGTTCCTGTTGTGACTAAGTTTGGAGACAGAAGAGAGAATTCTGTTGTTAAAGCCAGACGATAGTGTATATCATTAGCGATAGCTCCCAGATAGCACTATGAATGCGAAGCCTATCTCGTGGAGACCGTGTGTGGCTAGCATGTGATCTTGGTGCCCAGCTTTGGTGGCTATGAGAGCCATTGTTTGAGGAATGAGAGCTCTAGTCCAGGGGACAATGTGGGCGACAATCGATGTTGATGAGCCAGTATGCTCTAGCTATAAAGGCCAGTGAGCCGAACGAGCAAGGGGAGGCTGACCCGCATCTTGTTGATTGGCCATGAAGGCTCTAGCTTGCAGCAATGGCATGACGAATTGAGTGATGGGCTGTGGCTGAACTGCACCTGTGTTGGGTATTATATCCACAATAACACAGATTTGATGAAGTCATCCTTGAACTAAGATGAATTAAGTTGTATTTGATGTCTTGTTTAAGTTATGTGTTTACAAGACTAGATTGCCAAGTGTAGACCAATGTCAGTCTACAATGGGTCACCAAACACAAGACCATACAATGTAATCCCTCATTGTGTGATCCATGGTGTTGACTCATGTATAACCTCTCTATTGGGATACACTTCATGCTTCAAGCACTAGGATTGATTGAAAAAAGAGTGTTGCTGAGTTTATTGAAGAAGAGAAAATTCTGTTGAAGAAAATTTTGCTAAGTCTTTTACTCGAGCAGTAGTTTATATACTCGGGTTGAATACTTAGTTAATACCCGAGTAAATCTATCTGTACTAGAGTAAGGGAAATGGCTCTCGAGTAGTCTAAATATAGCTCTCGAGTAGCCAAGTCCATTACTCGAGTAAACTCTCTCTTATTCTCAAGTTAACAGATTTTCCTCTCAGAAAAGTTTCTAAGTCATTTACTCGAGTAGTCAAATTCATGTACTCGAGTAGTCTATCTACTACTCGAGTAGTCCAGCTCTATTACTCGTGTAACATCCCATTTCCAACTAGACCCCTAAGAGTATTTTTGTCATGACTAGCTCATGACAAAACCCTAGGAAGCTCAAGAAGACCAAGTGAGTTTAGACATGAAGTTGGAAATCATCATGGTCTGCAAATATTAGAATTCTGAACAATAGTTTAGGATGACCATGGGGCTACACCTTGACCCCAAGACCCTACCACAACACCCCAAACATTTTGGGAGGCCCATTAGAGCCATAAGGACTCATTGGGGTCAATTAAAGAGACTCAATTGACCCAAGTCAACCCTAACCCTAAATGGGTCAAACTAGCCTACTTAGGGTCAATTGACCTTCCCCTAGCCAAGTGGAGCCCCACCCATGCCCTCATAAACATAAAGTGAGGTCAATGGGTCACCAAGGGCATATTGGGGTCAACCCTAGCGGCCAAGTTGACCCAAGTCAACTCAAGCCCCTAATCTGGTCAAAGTGCCCTTACTAAGGGTAGGTGACCTCCAAAGTGTAAGGTAACCCTACATAACCCTTCCTAGACCTTAGGGGAGACCAATGAGTCACCAAGGACCCCTTGGGGTCAACCCTAATGGTCATGTTGACCCAAGTCAACTTTAGCCTTAAAGTGGTCAAAGTGACCTTACCAAGGGTCAAGTGACCTCCTGTAACACCCCCTATCCATCGCATAGCATATATCAGTAGGTCCGGCCGGGGCCCGACGCCGTATACCACAGACAGACAGGGTGGTTACTCATGGAAACCATCCAACCAATCATAACGTCCTACACAGAGCATTCTAGCGGAAGCAGTTTATAAAAGTTGCAATAAAGAACCCAGCACTAAAGCATGAATGTCCACTAATACCAAATAAGAATGTTATACATACACCAGTACAAGCCTTAAGGCCTTACAAAATTATTCACTTCATATTACATGTTTTACAAACCACGGCACGCAGGCCGGTCATACATGAAAAAAAAACAGTAAACACTCCAATTAGGCCTTCGAGGGTCGGCTTCGCAAATTGGGCTTTAGCCCACTATTGACTGCTTGGTCCAGCAGCACCTGCAAGCAACAAATCACCGCACGGTGGCAAAACAAGGCAACGGTCAGCAATGCTGACCAAATTATAACGATCCCGCCCCTAGCTCGGGGCGGCGATGCTCCTTCCCTGCATTTCATTAGCATAAGCGAGCAATATATCACTATTCATTTCATCACAGACGTTGGCTCGCACGGCCACACGCCCCGTGCTCTCAGGGCACATTCTCGGTGAACCGGTCGATGTCATGTCAATTAAAGCCATAGACATTTCGGACTCACCACCGCCACTTTGACGGCCAAACCTATGAGCATTTTGTCTTCCCGGCATGGGTCACGATAATTTAAGCCATAGACCGCCGAAGACTCTCATCTATGCCAACGACAAGTGCCACGTAACTTTAGGTCTCTTTAACCCGAACGACATAGAAGTGGGTACGATTCCATCTAACCCGTGCTCACGTCGCAACGACAATTTAAGCCATTTGCGCGGGTCAAACTTCTCCCGAGTCCCATTTTCGTCACACAATTTCACATAACTTGGTTATGTTCAAGTTCGCTCTCAGGCCTCCATGTTGGCAAGATCACGCATCCGCCCAGTTTTCCGGGTGCACCTTTGGGTTAATCGCCAAGGCTCCCTGTTGCAATCTACCGTGTAGAAAACCCGAAAAACAACCAATAGCACGGAGTATTCTCCGGCATTATGCAATGCAACATCACTGATCCAGACCAACATGTCCGGATAGGCTTCACACATCATGCCTATGGCCGTTCTCGCTTACGGACTCTAAATAACAGGGACTTCACATATCTACCCGAAGGAACACCTCCAACTCACCGCAAACTCGTGAGAGCGGGCTTCCTATGCAAAGAAGGAGAGCTACATATGCTCAAGAAGAGGATCGTTACCCTAGCATTCTTCTTTAGAGCCATGAAAAAGTAAGCGGATGAAAAGCACCGCACTAGCTTTGCCTCTGTGGATCCGGAGTCGGCTCGCGATTTGGAGCTTCAAAGCTCCTCCAATGGCCGAATCTAGCTCCTTCTTCCTTCCTTGGCTCTCCTCTCTCTCTAAGCTTTAGAAAGATAACAACTCATGAAAAGTGAGAGTTTCTAAGGCCCAATACCGGGTATATCCCATCAGGAACAACCCCCAGCCGTTGGATCATCAATTAAAGAAACGAACGGCTTTGATTCGGGACGGAAATGTCCAATCTGGACCGCACATGGCCTGGCACACGCCCGTGTCCAGGGCCATGTGCCTCATTCGCCGTCAAAATCGACGCTCCTGGAACAACACACGGGCATCGAACACGCCCGTGTTCGAGCTGATACGCCCGTGTTCCACATGATACGGCCGTGTGGACTGCCGTATACCCCCATCGATTTATTCCGAAAACAACCCGAGCACTGCACGGGTTCTAGGACACGCCCGTGTCCTTGCCCGTGTCTACCTCAACACGCCTGGGCTCCAGCCCGTGTACATGGTCTCGACACTCTACACTTTGTCGAGCGAAGATCATCGACCTGACGACACGGCCTTGGACACGCCCGTGTCCTAGGCCGTGTGCCTTGTCTCGACACATCGTCGAGCAAAGTTCGTCTCGTCCCCGGGACGAGTGTCGACACGGGTCGACACGCCCTGTGACACGCCCGTGTCGCAGGCCGTGTGCCATGTCTCGACACTTCGTAGAGCGTAGAGTGTCGACTTCGCGGGCTGAGTGTCGACACGGGTCGACACGCCCTGCGACACGCCCGTGTTGCAGGCCGTGTGCCCAGTCTCGACACAATGTCGAGATCAAAATGTCGACTTCGTCGGCTGAGTGTCGACACAAGCTTGACACGCCCTGGGACACGCCCGTGTCCCAGGCCGTGTGCCTCATGCCAGAACCCAAAACTGGCCCAAAACGTCCCCCATCGCTCCTTTGAGTTTTGGGGCGTTACAACTCTCCCCCTCTTAAAAGAATTTCGTCCACGGAATTATATAAAGGAAAGACATGTACAAAACCAAAATTTGTACCTGAGCGGAACAACTCCGGATATTCGTCAAGCATAGTCTGCTCTTGTTCCCAAGAGAGCTCCTCACGACCGCAATTGTCCCACCGGACCTTGACCATCCTGATCTCTTTATTGCGTAGCCGCTTGACCTCCGAGTCCTCAATCCGCACGGGCTTGACCTTTGTCGTCAACCCACTATCCACCGACACTTGATCAACCGCGATCACTTGCGTAGGCTCTTGCACCGCCTTCCGAAGCACCGAAATATGGAATACATCATGTAAACCACTAAGATCCACTAAAAGCTTCAACCGATAGGCCGCTTCACCAACTCGCTCCAGAACCTCAAACGGCCCAAGGTACCTCGGGCTTAGCTTTTTCAGTCGCCGCACCCGCGAGACACCCTTGAACGGCTTGATCTTTAAGTACACATAGTCGCCCACAGCGAACTCCACGTTCCTGTGCTTGGCATTATAGTACTTCGCTTGCCGGTCCTGAGCGATAAGCAACCTCTCCTGAATGGTTCTCACCAAAGAAGTAGCATCCTCCACTTCCAATCGCTTATACAACTTTGACTCACCCGTTTCTAACCAAGACAACGGCGTGCGACATTTTCTACCATATAGGGCCTCGAAGGGCGCCATTTGAATACTCGCTTGGTAGCTGTTGTTGTATGCGAACTCCACCAAATAAAGGTGATCTTCCCATTGCTTCCCAAAATCCAAGACACACATGCGGAGCATGTATTCCATAGTTCTATTGACCCTCTCGGTCTGCCCATCCGTTTGCGGATGGAAGGCTGTGCTGAATTTCAACTTTGTTCCCAACATTTGCTGCACAAGCCTCCAATCATTGGACGTGAACCGCCCATCTCGGTCACTCACGATGCTGCGGGGCACACCGTGAAGCCGTACTATGTTATCCACATAAAGTTTTGCCAACTTCTCCACCGGATCATCCTTCCTATGCGGAATGAAATGCGACACCTTCGTTAACCAATCCACGACCACCCAAATGGCGTCGTTCCCCTTTTGCGACCTTGGCAAACCGTGCACAAAGTCCATAGAGATGTTGTCGAATTTCCACTCCGGAATAGGCAAGGACTTAAGAAATCCTCCCGGCTTTTGGCATTCCGCCTTCACCAAGGCGCAAGTTTGGCACCTCGCCATGTAGAGCGCCACATCTTTCTTCAAACCCGGCCACCAAAACAGTTTCTTCACATCGCGGTACATCTTCGTGCTCCCCGGGTGAATCGAGTACTTGGTATGGTGTGCCTCGTACATCAATTCCAACCGCAAATTGCCCACACTTGGGATGCACAGATAACCGTCTTTCCAAAGCAATCCGTCCTCCACAACGAATTGGGAATTTGACCCATCCAGAGCCTCTACCATGAACTGCTTCATATGAGCATCCATATCCAAAGCCTGCCGAATACGATCAGCCAGGTCGTATTGGACTTCATTCCAATTCAGAACTGCTTCAGCACTTGATTGCCTATCCACACAAACAATCTCCAACGCCTCCAACTCCCGCACCAACCACTCATCATGCACCGATAGCCAATTGGCTTGAGCTGTGGCTCGACAACTTAACGCGTCCGCAACCGCATTCCCTTTACCATGCACGTAGTGGATCTTGAATGTATAGTCCCCTAGGAACTCCATCCATCTACGCTGCCGCATATTCAGATCCTTCTGATCAATCCGATACTTCAGGCTCTTGTGATCGGTGTAGATATCAATCTTCACACCGTACAAATAGTGTCTCCACAGCTTTAAGGCAAAAATCACGGCCGCTAACTCCAAGTCATGGACCAGATAGTTCCTTTCATGCACTTTCAGCTGTCTCGAGCCATAAGCTATTACACTTCCGTGTTGCAGTAGCACGCAACCCAAACCGCTGCCCGAAGCATCACTGTAAATCTTATAGCCTTCGGTCCCACATGGCGAACTCAGCACAGGCGCCGTGGTCAACCGACACTTCAACTCCTCAAAAGCTCGCGCGCACTCCGGCGTCCAAATTAACTTATGCTCCTTCCTCGTCAAAGTAGTGAGAGGTAACGCTATCCGCGAGAAGTTCTCTACGAAGCGCCTATAATAGCCAGCAAGCCCTAGAAAGCTCCGGACTTCCGCTACCGTAGCAAGCTCAGGCCACTCCCGGATCGCAATAATCTTCGCAGGATCCACAATAATACCCTCTCCACTCACTATATGACCGAGGAACGCCACTGAGGATAACCAAAACTCGCACTTCGAAAACTTGGCATACAGCTGATTCCTCCTTAGCGTCTCCAAAACCAAATGAAGATGCTTGAAGTGATCTTCCTCACTTTGCGAGTACACCAAAATATCGTCAATGAAGACGATCACAAAATGGTCCAAGTACTCCCTGAAGTCCTGTTTATCAAATCCATGAACACTGACGGCGCATTAGTCAGCCCAAACGGCATGACCATAAACTCATAATGCCCGTATCTCGTACTAAACGCTGTCTTCGGGATATCACTCTCCCTTATTCGCAGCTGATAGTACCCAGCTTTGAGATCCAACTTCGAGTACACCGTCAACCCGACTAACTGATCAAAAAGATCATCAATCCGGGGGATCGGGTACTTGTTCTTCTCCGTCAACTTGTTGAGCTCTCGATAATCAATACATAGCCTCAAGCTTCCGCCCTTCTTCTTAACAAAGAGAACCGACGCGCTCCAAGGCGAAGAACTCGGGCGCACATACCCTTTCTCCAACAACTCTTGCAGTTGAAATTTCAGCTCCGCCATTTCCTTAGGCACTAGCCGATATGGAGATCGTGACACAGGCTTTGCACCTGGCACTAGCTCAATCGTGAAATCTATCTCCCGCTGAGGCGGGGCTCCAAGAAGATCTGCGGGGAACACATCAGGGTATTCCGATACCACTGAAATACAATCCAACGCGGGCTTCGGCTTCGCAACCTCCACTAGTGTAAAGAACAGTTCTGCACCGGCACGAACCGCCTTCACCACCTGAAGAGCAGACATCAACGTCTTGCTCGACCCCTTTAAGCCCGTAAAAGTCATCTCATGACTTGCTCCCAGCTTGACTTCCTTCCGACCGCAATCGATATAGGCTTGCTGCTCCGAGAGCCAGTCCATGCCAAATATGATGTCGAACTCCACCAACGGAAGTAACGACGCTTGCAGATCGAACTCCTGATTCCCAATACGAATCTTAACATCGCAGATCCTATCCGCTCGCATCGAACACCCATTAGGCAACAACACGTCCAACTTATCCTTCGCCATCGAAGAAGGGACTCCGATGCGTGATATAAATCCCTCGGACAAGAAGGAGTGTGAAGCTCCCGTATCGAAGAGTTCTCTTGCCGGATTTTCACAAATCAAAACAAATCCTAAACAAGTAGTGGTAAGGTAACATGTGCATAACAAGTATTTAAAGAAATTGACTTGCTATAAATTAAACCATACCTGTCACCACATCAACCTATTTTATGGCCTCCTGTTGGCCAAGATTGTAAACCCTTGGTTGGGCCGGAGCATAGTGGGACGCGGTCGACTCCACCGCCTTGCCCTTCTCTTCATAAGTCGCTCCCGGCTTTCTCTCGGACTTAGGACGTCCGCTCCAACAGTCACGGGCAAAGTGCCCCATCTTTCCACAAGTAAAACACGCGCCCGGGGTCCGACTCGTAGTCGCCCCAGAAGCACCAGAAGGAGCTGGACCCGAAGTCCTATGCTTCTTAAAGAATCTTCGATAGCCAGACTTTGAAGTAGTCGGCACTTTGAATTTAGACTTCTTGTCACCCAAGATTTTCTTTGCTTGTACATTCTTCATGTCCTTCTCCAAGGACCGGGCAGTGTTGACCAATGTTAAGAAACCCTGCGTCATCGGCCCCGAGAGTAGTAACCTCAACTCATCTCTCAACCATTCATAGAAGCGATTGGTCTTGCGCTCCTCATCCACAATAGTGGAGCTAGCATAACGACTCAGACGAGTAAACTCGTGGAGATATTCATCCACGCTCTTCTCACCCTGAACCAACTTCAGAAACTCATTCTCCAACACTATCTTCTGTGCCGAAGGGAGGTATCTAGCCAAGAACAATCTCGAGAACTCCTCCATCGAGACATCAACAAGTTGCCTACCTCTTAATAGGTGTAACTCCAATCCTTCCCACCACATTCTCGCTTCACCGTCCAGAAGGAACGTAGCGATGGTGGTCATTTGCCACTCCTCCGCCTCCATTGCTGTCATGACTCTCTTCACCCTGGAGAGCCAGTCTTCAGCTTGAGATGGGGTTCCCAACCCCGAGAATACCGGAGGGTTAAAGCTCATTACATGCTTAAGCTGCCTCTCGGTTGCCCTCCTTGGCACTAACGGTTCCACTACCACTTGTTTCACTCTCCTCGGCTCAACCTCTGGAAGAGGTTCCTGCTCCATCGCAGGAGCGGGCTGCTGCGTTTGCCTTGCAGGCTGCGCATTTATCATGGCCAACACTGCTTCGACCACCAATCGTAAGTTCTCAGCCGATAGAGGTGTTGCAGGAGCAACATCTAGTGCACTGCTAGCCTTAGAAACTCGACGTTCCGACGGCCCAGCACCACTTCTGGTCACCTATAGTGGTACAAAACACCGTTAAGCGACCAAATAAAATTGCAAACAATAATTATAGGAACACACAGGTTCCTCAAACACGTGTATTTTCATTCCTAAGTGGACATTCATGGGTTCTTTTACTGTTATAACGATGACGCACACAATGTGCTCACCACCCCTTAAAAAGAATTCGCCCACGAATTCATCTTAAGCCCGACCAAAACCAGTAGTCTGATACCAAATTGTAACACCCCATATCCGTCGCATAGCATATATCAGTAGATCCGGCCGGGGCCCGACGCCGTATACCACAGACAGACCGGGTGGTTACTCATGGAAACCATCCAACCAATCATAACGTCCTACACAGAGCATTCTAGCGGAAGCAGTTTATAAAAGTTGCAATAAAGAACCCAGCACTAAAGCATGAATGTCCACTAAAACCAAATAGGAATGTTATACATACACCAGTACAAGCCTTAAGGCCTTACAAAATTGTTCACTTCATATTACATGTTTTACAAACCACGGCACGCAGGCCGATCATACATGAATAAAAACAGTAAACACTCCAATTAGGCCTTCGAGGGCCGACTTCGCAAATTGGGCTTTAGCCCGCTATTGACCGCTTGGTCCAGCAGCACCTGCAAGCAACAAACCACCGCACGGTGTCAAAATAAGGCAACGGTCAACAATGCTGACCAAATTATAACGATCCCACCCCCAGCTCGGGGCGGCGATGTTCCTTCCTTGCATTTCATTAGCATAAGCGAGCAATATATCACTATTCATTTCATCACAGACGTTGGCTCGTACGGCCACACGCCCCGTGCTCTCAGGGAACATTCTCGGTGAACCGGTCGATGTCACGTCAATTAAATCCATAGACATTCCGGACTCACCACCGCCACTTTTACGGCCAAACCTATGAGCATTTTGTCTTCCCGGCATGCGTCACGCCATAGACCGCCGAAGACTCTCATCTATGCCAACGACAAGTGCCACGTAACTTTAGGTCTGTTGAAGTTGGTGACCGGGCGGTCTGGCGGTTTGTCTTGGCGGGGTGAAGACCGCGCGGTCTGGCGGTTTGTCTCAGTCGGCTTGGAGACCGGGCGGTCTGGCGGTCTACCCTGACAGTCTCTCTTCCTCTCTGGTAGTAGCCGTGCGGTTAGCCCTGCTGTCTAACCGCGCGGCTTGTCGGTTTGTTTTGTATAGTCCGCTTGTCCTGTAAATTATAGTCCCACATCTCTTATTTGTATTCTCTCTTCTCTCCTCCATTCTATATAAAGGAGGGCATACCTTTGTAATAGATATCTTTTTTTGGATAATAAAATTTCAATTATTCAAAAGTTTATTCGCTTGTTCTCTACTTTTCGCTTCTTGTCTCTACTTTCTAACATGGTATCAGAGGACACGGTCATTTCCTCCTGATTCTGTGCGCCCTCTGTTGTTCGCGACCTGTTTTCCGCGTTCTGCGACTTGATTCGCGGCTTGCCCTCTCTTCTATCCGCGCGGCTTGTTTCAATCCGCGCGGCTTGTTTCTGTCGGCCGCCCTATTCGCGCGGCTTGCTTCTTCTTGGTTCTCTTCTCCTAGTACTCTTTGTCGCAGCGACATGTTTCGTTGTCGCCGCGCTCCTTGTTCTTTCTTGCCTCTCTGACTTCCTAGTCGTTGCGGTCTGTCTCTGTCCGCGTGTCTTGTCTCTATACTCGCGGTTTGCTGCTGTGATCTGCCTGACCGTGCGGGTTGTTCCTTTTTCACCCGCATCTTGGTCGCGGTCACCTGCTCTTCTCTTCTCTTCTGTTCGCTCGGTCTTCTCAGTCCGCGTGACCTCTTCCCTGCTGGACCTTTGCCTGCTTTTTCGCCGCTTTCTTCTTGTTGCCTTCTGCCCGCTCCTGCTTGCTAGTCGCCTCGGCCTCATCTTTGGCCGTGCGACTTGTTCTCCTCTGTTCGCCCGACTTTTTCAGGTCGTGCGACTTCTTTCCCTCTGCTTTGCTCGGCTTCTTAGAAGCGTCCTTTCTAGCCGCCCGACCTATTTTCTGGTCGCCCGGCTTGGTGCTCTATTCTCTTCTCGCGGCTTGTTCTTCTCGTCGCGGTTTGCTACTCTCTTGCTTCCATGGCTCTCCTCTCCTCCAGCCTGTCCGCCTCCGTGGTCACCTCTTCTGGTAGTGCTCATGTTGTGACTCGCGGAAGATGGCTCATCGACTCTGGTGCAACAAGTCATATGACAGGCAACCCTCAATGTTTCTCTCTTCTTGACACACAGGCTCAGTTGCCCCCGGTCATTGTCGCTGATGGATCTCCCTCCCCGGTCCATGGGACGGGCATGGTTCAAGTCACTCCATCTCTCTGCTTGGCTGATACCCTCTATGTGCCCAAGTTTCCGTGCAATTTATTATCGGTTACTTCTTTATGCAAGCAACTACGGTGTTCTGTCACATTCACCCCTACCTCTTGTGCTTTTCAGGATCCGGACTCCCAACGAACGATTGCTACCGGGACTGAGAGTGGTGGCCTCTACTTCCTCGACAACGTTTCTGCTCTATCCATCTTCTCCTCCTCCTCTACAGATCTTCTCCAATGGCATCTTCGCCTTGGACATGCTCCTCCCCGCATTCTACGACAGCTCCTGCCGCACCTCCCTCCTCATCATCCTCCTCTAAACTGTGATGCATGTCAACTTGGCAAACATCACCACTCCTCCTTCCCACCAACGCAAAGTCGGGGCTCTTCCCATCAGTTCGACCTCGTTCACTCTGACATATGGGGTCCCGCTCCTACCCTCACCATCGGTCGGGGCAGTTCCTATTTTGTCACCTTCATTGATGATTTCTCTCGGTCTACGTGGGTCTATCTTCTTAAAGATCGCTCCGAGTTGTTCTCTGTTTGGACCTCCTTTTATTCGATGGTTACAACTCAGTTTGCTACGTCTATTAAAATCCTTCGTTCTGACAATGCTAAGGAGTATCTTAGCCATGACTTCTCCTCCTTTTGCACTTACCATGGTGTTATTCGTCAAACCAGCTGTGTCTACACTTCCCAACAAAATGGGGTGGCGGAACGCAAAAACCGTCACCTCCTTGATGTCGCTCGCACTATGATGAATCAAATGCATGTTCCTCGCTCCTATTGGGGCTATGCTGTCCTTCTCTCCTGCTATCTCATCAATCGCCTTCCCTCCACCGTTCTCCACGGTGCTACCCCCTTCTCCATTCTTTATCCGGACAAGGATCCCTTTCCTCTTCCTCTACACATCTTTGGGTGCACTGCTTTTGTGCACTCTCCCGCTGCCACCCGTGATAAACTCTCACCCCGTGCCACCAAATGTGTCTTTCTGGGCTACTCTCCCACTCAGAAAGGCTATTGTTGCTTTGACCCTGTTACCCGCAAGCAATTTGTCTCTGCGGATGTCACCTTCTTTGCCAATGCATCTTACTTCTCTCCCGCTTCCTCTTCTCCTCCTCCTGCTCCTCCTTCTCATACCAACCCATCCCTTCCCTCTGCTCCCACTGAGGTTCCGTCCTCTCCACCCACTCCACCGCCTTCCCCATCCTCCTCATCTCCACCCTCTACTCCGCTTTCTCCCTCCACTCTGCTGCCATCTCTCTCTAATCCCGGGCCAGCTCTCTCCACCACGGATACTCCGGATACTGAGGCTCCTGCGGACCTGGATCTCCCGATTGCTCTTCGCAAAGGGGTTCGGGCTTGTACCCACCATCCTCTTGCTGCGGTTGTTTCCTACGATCGCCTTACCCCTGCTCGCCGAGCCTTTGCCCTGGCTATCTCGGCCACTACCACCCCCCGTTCCTACCAGGAGGCCCTTACTATTCCTCACTGGAAAGTTGCCATGGATGAGGAGATTGCTACTCTCACTGAACGGGGTACCTGGACCCTTGTTCCGCCTCCTTTCGGCACCGATGTTGTTGGTTGTCGCTGGGTCTTCGTGGTGAAGTTTCTCCCGGATGGCAGTGTGGATCGTTATAAGGCTCGCCTGGTTGCCAAGGGTTTTACCCAAACTTATGGGGTTGATTACTTTGACACTTTCTCGCCCGTGGCTCGCCTCAGCACTATTCGGGTTCTTCTCTCTGTAGCTGTCAACAGGGATTGGCCCATCTCGCAGCTAGATGTTAAGAATGCCTTCCTCTATGGAGATCTGCAGGAAGCTGTTTACATGGAGCAACCTCCTGGGTATGTTGCTCAGGGGGAGACACGGGTATGCCGGCTAAAGAAGGCTATCTATGGCCTCAAGCAGAGTCCTCATGCCTGGTTTGACAAGTTCAGTGGCATTGTTGCGGCCATTGGTTTTACATGAAGCTCAGCAGATCACTCCTTGTTTGTTCGGAAAACCGCCTCTGGTCTTGTTGTTCTTGCGGTTTATGTTGATGACATTCTTCTTACTGGCGATGACCAGGAAGGGATACTGATGACCAAGAAACACCTTCGTCAACATCTGGTTACAAAGGATATGGGCTCCCCGAAATACTTTCTGGGGATTGAAATCTCTAGAAAGCCCAACTCCATGGTCCTTTCACAACGGAAGTATGCTCTTGATCTTTTAAAGGATGCAGGACTCACTGGTGCTAAACCTGCACGTTGTCCTATGGCTGCTGGAGAAGACAAAACTTGGACAGATGACTCACCTCTTCTCTCTGATCTTACGAGATACCGGCGTCTGGTGGGCAAGCTTATATATCTCACGGTAACCAGACCAGACATCTCCTATGCTATTGGCAAGGTGAGCCAGTTCATGCAAGCTCTGAGGGAGTGTCATCTACAATCTGCTCTGAGGATATTAGAGTATATTAAAGCTGCTCCAGGGAAAGGACTCCTATTTCAGAAGAATGGTCACCTAAGGGTTGAAGCTTACTCTGATTCAAGCTATGCGGATGACAAAGGGGACCGCAAATCGACTTCAGGTTTCTGCACATTTGTTGGAGGCAATCTTGTGAGTTGGAAGAGCAAGAAACAGTCTGTCGTTTCCAGGTCTAGTGCAGAGGCTGAATATCGTAGCATGGCATCGACTACATGTGAGTTGAAGTGGTTGCGGGCTCTCATGCTTGACTTAGGAGAGGTTTACAACTATCCTCTTCCTATGTTCTGTGACAATAAGGCCGCGATACACATTTCCAAAAATCCGGTCTTTCATGAGAGAACAAAACACATAGAAGTCGACTGTCATTTTATTCGAGAAGAAATATTGAAGAAACAGATTTGCACTCCGTTTGTCACGTCCGACAACGAGTTGGCAGACGTCTTCACCAAGCCAGTGTCCGCTTCCTTTTTCCACATCTGTGACAAGCTGGGCATGATCGATATATATGCTCCAGCTTGAGGGGGAGTGTTGAAGTTGGTGACCGGGCGGTCTGGCGGTTTGTCTTGGCGGGTTGAAGACCGCGCGGTCTGGCGGTTTGTCTCAGTCGGCTTGGAGACCGGGCGGTCTGGCGGTCTACCCTGACAGTCTCTCTTCCTCTCTGGTAGTAGCCGTGCGGTTAGCCCTGCTGTCTAACCGCGCGGCTTGTCGGTTTGTTTTGTATAGTCCGCTTGTCCTGTAAATTATAGTCCCACATCTCTTATTTGTATTCTCTCTTCTCTCCTCCATTCTATATAAAGGAGGGCATACCTTTGTAATAGATATCTTTTTTTGGATAATAAAATTTCAATTATTCAAAAGTTTATTCGCTTGTTCTCTACTTTTCGCTTCTTGTCTCTACTTTCTAACAAGGTCTCTTTAACCCGAACGACATAGAAGTGGGTACGATTCCATCTAACCCGTGCTCACGTCGCAACGACAATTTAAGCCATTTGCGCGGGTGAAACTTCTCCCGAGTCCCATTTTCGTCACACAATTTCACATAACTCGGTTATGTTCAAGTTGGCTCTCAGGCCTCCATGTTGGCAAGATCACGCATCCGCCCAGTTTTCCGGGTGCACCTTTGGGTTAATCCCCAAGGCTCCATGTTGCAATCTACCGTGTAGAAAACTCGAAAAACAACCAATAGCACAGAGTATTCTCCAGCATTATGCAATGCAACATCACCGATCCAGACCAACTTGTCCGGATAGGCTTCACACATCATGCCTATGTCCGTTCTCGCTTACGGACTCTAAACAACGGGGACTTCACATATCTACTCGAAGGAACGCCTCCAACTCATCGCAAACTCGCGAGAGCGGGCTTCCTATGCAAAGAAGGAGAGCTACATATGCTCAAGAAGAGGATCGTTACCCTAGCGTTTTTCTTTGGCGCCATGGAAAAGTAAGCGAATGAAAAGCACCGCACTAGCTTTGCCTCCGTGGATCCGGAGTCGGCTCGCGATTTGGAGCTTCGAAGCTCCTCCAATGGCCGGATCTAGCTCCTTCTTCCTTCCTTGGCTCTCCTCTCTCTCTAAGCTTTAGAAAGATAACAACTCATGAAAAGTGAGGGTTTCTAAGGCCCAATCCCGGGTATATCCCATCAAGAACAACCCCCAGCCGTTGGATCATCAATTAAAGAAATGAACGGCTTTGATTCGGGACTGAAATGTCCAATCTGGACCGCACATGGCCTGGCACACGCCCGTGTCCAGGGCCGTGTGCCTCATTCGCCGTCAAAATCGATGCGCCTAGAACAAAACACGGGCATCGAACACGCCCGTGTTCGAGCTGACACGCCTGTGTTCCACATGACACGGCCGTGTGGACGGCCGTGTACCCCCATCGATTTATTCCAAAAATAACCCGAGCACTGCACGGGTTCTAGGACACGCCCGTGTCCTTGCCCGTATCTACCTCAACACGCCTGGGCTCCAGGCCGTGTACACGGTCTCGACACTCGACACTTCGTCGAGCGAAGATTGTCGACCTGACGACATGGCCTTGGACACGCCCGTGTCCTAGGCCGTGTGCCTTGTCTCGATACATCGTCGAGCAAAGTTCGTCGACTCCCCGGGACGAGTGTAGACACGGGTCGACATGCCCTGCGACACGCCTGTGTCGCAGGCCGTGTGCCATGTCTCGACACTTCGTCGAGCGTAGAGTGTCGACTTCGCGGGCTGAGTGTCGACACGGGTCGACACGCCCTGCGACACGCCCGTGTCGCAGGCCGTGTGCCCAGTCTCGACACAATGTCGAGATCAAAATGTCGACTTCGCCGGCTGAGTGTCGACACAAGCTTGACACGCCCTGGGACACGCCCGTGTCCCAGGCCGTGTGCCTCCTGCTAGAACCCAAAACTGGCCCAAAACGTCCCCCGTCGCTCCTTTGAGTTTCGGGGCGTTACACCTCCAAGGTGCCAAGTTAACCCTACTCAACCCCACATAGGCCTTAAGGGAAGCCAAAGGGTCACCAAGGACCCAATGGGGTCAACCCAAATGATCAAATTGACCCAAGTCAACCCTAGCCTAAGCCAAGTCAAACCTAGCCCAAATGGGCTAACCCAAGCTCAAGCCATTCTTTTCCCTTAGGCTAACATCACTTTTTCATATCTTTTTATGATTAAGTGGGCTGCACATATCCTTTGGAGTTGACCAGTCAACATGGGTGACTAAGAGAGAGAAAGGAGCTTCCTTTCATGATAATGGTGGAGAGAGCGAGTTGGGGGAGAAGAAAGGATGGGTGGGAACCGGCCAAGGAGGTCAACAACCATCCTTTATGGCTGCAATCAACTCCTATAGGGAAGAGGAGTTGATTCCAGCCGTTTCTCGGCCACCAAGAGGTAGATTTAGCCCCCCACTCAACCCGAGCCAAGCTTTCAAAGGGCATTAATGGCCATTGTTGTTTGGCCTCTCCCCTCCCCCAACTGATGATTTAAACACCATCAGTGACATGAGAGGAACCCTTCCCACCATTTACCTGAGGAATTCGAGCCACTTGACTGCACTGTTGCAGAAATCCAGCCGGCGACATCACTACCATGGCAACCCGAAGATCGACTCGACTCCAGGCCACTAGAAAGGTCCTCCTCCTCTCCTTAACTCATGAGTAAATCGTAGAAATCATTAGGTGCAAGGTTCGGGCTCAATTGAGCCCGATCCAATTTTTGGATTCCATGGATTTCGGCCGAAAAACAACCAAGTAGAACCGCCGGAAAACGCCTCTCCGGCGGCGGTGCCGCCGCCTGGCGACAGCCACCACCTCAACGGAGGTGGTGGGGGCGGTGGCCGGCCGGGGAAGGGGCTGGATCGCCGGCGGCAGCGCTTGGAAGTGGCTCCAGGCGGGATGAATCCTGGCCGTCGGCTCAAGGAGGAAGATGAATGGATCCCGTCCAGAGGTGCTTCAAGATTCGTGCTAATATGAATTTTAATCTATAGTTAATAATGTTCTGATTTATTAAATTCCTGTCACAGTTTTGGTATTTAATGTTCTTAATTTTTAAAAATACCTAAGCTCCTTTACTGAAAAGTCACCAACATGAAACTGGTAGCCCTGGGTGTCTATTTTATGTTAAAATTTATTTGAACCCATTTGGGTGCCTGGTGTAACCAGGGCACCCATTTTGGTGGGACCTATACCTAGGACTAGGCAGACATTAAACTGAGTTCCCACACTTCATCCTTGGTCTAAATTACTTGAAATTTTGGCAGGGAGTCCAACCTAGCTATACCTAGGGCCTGCCCAAAATTCAGAGTTTTTAGAGACACTTTGCCTAAAGTTTTTGCTTTTATTTAATAATGATAGTGTATTTTAATGAAGTGGTCTAATGACCTCCAAACCATCCCAAATTTTGGTGAGTGGTCCCTGGCATCAATACCTAGCTCTATACAAAATTTCAAATCATTTGGATAGGTTTTGGTTGGGGAATCACCAAACCCTAGTTTGGACTTAAGGAGGTATTTTTTTGATTAAAAGTGCACTATGGACTTAGGGTGGCCACCTCCCCTCAACAGAGGCTGACGTTTTGGACACTGACTTAGCATGGCCAATGTCACCCTCTTAAGGAAAATGGGGTGATTGAGGCCTGATTTACCCTAGGGTTCAACCTCAAACCCCATGGAAGGACTTTTGTGGGTTGTGAAGGACATAGGGGCTAATTCCCTTGTATGACCTTAAAAACTCAGTAGAATTGACGGTAGTGTAACCTAAGTTATCTGGAAGGAGGAAGGTAGGCACCTCAAAACCCTAACCCTAGTTTTAGGGTAGACGCACAATTTTGTAAATTCAGCCACTAAACCTTAACTAAAGGTTATGAAACTTGGGTAGAGTACGTTTTAGACCATCTAGAACCCCTGGTAATTTTATTAGTATTTTATGGATTATATTTCTGGTACTTTATTTGTTAAATACCAAAAGGCCCAAAATGATGTTTTAATTAATTTTTATTATTCTCTTCATTTGAATCTGATGGAACTTAGTCAAAAGATAATAAAGACCTAAGTGAATATCCCTGAATTTTGTTACAATTTTTACCTGTTTATATTTAGTACTTCCTTCACAAGTTTCAAAAAGGGGCTTCAGCGGTATAAAAGTAATTATAGATGATATATCTGTTGAAAAATCATGAGACTTAGGTTTTGATGATTTCAGGCCAAAGTATACTTGTATAAAGTTATTCATAATTTTTAGAGGGTTGTTTACAGTACTTCCTTTACAAGTCCATAATTTTGAGATATCTGATAATTAATTTATTCAGAGAATAATTCTTGCTAAAAAATTATGAAACTTGACCAATGCTATTTTTAAGGTTTTATCTGCATAGTATAATTATTTTATAATTTTTGGATGGATATTTCCTATACTTGGTTCATAAACAACGAAAGATAGTAAATATTGCTAAAATAATTTTAGTGTCCTTTTGATGATGGAAAAATTGTGATACTATGGATTTACCATATTGAGATAACCTAATATTTATCATAATTTTATTAGGCATCTTGCATGTGTACTTAGGGTAGTTCATGTTCAATCTGGTAGCCTTTGGAAACTTTAAGGAAAATAATTAAATACCAGATAAGTTAGGAAAATTATAATTTCCTAGATTTAGTCTATTTGTGTCATGATAAGTCTCCAGTAAATAAGGTAGGCCATTTGGATGAGTATTTGGATTATCTCCTGTTCGGACCGACATATAGTCTAGGAGGGTCTGCATTTGGCAAGATGAGAAAGTTGCAATAAGATACGATGGGACAAGGTGTAGGAGTTAGTCATTTTGGATAAGTGTGGATGAGTTCACCATGTAAGAATAGGAAGTGTGTTGAGGAATTCGCTTGGCTAGAGTTTAGAGGCGCTCGGGTTCGACAAAAGACCGTCCTTCCCGAGGTGAGGTAGAGTCAAATCACCCTAGGATTAGCCTATTGTAATATGAGAAGGAAATGAGTGAGGGAATCAACCAATAAAAATAATAAGTATCTTGCGAAAGGGAACGCTGGGCGTAATCCCAACATAGTTCCTAGTGCCCCTTGAGAGCCCTTCACAGGGAATACCGGGGGCAATCCTAGGTTAACGTAAACTGTAATAACAAGCTGAAAAGAGTAACTTAGTAATTAGGGTTGCACATTTCACGAACACAAATAGCACAAGAAGATAGTTGGAAGCTTCGGCTTGGATGGTTAAGAGACGGACGTTTTGGTCTGGCGAGCTTTGGCTCGGTTGATATTTGTGACGGACGGGATGGTTCGGGGAGCTTTGGCTCGGTTGATATTTGTGACGGACGGGATGGTACGGGGAGCTTTGGCTCGGTACTGATACGTTAAATTTGCATGTGCATAAAAGGAAGGAAAATTAAGGTGGTGGGTCTTCGGTATTGGAGGGTCGATGCACCGACGCCAATACGCTGACTCGGCAAGTGTGGTTAGCACTTCGCCAATAGAAGTCCGGTGCGCCAGCCGACAAGAGTACGCAGGAGTCCGCTTCGTGCACTAAGCGTTGAGGCGTACGATAGGTCTGACCGGTAGTGCTTTACTGGTTTAGAGGTGGGCGAGGCCCAACCCACTGCTTCCGTCTGCCACTACAGAGGTATCCTGGGAGGCGAGGCTTCAGAAAGGGGGAACTAAAGGTCTGTGTGCACAAAGTCGGGTGTGTGCATTGCACTTGCATGTTCCATCATACCCACTTGTATGTCATAGCATAATCGATTCATTTAACCCTGACACCTAAAGTATAAGTGGAATGGGATGCTTATACTTTAGGACCTGCAAAATGACCCCTTGGTCTATAAGCTTGTGTGGATAAGTTTATAAATTAAGGTCAATTTTGATATATATATATATATATATATATATATATATATATATATATATATATATATATATATATATATATATATATATATATTGATGTTTAATAACCGACACCCCAACGTATAAATTGGTATGAGACTTTTTATACGATGAGAGCCCTGTAAAAGATCCCTTGCTTATATGATCCCGTATAAGTTAAGGTTAATTTTCATACTTTACTTTTTTGCCACATGTACTGTTATAGAATTGCTAGTATAGGTCCGCTGCCATCTGTTCTTGATTATTCTCCACTTTCAAGTCCTCCCCTTTCTTCCTCTGCGCTCGGTGCCTAGGAGCCATGGGGGAAGGGGTGGGGGATGATAGGGCTTAGTCTTTTAGACTAATAGTTTTCGAACCGCATCATTTTAGGGAATCGTGGAGGCAGCATGGAGGATCAGCCCCAGAGACCGGTGTGCTTGGAGATGGGGCAGTCTAGCTCCGGAGTTCATACAGACAGGACCGTGAGTCTCGACCTTGAGTAGATGTTCTGTTTTTGCTTCCGCTTGAGTGATTTGTAGTGAGGACATGATGTACCGGGCATAAGCCTGTATTTTACTACTCTGATGTATTTTCTGTGGACACTCCCTTCATGGAGATTATCTTTATGATATGTGATTATCTGTGGACTGCTAGTTGCATTTACCTTTATTTTGCTACTTTTCTGTGATCGAATTTGGCCGGCAGAATCGGCGCTTTGTGGTGATTACCCTTCAGGGTGTGAAGGAGTCACCGCAAAACGGCGTTTCTGGGCCTAAGACCCCGACGTTCAAAAAAAAGGGGGGGTCTTACAACTCGAGTGATAAGATTTTTATCTCTCAGAATTTTTCTAAGTCCTATACTCGAGTAGTAATATTCATATACTCGAGTAGTTATTCTACCTCTTGAGTAGTCCATCTATTACCCGAGTAGTCCAGCTTCAGTACTCGAGTAACCCGTATTCTTCTCCCTAAAAAATATTCTAAGTCTTTGACTCGAGTAATTCTTCTACCTCTCGAGTAATATATCTAGTACTCGAGTAGTTTATTTCTAGTACTCGAGTAGTTCAACTCCACGTCTCGAGTAATCATATTAGCACTCGAGTAAGTCTTTGTATACGCGAGTGATTACTCATTCTATTCTGAATTTTCTCAAAGTCATCTACTCGAGTAGTCTTCTTCTATTCTCTCGAGTAATCTTATTAGTACTCGAGTAGGTAATCTTTTACTCGAGTAAATCAGTCAGACTTTTCCATAAATTCGCTAAGTCCAGAATCGACAGGAATTTCAAATGGCTTGACGTGATTGGTCCACATGTACGTCATTAATGATAATTATGACCGTTAGGGAGATCTTATATAAGGTCTTGTCAAAGCGACAAACCCTAACCAGTGCTGAAAAGATTATTCTAAGTTTTATGAATCACAGTTTCTCTTTCTAAAAATGGAAGCCACCGACCTTCATCGTGCATATCGGCTAGGGTTTTCGATTCAAGAAGATTTAGATCAAAGTGAACTTGCAGATCGAGATTACTTTTCAACTCCTCATCATCTCTCGGATCGTGTGAGTCAAAGGAATTTTAGATCCAGATCTTGCCGAGTTTCTTCTTCAACTTATTCTAAAAATGCCGAAAATATCATGGAAGAAGACCTAGGCCGACAGATTCCAGATCTGAGAAATTACTGTTTGTATTTTCATATATTCTCAATTTAATTCTTGTAGGAGATTTCTCTCCGAGTGTAGGAGCCTTGTCTCCGAGTTGTAGGAAGTTTTTTATCTTCTGAGTGTAGATCCGTGTTGTGGATCAAGATTGTAGGAACTTTGTTTCGAGGCGTAGGATTGGTTTTCAATCCAAGATAGTGGAGTAGCTGAGTCTAGTGCTTTGCTAGATCGGTGAGAGAAAGTGGATGTACCAAAGGTTGGGGAACCACTATAAATCTTTTGTCATCTATGGTTGCTTGGTTGATTATTGTGTGCATAGATCTCTAAATTTGTATTCCACAAAAAGATGCACAACTCACCTATTCACCCCCCTCTAGGTGATTTACGTAGACAACTGTATAACTTTCAATTGGTATCAGAGCCAGGTTGATCAATAAAAGGTTAACACCTTGATCAGATCTTACCAGTTGTCTTTTGAGAATTATCCAAGCATGGACAAGACTAAATATTTTGCCAAGCTTCCATTGTGCACCAAGAATAACTTTCCCATGTGGAAAGAAAGAATCAAATTTTTCATGGAAGCTGTGGATCCAAGGATCTTCATGATCGTTGAAGAAGGTCATTACATTCCCATGTCCGTCTCCACTATAGATCCAACTAAGAAAGTTCCCAAGAAATTGATGGATCAAGACAAAGATGAGATTGCACTTGTGTCTTTAGATAAGAAGGCCAAGGACATAATAATAAGTGTAGTTGATGACTCCATGTTACAGAACCTGATCCACTGCTAGTCTGCTAAGGAGATGTGGCAATCTCTCGTCACCTTGATGGAAGGCACAGAAGAAGTTAGGGATGATAGAAGATCTCTTCTTAATCAAAAATATGAAGCTTTCCGACAAGGACACAAGGATACCATTGCTGACACCTTTGAAAACTTCTTCAAGATAGTCAACGGCCTAAGAGTCTACGACCGAGTCTTCACAAACGGAGAACTAAATGATAAGTTCTTGTGATCCCTAACCAAGGAATGAGATAACATGGTTTGTGCTATCCGGGAATTTGGGAAGCTAGCTGAGACAGGCTCGCAGAATCTCTTCGGTAAGCTTATGTCATATGAGCTCCAACTCAATACAAGAAATGATGAAGAAGAGAAGAGCAGGTCTTCATCTAAGGAGAGGTCTGTTTCTCTCAAGGCAGATGCCTCAAGGAAGTCCAAGGCTGCCTCTCCTGCCCCAGCATAAGAAGTTAGTGAAGAAGAAACCTCAGAGCCAAGTACCTTAGGCTCAGATCTGTCTGAAGGAGAGTTCTCTTTACTCTCACGATAGTTCAAGAAATTCTTGAACAAAAAGAAGCAATGGAAAGACAAGGATGCCTCCTACAAAAGATCACGCCATGATGGTGATCGACACAGAAAAGGCTCAAGCAGCCATGACAGGTATACTTCTAAACCGAATAAACTTATTTCTACTGACATTGTTTGTTACTGTTGTAATAAGCCAGGTCATGTCATTGCTGACTGCCCCCATAAGAAGGAGGGTGGAAAGAAAGAAGAAAAGAAGTCCTCATACAATAGGAAGAGGACAGAGAAGAGCCTAATAGCCAAGAAGGGCAAAACTTTTAGCGACTCTGACTCATCTAAGTCGAGTGAAGAACAAGAAGCCTACTTCAGGCTTATGGCTCAGATTGATGATGAACAAGAGCCCCAGTTCAATGGGAAGGTAAACTGCCACACTCCTCTTTCCGACTCTGATGTTTCTGAACATGATCATGAGGACGGCTCTTTTGACGATGATTCTGAACTCATGACCCAGTACAAGGAGTTAATCATGGCTTACGACAAATGTCGACGTGTCGTGAAAACTCAAGCTAAAGAGATAAAGTCTCTGAAAGCTGAAGAGAGCACTCTAAGAGAGGAAGTCTCTAAGACCGACTCACTCAGAGAAAACTTAAATGCTACCATTGAAGAATATAACAAGGCTCTCGAGCACCTAGACCTTAAGGAGAAAATCATAAAATAACTGGAAGCACAACTTGAAGCCGAAAAGAAACTGGTTGAAAGTTTCTCGAAGCCGAAGACTGTTCTTCCTTTTATTGCTGAATTCTCAGCTAAGGCCAAGGGTGCTGGGCTAGGCCATGTCAAAGCTCCTAGTAAATCTTTTAGGAGGAATAAGGCTCAAAGAAAGAATAAGGCCACCAAGAAGGCATTGGCCAAAAAGAAGGGGAAAGCCCCTCAAGATCAGACTTATTTTAAGGTCATATTTCCAACAAATGAGTTTGATCTTGACTCATCCTATGGTCACTTCACTAGGCCTACTTATGTAGAGCCCAAGTCTCGTTACCAAGGATGGACTCACCCCAGAAACTTTGGTGAGAGTGTCTTTAAGGCACCTTATGAAGAAGTTATTCTTCAGAGCTATGACCCTTATAATCATGGTCATAACATCAAGAACGCACCAAAGGTAAAGCCCATTATGGAAAAGCCATTGAAGGAGAAGAAATCATGTAATTTCCATCACCATGAAGCTTCTTCCTCCAATAATGCTGCCCCTGCTAGACCACCATCTCAAAAGGTCAAGCAGGAGAATCTAAGGCAAAGATATAATAGGTTCGACTGTTGGTGCTGTGGTAATATCAGTCACTTTGCCATTGACTGCTGGTTTAATCCCAGGAATTTTGCAACTCCTCATGTTAGCAATATGAGAAAGACCACTTATAATGCTAATACTCGTAGAGGGAGCATTCTAACAAGAGACCAAGGACCCAAACATGTTTGGGTTTGTTTCTAAGACAAACTGACTTATAATTGCAGGTATGTCCAAAGACCACCAAAATGCCTATCTGATATTTGGACAGCGGATGCTCTCGGCACATGACCGGGACAAGAAGCCTACTTCAGAACTATTCTCCAGTCTTGAATGGGCCAAAGGTCATCTTTGGAGGTTCAAACCGAGGAATCACTAAAGGCTATGGTATGATCTCTAATGGTAGAATATCCTTCTCAGATGTGGCTTATGTTGAAGGATTGGAACACAATCTTATAAGCATAAGTCAACTTTGCGATAAAGGATATATTGTTGAATTTCATGCTGATAAGTGCTTGATAAAATTGGTTGACAATATGGAAACGATTCTATCATGCACTCGAAGCAGAAATATATTTTGTTTAAATTTCATTTGTGTAGACTCTTCTACACCAGTGTGTTTTATGGCTAAAGATAGTGCGTCTCTTGGTGACCAATGATACAAGAGATTAACACATATTAATTTCAAAACTACTAATAAATTATTTTCACTGAATTTAGTACGTGATGCCCTAAATGTCAAGTACGTCAAAGACAGACCTTGTCACGCAAGCGTAAAAGGCAAGCAAACAAGGGCTACCTTTAAAAGAGTTATTGACAAAGATTCTAATAGATGTTTACATCTACTTCATATGGACTTGTTCGGTCCACTGCAAATTAGAAGTTTGGGAGGTAAGGATTATACGTTGGTAATTGTTGATGATTACTCGTGTTTTGCGTGGGTGTTCTTTCTGAAACACAAGTCAGATACCTTCAACATCTTTACTAATTTTGTCAGCCAAGTCCAGAATGAATACAACTGTTCCTTAGTCAAAATCAAAAGTGACAATGGAATAGAGTTCAACTCTAGGGCCATGACAGAATTCTGTGAAAGCTTGGGTATATTTCATGAGTTTTCCTCTCCTCGTACTCCTCAACAGAATGGAGTGGCTGAGAGAAGGAATAGAACACTCATAGAAGCCTGCAGGACCATGTTGAGTGATGCTTCACTTCCGGAATACTTCTGGGCTGAAGCCATCAACACTGCATGCCACGTACAAAATCGAGCACTCATGCATAAGAACCATAATAAGACACCTTACGAACTTCCAAAGGGCAGGACACCGACTGTCTCATATTTTAGAATTTTTGGTTGTAAGTGCTTCGTTCTTAACAATGGCAAGTATCATACTACCAAATTTAGCGAAATGAGTTTTGAAGGTATTTTTGTAGGGTATAGTAGCCATAGTAAGACATATAGGATATTTAATAGAAAAACTCTTGTTGTAGAAGAATCCATACATGTTGTATTTGATGAGACGAGCTTGCTGCAAGACAACTCTTCTAGTGTGTTCATTGAAGATGCATGTACAAAGTTGAATGAACTTAACTTGGAAGAACCGACTGAAGATAAAGGTGAAAAGTTCATCAAGATCACCACTCCAACCCCTATTGGAGAGGTTGATGATCAAGAGGAAGAAATCGTCCCTGTTGATGAAAGCACTCCGGTGATTGAAGACCTTCCAGATGCAAGGACTCTAGAGCTCAGATATCTGAAGGATCACCCAATGGACCAAATTATAGGAGATCCCAGGGATGGTGTCAGAACTCGTCGAGGTATAACTAACGAGAATTTATATTTGAGTTTTCTCTCACAGGTTGAACCAAAGAAGTTTGAGGAAGCAAACTCAGATGCATCGTGGATAATGACAATGGAAGAAGAACTAAATCAGTTCAAGCACTGTCAAGTATGGAAGCTTGTTCTAAGACCCAAAGGTAAGAATGTCATTGGGACAAAATGGGTCTACAGGAACAAGATGGACGAGGATGGAACGATCATAAAGAACAAAGCCAGACTCGTCACCAAAGGATATCGTCAAGAAGAAGGAATTGACTTTGACCAAACGTACTCTCCAGTGGCAAGGCTGGAGGCAATCAGGTTATTCCTAGCATATGCGGCACTCAAAGGCTTCACTGTCTATCAGATGGATGTGAAGTCTGCCTTCCTTAATGGTGACATAAAGGAAGAGGTATATGTGGAACAACCTCCAGGTTTCGTTGATTCTAAATTTCCCGATTATGTTTATTTATTACAAAAAGCATTATATGGTCTGAAACAAGCTCCTCGAGCTTGGTTTGAGACGCTGTTTAGCTTTCTTCTTGAGAACAAGTTCACAAGGAGAAAGATAGATAAGACATTATTTCTTAGAGAAATAAAAGACAAGATTTTGCTAGTGCAAATCTATGTCGACGACATTATTTTTGGCTCTACTGATGACAACCTATGCAAGAAGTTTTCTAAACTTATGTAAGGGAAGTTCGAGATGAGTAGTATGGGCGAACAGAAGTATTTCTTAAGGCTTCAGGTGAAATAATCTGAAGATGGAATTTTCATCTCGCAGACTAAGTTCACCAAAGAGCTAATTAAGAAATTCAGAATGGAGAATGCAATCTCTATGAGGACTCCAATGGGTTCAACTATATCTCTGGACAAGGATGAGAAAGGAAAACCTTTTGATGAAACCAAGTACAGAAGTATAATTGGATCCTTGCTCTACCTCACTGCTAGTAGACCAGACATAATGTTCTCAACATGTGTCTATACTAGATTTCAAGTGAACTCTAAGAAATTTCACTATGCTGCTGCAAAGCAGATTTTGAGATACCTTAAAGGTACACCAAATCTTGGCTTATGGTACCCAAGAAGTAATGATAGCGAGCTAATAGGTTTTTCAGATGCAGATTTTGTAGGTAGCAAAGACGACAAAAAAAGCACTTTCGGGACTTGCCAATTCCTTGGAAGAAGGCCCATTTTCTGGAGTAGTAAGAAGCATAATTGTGTTGCAATCTCAACATCTGAGTCAGAGTATATCTCTGTAGGCAGTTTCTGTGCACAGTTGCTATGGATAAAGAACCAATTTGAAGACTACAACATGAAGTTTCAGAACATTCCATTGTTTTGCGACTCTTCCAGCGCAATTGCAATAGCCAACAACCAAGTCTCTCACAGCCAGACAAAGCATATAGAGCTGCGGTACCACTTCATCTGGGAGTATGTGGAGTATGGGGACATAGATCTACAGTATGTCCAAACAGACAGGAAGATTGCACACATTTTCATGAAGCCGCTGGATGAGACCAAGTTCTCGTTCTTCAAAACAGTACTTGGAATGATCAACAAAGAAGATTAGAGAAGGTGGACTCACAAAAAGGCTCAAAGATAAAGAAAGTTGAAATTTTTCAAAATTCAGACTTTATGACTTGAGTAAGACAAAGACTACTAAAGTAGTACTTCAGCCTACTTGAGTACTCCGACTTTCACTCGAGTATCTCTTCAGCCACTCGAGTAAACCTACTCGAGTAGTAGAAAGACCTACTTGAGTACTATGTTTCCACTAGAGAGCTATAAAGACTTCACTCGAGTACTTCCAAGTCATCACTCGAGCACCTCTGTATTTCTCACTCGAGTCCTATCATCACTTCACTCGAGTACTTCTGATTCACTCGAGTACCAGGAGGTCCATTTCCCAAATTCGATTCAAATTTTTTTATTCGCAACCTGAGGCTTATGCCGCCATTTCCAAGGTATGTCAAGTTTTATTTAATTTCTTAATCATCATAAATTAGGGTTGCATAAATAGAAAAGTCTGGAATTTCTTTTTCTACACGAATCAAAATCCTCTCACTTGAGTAAGCCGAAAGACTCTTGGCCTTCCGCCAACAGTTGCAAAGCCCGTGCCATCTTCTTCCCCACATCAGATTTTTCTCAAATCCCCAGATCATGGCACCTTCCTCCAAAATTGGAATCGGCTCAGAACTCGTTCACGCAGGGATTGCCGATTTATCAGACGATTTCCGCAATCTTCTGATCCTTCTCTACACCGCTGACCTCACTTTCATTCTACAGGAACCGTGTAAGATTTTGTTTCCAGAAGTCGAAGAATTCTTCAAGAACGTCAAGGTCAAGAGAAATGGAACAGTCCTTAAGTCCAAGGTGAAGGGAATCAAAATCAAGCTCTCCAAAACCTCTGTTTCAACTCTTCTTCGACTGTCTGTTGTTGATGAAGAAGATCACCTTGGTCTTGAGGATTCTGACAGGACATGTACGTTTTGTGGTGTCTCTCCAGATGTACTCACTATCAAAAGATCAGACCTTAATCCAGAAGGAAAATTGTTGGTCAACATCATTGGGAAGATACTTCTTTGCAAGACAAGTTCAATCAGAGATATTTCACTCAGTATGTTTGACATCATGACAACAATTATCTGCAGGAAGAAATTTCAGCTTGGTATGACGATTCTAGACAAAATCAGAGAGAGCATCAAGGCTACAAGTTATGCAAGGATTATCTCTCTTCTGCTCCATGAGATCAATCCAGAAGTCTTCAAATTCTCCAAAGGTACAATACTTCATCACATGAAGAAAGTCTCCATATCCTCCATTCAGAGATGAGAGTTGAAATTGAAGAATCTTGCTCAGGCTGCCATAGCCCATGATCAGCCATCTGTAGAGGACATGACTCCATCTCCCTCTCCACCTCATGTTGCCAGCACATCTGGTGCAACTGTTGAGGGGGAGCCCGCTCCTTCTATACCAGAAAACAGAGTCCCTACCCCTCCAGCTGATACTTCTCTCCCTCCATCCACCCATGAAGAAGTTCCAATAGATGCTCAGATCCAAGAAACCCTTCTCTCCACTGAAGCATCAATCAATTAAATGATTGAAGAACTCACTACTGATGAACCTCTTCCCCCTCTTCAAAAAGAACAATCTACTGCAACATCCAAGCAACAAACTCTAGTACCATCTCCCACTCCTACTCCTCCCACATCACATGTTCCCTCTCCTCAATCCCCTATTCACCACTCTCCTGCTGCTGACAAAGAGCAGGTTGAGACCATTCTAATTCCTGATGAGAAAGAAACCTCTCCAGAACTAGCTGAAGCTCCCCTGAAGAGCTTAGATTTCCCTATCCCCACCTTCATCACTGAAGAAGGGGATGCCCTGATCCATACCACCAGAGCTAAGAGCTCAGTCACTGTTTAAGAAATTGCCCCGTGGTTTTCTCCTCCTCCTCCAGTTCCTTCTACATCTACTGCTCCTCCTCCTGCTGACACTGATCTTATGGGTATTTTTGTTCAACTACTACAAGAACAAAAGAAATATTTTGATGATTCGCTCAAAGCTGTCTCTGAGAAAGTCACTGCTCTTGAGAAAGAGATGAGTAGAGGCTTTGCTAAGATTCAGCATAATACAGATCAATTAAGACATCTATTCCATATTAGTGGAAAAGCTCTGGACCATACTATCACAAGTGTTGGTCATGTCATGGAACAAGGTGTCACTCTTGCCAACAACCAGATTGAGTTAGATAAGAGAGCACAAGAAACTAAAATCAAGATCTGTGAAGAGCTTGACACATTCAAAGATGATGCTATTATTACTCTGACTGTAGAAGTCAGAAAGGGGGATAGCTTAGTAAAAGAATATCTAGAGAAATCAGATGCAATCAAGCAAACTCTCTGGGAAGCAAAGATGAAAGAGATTCATGATGATGTGCTAGACCAGATTCAAAGTGTGAAGTTTCATACTTATGATATAGCAATCTGGATGCATAATCAGATACTCCCTGACTTTCTAGCTGATCCAAATATCATTCCTCGTAGGTTGAATCCCCTGGCTCTAGCTCCAGTTCCTCAACCTTCCTTCTCTCCTAGACCTGAAGGCTTTGAAGGTCCTCCTCCAGACTCTTATGCTCAAGTTTGAGAGGCTGATCCAACATACATATTCTTCCAAGCTCCTCCTGAAATTCATATACCTAAGAAGAGGAAGTATGGTGATGGAGCCTCTACAAGCAGATCAATTCTAGTTCCAGATACAGAGAAGAGGAAAGCTCCATAATTTGCTGAAATCTGGTCCCCAACTTCAAAGTCACTCATTCTGGATACTCTCAGGCTAGTCATGGACTTCAATGAGAATAAAAATGATCATTACAGTTCCCAAGAGTGGGAATTGTATGAGAAGTCTATGACAAAGAGAAGGCTAAATGACAGAGAACATGGAAGAATCAACCCTGCTGCTCCTCCAAAGCCTCCAAAGTACTATCCCAAGCCTTATAGTTACCAGAGAAGACAACAAGAGAAGAAGGACAAATAACAACATCAAGTTTAAGCATAGAGAGGTTATGAGAGTGGGGATATGATCTGTGTAGAAATGAATTTTTGGACAATCTTATTTATATAATTCTTAATTTTGATCTTCTACTCTTTAATTTTAGTCTTTATTCTTGTTACACTGCTTTCTCTATTGCATATCTAGTTCTTTATTTGTTTATATAACTCACCTTAGTGTAACAGGTTTTGAATTCTATAAATAGGGGGAGATTGTTGGGTATTATATCCACAATAACCCAGATTTGATGAAGTCACCATTGAACTAAGATGAATTAAGTTGTATATGATGTCTTGTTTAAGTTTTGTGTTTGCAAAACTATATTGCCAAGTGTAGACCAATGTCAGTTTACAATGGGTCACCAAACACAGGACCATACAATGTAATCCCTCATTGTGTGATCCATGGTATTGACTCATGTGTAGCCTCTCTATTGGGATACACTTTATGTTTCAAGTACTAGGATTGATTGGAGAAAGAGTGTTGTTGAGTTTATTAAAGAAGAGAAAATTCTGTTGAAGAAAATTTTGCTAAGTCTTTTACTCGAGTAGTAGTTTATATACTCGGGTTGAATACTTAGTTAATACTCGAGTAAATCTATCAGTACTCGAGTAAGGGAAATGGCTCTCGAGTAGTCTGAATATTGCTCTCGAGTAGCCAAGTCCATTACTTGAGTAGACTCTCTCTTATTCTCGAGTTAACAGATTTTCCTCTCAGAAAATTTTCTAAGTCATTTACTCGAGTAGTCATGTTAACCACTCGAGTGGATAAGTCTTTTGTCTCGAGTTACAGAAAGACAAATTCTTATGTTATTTTACCCCACTCGAGTAGTCAAATTCATGTACTCGAGTAGTCTATCTACTACTCGAGTAGTCCAGCTATATTACTCGAGTGATAAGATTTTTATCTCTCAGAATTTTTCTAAGTCCTATACTCGAGTAGTAATATTCATATACTCGAGTAGTTATTCTACCACTCGAGTAGTCCATCTATTACTCTAGTAGTCCAGTTTCAGTACTCGAGTAACCCATATTCTTCTCCCCGAAAAATATTCTAAGTCTTTGACTCGAGTAATTCTTCTACCTCTCGAGTAATATATCTAGTAATCGAGTAGTTTATTTCTAGTACTCGAGTAGTTCAACTCCACGTCTCGAGTAATCATATTAGTACTCAAGTAAGTTTTTGTGTACTCAAGTGATTGCTCATTCTATTCTGAATTTTCTCAAAGTCTTGTACTCGAGTAGTCTTCTTCTATTCTCTCGAGTAATCTTATTAGTACATGAGTAGGTAATCTTTTACTCAAGTAAATCAGTCAGACTTTTCCAGAAATTCGCTAAGTATAGAATCGACGGGAATTTCAAATGCCTTGACGTGATTGGTCCACGTGTATGTCATTAATGATAATTATGACCATTAGGGAGATCATATATAAGGTCTTGTCAAATCGACAAACCCTAACTAGTGCTGAAAAGAATATTCTAAGTTTTCTGAATCACAGTTTCTCTTTCTAAAAACGGAAGCCACCGACCTTCATCGTGCATATCGGCTAGGGTTTTCGATTCAAGAAGATTCAGATCAAAGTGGACTTGCAGATCGAGATTACTTCTCAACTCCTCATCATCTCTCAGATCGTATGAGTCAAAGGAATTTTAGATCCAGATCTTGTCGAGTTTCTTCTTGAACATATTCTGAAAAAGCCGAAAAGATCAAGGAAGAAGACCTAGGCCGACAGATTCCAGATCTGAGAAATTACTGTTTGTATTTTCATATATTCTCAATTTAATTTTTGTAGGAGATTTCTCTCCGAGTGTAGGAGCTTTTGTCTCCGAGTTGTAGGAAGTTTTTTATCTTACGAGTGTAGATCCGTGTTGTGGATCGAGATTGTAGGAACTTTGTTTCGAGGCGTAGGATTGTGTTGGATCCCTAGTTGATTTGGGCTAGGTTCACTAACATGGATGATGTGACCCAACATGTATAAACAGGGTCAAAGTTGTGTCCTAGAGTCTAGGTCAAGTCCTTAGAGTCAACATAAGATGGACGAGCTATCAACAAGGCTGCCAGAGACTCAAGACTTAGAAGATTTCAAGACTAAGTAAAAATGAGTTCGACGTTCGTCAAACTCAGGTCGACGATTGACGTCCTCAGCTCGACGATCTTGAGATATTTCTCTGAGCTGAGCTCGACGATCTTCGTTCTCTGGTTGACGAAATCTGGGATACTTCCTCAACTATCTAAAGTAAGGATAACTTCAAATTATTCTAAGTCCAACTTCAGACTTTGTTCGACGAACTGGATCCTGAGCTCGATGAACTTGGACCTCAACTTCACAAGAACCTTCAGTTAGAAGTTCTCAGGTCGAAGAAATTTGTTCTTTGGTCGACGAATTCTGGATCTTTTACTTCAACAACTATATTCATGAATTATTCTAAGTCTAGAATAATTGCCGAACTCCGCTCGACGAAGTCACAAACTCAGCTCGACGAACTTCAGACAAAAAAGGCAAAGATTCTGAAGCATATAGTTTTGTTATCAGCTCGACGATCTTGGAACTCAACTCGACGAACAGAAGCCGTATGGTCGACGAATTCAATATCTCAACTCGACGAATTGGTAATTCAGTTCGATGAAATCTGCCAACTGTTCGACAATTCCAGACTTAGCCATTTCCGGCATTCGGTCCTCACTCAAATGCGATAATTCCTGACAGATTAATGCCCTAACATTCTCTGAATGTATCCGTTAGAGGGAGCATTAATCACGGTCTTCCTCAGGATTATTACTTGCTGATTTTCTACAAGACAGTTGGGGAAATACATCAATGCCGATTATTCTCAGGCCGTCAGCATTAATTACAGAGGATTCAAATTTTTGAAAAGACAGAGAAGTATACAAGATCGATACTCAGTCATACAGAAACAGAGACACACAGATATAGATAGACTATTTTTCAGAGAACAACATTAGATTCATTATTTAGAAAAAGCTTCACATAGACAAAAATTACTGAAGCATACAAGACATACAAGTGACATGTAGTGATCTTTATTCAGAAGAAGAACAATCATACAATATCAAGAGTCTTCTTCTTCCATATTCTCTTCAGGACTTCCAAGGACAATAGATATCAAATCAGTCAAGAAGCTCCTGCATCACTGCTAGTCAAGAACTCGGCTTGAAGACCTATCACCCTGTAGAAAAGCTCCAGATCTTCACCGCACCATTCTACATCTCAGGGGGAGCTGTTTGCTAACATCAGTCCACATAAGACTTCTCTCTGACTGTTGACAGAGAAGACATAATCAACTCTCTCACCCCCACCTCGGTAAAGGGTTGTCATCTCCCTTCAAAAGTGATTCCTGGTTGCAATTCTCCTGATCAAAAGACTTGAGTTGGTTTTTGGGGACCTGATCAAAACCCATTGGTGTCAGGCACCTGATCAACAACCTGAGTAGATTCCTACCAGGGTAGTAGAAGAGTGGACTACCCAGATTTGGGGAACCACTATAAATTTCTTGTGTCGTCTGGTTGCCTACTTTTATTTTTGTTTCTTGTTGTGCTTGTGATTTAGGTTCACTATCTGCTAGCATTTCATTATTTCCTACACTAGGACTTAATAATTTTCTTTAAGTATACTCTATTCACCCCCCTCTAGAGTATTCTAGATCTAACTCTAACTTTCAATTGGTATCAGAGCAGGTTCCTTTGGTTGCACAAGTTAACCCTTGAACCAAAGATCCTGTGTTAGATATACACACTACTTTATTCACATTTAACTTAGAAACACAGCCATGACACAGAACAAAGATTATGCAACCACCAGACCTCCAGTTTGCAACCTTAACAGGTTTGCCATCTGAAAGGCAAGAATCAAGCTGTACATGAATTCTATTGATGAAGATATTTTTGCTTTTATCTTAACAGGAGTACCTCCACCACCTGCTGCTCCTCCAAGCACTTCTACAAATATGACTGCAGTACCTCCTCCAGACTACAATGATGCATACAAGAAGGCAAAGATGGCTGATGCAAAAGCCATGAACATACTGGCACAGACCATGCCTGATGATATATTTCAGAAAGTTGCTGAGTGCACCTCAGCAAAAGCCATTTGGGATTCCCTGAACCAAATGGTGGATGGATCAGCAGATAAGAGAAAGGATAGGAGATCAAATCTCATATCCCAATATGAAAACTTTAAGAAGCAGGAAGCTGAGACAGTTTCAGAGATGTACAACAGGTTAAGCTCAATTATCAATGAGCTCAAGACCTTGGACAAGAACATCACTCTTACAGAAGTGAATGACAAGATTCTGATGTGCTTTCCAAGCTCATGGGATACAAGAATCTGGCCCATCAAGAAAGCCAGATGCCTGAATGAGATTTCAACTGAATCTCTATTAGGTAAACTTAAATCCTATGAGCATCTGATAAAGACCAGGGAGGTAGCTGAACAAAGAACACCTCTTACAGCCAGAAGAGAACATAATATATACTTCAAAGCTTCAGAAGAATCTGAAACTTCAACAATAAATGAAGAGCTTATGAGTCTCTTTGCTATGAGATTCTTCAAGATGGCTAGAAAGGACTTCAGGAGAAAGTCAACAAGAATAAATGACAAACCAAAGTATGATAAAACACCAACTAAAGAAGTTGTGTGCTATGGATGCAGAAAGCCTGGACACTTCCTCTTTGAGTGTCCAGAGAACCAAAAGAAGGACAAGAGAAAGGAAAAGGACTCTAGAAGACAGTACATCAGCAAACCCTCTTCCAGCAAGTACAAGAGAAAGGAAAAAGGGGTTTGTGGCTGAGACCTGGAGTGAGACTGAAGATGATTCAACATCTTCAAGCTCCAGTGAAGATGAGGAAGAAGAAAGAGCAAAAGAGGTTTGCCTCATGATAATTGATGCCTCAAGAAGTTATTCAGAAGAAGAAGATTCAGACAATGAGGAAGCTTCTGAATGAGAAGTTGATCAGGTATTATCATCTTTTGATTATAACTCTGACTTTTTTAAATCAGACTTCAAAAATATGTATTTAGACTTGATACATTCTGAAAAGGAAATTAAAACTCTTAGGGAGAAACTAGAAACTTTAGAAAATGTTCACTCTGAGAATATTAGGCTAAAAGATGAATTAAACTTAGCAAATGAAAAAATAATTTCACTAAAAACTGAGCTTTGTGAGGCCAAACAACTTGAGGAAACTCTCAATGGGAAAAGCCTCAAGCTGATGGATATCACAAGCACTGTCAATGCCAGACTTAATGACAAGCAGGGCTTAGGTGCTCCATCAGGTTTGGTACCCATCCTCAAGAAGAATATCTTATCAATTCCAATAAAATTTGTGTCCGCTAAAGGGAAAGAAACTGTAAATAATGAACTACCAGTAGAAAAGATCCCTAAGACAGCAGGACAGAAAATCAAGAACCAGAAAACACCTAATAAAAACAAAGTTCAGCAATTTTCGTCGAACTCCGATTGACGAAATGAGGCCAGTTTGTCGAACCCACATCGACGAACTCTGAATGCAAACTATAGTTATATTTATTCGTCTAACTGCGATCGATGAACTTTGCATGGTTCGTCGAACAAAGGTCGACAAACGTGGGGTACAAAGAATGAACATGTTCATTCTCTGGGCAGAGATCGACGATCTCAACCCAATTCGTCGAACTCTGGTCGACGAACTTATATAAAATCGCCGAACCCAGAACGATTTCACCAAAACTATAATTCCAACAGAAACTTAAATACTTCTAAGAAACCATTTAATCCCCTAGCTGACTGGATCATACCACCTAGGAAATATCACCCACTGGGATACAAATCTCAACATGAATTTTTTGTTATCTCTAGTTTTTCTTATCAGCCATACAAAGGGCCCAAGGTAACCTGGGTCAAAAATCATTAACTATTTGTGTTGCAGGTGAAACATTATCCAGGGGTAAATGAAACTTGGTACCTGGATAGTGGCTGCTCAAAACATATGACTGGCAGCAAGGACATCTTATTCAACTACAAGTCCAAACTAGGGCCAAAGGTTATCTTTGGTGACTCAAAATGTGGTCAGTCAGAAGGATTTGGATAATTAAGAATAGGAGCTATCACATTCAAAAAGGTGACATATGTAAGTGGACTCAAGCATAACCTCATCTCTATAAGTTAGTTATGTGATGATGGTTATCAGGTATACTTTAATCCATCCACTTGCTCTATTATTAATAAAAATAACCAAACTGTTTTAACTGGAAGTAGACAAGGCAACATTTACTTGGTAAACTTTCTTTCTGCCAAAATTGATATCTGTTTGCTAAATTTAACTAGTACTCAGAATGATTTATGGCACAAAAAACTAGGACACGTAAAGATGAAAAACATTGCTTCTACATTATGGGTTCAATTTAAATAATTCAACACTACTTTGTGATAATACAAGTGCTATAGCCATAGCCCAGAATCCAGTTCACCATAGTAGGACAAAACATATTGATATAAGACATCATTTCATTAGAGAGTGTGTAGACAAAAAGAAAATCAATCTTGTCTATATTTACACTGATTTACAAAGGGCTGATATATTCACCAAACCTCTGGATGAGAGAAATCATATATTCTTTGTAAATCAGCTTGACATGATCAATGGAGAAGATTTTATTTGATTTCTGTCTGTACTCGACGAATTTTCCAAAGTTCGTCGAACGGAGTTCGACGAACCGGGGAAGGTTTGTGAGATATTCGTCGAACGGAGTTCGCCGAATTCTCTGTGTGAAATAATTTTCGCCGCCCAGAGATCGACAAACTTGCTTCAGAAGATATTCGTCGATCGGAGTTCGACGAATTGTCTTCAAGTCTTCTGGGTGAGATCGACGAATTATTTATTACTAAATCATTTCGTCGAACTCAGTTCGAAGAACTATTTTTATTTTCGTGGAGCGGAGCTTGTCGATTCATATTCTAGAAAACCCTATATCTAGGTTTTCTTCGACCTCCGTCCCGCACTTTCTATTCTCTTGCACTTGATCACCGTTTCTCTCTTTTGCAGGTGATTTCATGGCGATTCCAGCGGGAGCCTTGGTTGCGACGAAGTTCGATACTGCATTTGATGTGGATTTTAACTCATTTCAACATTCAGATCCCATCTTTCTCTATATTCTGGAACTCCTTGAAGATTAACAACTTAAACCCCTGATGACTAGAAGGATCAAGCTGCACAACATAAAAATCAGGGAATGGGTCTACACTCTATCCCAAACAGAAGAGAATATCATGACAGGCACCATCACGGGTAACTCCATCTCTTTAACTCCCGCCATCTTAACTGAAATCTTTGGATTAAGAAATGGAGAAGAGGACCTCGAGATTGAAGCAGAGGAATCGGATATGATGCTACGCCTCATGGATTATACTGGCAAAAATCCTAACAATCTTTTGAAGAAACACCTATGAAAGTGCAACTAGATCTGATATACTCTAGAGGGGGTGAATAGAGTATATAGTGCTTTAAAACTTTTACAAACTTTTACAACAATTATTGTAATATGTGTGAGCAGGGAAGCAGAAATAAATCTAATCACAGTACTAAGCTATGCAAAAACTAAGCACAGAAAAATCAAGGCCAGAAACAAAAATAAAAGCAAGCAGAACCAGAAGACACAAGGAAATATAGTGGTTCCCCAAACTTGGGTACATCCACTCTTCTACCACCCTAGGTAGGAATCCACTGCAGGATAAGTTGATCAGGTGTTCTGGGCACCAATGAGCTTTTGATAAGGTGCTCAAAAACCAAAGCAGATTTTTTGATCAGGTGTCTTGCCACCAATGAGCTTTTGACAAGGTGCTCAAAAACCAGATTCAAACTTTTGAAGGGAGTTTGAAAAGCCCTTTACAGAGTGGGGGTGAAAGAGTGATGGCAGTCTTCTCTTTCTCAAACAACTGAGAAGACTATGTGGATTGATGTCAAAGCTTCCCCTGAATCCTTGAGATCTTCAGGAAGAGAAGCTTTGCTGAGGGTGATAGGCCTTCAAAGGTTGAACTCCAGCAGAAGATGATTTCAGCAATAGCTGAAATGTTGAGTGTCTGGAGTCTAGAATATGTTGGCCTTGAACACTTTGAAAACTAAAAGAGATCTGAAGATTTGAAAACTTGATCTCCTTGGATGAGTGTTCTTCAGAATTCTTTTGGACAGAAGATTTTGAATGAGGTTGTCTCTATAATCTGTATTGTGTGTTCTCTTCTTCTTGTTCTACTTAGAGATTCAAAAACATTCTCTCTTTTATTCTCTGGTCCTGAATAGAATATTATTCTCTATCAAGGATAGTTGTTGGTCTGTATTGATTGCATCCTTAATTGCATAATCTCTTCTAGAGGAAGGTTCACAGAAACATTCCTTGAAAAATCCCTTGAAACTTGCTCCAGAATTGAATGAAAACGGCTAGCAAATCTCTGAATTAATTGCAGAATAACTCCTAACTGATTTGAATTTGAATTCTGGAAGTTATCTGAAATCGTCGAACTGAGCTCTGCTATCGTCGAGCTGAGCTCAGCGATCTGGAAACACACAGCAGCAAGATAATCGTCAATCTGAGCTCAAGGATCGTCGAATTGAGCTCAGTGATAAAGTTCTAATGCAGAGTCAAAATCGTCGACCTGAGCTCACCGATCGTCGAATGGAGTTCGACGATATTATGAAGTTGAGCTCAGCGATCGTCGAGTGGAGTTCGACGATCTGTCGAAGTTGAGCTAGACGATCGTCGACCGGAGTTCGACGAATCGTCGTGCTGAGCTCGACGATATGACTTAGTCTCCAGACTGAGAATCCTGGTCTTCAGGGCAGCTTCCAAACCTAGACTTCTAACCCTTAGACTCAATTCTAATTGACCTATTAAGCTATACAGAAGGTCAAGCAAAGATTCCTAGAGACATAGTGATCCTGACCCAAATTAGTAATAGGGTGTTCCAACAATCTCCCCCTATTTGGGTTAGGATTACTATTTACAGACTTTGGAAAATTCAAATAACAATATACAATCAAAAACATAGAAAAGCAACAGCTGGATATAGCAGAAACATCACAGAGATATATATATATATATATGGCATCCAGATAATCAGAAACTCAGAAACTGTCACCTTACAATGTCATTTCTTCTCTTTGTCTTTAACCATTTTAATTTCTCTGTTTGGATTTAGGGCTTCTTTGTTGGACCTGGTGTCATCTGCTGCACCCAAATAAGTTTGCTTTGTAGGCCTGGGAACTACAGCAGTAGGATGCAATTCCATATATCTCTCAGCATCAAAGAATTTACTGGAAGTATATCTGTCTAGTTCTTTTTGTCTCTGCTCAGACATTGTAGAAATGTTGGAAGCATCTAGTCCTTGTTCTCTGGCCTTCTTAATCTGATCTAGTGCAGCCAATTCCTTCATCCTGGCAGTCCAAGCAGCTGGATTATTTTCAGGGTCCTCAAAAGGTACAGGTGGCTCATACCTGTTAGAAGGATTGTCTTGAGGAGGCCTGGCAGACACAATCTCTTTTAGCTTGTAAGGGAAAGGACCTGAAGATGTATCAGAAGAACCATGTCCTCCCCTGGAATATGGGTGCTGCCTGGAGTACCCTTTAGAATAAACTTGAAAATCTCTCTGATTACCCCTGTATCCTCCTCTCCTAGAATATGAACCCCTAGACTGGCTTTCCCTTTGGTAGGATCTGGCATGGGGTTGATAGGGAGCCTGGCTTCTGGCTGGGGCTTGACTTACAGAGCTTCCACCTGCACCTATATCAGGAGGAGGTGGTGGAGGAGGATGAGGGTGTTGGAATTGGGATGAGCCCTTCTCATATCTTCTCTTTTTCTTCATGGCTTTCAGCTGGTTCTTGGAAAACTGCATCCAATGTTCAGTGATAGGGCAATTATGAAGGATATAATAAGGAATATCATTATCATCCTTAACTTTAGCAGGAGGAACCCTTTTCATTGCCTTGCTCCTTGCCTTCCTTTTCCTGGCAATAGTAGCAGAAGAATCATCAGAGCCTGTTTTGAACTCATCAGATTCAGAACTCTGGTCATCATATAGAGCATCTATTCTCTTCATCAAGTCTTTCTTCAGCTGAACAGAGGCAGATGAGGCAGAAGCAACAACAGCAACAGCAGGAGTGGTGACAGCAGCAGTAACATTCTCACTTACAGCAGAAACAACAGATTCACTCTCAACAGCAGATTCACTAACAGCCACAGAAGCTGGAGAGGTGATAGCAGCAACAACTTCATTGATAACAGCAGTAACATCATCAAAATCTGCATCAGGCTCAATTTCAGTGGCCTCTGACATCAGAAAGTCCTTGGATATTGGCTCAGCAGAATCAGTTGGAACTTCAGCATCCATATTAACAATCTCAGTAGCAGTATCAACAATCCTTTCTTCAGTAGAGGCAGCAGCAGCAACATCTCTAGTAGCAGTAATTACTGAAAGTACAAAAGAAGAGATAATGCTAGGGTCACAGCAAGAGAAAGGCACCAGTGCCTTGGATAGGTCTTCTGGGGGCTGGACAACATTACTCTCTGGCAGACAGCTATAGAAGGCAGAATCAAAAGCAGAAAGCAAAGACCTTAGGTCTATTGCAAGAACTGCAGTAGGAGGCATAGCAGCAACAACAGCAAGAGGAGGAGCAGCAATCACAGAAACAGCAGCAGTAACAGCATGAAGAGTCTCTTCATATGACATCTCCCCCTGCCTAGATGCAGAGACATCTGGATCAAGGCACACTGCTGTGGGTGCTGCCTGAGGGAAGAGGGAGGAGAGCCTGGCAGATAGAGCTGCCACTGACTGGTGTAGAGGAGCTAAGGAGGTCTCCAATAGTAGAGAGAGCCTGGGGGCCAGCAGCTCATACAGCCTGTCAGCTAGGGCTGAGAGGTCTACTTGCTCAACAGCTGGAGCAGAGGTAGATGGAATGGAAGCAGCTGGGGATTCTGGAAGGGAAGGGCTGGAGAAGTGTGGAATGGAGGGCTCAGGTGTGGGCAGGGTGGATATGGAGGACAGGGGAATGGATATAGATGGGGTGAAAGTTGGTTGAGCAATGATGTGGTGTAGGAGATCTTGGAATGAAGTGGAGGAGGAGGGTAACTCAGGAGGAGAGGATGGGGAATCATCTATATAGGAGTCATCCAGGAGGGTGAAGGATGGAATGGATGGTGAAGAGGTGATATCTGGTGGAGGATAGGAGAACAGTGGGTGGAATTGGTCTGCTGGTGGAGGCAGAGTGGGTGTTGGAGATGGAGTTGATGTTGGAGATGGGCTGGATATGGTAATGGGGGATGGAGCTGGAATGGTGGATGGTGGGGGAAGGGTTGGAAGTGGAGGAGGAGAAGAGGCAGCAACAGCAGCAGCCAGGTCATCTGCAGGGGCAGAGACCCGTCGGAGAGTGACTCCTTGAGTCCTTGTGCCTGAAGGAGCACTTGAGGAGGGCCTGCTAGGCTTGCTTATTTGCCTGTCCCACTTGCCAAAGAGGGCACAGGTAAGTCTCTTGGAGGCATTTATGTGAACTCTAGAGGAGACCAGCAAGGCAGGGCACCTGGTCTGCAGAAAAACTCCAAGAATCCTTCCAAAATTAACAAAGCTCTTATTTATTTTCTTCTTGATTAGGTCAAAGAAGACCTCTCCCCAGTTCAAATTTTTCTTATCCACCAGAGCTCCCATGAGGCAGAGCTGGTATCTGGATATTGTATCATGTGCTGAGTGCTTTGCAAGCAGCACTTTCCCTACCACATCTGCTAGGAACCTGTATTCAACAGACAGATTCCTCTTGAATAGCTTGCTAGGGTTTCCCTCTGGATGACCCATCCTGGCAAGTAGTTCAGAATAATCCTCTCCAGATAACTCAGCAATATCTTCTCCATTTCTCAGTCCAAAAACCTCTGTTAAAATGGTGGGGGTCAAGGGTACCTGATTTCCAGCAATGGACCCAATTATTGTCGAGTTGTCTTGATTATGAGCAGTATAGATCCACTCCTTGATCTCATCTGAAGCCAGCTTGATCCTGGTGGTCATGAGGGCAGACAGATTTTGATCCTTGAACAAACTCAGTATATCTTGGAAAATCTGGTCGGTGGTGCTGAATGATTCTATATCAATGTCAAACCCGGCGTCGAACTTCATTACAGCAAGAACAGCAACAGACACATCCATTGTACCTGCAAAAACTCAACAAACAAAACGACCAAGCGTAGAACTGTTTGGAGGGAAGAAAATTCTTGCAGAGAAATTGAAAGCGCAAGAGAGAACGACGACGAAAAATGAGTTTTATATTAGGGTTCGACGCAGAATTGGAAAGATCGTTGAACTCAGTTCGACGATCGAGGCTTCTAAAGGAATCTGAAGAGTTTTCAACATCGTCGATCTCCGTTCGACGATCTTGGAGAGCATCGAGCTCCGTTCGACGATCGTTTAGAGAACAAAATCGTCGAGCGCCGTTCGACGATCGTTGACCGAAAGAGATAGTTCATACTATCTGAGAGGCGCTGAACTCAGTTCGACGATTTTGTAAATCGTCGATCTCCGTTCGACGATCTTGGGGCAAATCGTCGAGCACAGTTCAGAGATCAGAAAAATTCTAGACACTAAGAAAAATCAGAGAGTTTGCCTAGTATTGGTCAATTTTTAGCTTTCAAAATCTTGGATATTATTTAAGGCTTCCTCCATCTAACATTCCTAACTGATTTAGGAAGAAGGTGTGTTTCTTTTCATCCAAGGGCTTGGTGAAAATATCTCCCCTTTGCAAATCAGTTGGGATATATTGTAGTTCAATTTTATTCTTTTCAACATTATCCCTTAAGAAATGATGCCTAATCTCTATGTGTTTTGTCCTACTATGGAGGACTGGAATTTGAGCTATGGAAATAGCACTTGTGTTATCACAAAAGATTTTAGACTTCTCTAAGTTGTAACCATAGTCTAGGAGTTGGTTTTGAATCCACAAGATTTGTGAACAACAACTGCCTGCATCCATATATTCAGCTTCAGCAGTTGAAGTTGACACAGATGTTTGTTTCTTACAAAACCAAGAGACAAGTCTGTCACCAAGGAACTGACAAGTTCCACTGGTGCTTTTCCTGTCAATTCTGCATCCAGCATAATCGGCATCTGAGAATCCAGTTAACTCAAATGTTGAATCTTTTGGATACCAGAGACCTAGATTTGGACAACTTTTAACATACATGAGAATCCTCTTTACTAATGTTAGGTGTGACTCTCTAGGGCTTACTTGGAACCTAGCACATATACATGTAACAAACAATATATCTAGTCTACTAGCTGTAAGGTACATTAAAGAGCCAATTATTGCTCTATATGTTATCTGATCAACAGGTTTCCCATATTCATCAGCATCCAATACAGCATTAGTAGGCATGAGTGTTTTCATACAAGATGCCTCAGACATACCAAATTTCTTAACCAGTTCATTTGTTATTTGGTTTGAGAAATAAAGATGCCTTCATCATGTTGTTTGACTTGCAATCCTAGGAAGAAGGATAGCTCACCCATGCTACTCATCTCAAATTTAGAATGCATTAGGTTAGAAAACCTTCTGCACAATTTGGAGTCAGTAGAACCAAAAATGATATCGTCTACATAAATTTGTACTAGTAGGGTATGTGACTTATGGGTTCTAATAAAAAGAGTTTGGTCTACTCTACCCCTTATAAAACCATTTTCCAAAAGAAAGCATGTTAGGGTCTCATACCATGCTCTAGGAGCTTGCTTGAGACCATATAATGCTTTGTTCAGTCTAAAAACATAATCAGGAAGAGTTGGAGAGATAAAACCTGGAGGTTGTCTGACATAAACTTCTTCTTTGATGTCTCCATTTAAGAAAGCACTTTTGACATCCATCTGATAGACTTTGAAGCCTTTGTGAGCTGCATAAGCTAGAAAAATCCTGATGGCTTCTAATCTTGCAACAGGTGCAAAAGTCTGGTCGTAGTCAATTCCTTCTTCTTGAGAGTATCCTTGAGCAACTAGCCTTGCCTTGTTCCTTATAATTACTCCTTGATCATCCAGTTTGTTTCTGAATACCCATTTTGTTCCAACAATGGAATGATCCTTAGGCTTTGGCACTAGTTCCCATACTTTGTTCCTCTCAAATTGATGCAACTCCTCTTGCATTGCAATGATCCAGTGTGGATCTTGCTCTGCATCTTGAATGGACTGAGGTTCAATTTGAGATAGGAAGCAGGTGTGCAACAGGTTTTGGTTGACCTGATTTCTGGTTTGCACACCAGCTGAGATTTCTCCAATTATTTGGGAAATTGGATGGTCTCTTGATGTTACTAAATCAACAGGGGGTGTTGATTGTTCACCAACCTGTGTTGTTGTTTCCTCTTGTGGTACAACAACTGGCTCTTCAGGTTGTGCTTCAATGTGTTGAGCATTCCCTTCATCTTCACTGCTTTCATCCTCTTGAGCAACCTGTAACCTGTTCAAGTCTTCAACTAGAGAATGTTCCTGCAAAGGTTCTATGGTAGAAGAATTCTTCTCCTTGAAAGACATGTTAGCTTCATCAAATGAAATGTGAACAGATTCCTCAATTTTCAAAGATGATTTATTATAGACCCTATAGGCCTTGCTGATCATGGAGTATCCCAGAAACACTCCTTCATCAGCTTTGGCTTGAAATTTTGCTAGATATTTCTTGTCATTATTATGAATGTAGCAAATACAACCAAAGACTCTAAAATAGTCAACTTTAGGTTTCTTCCCCTTGAGTAATTCATAGGGAGTCTTTCCCTTTAGTTTATGTATCAGACTTCTGTTCAGCACATAGTTGGAGGTGTTCGCTGCCTCTGCCCAAAAGGATAGAGGTAGATGAGCATCTGACAACAATGTGGTGGCAGATTCAATAAGGGTTCTATTTTTCCTTTCAGCTACCCCATTTTGTTGAGGAGTTCTAGGAGCTGAGAAAGTGTGCCTGATCCCTTCACTCTGACAGAACTCTTGCATAAGAAGAGAATCAAACTCTGTCCCATGATCACTTCTGATCAGGGCAATGTGAGTATTGAACTCAATCTGTATACATTTGAGAAACTCTGTCAGACACTTAAAGTTATCAGACTTCTTCCTTAGAAAGAACACCCAAGTGAATCTAGAGAAGTAATCTACAACTACCAAAGTGTAGGATTTCCCTCCTAGGCTTTGTACTGTGATGGGTCTAAACAGATCCATGTGTAACATATACAATATCCTATGTGAATCACTCTTATTAAGTGACTTAAAGCTGTTTTTAGTTTGCTTGCCTAATTGACAAGCCCTACAGAGTCCTTCCTTCTTGTAGGGGCCAGAAGGTAGTCCTCTAACAAGGTTGTCCTTGGATAGCCTAGCAATAGTTCTAAGGTTTAGGTGTCCTAGTCTCTTATGCCATAAAACATTTGGTCTACAGACAGAGTTAAACAAACAGATATCTACATTAGCTGAAAGAAAATCTACTAAGTAGATGTTACCTTTCCTTTTACCTGTCAACACTGTTGTGTTGTCCTCTGACTTGATTTTGCATAAGGCTTTGTTGAAGGTCACCTGGTAGCCTTCATCACACAGCTGACTGATGCTGATTAGGTTGTGCTTCAGTCCTTCTACATAAGCTACCTTCTTGAAGGTTACTGAACCAATCTGGACTGCACCATATCCTTTAGTTTGTCCAAAGTTGGAATCACCAAAAATAACTTTGGGTCCAAGCTTGGCTCTGAAGAATGTGAGGTTGTCCTTATTCCCTGTCATGTGCTTAGAGCACCCACTATCCAAATACCATTGCTGGTTAGATGTTGGATAGGTCTTCACCTGCACATAAAACAATTCATTTGTTTTTGACCCAGTTTACCTTGGGCCTAGGTTGATAACCTCTAAATTCTGAAATGAAAGACATCCCAGGTTGACTCTTATATCCTTCAGGATGATATCTCCTTGGAGGTATAATCCATTCATTATGAGGGTTAAAGGTTTGGGATAAAGAACCCTTAGGATTCAATTTTGATTTGCCTTTGAAAAAGTTTCCAGAGCTCTGACCTCTGTTCGACGATCTTGGAGCTGCGTTCGACGATCTTGGGTCAGATCGTCGAGCTCCGTTCGACGGTCGGCTATGGGTGAGGTCAGGTATATGAGATCGTCGACCTGCGTTCGACGACTTTGGCTGAGATCGTCGATCAGCGTTCGACAATTTTTCTTGAGATCGTCGAGCTGCGTTCGGCGATCGTCGATCTTCATTCGGCGATCGTCGATCTACGTTCGACGATTTCTGCTGGGACTTAGTTTTCTGAGGCAGATCAGAATTTTTCCTAGCAACCTCTACAACTCCCTTTCCCTTGTCAGAAATAAACTTGATGGGAGTTGTTAGAACAATAGGTTGGCTGGATGAGGCACCCAAGCCCAGTGTACTGTTAAATCTAGAGTTCACTGTGCTTGTGATGTCCATCAGCTTGATGCTTCTCCCATTAAGGGATTCTTCAAGCTTCTTGGCCTCAGAGAGCTCACTTTTCAGTGTAGCTATCTGTTTCCTACAGTTCTCCAACTCCTGAGAGAGTTTGAGGTTTTCTGACTTTAAAACATTGTGTTCAGATAATTGATTTCTGAGAGAGATAATCTCTTTCTCAGACTTTAGCAGGTCTAAACACAGTGCTTTAAATTCAGATTTAAAATCTTCTGAACTAAAATCAAAAGAGCTAATTACCTGATCTTCTTCAGGTTGAGTCTCTGAGTCTGACTCTGACTCCTCTTCCTCTGAATTATGCTGTGAGGCATTGATTGTCATCATGCAGAACTCCTTTTCTTTTGTATCATCCTCATCATCACTAGAGCTATAAGAGGCTTCTGACTCCTCTTTTGTCTCACTCCAGGATTCAGCAACAAACCTCTTCCTTGTATGCTTTTTTTTGCTTGAAGAAGGTTTGCCATTTCCATTTCTTTTGGAGTCTTTCTCCTTCCTTCTTTCTTTCTTGTCCCTTCTGTCCTTGTTCTTGTTCTCTGGGCAGTCAGGAACTATGTGCCTTGGTTTCCTGCAACCAAAGCAAATGATGTCTTTATTATTACCAATGGACTTGTCATACCTTGTCTTATCCCGCTCCTTGTATGATCTTCTTCTGAAGTCCTTTCTGGCCATCTTGTAGAATCTTTTGGCCAGCAAGCTGAGTAGTTCATCAATGCCTGTGGCTTTATCTTCAGGCAGATCCTCAGTTGCCTTGAATGCTATGGTCTTCTCTTTCCTTGTGGCTGGTGAAGCAGCCTTCTGTTCTTCCTCTCTGTTCTTGATGAGTAGCTCATAAGATTTGAGCTTACCCAACAAAGCTTCAGTGGTGATCTCATTCAGACTTCTGGCATCCTTAATTGGCCAGATTCTTGAATCTCAAGTGCTGGGGAAGCACATTAGGATCTTGTCATTAAGTTCTGTCAGAGATATCTCCTTGTCCAATGTCCTTAGTTCACTGACAATTAGACTTAGTCTGTTATACATGTCTCCCACTGACTCAGTCTCTCCCTTCTTGAAGTTCTCATATTGAGAGATGAGATGGGATCTTCTGTCCTTTCTTTCATTAGCTGAGCCTGAGACTATTTCTGAGAGCTTGTCCCAAATTTCCTTGGCTGAATTACATTCAGCTACCTTTTGAAATATGTCATCTGACATTGTCTGGGCTAGAATGTTCATAGCCTTGGCATCGGCTACTTTCCATTTTTTGATGTCAGCATCTGTTCCTGATGGAGGTGGAACAACATTTGTACTTGTATTCTCTGGGGGTCTTGGACACACTGTCAAAACAGAATTAAATATATCTTCGTCAATAGAATTCATGTAAAGTCTAATCCTTGCTTTCCAAAGTGCAAACTTTGACAGATTGCACACTGGAGGTCTGGTGCTAGCATAATCCTTGTTTTGGGCCATGATTTGTGCAAACAAAATCTAATAATAAAATACAAAAGAAACACAGATCTAGTTTGGGATCTTGGGGTTCAGGTGTTAGCATGTACAACCAATCAGATATGGTATGTTTAACCAACCTGCCTCTGATACCAATTGAAAGTGCAACTAGATCTGATATACTCTAGAGGGGGGTGAATAGAGTATATGGTGCTTTAAAACTTTTACAAACTTTTACAACAATTGTTGTAATATGTGTGAGCAGGGAAGCAGAAATAAATCTAATCACAGTACTAAGCTATGCAAAAACTAAGCACAAAAAAATCAAGGAGAGAAACAAAAATAAAAGCAAGCAGAACCAGAAGACACAAGGAAATATAGTGGTTCCCCAAACTTGGGTACATCCACTCTTCTACCACCCTAGGTAGGAATCCACTACAGGATGAGTTGATCAGGTGTCCTGGGCACCAATGAGCTTTTGATAAGGTGCTCAAAAACCAAAGCAGATTTTTTGATCAGGTGTCTTGCCACCAATGAGCTTTTGACAAGGTGCTCAAAAACCAGATTCAAACTTTTGAAGGGAGTTTGAAAAACCCTTTACAGAGTGGGGGTGAAAGAGTGATGACAGTCTTCTCTTTCTCAAACAATTGAGAAGACTATGTGGATTGATGTCAAAGCTCCCCCTGAATCCTTGAGATCTTCAGGAAGAGAAGCTTTGCTGAGGGTGATAGGCCTTCAAAGGTTGAACTCTAGCAGAAGATGATTTCAGCAATAGCTGAAATGTTGAGTGTCTGGAGTCTGGAATATGTTGGCCTTGAACACTTTGAAAACTAAAAGAGATCTGAAGATTTGAAAACTTGATCTCCTTGGATGAGTGTTCTTCAGAATTCTTTTGGACAGAAGATTTTGAATGAGGTTGTCTCTATAATCTGTATTGTGTGTTCTCTTCTTCTTGTTCTACTTAGAGATTCAAAAACATTCTCTCTTTTATTCTCTGGTCCTGAATAGAATATCATTCTCTATCAAGGATAGCCGTTGGTCTGTATTGATTGCATCCTTAATTGCATAATCTCTTCTAGAGGAAGGTTCACAGAAACATTCCTTGAAAAATCCCTTGAAACTTGCTCCAAAATTGAATGAAAACGGCTAGTAAATCTCTGAATTAATTGCAGAATAACTCCTAACTGATTTGAATTTGAATTCTGGAAGTTATCTGAAATCGTCGAACTGAGCTCTGCTATCGTCGAGCTGAGCTCAGCGATCTGGAAACACACAGCAGCAAGATAATCGTCGATCTGAGCTCAAGGATCGTCGAATTGAGCTCAGAGATAAAGTTCTAATACAGAGTCAAAATCGTCGACCTGAGCTCACCGATCGTCGAATGGAGTTCGACGATATTATGAAGTTGAGCTCAGCGATCGTCGAGTGGAGTTCGACGATCTGTCGAAGTTGAGCTAGACGATCGTCGACCGGAGTTCGACGAATCGTCGTGCTGAGCTCGACGATATGACTTAGTCTCCAGACTGAGAATCCTGGTCTTCAGGGCAGCTTCCAAACCTAGACTTCTAACCCTTAGACTCAATTCTAATTGACCTATTAAGCTATACAGAAGGTCAAGCAAAGATTCCTAGAGACATAGTGATACTGACCTAAATTAATAATAGGGTGTTCCAACAACCTATCTGCGCCCTATAAGTTTTTAGCAGACTTAGTTGGCAAAGTATTACTGGGGAAACACACTGCTCATGATTATATCACCAAACCACAGTTTCTGTCTATGTGTGCCATTATAAACAAGAAACCAATAAATTGGGCACAATTTTTGTTTGATCTGATAAAGAAGAAAAACACCAAGAAGAAAGTCTGTTTTGGAAGAATACTAGGAATATTTCTACAGGAAAAGGCTGCAGAATCACTGGTCTCCCAGACCATCTTCATAAATACCAGTACAAGGCTAACCTGTGCCTTATTTGGAAGGTTGGAGAGGACCATCACTAAGCCATCTAAGGCTTCCACCACTTCCACCACAGCTTCTGAAGGCACAAGGGCTGTTAAGGCCACTCCCCACCCTACTGAAGCAAGCATTCCCTCCACATCCTCCCTTCCAGAACATCCTTCACCACTACCACCTTCATCTCAACATGCTCCATCTTTACCAGTTGACATCACTAACATCCCCTCTTCCCCTCTTCAAGAACATCAACAAATCACACCTCCGGCTTCCCCTCATGACACATACATTCCCATACCAACTCAATCTCCTCTTCCCCCACATCTTTCTTCCATACCATCTTACAATCTCTCACCAGATACAATCCTGACTGATGCCACCCCTCCATCCCTATCAACAACCATCATCCCTCCAAGTGTTCCAATACCTACTGCTCCACTTTCTACCCCTCCCATAGTTGCTACTTCCACACCTTTTGCACCATCTCCAGCAATATATTTGGATCCCTCTACCATATCATCTATCATCTCCATCATCACTCTCATTCTTAAATACCTTATAGCAGAGGCTATTACACCTCTTTCTACCACCATCTCATCTTTATCTGCCCTCACTGCTGCCCCATCTTCAGACTGGTGCCGGGCCTCAGTTCCCACTGACCCCAGGAAGGGGGACATGCCTGATGATGAAGCAGCAGCTTCAGCTTCAGAGTCTTCAGCTCCAGCTCTAGCAGATGCACCAGCTTCACCAGCAGCATATACAGAATGTATAGATAAAGAATTAAGTGATTTTATTGACACTGACATGGATATTGATGAGACTGTTGGTAATCTCATTCTTAATCCCACAGTTAACTTAGAAGATTTGCTGAAAACTTTTGATGCTGTATATATACATCTTCTTCCAATCACATTCACTAAGCCACATTGGCTACTATTCCTTATACATCTCCTGTCAGTCCAGCAGTTGCTAAGAAACTTAGGGACAACTTTGTACTTCCAGACTCTCTAGTCATTCCATCCCCTCTAGAGGCTATCTCAGCACCAACCTTTATGATGGATGACTCTCCCATACCAGATCTAGATGCATTGATCTTGGCTGACATTGCAGAAGAAAATAAGGCAGTAGCTGAAAGCTCTGTCCCAGTTACTTCTGATTCCTGTATAGCTTCTTCTCCAACTCCTGCTGAAACTCCAGCCTTTGAAAGTTCTGCCCCTGCTACAGAAGAGACTGCTACTTATGCTAAAGCCTTGCAAGCATTAGATGCTCTGTATGATAACCCTCAGAGTTCTGCCAGTGATGATGATGATGAAGATAAGGATGAAGATTTAGATGAGGAGGCTACACAGAAGAAGAGGAAACAAGTATCCAAGAAAAAAAAAGCTCCTCCTCGTCCTGCTCCTAAGCCTAATCCAGCACATGACACTCCCTATTATATTTTGCAAAAGATAACACCATACAAAGGGATGCCAGCTTGGATGTGGCTGTCCAAGAATGAACAAAAGGAGAGAAAGAGAAGCAGAAGATACTCTCCTCCTTTAGTTCAGAGATATAGAAAAGATCCACCACCTCCTCCTCCTCCTGCAGCTGGTGCTTCTGGATCTAGTTTTCAGAGATTTGCCCCTATTCAAACTTATCAGAGACATCAAGAGAGATCTTATGGAAGCAGTCAGCAAAGACATCACTCTTCAGTAAATCAACAGCAGCAACATCAACATCAGCAACATCAACAACAACAACATCAACAACTACAACATTAGCAATAACATCAAACTCTCTCTGCAGAACAGAAAGCTGATAGTCCCAACAAGCCATACTCACCTCTTGTTCCTTTTGAAGATCCAGAAACAGCTAACACAGCTAAAATGTCCAGGTTCCAGGAACTTGTTGGTCTCTCTATGATCAACAAAGCAAGAGCTGAAGACAAGGATATCTCAGGATACTCCACTATGTCTAAGTACAAAAAAGAAGAACTCAAGAGATTTAATAATGCAAACAAATTCTTCAATGTTGATGACTACATGAAGCTGCACCCAGAAGCAGTTGTCCCCAGGGCCACATCCTTGAAGATTATAGGAGCTGCTGACATGATAATGTCCATGGTGGAAGCTTCAAATCCTAATAGAGAGATTGTGTTTGCTAAGCCAGGAGGAAAGACTAAAGAAGACAAGCCCACAAATAAGAAACAGAAGAAATAATCTTTACATTGCTTCATTTTTTTTCTTCTTCTCTGCATTAACTTTAAAACTGATTTGTCTGTTTAAAATAAAGCTCATGTGCATATATATCTGATGCATGTGTTAGTAATCTCTGCCAGAGATACCTTTTTCCTGCTTTATTTATTCTTATGTTTTTGTTTTGAGTCTATTAGTGACCTCACCCAAATAGGGGGAGATTGTTGGATCCCTAATTGATTTGGGCTAGGTTCACTAACTTAGGATGATGTGACCCAACATGTATAGCCAGGGTCAAAGTTGTGTCCTAGAGTCTAGGCCAAGACCTTAGAATCAACATTAGATGGACCAGCTATCAACAAGACTGCCAAAGATTCAAGACTTAGAAGATTTCAAGACTAAGTAAAAATGAGTTCGACGTTCGTCGAACTCAGGTCGACGATTGACGTCCTCAGCTCGACGATCTTGAGATATTTCTCTGAGCTGAGCTCGACGATCTTCGTTCTCTGGTCGACGAAATCTGGGATACTTCTTCAACTATCTAAAGTAAGGATAACTTCAAATTATTCTAAGTCCAACTTCAGATTTTGTTCAACGAACTGGATCCTGAGCTCAATGAATTTGGACCTCAACTTCATAAGAACCTTCAGTTAGAAGTTCTCAGGTCGACGAACTTTGTTCATTGGTCGACAAATTCTGGATCTTTTACTTCAACAACTATATTCATGAATTATTCTAAGTCCAGAATATTTGCTGAACTCCAGTCGACGAAGTCACAAACTCAGCTCGATGAACTTCAGACAGAAAAGGCAAAGGTTCTGAAGCATGCAGTTCTGTTATCAGCTCGACGATCTTGGAACTCAGCTCGACGAACAGAAGCCATCTGGTCGACGAATTCAATATCTTAGCTCGACGAATTGGTAATTCAGTTCGACGAAATCTGCCAACTGTTCGACAATTCCAGACTTAGCCATTTCTGGCATTCGGTCCTCACTCAAATGCGATAATTCCTGACAGATTAATGACCTAACATTCTCTGAATGTATCCGTTAGAGGGAGCATTAATCACGGTCTTCCTCAGGATTATTACTTTCTGATTTTCCGCAAGACAGTTGGGGAAGTACATCAATGCCGATTATTCTCAGGCCGTCAGCATTAATTACAGAGGATTCAAATTTTTGAAAAGACAGAGAAGTATATATGATCGATACTCAGTCATACAGAAACAGAGACACACAGATATAGACAGACTATTTTTTAGAGAACAACAGTAGATTCATTATTCAAAAAAAGCTTCATATAGACAAAAATTACTGAAGCATACAAGACATACAAGTGACAAGCAGTGATCTTGATTCAGAAGAAGAAGAACAATCATACAATATCAAGAGTCTTCTTCTTCCATATTCTTTTCAGGACTTCCAAGGACAACATATATCAAATCAGTCAAGAAGCTCCTGCATCACTGCTATTCAAGAACTCGGCTTGAAGGCCTATCACCCTATAACAAAGCTCCAGATCTTCCCTGAACCATTCTACATCTCAGGGGGAGCTGTTTGCTAACATCAGTCCATATAAGTCTTCTCTCTAACTGTTGACAGAGAAGACATAATCAAATCTCTCACCCCCACCTCTGTAAATGGTTTTCATCTCCCTTTAAAAGTGATTCCTGGTTGCAAGTATCCTGATCAAAAGACTTGAGTTGTTTTTTGGGAACTTGATCAAAACCCATTGGTGTCAGGCACCTGATCAACAATCTGAGTGGATTCCTACCAGGGTGGTAGAAGAGTGGACTACCCAGATTTGGGGAACCACTATAAATTTCTTGTGTCGTCTGGTTGCCTACTTTTCTTTTTGTTTCTTGTTGTGCTTGTGATTTAGGTTCACTATGTGCTAGCATTTCATTATTTCCTGCACTAGGACTTAATAATTTTTTTTAAGTATACTCTATTCACCCCCCCTCTAGAGTATTCTAGATCTAACTCTAACTTTCAGGTTGGTTTTCAATCCGAGATAGTGGAGTAGCCGAGTCTAGTGCTTTGCTAGATCGGTGAGGGAAAGTGGATGTACCCAAGGTTGGGGAACCACTATAAATCTTTTGTCATTTGTGGTTGCTTGGTTGATTATTGTGTGCATAGATCTCTAAATTTGTATTCTGTAAAAAGACGCACAACTCACCTATTCACCCCCTCTAGGTGATTTAGGTAGACAACTGTATAACTTTCAACCTGCATTATGTCCGTCTGACTCGAATGCCTAAATTAATTGGCATCGTTTGAGCACATAATGAGAGTCTTAGTCCTAGGTCTGGAAAGACTAGAAATGCTCAAAGTTGACCGTCAAATCTCGGACTTTTGGATGGTGGTGGTGCGGGTCATACACAGTACACCGAGAATGTGCCCTGAGCGCACGGAATGTTGGGCCGCTAAGGTAATGTTTGTGATATATTGAATGGTGCTTGAGTTATGCCTTATTGTGATATATCTATATATGTATGCTATGCTTGCAAGGAAGGAATACCATTGTCCCGGGATGGGTAGGTTCGTTATAAATTGGTCAGCTAAAGCCGACCATTACCTTGCTTGACACCCTTGTGATGGATTGTCCATGTGTAGGTGCTGGAGAGCCGAGCGGGAAATAGCAGGCTGAAGCCCTGATGTTATGCTGGCCCTTGAAGACCAAGCGAAGAATTTTATTATTTTCATGTGTGCTCGGCCCGCGCTCCGATGTCTGTAAACCACACTTTTGAAACATAACTATAGGGCCTTATAGCCACAACATTTTGTGTATTTTGTAAAGACATTCCTATGTGATATTATAGTGGTAATTACTGTTACTTGAGTTCAAAATTTAACCCATGAATCTTCTGCTATAATGCTCTGAGTTAGGATTCATTTGGTCTTTTGATATTCACATGTAATTCCGCTGACTGTTTGTGGAATATTGTTTGGGGCCCTGACCAGAACCTCTATTATATTTCATGTAACGGATGAAGATGTTACAATTTAGTATCAGCTTGTCTTGGTCTTCCTCCTACGAATTTGTGGTCGAATTATTTTGAGGGGTGGCGGGCACATGTATGTGCTTATCATTATAACATAAATGAACTCAAGAATGTCTTCTTAGGAATGAAAATACACGTATTTGAGGAAACTATGCGTTCCTAATAGTCGTTGTTTGCCTTTAGAGTAGTTGTTAAAATGTGTATTTTACACTTATAGGTGACTATAAGTGGTGTGGGGCAGTCTTAACCCTAACGTTCTATTGAGAGTGCGACACCAGCTAATATGCCCACACCTCCTCCTTATGCAACAACAGTACGCTTAGTTGCTGAGGCAGTGTTTGCAATAAATGCACAGCCGATTGGGCAGACGCGACCTATGATGGTACTAGTACGTGTTAGTGTAGCCGCTGAGCCTATAGCTGATAAGCAAGTTCATGTTGAGGCTTTGATTGATAAGCGAGCAACTGAACGAAAGCTAAAGCATTTCATGAGTTTCAGTCCTCCTACGTTCATGAGTGCAGGATCGCCAACGCAGGCATAGGACTGACTTTTGAGAGTCAAGAGGATATTGATGGTGATAGAGACAGAGGAGGGACAGAAGGTCACCTTGGCCAATTTCATGTTGTAAAGATAGGCTCAACTTTTGTGGGATGAGTTGGAGTTACATCAATTCACGGGCAAACGACTATTAGAGATCTCGGTAGAGGAGTTTTCGAGATTGTTCTTGGCAAAGCATCTACCGTCGTCGCAACAGATTTCCATGGAGATGTGTTCCAACGATTGACACAGGGCGAATGTAGTGTTCATAACTACTTGCATGAGTTTACCAGGTTGGGACGTTATGTGGGGTCTACTTTTGCTGACGAAGAGCGTAATACCAATAAGTTTTATGAGGGACTATGGGATGAGCTGAGGTTACTGCTCTCAGGTTCGATGAACTAAGGGTTTCAAGTATTAGTGGATACGACTCGTTCGCTGGAGAAAGACATGAAGAGGGTGCAGGGCAAGAGGGACTTGGTTGTACTAAAGCTCGAGTTCAAGTTGTCACATCCTGGAAAGTTGGACTATCGTAAGAAATGGAATAAGAAGGCTAGGTCTTCAGGACCAGCTCCTTCTAGCAAGCCTGAAGTGACGACAGGAAGAGGTCCAATTATATGTTATACGTGTGGCAATCTAGGACACATAGCCTGTGATTGTCGAAGTTCCCTTCCAAGGATGGAAAAGAAGGTAGGAGTATCGTATGTTGAAAAGGGAAAGGTAGTGGAGTCCACTACATCCTAATATGCTCCAGCTCAGCTATTGGTGTACAATCTTGGCCAACAGGAGGCCATCAAACAGGCTGATGTCGTCACAGGTATGAGTAGTATATAATTTTCATGCTTTATATACTGTTTACCTTTTGAATTGCTTGCATATAACTTGCATATTATAGGCTTTGTCCTTATTTGGGGCTATCAGGCGAGAGCACTGCTCGATATAGGTGGTTTGTATTCATTTCTATCTGAGGACTTCATATCGCGGATCAGAGTGCCTACTCTTATGATGACAGATAGGTTAAAGGTGTTGTTACCTAACAAATGTGTGTGGATAGGTCTTACTGTGTTGAGGTACGGATAGGAAGTCAGGATTTCAGATTAGAAGCATATGTGCTGTCGATATCTAAGTTTGATGTAATCTTTGGTATGGACTAGCTCTCGGAGCAGCGTGCATGTATAGATTGCAACTCAAAGGAAGTCATATTGGGACAGAATATCGAACTAGAGACTAAGTTCACTGGTATGCGAGGATCGAGCAAGATATTGATGTCAGCTCGCCAGGTAGTCAAGGCTGTTCGGAAGGGCACAAAGTTGTTCTTCATGCTGTTGGAGGCTGTTGAGTTGAAGTCTAGTTTGAGTGACGTTCCTATTATATCGGATTATACAGATGTGTTTCCTAAGTATCTTCCTAGGTTACCGCCCCAGCGAGAGATTTACTTCGCTATTGAGTTGGTGTCAGGTGTGAAACTATGACCCACTCACCACATCGAGTAGCACCAAAGGAGATGGCGGAACTGAAAGTTCAACTGTAAGAATTGCTAGAGCAAGGCTATATACATCTAAGTATGTCACCTTTGAGTTCATTGGTCCTCTTTGTGAAGAAGAAGGACAGAAGCTTACACATATGCATTGACTATCGAGAATTGAACATGTTGATAGAGAAGAACAAGTATTTGATTCCACTGATTGATGACTTGTTCGATCAGATGGTTGGGTCGACTGTATATTCAAAGCTAGATTTAAAGTCTGACTACTACCAGTTGCGGATTCGGGAATATGACATTCCCAAGATGGCATTTGATACATGCTACAGTCATTATGAGTTTACTGAATGCCATTTGGGCTAACAAATGCGCCATCGATATTCATGGACTTGATGCATCAGACTTTTTGAGAGTACTTAGATCGATTTGTGATCGTCTTTATTGACGACATATTGGTGTACTATCAGTTAGAAGAAGATCATGCAAATCATTTGAGGATGGTTTTGCACACCCTGAGAAAAAATAAACTCTATGCCAAGTTCGCAAGTGAGAGATTTGGCTGTCGTCGATGGCTTTTCTTGGCCATGTGGTTAGTGGATAAGGTATTGTGGTGGATCCGAAGAAGATCGTACGGGAGTGGCCTGTGTTGACTACTATAGCCAAAGTCAGGAGCTTCCTTGGACTTATTGGCTACCACAGGCGCTTTGTGGAGAACTTTTCGCGGATAGCCTTACCTCTCATCATACTAACGAGGAAAGATCAGAAGTTCGTTTGGACGCCTAAGTGTGCACGAGCTTTTGAAGAGTTAAAGAGTCGTTTGACCACGACGCCTATCTTGAGATTGTCATGTGGTACAGACAGCTATGAGATATATAGTGATGCATCAGGGAGCGGCTAGGCTTCGTTATTCTGTAGTTCGGGAAAGTGATATCTTATGGCTCACATCGGTTGAAAGTGCACAAGTGGAACTTTATAGTCCATGACTTGGAGTTGGCAGCTGTGATTTTCACACTTAAGATGTGGTGTCACTACTTATATGGCGTGAAAGTTGACATCTTCACGAACCAAAAGAGCCTTAAGTACCTAATAGATCAGAAAGATCTAAATATGCAACAACGAAGGTGGATGGAGTTCCTTGTGGACTACACCTTCCAGATACATTACACTCCCAGGAAGAGAAATGTGTTCGTAGATGCCTTGAGTCGTAGGACTCCAGTAAGGGCAAGTTGGTTACAGATGCATGAGGAGCATCTGATCCAGGAGTTGGAGGCCTTAGACATCACTTTCCCGAACTACAGAATAACGAAGCCTAGCCGCTCCCTGATGCATCACTATATATCTCATAGCTGTCTGTACCACATGACAATCTCAAGATAGGCGTCGTGGTCTCCCTTCTCAGGGATGCAAACTGCCCCACGTCCAGAAAATGCTGCCCTCTCCATCAACTCCTCGTAGGAGAGGGGGGCACTCTCTTCAGCTCAATCCTGAAGAATCCCTGCTGCAGGCCCAGGGTGAAAGCCATCATCAAACTGTGCCCTGATATTTCCTGGACCCGAGTGACCTCCTCTTAGAACCGGTCGACGTATCTTCCCAACGTCTCATTCACTCTCTGCTTGATGTGGAACAGGGACTCCGACTCCTTCTTCCTCCTCTTCGAGGTAGTGAACCTCAGCATGAACCCCACACGTAGGTCCTCGAAGCAGTAGATGGAGCTGGCCGGCAGCTGATGGAACCACTCCCTCGCCTTCTCCTTGAGGGTGATAGCGAAGAGTCGGCACTTGAACCCATCCAACATCTGTCGGATCGAGACCACGTCCTCAAACCACTGGATGTGTTGGACCGGGTCTCCTTTCCCGGTGTAGTAGGACATCTCGGGTTCCCTGAACCCATCTGGAACTGGAGCTGAAGAGACCAACTCGCTTAAGGGGCTGCCTCCCCCTACTGGGCGAGCTGGCGCGTCTCGCGGGCCCAGCTTGCCGAGCCGTCCTCTGTCTGCCGAGCCGGGGAAGAGCTCATGCCCGGGGAGCTCGCACCCCCGGCCTTCCTCTGCAACCTCCTTCCCAGCTCGCCTTCCGGGGGCGTCCTCTCCCAGAGAGGGGGAGGCTGCGATCTGGATAGCTGGAGTCGAGCACTCGGCACGCGTGCCGAGTGCGAAATTGACGAGGCCCAGCACCTCGTTCCTGAAATCTTCAAACATCCCCACCGTGGCCAGAGGTGGGGGGGGGGGGGAGTCCGGCCTGTCAGACCCCTGTCCTCCTATCATCGAGCTCGCTGAAGGTTTTCTGTGCTGACCACGCTCCACGCTCACCGCACCAAAATGTTGAAACAGAAAAACGGTCTCCTGTGGAGTTCACCCTTGGGGAAGGGGTGATCGCACACCTACTTTGCTCCTACAAGCAAAACAACAAGGGAGATAGAGAAAAACTGACCCAAGGGCTCGGCGGGGAGGACCCACCACACACCCGGAAGATTCTAGAGCGCTTCCCCTCCTTAGCCAAAGTCCGAGCTAAGGTATCCTTAGAAAGCGCTTGAGTGGTGAAGCTAGAGAGCACAGGAAGCCTGCTTTCTGAGGTACCCCTTGGGTCCTATTTATAGATTTCAGAATTTGAACTGCCAATAACCAAACTGAACTTTCCTGAAGTTACCAAAATACCCTTGGCTGGGTCTGCCAACAGCCAAACTCCGCTGTTTTGAAGGGCTATGGGAATACCAGCAGGGGCAAAGCAGTAAAAAGTACCTCATAGATCTGGGCGAGCTGGGGGGCTCGGCCACCCCTGAATATCCGGCTCGCCTGCTATTGCCAAGCTCCTTCGCGTGAGCACGAGCTAGGACGACGAGCTCGCCCATCGGTCGGCCTCCATTAGTCAGCCTCAACTCGACGAATCCTGACGGAGCTCGGCGAATGCCGAGCTTGCGGTCGACGAATGCCGAGCTCGGGCTCGGGTTTCTCTGCCGAGCTCTCCTGTGGCCTGGGTGATTTGAGCATGCCGGTCTGGTTCCTGGTTCACCCCACTCGCCGGATATGGGGTTGTACAACCGGAATGGAGATTCCTTACCAATATACGTGATTTCAGCAAAATCCGGACAAAAATGTCCCTTTAAATTAAACCTGCGGTGCAAAGCGTTAAAAAAATTTAATTGAGAGTGCAAAGTACAATATTTTTGAATTAGGGTGCAAAGTGTGAAAGAGGGTGATTTGGGGATGCTATCTGCCCAACGTCTCATTCACTCCATCCTGATGTGGAACAGGGACTCCGACTCTTTCTTCCTCCTCTTCGAGGTAGTGAACCTCAGCATGAACCCCCGACCCAGGTCCTCGAAGCAGTAGATGGAGCTGGCCGGCAGCTGATGGAACCACTCCCTCACCTTCTCCTTGAGGGTGATATCGAAGAGTCGGCACTTGAACTCATCCGACATCTGCCGGATCGAGACCACGTCCTCAAACCACTGGACGTGTTGGACCGGGTCTCCCTTCTCAGGGATGCAATCTGCCCAACGTCCAGGAAATGCCGCCCTCTCCATCAACTCCTCGTAGGAGAGGGGGCCACTCTATTCAGCTCCATGCTGAAGAATCCCTGCTGCAGGCACATGATTTAAGCCATCATCAGACTGTGGCCCGACATTTCCTGGACCTGAGTGACCTCCTCATAGAACCGGTCGATATAGCTTCCCAACGTCTCATTCACTCCCTGCTTGATGTGGAACAGAGACTCCGACTCCTTCTTCCTCCTCTTCGAGGTAGTGAACCTTAGCATGAACCCCCGACGCAGGTCCTCGAAGCAGTAGATGGAGCTGGCCGGCAGCTGATGGAACCACTCCCTCGCCTTCTCCTTGAGGGTGATAGCGAAGCGTCGGCACTTGAACCCATCCGACATCTATCGGATCAAGTCCACATCCTCAAACCACTAGACGTGTTGGACCGGGTCTCCCTTCCCGGTGTAGTAGGACATCTCGGGTTCCCTGAACCCCTCTGGAACTGGAGCTGAAGAGACCAACTCGCTGAAGGGGTTGCCTCCCCCTACTGGGCGAGCTGGCGCGTCTCGCGGGCCCAGCTTGCCGAGCCGGCCTCTGCCTGCCGAGCTGGGGAAGAGCTCGCGCCCGGGGAGCTCGCACCCCCAGCCTTCCTCGGCAACTTCTTTCCCAGCTCGCCTGCCGGGGGCGTCCTCGCCCAGAGAGGGGGCAGCTGTGATCTGGATAGCTAGAGTCGAGCACTGGGCACGCGTGCCGAGTGCGAACTTGACGAAGCACATCACCTCGTTCCTGAAATCTTCAAACATCCCCACCGTGGCCAGAGGTGGGGGGGGGGGGTGAGTCTGACCTGTCAGATCCCTATCCTCCTGTCATCGAGCTTGCTGAAGGTTTTCTGTGCTGACCACGCTCCACGCTCACTGCACCAAAATGTTGAAACCGAAAAACGATCTCCTGTGGAGTTCACCCTCAGGGAAGGGGTGATCGCGCACCTACTTCGCTCCTGCAAACAAAACAACAAGGGAGACAAAGAAAAACTTACCCAAGGGCTCGGCGGGGAGGATCCACCACACACCGGGAAGATCATAGAGCGCTTCCCCTTCTTAGCCAAAGACCGAGCTAAGGTATCCTCAGAAAGCGCTCGAGTGGTAAAGCTAGAGAGCACAGGAAGCCTGCTTTCTGATGTACCCCTTGGGTCCTATTTATAGATTTCAGAATTTGAACTGCCAATAACCAAACTAAACTGGCCTGAAGTTACCAAAATACCCTTGGCTGGGTCTGCCAACAGCAAAACTCCGCTGTTTTGAAGGGCTATGAGAAGACCAACGGAGACAAAACAGTAAAAAGTACCTCATAGATTTGGGCGAGCTGGGGGGCTCGGCCACCCCTGAAGATCCGGCTCGCCTGCTGTTGCCGAGCTCCTTCGCGTGAGCGCGAGCTGGGACGGCGAGCTCGCCCATCGATCGACCTCCATTAGTCGGCCTCAGCTCAACGAATCCTGACTTAGCTCGGCGAATGCCGAGCTCGCGGTCGACGAATGCCGAGCTCGGGCTCGGGTTTCTCTGCCGAGCTCGCCTGGGGCCTGGGTGAATTGTGCCGGCCGGTCTGGTTCCTGGTTCACTCCACTCGCCGGATACGGGGTTGTACAGCCGGAATGGAGATTCCTTGCCAATATACATGATTTTAGCAAAATCCGGACAGAAATGTCCCTTTAAATTAAACGTGCGGTGCAAAGTGTTTAAAAAATTTAATTGAGAGTGCAAAGTACAATATTTTTGAATTAGGGTGCAAAGTGTGAAAGAGGATGATTTTTAATCCACAGCCGGGGACAAGCAGAATTGCTCGCGTGTGAGCTCGCGCGCTGCTTTGTTTTCTCGTTTTTTTTTTAACTCCTCCTCTCACCTGGACGGCCTTTGGAATTTCCAAAGGGAGCCCGGTCCTAATAACTCCTCCCCCTATGGCCAATGTCCGCAGCAGCAGCAGCAGCTCACTCTCATCCTCCCTCGCGAGCTCGCGCCATGGTGGCCACCGTCCCATGGCATCGCCCACTCTTCCTCACGATAAAACCCCACCTTCCCTCTCAACGTTCAACAAACTCCACGTTGCCGCGACCTTCAGTGATGATGATTCGGGCATTTAGTCGCAGCGACTTTGACGTCTTTGCCCGAAGGGTGGCCTCCGGAGAGGCTCTGAAGGATGCTTGGCGGAGCGCTAACGATGGAATCGAGCAGCTTGCGTTTGAGGCTAGGCGTGCGGCCGAGCGCATGGATCGCCAGTTCGCCGTCTCTAATCGCTTCCGATCAGCTGCCCGTGCGGCCACTGCTAGGGCAAGGGAGATCGAGCTCGAGCTTGGGATCGGACGGCGGTGGCGCTCTCTCTCCGTGGACTTTTCCAGGAATTTGCCTAGGGTTAGAGCTTTCGCCAGCCTTCCTCTTTCTCCCACTTTCAGTTTCATTGTTGATCGGGATTTCAATTTAACTGATTTTACTCTTTCTGTCTGTTCTTTACAGTATAGAAAGGAGTTGAGCGTGTTCCTTGGAACGCCAATCGGCAGAGGATCTATGGTTTGCTCTCTTTTTTTATATTCCTCTATTTTTTTTCTAGGAATTCTGGGATTTATATGTTATTTTAGGCTCCTTTCGGCATGGTGTAACGGCTCTGGCCCGAAGGGCTCCCTTGCTCGCAGGCCCATCTAAGCCAGGATCCATAAGGGCTCCGGCGCCGCCCGTTATCATGGACTGCAGTCCAACGCACCCAACCACTTCACTGTGCGTATAGGGTCTCCCGCACAGTAGGTTGTTGAGGCTGGGGCTCGATACCCAGACCTCCTAGATAAGAAGCATTTAACCCACGCTCTCATCACCAACTGAGCTGCAGCTCAGTTGGTGATGAGAGCGTGGGTTAAATGCTTCTTATCTAGGAGGTCTGGGTATCGAGCCCCAGCCTCAACAACCTACTGTGCGGGAGACCCTATACGCACAGTGAAGTGGTTGGGTGCGTTGGACTGCAGTCCATGATAACGGGCGGCGCCGGAGCCCTTATGGATCCTGGCTTAGATGGGCCTGCGAGCAAGGGAGCCCTTCGGGCCAGAGCCGTTACATAAAAATGCGCCCTTCGGGCCAGAGCCGTTACACATGGTGGTCGCGGTTGCAAACACATGTGTTAAACCGTCATTCGTTAAGGATCACGTAACAAACATCATCCGTTTGAACATACAAGTGGATGAAGTTCCTTAGGTGGGCGTTAACGAATGACAATTTAACCACCATGTTCGTGACCGTCACCACCATGCGAAACGGAGCCTAGTGAGGGGAAATGGTCTTGTCTCAAACACGTATTTTATCTCATTTGAAATATTAAAAAAAACTTTGGTTTCATTATCGGGATGTATGTTGCACCATTTACTGGTTACTTCTTGGTTGTTGCGACTAATCATTATTTTGTTGTCCAATCCTTGCATTCAAAGCAAAATCCTCATCACCGTTATCATCATCAATAGTCTTAATCCTTTGACACTTACTCTCTTTATATGTATAATTGGTGCATTTTCTAACCTTTATTGTGCATGCCTAAACCATGTAAGCCTATTTTTTTCTATTTTCTTATATTTGATGAATAGCACTTCCACCGTTTCTCTTATTTTTTGTAGTTGGGTTACACATAGATCTTAACATTCTCGATTTCCATGCACAACTTAGGTGCCAATCAATTTTATTACATAATGCTAATGGCGATACAATATTGTAGGCCTAATTGCATTTACATAAACTACATCTCTAAGTGCTTATGCCCATGATATAGTTTTTTGAATGATACTCACATGACACTTTTCTCATTTTAACACGTTATCTTTAACTCTAGAGTATCCTCATATATACAATATATCTTCATTCTTCTGAATAATTACACAAAGTGCTCGAACATTTCACATTTATGTATCTCTTTATCTTAGTAAAAATGTATAAATAGTTCAATATTACTTCGCTAAAATTGCATATCATGTACTTGATTTTTGTTCTAGAATTTGAAGCTTGCAGTATATTTATTATTTTAATTTTTCACTTAACGCAATAAATATCTCACTAATTATGAACTATGCCATTTGCAAAAGGCATATATCAAAACACGTCACATTGTTATTTTTTGTAAGCATTTTTATAACTATTACAAAAATATATGGACTCCTTATTGATCCTTATATCTCCTATAATTGGAAATTCTCTGATTGGAAATTCTTTGGTCACTCTTATTAGTGCTCTCATATATTTAATAGCTTAAACATACCTTTTACACTCACCTTTCTTTCTTAATGAACACCAAATCACATTTTGTGTTCAGTTGTGTTGTACCATTTCAAGATTAATAAACAAATTATATGCCGATCTTAACTTTGATCTCTATATTTTTATTTATAGTTCTCCTAACACAAAATTAGCTTCCATAGTGAATCTTTTGGCATTAAACCCAATTAATTGTATGAAATTGGAATATTTTTTCTATGGGTAAATATAATTTATCGAGTTTAATATGCCTTACAATTTACGCTTGGGAATTTAGGGGAAAAATTTAGAAGCAAAATATTGTTTCAGTTTATTTGTCAGCATGATCAGTTCTACATTAAACACTAAATATCATTTGGAAAAATCATGTGAATAAAATTGAAACTGGAATTTATTTATAGCATCACAAAAAATTCAACTGGAAGAATATCTTACATGCAACAATTTTTCATTGTACTTTTGATGATTATGGTAAAATTTGATCAAATTTCCATGTGCAAATTTGATTTTTTCAGTTTGATTTTTGGTGGTCTTCATAAAAATGATTAAACTATCATAGAAAAGAAAAACATAATAATCTTTCTCTAATTTTCAAGTGACGGGTAAATTGTAAAGTAGACTAAATTTTGATGATTTCTAGAGTAGTTTATCATTATAGATATGTATGTATGTATATATAGATACATTACTATCTATCAATTATAGAGTCCATCTCTTTCCACATCTTTTACCTTCCATCAAAATACTCAAGTGCATAAAATTTAATAGCGAAAAGTTGGAGAATTAGATGAGAGTCGGCTCTTAACTACCTGATGCAGTGGTAGGTCGACTCAAGGTGGATGCTCTAAATGCAATCCTATATGTGATGAAGATGCAATAGTAGGTCCGCATGAATATTTACAACAATAATTAATTAATATAAAAAAAATTTGCTAGAGGCACAAGCAATTACAAACAATAATTAGGGAAAAACAAGTTTCAATTCATCAAACGATAGAGGCACTAATATTTTAAGCGTGCACAAAATAAGCCCTGCAAATCAAACGGTCGCAAATACTAATAACATATAAAATAGACATCCACTACAGATTAGGTTGTCGAATACACAACAATAGAAGTTAGAACTCCAAACACAACTTACACGTGCAGACGGAGGTGACTGACGGTTGAATGAGGGCATCCAAGGTTGCGGAGTGGGGAAGACGCCGAGAGAGAAATCTGGATGAGTGGGTGAAGGATGGGAGCGGTTAGTGCATATAGATGCAAAAGGGAAGTTGTTGGCTGGTGTAGGGACTCACGGAGGGGAGTTATAGGTAGGGAGGGGGCGGCTGTAGGCAGAGGAGAGAGTAGGAGGTAGATAGTTGGTGACTGGTAGGTCTGTGGATGAGGGAGGAGAGGTTGGGACGCTGGCAGAAGGATGAGATAGGGCTGGGAGTGCTCGACAGGGAGGGATCGTGGGTTGGAATGTAGGAGGTGAGACAGGGAAGCCAATGGGGCGAGCTACCAGAATGTGAAATGACGGGGAGTAGCGGAAGTGAACGAGATGGGTTGTTGAGAACGCATGGACTAACGAGAGGAGAGGGCCAGATGCACGGTGGAGAGGATCAATGAGGAAGAGGATACCTTGGCGTCTCACCAAGTCAGGGCTCCCGGAATCACACCATGATAGTGCAAGACCACAGCTGTCACGATTCCGGTTCGTTTCCGGTTTTACCGAAACCGTGAACCGAACCGCTAAGGTAACAGTTTAGAACCAAAACCTTATTTGGTTTGATCGGTTCCGGTTCCAGCTTAATTTGGAATCGCCGTATCAACAGTTCTGGTTACGGTTTAACAAGAACCAAAACCAAACCGGCCACTAACGGTTCAGTCCTGTTCTATGCGGTTCGGTCTGGTTCCAATCGGTTCCAACCAGAACCAAAACCAAATTTGGCAGTATGAATGAGTGAGGTCAAAAATAAAACACCTGAGGGGAAAAGTAAACTCGTTAGAATTTTTGCAAGAGAGAATTCAAAATCTGGGGCGACGCAGAAATTTCACGTTATATCAAGGGGAAATACTTTTTTGTGTAATATAGTACGTAGAATTGAAAGTTAAAAATCGAAACCGCAAAACCGCACATGACCGCACAGATTTTAAACTGAACCAAAACCAAGCATCGTATTTTCTTTTTACCTTTATGATTAATTTTCTAAACAATTGAATCACACACTCACTTTACGTTCCTCAAGAGATCGATACTTGGGGATATTCTCCCATTTTATATTACTTGAGCGATCGGTGCACTTGCCGAACGCGCATCAATGCTTAGAGTAACTCTTACTAAAAATCAGATTGTCGTAAAAAAAACTAGCAAGCACTTCCTCAATAACTCCAAAAAAATGTGGTTCATCAAACCCTGAAATGTAGAGGGTGTATTGGTTAGCCCAAAGGACATAACCAAGAACTCATAGTGTCCCCGGTGGGTCATAAACGCTGTCTTGTAGACATCCTCACTGGCCATACGTACTTGGTGATAACCCACTCATAAATCCAGCTTGGAAAACACAGTTGCCCCACACAAATCATCAATGAGCTCCTCAATAATGGGAATTGGATACTTATCTTTAATGGTATGAGAGTTGAGTTACCTGTAATCCACACACATTCGCCAAGTGCCGTCATGTTTTTTAACCAACACTACGGGAGAAGCAAAGGGACCGTGACTATGTTGAATTATACCAGATCCCAGCAATTCCTTTACCAACCTTTCGATTTCATTCTTTTGAAGAGGTGGATAACTGTAAGGCCTTAAATTCACACGTTCTTCGTCATCTTTCAAGTCAATGTGGTGTTCATATCCTCTTATAGGAGGTAACTCTTGCGGCTTACTGAAACAAATCCTTGAATTCCTGCAACAAGTTTTCCACCCCACTCCTCTCATTTTTAGTTGGCAGGGTATCAACCGACTTCAATTCCTCCTTAAACTGGCAAGAATTAGATTCCTCCTCTTTAGTAAACTCTCAGATATCACATACAACCATCATTTTAATTTGACCAGTTTTCCTATCCCGTTGTGCATCCGCTTCTGCTTCATCATAGTGGCTGCCAGTTTTTTTGATCCCCTATGTGAAATATGTTTACCTTGGTTGTTTAATTTCATTTTAAGATTATGAAAATCCCAGTGAACTACTCTTAATGTAATTAACCATTGGACACCCAAAACTACTTCACAACCCCCAACGGAACAACTAACATGTTAGAGGTAAATAGTACTCCTTGCATCCTCCATTGAAATCCTGGCACTTTGTGGGCACTCATAATGCTCTTACCATCAACAATTGAAACATGAAAAGTGGGTATTTGTACCAGATGACATTGAAGACGTTCCACCGCCGTAGCATCCAAGAAAGTATGCGTGCTCCCTTAATCGATCAACACACCGATCGGTTGGCCATGTTAAGAGGTCATTACTTTCATTGTATAAAAATGATTAATTCTTGTCAAGGCATGCACAAAAACTTGAGGATTGTCTGGCTCTGGATTAGAATCATCAATCAAAAGGGGTTCCTCCTTCCCTTCTACCTTGACGGGTTCATCATCTTCAGTATCAAATAGCAATTCTAGTGCTTTTGATTGTCGGCGTTCTAAACACTGATGATCTGGGGTATATTTCTCAGGGCACTAAAAACATAAACAGTAAACCCCGATTCCGCTTGTCTTCCATTTTGTCGTTGTGAGTCGACGTCGATCGCGTGTAAGAGTAGGATTTTTATCATCGGCCTGATCCGTCCCAAGAAGCGGAGACGACGGATCTGGAGGCGATAACTTATTAGATATGCTATTGCCACTACCAGAGATCCCACTTCTGCGCTGATGATATGTGCTGATGATATAACATTTGTTGCCAAGATTGGATACCAATGTTATAATACCAATGTTATGTTTCTACCACAGAATGTAACTAACAAGATCTCACAAACTTAAATCACCAGAAGATTAACAGAATAGGAAACAATTCCCTGAACAGATTACTCTCTCTACTCCCGTGAGCTAGAGAAGAACAAGAACAATCTAGACTTTTTCATCGCCTTATCCCGCCTCTTATTTATAATATTTGAAAAGACACAAATGACCAACATGCCCCTCAATATTAGATAACACGTGCTTCCCACCATTACCCTTGCAAATCTTGCACGCATCGTATATGTTCAAGGTTGTAGATGTCAGATGTCAGGTTCATGTCGATTTGAGTTTGAAATGTCGTATGTTGGATTGCGGGGGATATATCGAGGATATTTTACAATGTTGGATTTTAATATTTAAATAAATTTATTCATATATATATATAAAGATTTTTTGTAATTACGCACAGTTACATACACAATGTATTTTTATAAATTACACAAAACGTCTATACACAATGCATGTTTATCAGTTTTACAATAAACATATATACACATAATGTATGCTTATAAGTTACATAAAAAGAAGCGTAGACGACAGTAAACAACATAAAGAGCACCAAATGAGAGAGACAAAAAAGAAGTCAAAACTTTGTTCAGAGAGATGCACAAAATGTAGCACAACAAAATATCACCGCTCGAACGCTTAAAAGAAATGAAACTATATATTTTTAGTACTCGCCATATATCGTCTGCGAGATATTGCTCTATATATCAGGTAAGACCGATATATCAGGGATATTTTCAAAAACTATATTTGTATTTAAATTGTCGATGTCGTGACGTTTTCTGTCCAAAATCTTTATGTCGACTGACATATCGGCTGACATCTACAAGACTATAACACTGTATATGTTGTATGTCAAAAGTTCTGAAGTTCTCAATCTCTTTCTTTACCAACATCAAATATCTTTTGAGGATACCATCTCTCATTTCAAAGACCCTTTACTTATAATGCCATTACAAATGAATCTGTTCACACTTTGATATCTTTTATGCCCAACTTCTTAACAAATCTTAATCTAGCAATCAACGTATCATATTCTGCTTGGTTGTGGTGGAGAAATATAGTTTAATGGCTTGCTCAATTTAGACGCCATTTGGATTCAATAATATTACTCCAACACCGATGACTTCTTACCAGATGCTCCATCTACAAATATTGCCTAGGAAAGAGGAGTTGTGATTTCTCGTTTGACAGTATTTTCTTCCATGAAGTCTACTAGAAAATCGGCAACAATTTGATCTTTGATCGCCATCCTCGCTACATATGAAATATTGAATTCCCCAAGCTCGATTGCCCACTTAGCCAACATCCCAGAATGTTCGGGCTTCTCTAGGATGGTTTTTATAATATGATCTGTAACAACTTGTATAAAATATCTTTGGAAATATGGATGAAGCCTTCTTGTTGATATGGTTAAAGCCAAATTCAGCTTTTCCAAGATTGGATGTCGGATTTCAACATATTTTAATACTCTACTGATGTAGTGGATTGAAAATTGTTTCTTTTCATCTTTTCAAACTAGCATCAAGCTTATAGCTTCAGAATTGTAGGAAACAATGGGCAAACATTGTATATCATTCTTTCATATGTCAAATACAAGAGAGAGTACAAATATATAGGAGAAGAGAGAGAGGAAGAATCCTATACAATAGATGTGGGAATAAAGGAGAAGGAAGAAAGGGGCCTATAAATGGGCCTTTACATCATTTATCCTTATGTCTTCTAACACTCCCCCGCAAGCTGGAGCGTACAAGTTGTAGGCACCAAGCTTGGACAAGAACTGGTAATACAGTTTGCGAGGTAATGTCTTGGTAAGGATGTCAACAACTTACCCAGACGCAGGAACATGTTCAAGCTTTATCACCTTTGATTGAACCTTTTCCCGAACAAAGTGACAATCAACCTCAATATGTTTAGTCCGCTCATGGAACACTGGATTCTTTGCAATATGTATTGCAGCTTGATTGTCACAAAACAATGTTGATGGTGAGGACAACCTAACTCCCAAATCCATTAGAAAACTTTCCAGCCAGGTTAGTTTTGATGTAACAACTGCCATCGCACGGTACTCAGCCTCAGCAGACGAGCGAGCAACTACCGTTTGCTTTTTACTCCGCCATATGATAAGATTTCCTCCAAAGTAAGTACAAAAAACCAGTAGTAGAACGTCGATCATCCAACGAGCTTGCATAATCCGCATCAGAGTATGCAATAAGAGAAAGAGAGAAAGATGACTTATACACAAGTCCTTGCCCAAGGGCAGTCTTCAGATATCTGAGAATGCGTTGCACTGCCTGAATGTGAGAAATCCGTGAGGTATGCATAACCTGACTGACCACTCCAACCGCAAATGATATATCTGGTCTTGTAACGGTTTAGGTATATCAGTTTTCCCACAAGACGATGATAGTATTCCAGATTTGGAAGTAGAGAATCAGCTTCATATCCCTGAGCAAACAACATATGGTTGACTTCCATCGGGGTTTCCGCAGGTTTGCAACCCGAGAGACCTGCATCTTTCAGAAGATCAATGCAATACTTACGTTGAGATAAAACAAGGCCATCAGATCGCCGTGCTACCTCTAGTCCAAGAAAATATCGAAGATTTCACAGATCTTTGATTTGAAAAATAAAATTTAAATGCTGCTTAACATGTTGTATCCCAGCTGAGTCATCACCAGTGATCAAAACATCGTCCACATAAACCAGAAGTATTATAGTCTCAGTTGATTGGTGACGAGTGAAGATAGAGGAATCAGTCGAGCTTTGTTTGAAGCCAACCTCACAAACAACCTTGCTGAATTTGCCAAACCACGCCCGTGGAGACTGTTTGAGATCATAAATAGATTTGCGAAGTAAACATACACGAGACTCCCCCGTGGTCTCAAACGCGGGCGGTTGTTGCATATAGACAGTTTTAAGAATATCGTCATTCAAAAAAGCATTCTTGACATCCAGCTCATGGATATGCCAGTGACGATGAACAACTAAGAAGTGCAAGACCCAAACTGTATTTAATTTTGCGACTGGGAGAATGTTTCCTCATAATCAAGACCGTACTGTTGAGTAAAACCCCGTGCCACAAGCCGAGCCTTTAAGGGATCAACTGCCCCATCCGCGGTATGTTTGATTGTAAAGATCCACTTGCAGCTAACAAAACTGTGGACAGAAGGAGGAGACACAAGATCCCAAGTATGATTACCCCACAGAGCAGTCATTTCTTCATCCACGGCGGCACGCCACGCTGGATGCTGGAGAGCTTCCTGCACAGAGTTAGATATAAAGATAGATGAGAGAGAGAACAAAGGTAAGAAGAGGTGGAGAGAGCCAATGTAGAGAGACACAATTTGTCAAGGGATGAGCCGTCGAGGAGGATGCTCGATCAACACGCTGCGAGATCACACCGGTAGGGAGAAGCTGTTGCTGGGCATCTGGACGTAGAGGACGACGAGTGTATACTTCAATGATAGGAGGTTTGGAGGGGATTGATTTGGAGGGTACTGGTGGTGGTGTAGGAATCAGAAGTAGAAGAGTAGGGAGAAGTGGTGGAAGCGGAGACGTTACAGGAATGATGGGTCGAGGTAGCGGAGGAGGAAGAAGGGGATCAGAAGGACTGACGTGATATGGTTGGTATTCATGACAGGAAACATCAGCATACACAACCACCTTACTAGTGATAGGATAAAAACAGACATACCCCTTCTGAGTGCGGGAGTAACCAACAAACATAGCTTTGGTAGCACGAGGGGCTAGCTTGTCAGTAGAAGGACCAAGATGGTGGACATAACAGGTACACCCAAAAACACGAGGTGTGAGAGAGAAAAGAGTCGTGGATGTGTAAAGGAGAGTAATGAGTGACAAAGTTGAGGACAGACGAAGACATGCGATTGATGAGGTGACAAACAGTAGAGATTGCAAAGTTCCAATAGAGGGGAGGAACCTGCATTTGGATCATGAGAGATCTAGCCACATCAAGGAGGTGATGATTTTTCTGTTCCGCTATGCCATTTTGTTGAAGGGTGTAGGCACATGAAGTCTGATGTATAATACCAAACTCAACACATAGATTGGAGAAGGTACGACCAGTATATTCTCGAGCATTATCTGTACGAAAAGTTTTGATACAGGTAGAGAACTGAGTGCGAGTTTTCGTAAGAAATGTACTGAATGTGGTTTGGAGTTCGGTACGATCACGAAGTAAATACAAGCAGGTAACCCATGAGTAATCATCGATAAAGGTAACAAAGTATCGATACCCAAAAACACTAGGGACCTTATAGGGCCACAGATATCAGAATGTACTAAGGATAAATGAGTAGCGCTCCGAGTACATGAAGGAGAAAAAGAGACACGGTGTTGTTTGCCGAAAATACAAGATTCACAAATTGAAGAGAGACAGTAGGAAGAGCTTTCTTGAGTATTGAAAGAGGTGCATGCCCAAGACGACGATGCCAATCAGTGATGAAGACAATGGTGAGAGCAGTGGGAGGAACATCAAGAAGATATAGCCCGTTATACATTCGCCCTCTACCAAGTATATTCTGCGTTAGCCGATCCTGCACCACAAAGGAAGAGCGTGAGAAAGTAACACATCAATCAAGGTCTTGCGTAAGACGGCTAAGAGAAAGGAGATTAAAAGGAGAACCCGGAACATGAAGAACCAAGGATAAGGAGAGAGGAGTAAGAGGGAGATGTGCAGTGCCAGAAACCGGGATCCTATCACCATTGGCCACAGTGATGTGCTTGGGGTAAGCATTATCTAAGTATTTGGGCGGCTGCTGCGAAGTGAGATGATATGTAACACCCGAGTTCACAATCCAGTGAGAGCTGTGTGAGAAACATGATATACCTTCCTTGAAGATCGAGGCCACGGAGCCAGAGGAGCGACTAACCACCTCTTGAAGTTGATGGAGTTGAGCACACAACACGACGATATCATCAGCAGTGGTAGAACCAGATGCCATAATTCTGAGCTGCGAATAGGCACAAAAACCGGGCGGCAAGAAGGCACGCGACTTGCCATACAGAACCAGAGGCTACTACGGAAGAACAATGAGGGCAGCGAGAGACGAAGCTGTGCGGTCACCAGCGGTAAGACGAGGTCGCATGCGACTAGGGGAGATCGCGTGAGAAGCAGCGAGTAGAAGGGAGCCCGTACCAAAAAGAAACTGGTCGCGGCGGGAAGAACCCTGAGCGGCAACGATTAGAAAGAACAGAGGCCAGCGAACAAGCACTAGACCGGGTGGGTAGAGACAGACCGCACCACGATCCGGAGCGGTAAGAGAAGAGAAGCCGCCAAGACTAGAGAGCAAGAGAAGCCGCACGGTCTCGATGTCAACACACCAGCGGCAAGAGGCTGCGACCAAGATGCGAAGCGGTTAGCTGGGAGAAGCCGCCACGCCTAGACACGAGGAGAAGCCGCACCGTCACAGTGATCACACACAAGCGGCAAGGAGGATGCCGCGACCAATATGCGGAGCCCGCAGTTGAGAGGAGAGGCCGCTAGCGACAAGACAAGTTACAACGACTAAACAGAGAAGGAGCCGCGCGAGAAGTCCGCACGGTCACGATGAGCACAACAACGACAAGGAAAGATGCCACGACCAAGAGCGGAGCTCGCAGTGGTTAGGGAATTCGCAGCGACAAAGAAAAGTCGCGGCGAGAAGCGAAGAGAAGACAAGAACTCGACGGGTATAAAAGGTGACCGCATCGAGTAGCGACTAAGAGAAGTCGAGGCGAGAAGAGAAGAGAGGGGAGCAGTAAGAAGAATGAACCCGGCGGGTAGACACGGATGAAGCCGCGCGGGCAGAGGGAAACAAGGGGGAAGGTCCCACCTGACAGAGAGTGTATAAAAGAGAATTGGGGGGGGGGGGAAGTGGAAGCCACGAGAGAGAGAGCAAGAGGAGCGGGCAAGAAAACTTAACCGCGCAGGAAGTCGCGGTTAGAAAGAGAGGAGAACGCAAGCCAGAGCGAATAAGCAGGAGAACAAGCCGCCCGATTAACAGGAGGACCATGCAGTAGGGGTGAGCATGAAAAACCGCAAACCGCAAAAACCGCCCGCACCGCAAAAACCGCACCAATTTTTAAACCGCACCGCGTAGTTTAGGTGTGGTGCGGTTTTAAACTTTTTAAAACCGAGCACGGTTCGGTGCGGTGCTGTTTTTGGATTTTGAAAACCGCAAAAACCGCACCGCACCAAATATTTTGTGTATTTAATTTTTTATAATTATGTGACGTCACATTTAAGTATATTAAGTAAGAGTTTATATATTTATACGATATATTGCCGTCAGAGTTATTATAATTAGGTGAGATATTTTGCTGAATCATCTCTTCCACACACACTATAGTGAAATAAAGACTTAAAACTATAAGGAAAATATGATGTGCGCATTAGTGAGAATATGCCAAGATATGACACAATGACGACAAATGATCCATATGACCGGCCACACTATAGTGGGATAAAGGTTTGAGTGTTGTTGTATCTCTTCCAGACACAGACAACTTGGATATCAATTAGAACAATCTAAATTAAAACAAAATATTGCATAAGTGTTGATATATAAGAATGAATGAATCTCCTGCAACAAAGTTTAGCGTGAAAATATTTGTTTATAAAACATGATATTCACAAAATATTATATAGTTCATAAGTTGGTATGACATCTCCAAAAAGAAAGACAAATAACTGCATCAAAATTTATGAAAATGAAATCACATGTTGTAAGAAAATGATGTAATTTAATACAATAAAGAGAGAAAAACAACAAAACATAAGAGAACTCATAAATTATCAATCAACATTCATAGTTCTGATGCTTACCTGTAGTCTATGTAAAATACATGTTAAAAACCGCACCGAAACCGCAACCAGACCGCAAAAAACCGCACCGAATCGAAACCGCACCGCATAATTTCGGTGCGGTGCGGTTTTGCTCGGGCATAAACCGAGCCCTTACGGTGCGGCTGCGGTTTGGGGCAAAACCGTACCAAACCGCACCGTGCACACCCCTACCAGGCAGTTAAACTGGCACAGGCGGTTAGGAGGTGGATCCACGGGAGAGAAGAAAGAAACCGCAAAAACGAGCGGTAAGCCGAAAGACCAAGCCGCCCGGTCAAAAAGATAGACTGAGCGGTTAGGGAAGAAGAGAGCCGATCAGTAAGAAACATGCCGGACCGAACCTGGCTCTGATACCATGTAGGAAACAATGGACAAACCTTGTATATCCTTCTTTCATATGCCAAATACAAGAGAGAGTACAAATATATAGGAGAAGAGAGGGAGGAAGAATCTTATACAATAGATGTGAGACTAAAGGAGAAGGAAGAAAAGGGCCTATAAATGACCCTTTACATCATTTATCCTTATGTCTTCTAACAAGAATCAACTCCAAGATACTACTACAAATACTTTCCTTCTCAAGGGCTGTATAGAAGAGGAACATATGTCAATTGCTTTTTAAGTTCTTCAAAAGGTTTGTTGCATTCTTCAGTCCATCGAACTTAGATGCACCATGAAGAGTTTTGAAAGATGTTGTTCATTTGTCTCCATATTGTAAGTTAAAACAACTTAATCTTGCGATCCTTCCTGCTAGTTGTACTTATTTTGGAGTTCAAGGGGATGATATTCTCAAAACTTCCTTCACGTTATCAGGGTTAGGCTCGAGGCCTTGGGGCTTCAACAAATGACCCAAACTTTTTCCCTTGCTAGCTACATAAACACATTTTGTTGGATTAAGCTTCATTTTATATTTTATCAAAGTTGAAAATGTTTCAATGAGATTGCAAATATGATCTTCATTTGTGACTCTTAATGAGAAGATTATTTATGTACACTTCTAGATTTCGTCCCTTTTAAATTCTTCAAAAGATTTTAAGTTCTTCAAAAGCTTTGTTGCCTTCTTTAGTCCATTCGAACTTAGATGCACCACGAATAGTCTTGAAAAATTATGCGCATTTATCTCTAGATCATGAGATGAAGCAACTTAATCATGCGATCCTTCCTGCTATTTGTTGTACTTTTATAGTTCATGGAGATGGCATACTCAAAATTGTCTTCAACTTATCATTGTTAGGCTCGAGCCCTCGAGGTGTTAACAAATGATCTAAAATTTTTCTCTTGCTTGCTTTGAATACACATTTTGCCAGATTAACCTTCATTTTATATTTTTCTCAAAATTGAAAATGTTTCAATAAGACCGTGAATATGTTCTTTATATTTGCTATTCTTAATGAACAGATCATCTACGCACACTTCCAGATTTCTTCCCTTTTGTTTTTGAAAACATATATCCTGCACTGATATATAATGCCAATGTTTTAAGTCTAACAGGCATGACCTGATAACAATAACACTCGTAATTTGTAATGAATGTGATATGTGGGATATCGAGAGTATGCATTGGGATTTGATGATACCCTGAGAAGGCATCTAAACAGCTCATGACAGAAAATCTCACAGCAGAATCAACTAAGGAATCTATCCGAGACAATGCCTAACAATCTCTAAGGCATGTTTTATTAAGTTTTGTAAAATCTACACACGTGCACCATTTATTTTTTGACTTTTTCACCACTTCAATATTCGAAACCCATTCGTGGTATTGAATTTCCCTAATGAAATTGGCTTTGAAGAGTTTTTTGACTTCCTCCTTAATGGCTTTCGCCAATGTTACTGTCATGGCTCGTTTCTTTTGTTAATTGGTTTGAATGCCGAATTAATGTTGAGATGGTGACAAACGACATCGGGATCCACCCTAGGCATGCCAATCGCTGACCAAATGAAGAAATCCAAATTGTCAAGAAGGCAAATGATCAACCTAACGTTTTCTTCTTCCTTTAATTCAACATTGACAAAGTGTCCAGTCTCCTCCTCCTGTGTCTGGAACATTTGGGATGACTTGGGCAGCTTCCAGGTGAGCATCGTCTCTTACAGCTTTTCTTGTGACAAGTTCCTCTTCAACTGGCTCTTCAAAGTTTTTGACATCTTGACAACACTCGTCATCTCTTTCGACGCTCCTCATGGGGTAGGATATGCCTCGATTGCATTGACCAAGCTTACATAACATTCCTAGGCAATGTGAGGGTCGCTCCGACCACTAGATATGTTGAAACGAAGACCTCGTATTCATTTAATAATACCGACCAATATTATGTTATAGCTACTGGGAGTGTGATGCGAACTCGGTAAGTGCATCTATCATTCAAGTAATATAAAATCGGGAGTAAATCCCCAAGTATTGATCTCTCAAGGAATACGATGGGGGATGTTTCACAATTTGAGAAACAATATTGTAAAGACAAGAAATCGTTAAAACATTTGTTTGGTTTGTTCTACGGACTAAGTGCAATAAAAAGAAAATGTGGTTCATCGTCACCGCGTTGCAATCACAAAAACAAGTGCGGGTCGCCTTCACCGCTTTGATTACACACAAAGAACTCTAACAACAACTTATTTTAGCACATCACACCCATCCAAGCACACACCAAGCATGAACACAAAAGAACTTTCATAAAAATAACATGAAAGTGTAATAAAAATTAACACGAGTGTTCATCCAAGGTTCATCATTAACGTATAGGAATATTCCTCTACCAATCCTAAGGGGATGGGGAGAAAGGGGAGAGATACAACCAATGATCATGACTTTATTGTAGAGAGGGAAGGAGATCACTCAGTTGTCAATCTGTGCCCTTTACACCTTCATCAGTTGCGTTTGAGGTACAGGAAGATCATCACTTCTTCCTAATGAGTCTGTCTTCTCGAGTGTTTACGTTGCCCGTGTCAATCCCTGGACGTCCTTGCTTGGCGGAGAGGATGGAGAGAAAACTCCTTCTTGAATGCTTAGGATGATGTGGAATCACTAGGGAGTGAATTCCTACCTTGGAGGAGAGCTCTCGACCTAAAACGGCAGAATAAATCGCGCACCCCTCTGAATTTGCGAAAATCTGCTATATAGAAGAACAAGGCACACACGCGTGCGTGAGTTAAACAGCTATAGGAAAAACGGGCGTCCAGGTCGCGCACGCCCATTTACATGCACGAGTGTCCGTAACTTACGTATGCACAAACTCGTATTACCCCAATCTGCGTGAAAGCACAGAATGACCGCACATGCGTAATTGCATGTGCACACACGCACATGTGAAAATAACGCACACGTAAATTCGGATTGACAGAATTCGTCCAATCTAAGGGGGAAAGAGGCGCACGCGCATGCAAAAATTCCACACGGACGTGTGTGAGCTAATTTAAACATGACATCCCCTAAACTGTACGAAAAGTCCACACATGTACAAATAATTCATCCTAACAGCCCAAATGAGCAATACACATCAAAATGAACAATAATCCAATACATCTAACATAAAAATGGGAGAAAACGATAAGAACACCAGGTTATATAAATAACACTCATCAAATACCTCCAGACTTGGATGTTTGCTAGTCCCGAGCAAAGCACACTACGATCAGGGATAAAAGAAGTGATAATCTAAACTAATAGTGAATGTGATGAGTGCAATGTGAAGTTCTATGCCTGTGGAGACTAAGAAAAACATTAATGAACTTCTCTATGCATATATAAGGATTTTATAAATTTTTTGAAATTTGTATAAGACGTATACTAAACACTTCTCAAAGCGAAAAATAAAATCGTCCTAGATCTAGCGAGAGGAGACATCGACTATGCTATTTAGATTGATATTATCATCACAAAGCTACAGAGTAGCCTCCAAAGAAATCCATCAATGTCGATGGTCATAGGCTCGCCCAGTCACACCCTCTCCACTGCACCGGTCTAACTAGATGAAGAATCATTAGGACTTAACTTAGGGTGAATCGTTAGGCTTGGGTTTAAGGTGAGGAGAAGGAAAGATAAACAAGATGGCTGATTAATACTTAAACCAAAAGAAGAGCTCGCAATCAAAAATATAAACTACGCAAACAAGATGGAGATATGACACCCCCAAACATGGACTTTTACATAAACAATTTTTTGTAACTACTGATTTTTCATTCTTATATATTTTCTCTTCTTCTTTTCTATTTTTTCCTTTTTCTTTTCAATTCATATTTTATGACAACGATCACCTAAGTGATAAATGGGGAATGGCTACCCAATCACAACAGAATTATATCACACAAAAAATGAAAATATTTTTTTACGATAAGAGCTTGATTTTAAGCGTGAAATTGGGAACGACTTTTAGGCTTTGGTGATATTAAAGTAGAGGTGAATCAACTGGTGGGGTGTATGACTCAAATAGGTTTTGCAATCGTAAACAAGTAGGATAAGATTTAAAAGCTTAATCGATCCAAGGAATGGCCTTAATCATCTTCGATCAACTAATTTGACCTATGCAATCATTTCGAGGATCGCTTGGGGCGAGTTCTAGACACCGAAAAAGATGCCCTCTCACAATGATCTTATAATATCTCTCTAGTACTTGTCACATACATCCTCATGCTAATCGGGAGACTAGATCATCTTCTAATTAGAAGTGATCATTATACGTGCGTACAAGACAAAAATTATAAAATAAACTATACATAGAGAATTGCGTTAATTGAAATTCTCGTCCTACTCAAGAACATGTACACCGCACTAGAAACACTGCACGAACCTACAATGCACTCATTGATTCCCTTTTAATTTAACTATTTCTAAACTCATCTCCTACGCCGCAATGCGAAATACTTTTAACTGAACACAAATCTACGTAATTAATTTTGGTGGGTACAAGTGTGTGGATGAGTGCGAGAAATTAAAGACTAGAGCTTAACATAAATAGTTTGGGCACAAACTGGGATGTTAAGTGATGTAGACTCTAATTAGGGTTTTCAAATTGTCGATTTTTGTTAAGCAAATTATTTTAATTTGTTATAAAATAAAATTCGGGTTTTGAGAAATAAGTTGATTTTTTTTTTAATTTTGGAAAAGGGACCGAGCGGCCAAAATCTAAGCTTTGCGGGCGAAATCATGCTTGTCGTAATGAACCTTGATAATTACAGTGAGTTTTGTTAGAGTAGGATCCCTCGAGCGTTTTTCGAGTAGAATCTTGGCGAGATTTATACACCCACAAGCACAATCACAATAACAATTTATGAAATAACGATAACAAGAGTAGTTCGAACGTTCGAGGTATGCTTAACAATATTTAATTGAGACACAATTAATTTGATAAATCGGAGTACAAATGGAGTGAATATTACCCAGGCAAGGAGAGGTCCTTCCAAATCCAGCTGTGGAACAATTGTGGCTGTGCGACACAAGATTGTCGGACACGATGGTGTAGTCAACGACAGCCCGGTGTAGCAGGAATAGGGACAACAACGGGAGTCCTGGCGTCAGTCGGAGTCGGCGTACCTCCCGCTAAAAAGTCGCGGTTGGGAGACGAATGGTCCGCGGGACTCGCGTGCTGCTCGCAAGGTTCGGTCGCAGAAGAAGCTGTTAGAGCGGCTTGAAGGGGGTGGCGCGAGACTCGTCGGAGAGGCCCAGAGGTCTCGTCGCTTCAGCTGATTCACTGGAGCGGAGAGGGAGATACGACACAGTTTCGGATACAGAGAAAACATAAATGAATTTCGTTTCTCTCTGAATAATTCTGGTTGCCCTATTACTAGATGGCTCTTTTTTTATATGATGTGAATAGGTCCGCTTGATGTAATATGTTTCCTTACTAATCCTTGTCCAAAACTGACATTTCCTTCTTTTTTTGTTTCCAAAATAATTCATTTTCCAAAATTTCTCCAGGTTTACTTATTTGATATTTCCTCGGCTGATTATTTCCAAAAGCTTTTGTTGGCTGAAATTTCTCAAGGGAGGGTCCTAATTTCCAAATGATTGATTTTGATGTGTTGATATTAACTCCTCTTAAAGTTTTATTTTGGGGTTTAATTTTATGCACACCATTAAATAAATTAAGTTTGTCCCTTACTTCCTAACTACTCAAATTACCAGATCTTTTTATTTAGGGTCTCATCGGCCGGTCACTCCGTTGTGCCGAAACTAATAATGGGTACATGGAAAAAAAATACATGAAATAAATAATTGCAAAGGAAACGATAAAAAATAACAAATAGTAAAATATAATTGGCGCGTGATGGTATCACGCGTCCTCGGATGCGGCAAGGGCTGCATCATGTTGTGCGTGTGGTAACGACAATCACTCTCCCCCAGACTTGAATGAAACTATATGGCATGCATGCATATTACAATAGATAGTGGAAATGGAAACTATGAGAAAGAATTTTTTCACCCGACTAGTGATTGTGCCCAAGTCCATGAAGAATTGGCTCCGAAGAATGCGCCGCCAGATTCAGGATGCAAAAATCTGGATGCGACCAAAGCCTGCGGGGAGAGCTCCAACAACAATAAAGGAAATGTAGGAGTGAACTAAAAATAACATTACACAAATAAGAATATACTGAAGCGAGAATAAAATACAGAGCACATCAGGCCTGCCCAAAAGGCCCGATCGGGTCGGCCGGACCGGGCCTGATCGGGCCCGGGCTTTTGCAAACCGGGCCAAGCCCGGGCCCTTTCTTTATCGGGCTCGGGCCGGGACCAGGCTTTGACCCCGGGAAGGGGCCCGAGCCGGCCCCCCGGGCCGGGCCCTCTTAAGAAAAAAAAAACTACTTAAAAAAAATTAAAAAATTGAAATAAAAATTAGAATAAAAAATTTTATTAATATTGAAATTTTAAAAAACAAAATTACACTTTTAAAAAACAAAAGTAGAAAAAAAATGAAACTTATTATTTTAAATGATAATAAAAAAAATTACATTTTTACAAATTCAGGTTGTCCATCTCCTCTTCAATTTCCTCGGAGCTCTCCTCCAACGCTGAAATGTGTTGCTTCCTATTCGTAGCATCCAAATAATCCTTGTAGCAGATGCATAGTTCGAGTGATTCTTCATTTAGTCGGCTCCTCCGCGTGTTCAAAATCCTGCCACTAAGAGAAAAAGCGGACTCCGAAGCTACTGTACTAGCTTGAATTGTTAGTAAATCACGGGCCATATAGACCAAAATAGGATAAGTATTAGCTTTAACTTTCCACCACTTTAAGATATCGAAGTTTTCGATCTCTTCCGTAGTCATAAAATCACGAAATTGCGTTTTCGTATACAGTCCTAATTCGTTTAAACTACTCGATGTGCGTGCTTTTTTCCTGGAAGCTAATTCTAAAATTTTATTTGTAAAAGAATCTTTTGTCCTAGGTTGTGTTATTTCTTCTCGGGGTCGTGAGCCATATAAGTTGTCGTAATAATTAAAACATTCGATAAAAATAGAATTAAATTTAGTAGTACTAACGTCGTCAACGTCATCGAAACTTATATTTATGTCTAAGTTAACGTTAATTTCATCTATTAAATTTTCTACGCCGTCTACAGCGAATAACGTGTTTAAAGCGGCGGCGCATGAAAATGCAGGAGACATTTCTCTATAATATTTTTAAAATTTTTCTTCTATTACTTCAATTAAAGGAAGCCATCCAGAGTGTTGCTTAAAATAGTTATGTTTTTGTGCGATATTTACAAAATTTTCAACTAGTAACGAGCTAGTGGGATAATACACACCAGATAAAAAAACAGTCGCCCTATAAAAATATTTTAATAAATCCATATAATGAAATAGTACGTCCCAATCGTTATCAATTAAATTATGATTATTTGTCATAGTGTAATATTCCATAAGAAGTGTTTTTTGTTGAAACGCTATTTTTAACATTTTATATGTGGAGTTCCATCTTACAGACATATCAAATTGAGCTTTCAAATATTTTTGACCTTGTGCGATCACAAATTTTCGAAAATATTGACTTCGCTGTTTGGTACAATAAATAAATCTAAGCATAGTACGAATTTTCTCAACATATGGTTCCATAGCTTCTAAACTATCCTGTACCATAAAGTTTAAAACGTGACACACACATCGAGTGTGAAAAAACGCACCGTTGAACATTGGTTTTAATTCACGTTTTAACCACTCTACTGCGGTGTTGTTATTACTAGCGTTATCAAAAGAAATACTCATTATTTTATCTTTTATTTTAAATTCACGCAAACATTTAATAATTACCGAATATATAGCCTTACCCGTGTGCGGAAATTCAAAACCTTCAAAACATATTACGCGCTTATTTAAATTCCATGAAACGGGATCGATCCAATGAGCCGTTATACAAATATAAGATAACCCTACCCTTACGCTACTACTTCAAACGTCGCTCGTTAAACTCACACGTCCCTCGAAAGTTTCAAAAAATTTTATTAAATCTTGTTTTGCGTCAAAATATAATTTAAGTGCGTCGCGTCTAATAGTGGATCTACTTACCTGTTGATATTTGGGCTGAAGCCCTTCGTGTATATACTCCGTCGTCTCATCGTTGTCGTAGTGACTGAATGGCAACCCACGTCTGATGACGTTTTTCACCTGTAGGTCTCACTGTCTTGCTTGATCGTACGTCCAAATTTGTCCTGATGCTGATATTTGTCCCTGACTGGACTCGGGAGCTTGCTTTGCAAAACAGGACTTAACGTGTCTCGCTAGTGTTGAGTTGCCGGTAAGAGTTAGCAACTTTGAGCACAACTTGCACCGCGGCTTGAATTCGTCGCCGACTTTAACCTTGTCAAAATGCTCCCAGACGGGCGCCCTCCGATTATGCTCCACCACTTCGGCCGTGCTTTGAGTCGACGGCGCCGACGTTGAGCAGGACGATGCCATGCAGCGAGAGAGAGTAAGAGAGTAAGAGAGAGAGAGAGTAAGTGAGAGAGAGAGTGGAAGAGAGAGAGAGTGGAAGAGAGAGAGAGAGAGAGAGAGAGAGAGAGAGTGGAAGAGAGAGAGAGAGAGGGGATCGGGTAGAGGGGGGGGGGTTTATAAAAAAAAGATTAAATAAATTTTTTTTATTTTTTTTTAATATGGCCTAGGGCCTAGGCTTTTGCCTAGGCCCTAGGCCAAAGTACTGCAGCCAGCAGGGCTGCAGCAGCCCTGCTGGCTGCAGTTCCAACGGCTCTAAGAGCCATTGGATTTCCAATGGCTCTTAGAGTCGTTGGCAGCAGGTCCGGGCCGGCTTGCGGGCCCGGTCCGGGCCCAGGCCGGCCCGATTTTCGGGCTTTGCCCGGCCCGGGCCGGGCCGGGCATCGGGCCGGGCTAGCCTCCAAAACCAGGGCCCTGTAAGGGCCCTGAGCCCGGTCTCGGCCCGGGCCGGGCTTTTTCCGGGCCGGGCCGAAATAGGCTTTCGCCGGGCCGGGCTCGGGCCGGCCCACTGGGCCCGGGCCTTTTGGACAGGCCTAGAGCACATGATATAAATCTGGGGTGTCTCCCAGCAGCGCTTTTGCCTAACGTCCTTAAGCTGGACTCATTCCACGAAAATAGCAAATTAAAGTTCACGGCACAAAATATAGTTTGAAAAAAGAAGCATACACACAGCCTAGAGAGCCACCAACAAATCAACTATATGTTCACTTGTGGTGATTCTCTCCGGCCACCCGAGAAAGTCCGGAGGTGAAAGCGTTAGAGCCCAAAAAGATGTAATCCTTCCTGCCTCTAGCCTCCTCGTTCTCGTCTCAGAGGGCAGTAGAACGTGGTGCACGCAATAACCTTTCCTTCTTTTTCCTCTCCATGCTTGGAGATCGCCATCGTTCAATAGTTTCATGTTCAAGATTACCAATTTCAGTTTTATTTTTATCTTCGGGCTTCATTTCTTCTACCCGGGGTGGTAAGTGATCATGCCATTTAACTGATTTTTTTGTTAGTTCATAAATTGAATCAGAAATAAATGTTTTTCTCAAGTATTTGGTGGTAGCCTGCTCCACGAGATCTTCTTCAGCCTTATGCTCTTTATCTTCAACTCCAACATTATCTTCAAATCCAACATTATCTTCAACAACGAGATTCTCCCATCGTATTTCAGCATGTACTTCAGAATGTACATCAACAACATCCCGACCCTTTCATCACATTCTTCTCCATCAATTCCACCACCTCAGCATCACATCACATTCTTCTCCATCAATTCCACCACCTCAGCATCACAAAATTCAACATTTTTTCTTACCCAATCTGTACCTGGACTGCAAAACTTAACACTACAAACGCCATCAAGACAGTCAAGATAAGATACCATATCCACATAAATTCCAAAAGAGATACATAACTAATGTGGGGAAATAGGCTACACTTTAGGAGGTAAGGAGGCGTGTCCTACTGCAATGCGCAGGGTGGTGCCACGAAATTTCCGAAATGAGGCACAAAAATTGGTGGTGAATTATTCTCCATAGGCCCCATTATCTGGAAATCGACAAATGCAGTTTCACCTTCTAAAGAGACCGAAATATCTTGGGCTTCCTCCACCGTCTCATCAGGAGCACCGTTGGACAAAGCTAGTGACATCCGTTTGTCCGTACTCGGGATGAGAGAAAACTTCTCTACATCCTGTAAGGAGATGATGTTCCAGGACGACCCGATGTCACACAGTGCAACAATCTCAACATTATTAATTTCACAATTTATAAAAATACCTCCCTTAAACTCCGGAGTAGGGATAAAAAGTGCCTTACTTTACTCCCTAGGGTTCTTCTGAGTCGTGCTAAGGAGAGAATCTTGAGTGCACTCAGAAATAACTTGGGCTAGCTGCCCCATTTGTGTCTCAAGATATCGGATAGACGCGCTCTGATTCACTATGACAGATTGTGTCACCTATACAAACTTTTCTAGCATCTCCTCGAAAGTACTATTCTTCGGGGCAGACATGGGTTGAGGTGCATTGGTGAATTGTGGCGGCCTAGGTTGGTTATCAGAGGCTTGTCCTTTCCTATGCTGTCCCGAATGCCACCTTTGCACTGGTGCATTTTGATTTCACGAAAAGCTTGGATGATTGCGCTATCCCGAGTTGTAGGTGTTAGAGTAATGGTCATACATGTTCTGATTCCGTATAAAATTAACAGTTTCGTCAGGATAATAATTAACGGAATCAGAAACAGGCTCACCGGAGGGGCACTCAAAAGAGTGATTCCCATGATCTCCGCAGCTATGGCATGCAATCGCCATGATAGGGTAAGGAGCGAGTGTAGAATGCTTCATAATAGATAAGTTGGCCAAACGTTGAGCTAGCAGATCTGTCTGGACCGCATGTGGTTGCTGTCTTGCTGAGCACCAATTTCATATAATCCCGCCGTTCTCCTAGAAGTGTTAGCCCTGAAGTCCAATATGAACTATGAGATGAAATCTCTCGGGTGAGTTAGAATGCTTCTTTAGGAGCGCGGTTCATCAAATTTCCTTTAACTATGGCATCTATCGTAGCTCTGTAATGTGGGTCCAAGGAGAAATAAAATATTTCGACAAGGAGCCATCAACCATTGCGAGACATGCCGAGGGAAGTTCCTCAACAGGTTCATGAATCGCTCCCATGCCTCAGCCATCGATTCCTGATCTGCCTGACAGAAGTTTGAGATTTCCCTGCAAATACTTGTAATTTTCCCAAATCTCAGAAAAGTGCGCTAGATGGCGGTGCGGATCTTCACTCGGCAACCCAGAAAACTACACATTGCTCTGAATCATATGTAGGATGGTTGGCTTTATCTCGAACTGTTGTTTGTGATGGTCGTACCAAAGGCAGGATACACACTCCCAATAGTTGGGGTGGTGTAATCACGCATAGTGCGTGGCCTCAAATGTATCACCTCTTGCTCATCTTGTACCCAAACAATCTAGTGATCTGCATTGGCATCCCCCCTCAGAGCTTGCTGCAGAATAATATTGTCATCCATCCTTCAAGCAGCTCGGCGTTGCTCACGTAATTTCATCATCCACATCGTCAAACTTTACCGAATCTACCCTCCTACGACAACCCTCATACTTTGTGATGGACTCTTGTTTTCATCATTAAAATTGTTAGAAAAGCCCATTTAAGGGCCCATGTTGTTTCTTATTTATTTCTCTCTCTTGTATTAGTCCCACATCATGTATTAGGATTTTTCCTTCCTTCTTCTCCTATATAAGGGTATGTATACTTGTAACTATCACTAAGTGAACATATATACAAGGTTGGCTTTCTCCATTTCTACATGGTATCAGAGCCAGGTTGCTGATTCCTGCGGACTCCCCCTGCGGCCTGCGACCTCCTGCGGCCTCCCTTTTTCTGTCCGCCCTGCGGCCTGCGACCTCCTGCGGCCTCCCTTTTCCTGTCCGCTGCCTCTCCCTCCGTGGAACCACCTCTCCTCTGCGGCCTGCGGAAGTGTGTCCGCATCTTCTAGCCGCTTCAGTCCTGCGGCCTCCCTTGTCCAGTCCGCAGCATCTCCTCCCGTGGAACCACCTCTCCTCCCGCCTTCTCCTTCCTCCTCTGGCCCCCTTTTTATAGCCATCCTGTGGGGTCCACTGCTTCCCTTTTTTTTCGCTGCGGCCTCCTCTTGTCCGGCGCGACCTCGACGACCTCAACCTCTTGGTTTCCTTCCTGTCCGCTGACCGCTCTCTTGTGTCCGCTCGAGTCTCTTCGCTCGCGGACTGCTCTACTCTAGCTCGCTCTGCTTCTGTCCGCTCGAGCCTCTTTGCTCGCGGACTCCCTATCCGCAATCTCTTGCGGACTCCTTCTCTGTCCGGCGCGGACTCTCCTCTTGTCCGTTGCGCGCTCCCTCGCGGACTCCCTCAACCGACTCCGCAATCTCTTGCGGATTGCTCCTGTCCGCTGCAGACCCTCCCTTCTCTCTTGCTGCGGACGCTCTCTTTTATAACCTTTTCTCTCTCCGTGGGACCACCTTCTTACCCGTCCGCTGCGGCCTCTCTCCTAGTCGCGGCCTCTCGTCAGCCCGCTCCTGCGCTCTTTGCTTGATCGCAACCTGTCTTGCCTGCGGCCTCTGTTCTGCTCGTCGCGGCCTCCGTCTCTGTCCGCGCGGCCTCTCTCTACCCGCTGCTCGCCGCGACTTCCCCGTTCCCGCGACTTGCCAAGCTTCCCCTCTCTTCTCGGCCCGCTGTTGTGCTCTGCTTGCCACGGCCGGAACCAGTCCGCCGCGGTCTGATCCAGTCCGCCGCGGTCTGATCCAGTCCGCCGCGGCCTCCCATAGCCCGCTCCTTGCTGAGCGTGCCTGTACTCGCCGCGGCCTACTCCCGCTCGCCGCGACCTCATCCAGTCCGCTGTCTCTACTCGCTGCGGCCTGTCTCTGTCCGCGCGGCCTCTCTTCCCGCTGCGGCCTCTTTCTGTTTCCGTGGCCTCTCTCTGCAGCTGTGGTCTGCCCTACTCGCCTCGACCGCCTCCAGTCCGCCGCGGACTGTTCCTGCTCGCTGCCGGCCTCCCTTCTGCTAGTCGCCCGGCCTCGTCTCTGTCACCGCATGGCGCCTGCTGCTTCAGCTGTCACCTCTGTTGTGTCCTTCTCTACGGAGGGTATCACCTGCCTCTCTCATCATCCGTGTTGGATCGTTGATTCTGGCGCTACTCACCATATCTCCTCTCAGAAGCCCCCAGTATATCTCCAAATGCCTCATCCTGCTCGCATCACTGTGGCCAACGGTGACACCCTCCCTGTCTTTGGCTCCGCTGATCTTCAGCTTACGCCAACCCTTTCTCTTTCCTCGGTTCTTCACGTTCCGGGTTCTCCCTTCAATTTATTATCAGTTAGTCGTCTCACACACGACCTTGACTGTTGTATTACATTTTCACCCTCTTCTTTTCTTATGCAGGATCGCCGCACCCGGAGTACCATTGGTCAGGGGCAGCTGGTGAATGAGTTGTACATCTTGGATATCCCACCAACTCTTCTCTCCACCATCTCTACTGTTGATTGGCATTGCCGCCTTGGACATGCTCCCCTTTCGATTCTCAAGCGGGCTCTTCCTGATATCTCTTTACAAGAATTCTCCTGTGAATCTTGTGTCTACGGCAAACAACACCGTTCCTCTTTCCCCCCTGCCTGTACCAGGAGTCCTACTCCCTTGTCGTTAGTTCATTCTGATATTTGGGGTCCTTATCGGCTCCCTAGTATTTTTGGCTTTCGGTATTTTGTCACGTTCATTGACGATTACTCCCGTACCACGTGGCTCTATTTCCTACATGATCGCACTGAACTTCCCTCTGTCTTTCGTGCCTTTTTACTTGAGATGCGTACGCAGTTCGCCACTCCTCTCAAAGTCATTCGCACTGATAATGCTCGGGAGTATACGGGTCGTGCCTTCTCCGATCTCTGCACAGACTTTGGCGTCATCCATCAAACTTCCTGTGCGTATACCCCTCAGCAAAACGGGGTGGCCGAACGAAAAAATCGTCATCTTCTCGATGTTGCCCGCTCTCTTATGTTCCAAATGCATGTTCCCACCAAATATTGGAACTTTGCTGTTTCCACCGCCTGTCATCTCATCAACCGCCTTCCCTCCTCTGTCCTTAATTTTGCCTCGCCTATCCAACTCCTCTATCCCTCCATCCCCCTCACCTCTCTCACACCACGGATCTTCGGGTGTGTTTGTTATGTCCACCTTCTTGGCCCTCCTTCCGACAAACTTGCTCCTCGGGCCGCCAAGTATATGTTTGTTGGCTACTCCCGCACTCAAAAGGGGTACGTCTGCTACTCTCCTACTACCGGCAAAATGGTCGTTTCTGCAGATGTCACCTTCTGCGAAGACCAGCCCTTCCACTTACCCGACACCACCTCGTCTTCTGCTCCCTCGTCTTCTGCTCCCTCTCTTCCCCGGCCCGTTGTCCCGGTCACGCCATCTGTGCCGTCTTCTTCCTCCTCTCCCCCCGTTCCTCCTCGGGTTCCTCCACCGCTAATCCGTGTCTACTCTCGTCGCCCATCCATGGATGCTCCCGTGACCCAGCTCCCTGCTGCCAGCGATAGCTCGGCTGCGGTCGATCACGCTCCCGTCTCTACAGCTCATCCCTTGACCAACTACGTCTCTCTACATCGGCTCACACCGCCTCTCTACACTTTTGCCACCTCCCTTTCCTCTATTTCTCTTCCTAACAATGTGCAGGAGGAGCTTCACCACCCAGGATGGCGGGCTGCTATGCACGATGAAATGCAGGCTCTCTGGGCTAACCAGACCTGGGATCTGGTTCCTCTTCCTACTGGCCACACCCCTGTTAGCTGCAAATGGGTCTTTGTCATTAAACATGCAGCGGATGACACTATCGACCGTCTGAAGGCACGTCTTGTGGCACGGGGGTTTACTCAGCAACATGGCCTTGATTACGAGGAAACCTTCTCTCCCGTGGCCAAATTGAACACGGTCCGCGTTCTTCTCTCCTTGGCTGTTCATCGTCACTGGCCACTTTATCAGCTGGATATCAAGAATGCCTTCCTCAACGGCGATCTCCAGGAGACAGTTTATATGCAGCAGCCTCCCGGGTTTGAGACCACGGGGGAGTCTTTGGTATGCCACCTTCGGAAATCCATTTATGGTCTCAAACAGTCCCCGCGTGCATGGTTTGAAAAGTTCAGTAAGGTGGTCTGTGCTAGTGGCTTCACTCGGAGCTCGGCTGATTTTTCTCTCTTCACCCGACATCGGTCAACCGGGACTGTGATTCTTCTGGTCTATGTTGATGATATCCTGATTACTGGCGACGACACGACAGGAATACAACAGATCAAGACACAGTTGAATTCTGCCTTTCAAACCAAAGACCTGGGCAACCTTCGGTACTTTCTTGTGCTCGAGGTCGCCCGACGCCCTGATGGTCTTGTGTTATCTCAAAGGAAGTACTGTATAGACCTCCTTCGTGATGCAGGTTATTCTGGGTGCAAACCTGCAGAGACTCCTATGGACGCAAATCACAAGCTCTCGGCCCATAGCTCTGACTCTGACAAGCTACTTACAAATCCGGAATATTACAGACGCTTGGTTGGGAAGCTGATCTACCTTACGGTGACTCGACCAGACATCTCATTTGCTGTGGGAGTTGTGAGCCGTTTCATGCACGCTCCTCGGACATCTCATCTTCAAGCTGTCGAGCGCATCCTTCGATATCTCAAGATCGCCCCCGGACAAGGACTCGTGTACAAGCCATCCGCATCTCTATCTCTTGTCGCATATTCTGACGCTGACTACGCAGGATCTATTGATGATAGGCGCTCCACAACTGGATTCTGTACTTACTTTGGTGGACACCTCATAACTTGGCGTAGCAAGAAACAGAATGTGGTTGCGCGTTCCTCTGCCGAAGCCGAGTACCGGGCTATGGCTGCTGTCGTTTCTGAGCTAACCTGGCTTGAAGGCCTTCTGAGAGACTTAGGTGTTCGTCTCTCATCTCCGGCAACCTTATTTTGCGACAGTCAGGCAGCAATTCATATTGCCAAGAATCCGGTTTTTCACGAACGAACAAAGCATATCGAAGTTGACTGTCACTTTATCCGGGAAAAGGTACAGTCAAAGAAGATAGATTTGGCGCATGTTCCTGCTACCGACCAAGTTGCGGACATCCTGACGAAAGCTCTCTCCAGGCCGCTATACTATCAGTTCTTATCCAAGCTTGGCGCCTACGACTTGTACGCTCCAGCTTGCGGGGGAGTGTTAGAAAAGCCCATTTAAGGGCCCATGTTGTTCCTTATTTATTTCTCTCTCTTGTATTAGTCCCACATCATGTATTAGGATTTTTCCTTCTTCTCCTATATAAGGGTATGTATACTTGTAACTATCACTAAGTGAACATATATACAAGGTTGGCTTTCTCCATTTCTACAAAAATATTGTGTTGTGATCTTATATTTTCTTGGATAAATATCATCGTAAAATTTTGTTCTAGATATCTTGTGATTTGCGGGAACCATTCGCTGCACGTTTTTGTTTTGGACCTCAACGCGGAGGAAAGTCGAACCTTGCTTTGCCTAATAGAAATGATTTTGCTTTTGCTTAAATAATATGTGTGCGATCAAATACTTTATTATTATGTCTTCAATTCACCGTCGGATCTTGCATTTTATATATAGTAGTTTGGGTGAGTAGAGTTATCTTCCCGCACGTCACATTAGGTTGCATACTAGTAGTGACACACTAAGAATCCAACCCTTCATTAGACGGTGTTTCGATTCATTACCTTAGTTGCTCGATCACATGCATTACATATAGGGTTAGAGCATCGTTTGTTCGCCACCTATAGATTCGTTCTGTGTCAAATGGTGTCAGAGGTAGGTTGCGAGCGCTCTTTTTATATGCAGTTATTGAATCTATAGGTTCCGTCCTATGACGTACTATTATCATTATTACCCATCACCTTCACTTGAGAGACACCCTTATTATTACGATGATTATTCTCCTACACGACACACCACTTTTAGGGATCGTGTCAATCCTTCGAGATGATTCAATTATGCTAGAGATGACCACCACGATGAGAGGTCCCCGCTTTATCATCATTACATGTCTCCTCGATTTTATGATGATATAGTTGAGTATCATTCGGGTCATCGTCGCTACGCATCTCCTCAATTTGAGGGACCTGAGTCTGTATATGTGCGACCACCACCACACGTTCGTAGGGCTCACGTCCACCCACAAGCACTATCTGATTATGTTAGAAACGACTGTGTAGATGACCCTCAGGAGCCCTATAGAGATCATCATCGCCAAGATCACATCGCATGTGAAAACACTCTTTAGTGTTCCACAAATAGAGATACCCGAGACTGAATTTCAACGATTAGTTCTTGATTAATTTGATCGCTTGGATGCTCATTTTGATCACATGTGGTCTGCCTTAAGAAGAATAAATAGGTGAAAGCCTATGGATTTAGGTCAAGCACCGATGTGTCTAGTAGTGCTCCCACTGACATGAGAGCCCCGACACTTGAGTTTGATACTTTTCATTTTGATGAGACTCAGCGCCCATGTGAGCTTGTAGTTAAGTCTAATCATGACCTTATGATACTGGTGGAGAGTGATAATAGTATGACTAGTGAGTGTGGTCACGAGAGTGAGGACGAGCGGTCCAGTGACACTGTGCTGGTATATTGATACGATCTAGCAAGAAGTAGAGAGGAAAAAGGAGAAACTAGAGGGGAAGAAGAAGAGACTAGGGTTAGGGTTTGAGAGTAGAGGAGGAGAATACCTGATAGTTCATAAATGATCATCCCAAGCATCCCCGGGCTATAAATACCCGGGGAAAGAGGGGGCCGGCCGGCCCCCTCAAGTGGGGCTGAACCGGAGTGGTTCAGCCCCTATCCCGGCCGGTTTATTGTGTGGGGGCTGAACCGGATGGTTCAGCCCCGTTGTCTTGAGCGCGCTCCTTGATCCGTCGTGAGTACTTATGTCCCGAGAACCCAAGCGGGTGTGGGGGCATAACATTCCCCTCCCCATCAAGCACCAGCTTGTCCTCAAGGTGGAAGTCTGGAAACCGCTCTCGGAACTCTAGCAAGTCAACCCAGGAGTTGTGAGCTGCATCCATCTGTTGCCATTTGACAAGCACTGCTGGTCGGTATTCCGTGCCCGACTTCTTCCACTTGGTGAGCAAAATAGTTTCGGGGGATGGCCGCAACTCACCCGTGCTGGTTGCCTCGGGTAGGAAAGGGCTGGCCTGAACGGAAGCCCCGAGCTTTTTCTTTAAAACAGAGACATGGAATGTCGGGTGGATGCGAGACCCCGCCGGAAGATCCAAGGTATATGCGACAGGGCCCACCCGGCGTAGGATGCGAAATGGCCCGTAGTAACGTGGGGCGAGTTTCTGATTGACCCTCCGAGAGACAGACAGCTGGCGGTAAGGTTGGAGCTTGAGGAAAACCTCATCGCCCACTGCGAATTCCCGGTCGGTGCGGTGTTTGTCCGCCTGCGCCTTCATGCGGTCCTGAGCGACCCGCAGATTGTCCCGAAGTACGGCTAAGGTGCGATCCCGGTCCTGAAGTGTCCGTTCCACGGCTGGAAGAGCGGTGCTGGCGGGTTCATAAGAACTCAAAGTAGGGGGAGGACGGCCGTACACCACCTCGAATGGGGTGAGCTTGCTAGCCGTGTGGAAAGACGTGTTGTAGCAGTACTCCGCCCAATACAACCAACGGGTCCACGTGCGCGGCTCATCCATCACAAAACACCGCAAGTAAGTCTCCACCCCCCTGTTGAGGACCTCCGTCTGTCCGTCTGTCTGAGGATGATGGGCGGTGCTCATGCGTAGCGTGGTACCCTGTAGCCGAAAGAGTTCCTTCCAAAAACTGCTGATAAAAACCGGATCTCTGTCGGAAATGATGGAGCGCGGAAGTCCATGGAGGCGCACAATCTCCCGCGCAAATAACTCTGCAACTGTCTCCCCGGTGTACGGATGGCTCAAAGGCAGGAAGTGACCATACTTGGAGAGCTTGTCTACCACCACCAGAATGACGGTCTTGCCGTGGGACTTGGGCAGTCCGTCAATGAAGTCCATGGAGATGGTGTCCCAAACCTGGTGCGGAATCTCTAGCGGAGTGAGGAGCCCGGCTGGTGATGTGGTCTCGTACTTCTGGCGCTGGCAAACCTCACACTCCCGCACAAATTGCTGCACATCTCGCCGCATTCCCTTCCAGAAAACATTGGCCCTAAGCCGTTGAAGAGTCCGCAGGATTCCCCCGTGGCCGCCGGTGGGAGAGGCATGAAACTCCTGCATCATCGTTGTCCGCCACGGCGACGCGGATGGAATGACCACTCTGCCCTGAAAGTAAAGCCGCTGGCCCTGAAGATGATAGCCCGGCTCCGTCTCCTTACCCTGCTGTAGCGCCTCAACAATGTTGCATAACTCGGGGTCCTGGAGTACCTCTGCCTGTATCTCGTCCAAGGTGGTGACGACCGGTCCCGACACGAGAGAGAGAGAGCTCTCAGGTAGGCGGGAGAGGGCGTCCGCAACCACATTATCTCGGCCCCGTCGGTACACAATCTCGTAGTCATACCCCATCAGCTTGGTTAACCACTTCTGCTGCAATGGGGACGCTAAACGCTGCTCGAGGAAGTGCTTCAGACTCTGATGGTCGGTACGGACCTGGAAGTGCTGTCCCAAAAGATAGGGCCGCCACATTTCGACTGCATGGATAATGGCCAACATCTCTTTCTCGTACGTCGAAAGTCCCAACGTCCGAGGGGCCAAGGCCTTGCTGAAGTATGCGAGCGGCCGACCCTCCTGCATCAGAACTGCCCCGAGGCCGACGCCAGACGCGTCAGTCTCAACCACGAACTCTTTAGCGAAATCCGGCAGGGCTAACACCGGTGTAGTAGTCATGGCCTGTTTCAAGGCCCGGAAGGCCTCATCTGCTTCGGTGCTCCACTGGAAGGCATCCTTCTGTAACAGTTGGGTAAGAGGTCGAGCGATCTTGCCGTAGTCCTTCACAAAACGGCGGTAGTATCCCGTCAAGCCGAGGAAGCCACGCAAGGCTCGCACTGTCGTGGGCTGGGGCCAAGACACCATACTAGCAATCTTCTGTGGGTCGGCCTGGACCCCACGGGCGGACACTAGGTGCCCCAGGTACTCGACCTCGCTCTGCCCGAACGAGCACTTGGACCGTTTGGCGTATAGGCGGTGCTCCCGCAGTGTGGCGAGGACATGTCGCACGTGCTCCAAATGGTCGTCCCAAGTCCTGCTATAGATTAGTATATCATCAAAAAATACCAGGACATACCGGCGCAGAAGTGGTCGGAAGATCTCGTTCATCACAGCCTGGAAGGTGGAGGGGGCGTTGGCCAACCCGAACGGCATCACCAAGAACTCATAGTGCCCGTCGTGGGTGCGGAACGCCGTTTTATGGACATCCTCTCCCTTCATGCGAATTTGATGGTAACCGGACCGAAGGTCCAGTTTGGTGAACAGACTTGCGCCGTGCAACTCATCCAGCAGCTCTTCAATCATGGGAATGGGAAACTTGTCCTTGATGGTGGAGCTATTCAGCCCCCGGTAGTCGACGCAGAATCGCCAGGAACCGTCCTTTTTCTTGACCAATATGATCGGAGAAGAGAACGCGCTGGTGCTGGGCCGAATGATGCCCGTTGCCAGCATCTCCCGTACGCTGCGTTCGATCTCTGCCTTCTGAACGTGCGGGTAGCGGTAGGGGCGGATATTGGTAGGGTCCACCCCCGTCTTCAGCTGTATCTGGTGATCCCGGAAGCGCGACGGAGGAAGAGTGTGTGGCTCCTGGAAGACATCCTCGAACTGTGCTAAAAGAAGCTGCAACTGGTCCGACTCCACCTGTGTTTCGGGTCCCTCAGCCGTCACCCCGAGTATCATGGCCATCATGCTCCCCTGCTCCTCCAGTCTCAGCAGACTTCGTAGTGAGATCTCCTTGAGGGGGGAGGATCGTATACCGTGTAAGCAGTAATCGGTCCCCTGCTGCGTGAACTCCAGTGTCATGCGGTCCCAGTCCGTAGTCACCCGCCGTAGTTGGCGGAGCCACTGTACCCCAAGGATCATATCGGACCCCTTAATCGGCAGGAGGTAGACATCGGTGCTACACACATATCCCGTAAGATGTATCTCCACTCCCTTCAGTGCCCCTTCACACCGCAGCTTGCTACCATCCGCGACCATGACCTGGAAAGCCGCATTCTTGTCTACTGGGTGCCCTGCCCTCAGTGCCACCTCCGGGTTGATGAAATTGTGGGTGCTCCCACTATCAATGAGGATGGTTACCCTTTGTTTGCCAATCCTGCCCTTGATCCGCATAGTGAGGGGGGCCATACACCCCTCCATGGCCTGAATCGAGACTCCAAACTCCGCCAAGTCCAACTCCTCCTCGTCCTCGATGCCCGGGGTGTCCTCCTCCTCATCCTCCTCGCGCAGCATGAAGACTTGCACCTTTTGGCAGCGATGCCCCGGGGCGTATTTCTCATCGCAGTTGAAGCACAATCCCTTCTCCTTTCTGGCCTGTAGCTCAGGCCAGGTGAGTCGCGTCACTGTCGGTCGAGCCGCCGGTGCCTGCTCCCTTCTACCTGCCGCTGGGATGGGTGGGGCTCTTGGTGGAGCCCGATTCTTCTGTCGGTTGAAGCGCTCCTCCTGTATGCGCGCCAGACTGATGGCATGACTAAGACTGCGCGGCATGTACGCATGGACCTCATCCCTCAAATGATCCCGCAGGCCGGATATGAAGCAACTGAGGAGCGTCTTCTCCTCCCAATTGACCCGGTTTGCTAGCTTCTCAAAGTCCGCTCGGTACTCCATCACTGTACCCTTCTGACGAAGCTTCTGTAGCGTGGCCTCCACATCCTCGTATTCCAACGGCCCAAAACGTGCCACGAACCCTTCCACAAAGTTGGCCCATGTTGCGTATCCGTAGGCCCGTATGAACCACTGAGCCCACTGGTATGCGTCGTCTTCCAGATGGAAGGACGCCAACTGCACCCACTGGTCATCTGGAATCTCCTGATAAGTGAAAAACAGCTCAGCCTTTTGCACCCACTCCAACGCATCCCCGCCGCGGAATTTAGGGAAATTCATGCGAGTTCTCTTCGGAGGCATGTAGGGTCGTTGATGCATGTCGCCGTGTCTCCCGTTAAACTCCGGTCCCTGTGGTGGTCGGCCGTAATGGTCATGGAAGTTCGCTCCCCCTTGGCCGCCGCCCCATTGCTGTCCTCCGCCTTGAAATCCTTGTCGGGGAGGCTGTTCGTGCCATGTTTCGCCGTTGCCGAACCTCATCGGCCCTCCCACGTGCTGTGGCGTCGGTAGAAGGCCCATTCTTCCTCCGAAATTGGCGTTGACAGCCCCCGGTGGTCGCAAGGGCACTGCTGGAGCCTCGCGGGTCCGCCAGGGCTCTGCCGCGGCCCTCTCCTGGGTGGCGGAAGGACCGCCTGGTCCGCTTCCAGCCGGCACGCCCGGATGCGGCAGATGTTGGGCGGCCCAGGTCGGCGGGTGTCGGGGGAGATAGCTGCCCCCTGGGCGGCTGTAGTCAGCGCCCCCCGACGCCCCTGTCCAGCCCGCCTGGCTGGGCGGCGCTCCGGTCCAGGCGGGGGCCGATCCGATGCCCGCGGGCTCCGTGCGGCTCGGATCGGTCCTGATCCCGCCCTGGAACAGGTTTCCGGGGCCGGCTGCCCCTCCATTGGTTGCCGGTTGGCCATTTTGCGACGCCTCCGCCTCCGAATCGCTGCCCGGAACCGCTTTTCCCTTCAACGACTGCATCAACAGCGCCTTGATCTCCTCCATGCGTCCATCCATGCGTTCTTCCATGCTCTTTGTGGACGTGTTCAAGCGAGCTTCCATTGCCGTCACCGAATCCGCCAACCCTACGTAGTTCTCCTCTAGGGTTGCCAATCGTGACGCTTCCGCCTCCGAGCGAGTCACCATGGTCGCAGGAAAGTTGCTCTGATACCAAATGATACGATCTAGCAAGAAGTAGAGAGGAAAAAGGAGAAACTAGAGGGGAAGAAGAAGAGACTAGGGTTAGGGTTTGAGAGTAGAGGAGGAGAATACCTGATAGTTCATAAATGATCATCCCAAGCATCCCCGGGCTATAAATACCCGGGGAAAGAGGGGGCCGGCCGGCCCCCTCAAGTGGGGCTGAACCGGAGTGGTTCAGCCCCTATCCCGGCCGGTTTATTGTGTGGGGGCTGAACCGGATGGTTCAGCCCCGTTGTCTTGAGCGCGCTCCTTGATCCGTCGTGAGTACTTATGTCCCGAGAACCCAAGCGGGTGTGGGGGCATAACATATATCCATCCTTCGCACCTCACTTAGACCTAGTGTCCTCTTTGGCCAGAGATCTGGTTCTCGGCACTATACCGATTGACCCACACTTGGGTTGGGGATCTTCTCACCATGTCCCTATCATTACCAGAGTCACATCACTACTGCGAGCTGAGATCATAGTGTTGACCTCATAGTGACTGTCTCACCCTCTTACAAGGACACTATTTCTATCGGCGTTACTCATCTGGAGTATCATCCCACTATTATTGACTTCATTGTTGAACCTCTCGGTAAACCTCCTGATTAGCCACTACTCCCTTAGGGGGGTCATGAGGACAACATTGACTTTTTTGTGAATGTGTCCTACTTACTCCCATCGACACTATCACTATTTGTGCTTTCCTCTTAGAGGGTCATCCTGACATTGTTGATCTCCTCATTCCCCGAGAGGCTCATTTGACGAGCTTTCCCATCCAAAAGGCATTAGCTATAGAATGGATTGCTTGTGTCATTACGTACACGATGACTTTTTGTATACACCCAGTGATCTACCTGACAGGCTTTATCATATGAGAGATACCCATTACACCTGTGTTTCACACTCTTTTGTCACCATCAATGACGTTCCTTTGGGTGATAACGTTATTCACGCTGAATTTTTCTATCGACCACCCGATGAGCCTCCTAGTGATTCGGATCCTTTAGGAGATATTTCACATATCCTGATTCCACAACTCACTATCAATGACTTAAGAAGTCACGCCGGTTTTCGTCGTCCACTAGATAAATATTTCTACATTCCACCGAAAGAATCACTTGATAGGCCACAACATTTTAGAGACATCCTTGTCATTATCAGATTCTCCCCTACCGAGCATGTCGTATCTGTCGTATTTTATTTGCATCATTTACATTATTTGCACGATTTTGTTGAGTTATTTGTTCATCATTTGCATGCGTTACATGTGCCAGTCCGGCGGAGGATAAATACTGGTAATAAATCTTCTAAATCACATGTAGATGTTCATTGACAAGAACAGATATTTCATGAAGGCGAGTAGGTGATGGTGAGAATCCGCGTTATGAGGCTCCTTCAGGGGCATGCTAAAAGTTTGAGCATTAGGCAAGTGGATCCCTACACGATCATAAGACGGATCAGAGCAAATATCTATGATCTTGATATCCCTATGAGCATGAGTATCCATCTCATATTTAATGTTGAGGACTTGATGTCGTACTACAAGCCTTACGTGTGGACCCGTTTCATAGATATCCTCTTGAGTCCACACCTCTGCATCCTTTTGGCCTACACCTCGACATCCTCAGTCTCGCACTCATTCCACTCCTGAGCTCCACCTGCCTTTGGGTCAATCGCTTATTGATTCACCGTCTGCACCAACGATCACACCGGGACTACCAACATATTAGTGAATTTTTGAGAGAATTATTGATATCGCGGTCCACACATGCAAAGTCACGCCTGACTGCTAGGCACGGGAGTACCATTGGAGAGGATGCACCATGATCGACGATACTTGGACGATCCCTGTCGCCCCTCATTGATTTTGTCGGGCACACACTGAGAAGATTTCAATCTCCATTCATCATGAGATGAATTCTTTCAAGCCTGGGAGAATGATACAGTACGGCGATGTGGATCCGCGATAGATGACAAGTTTTTAGCCCATTCGTGGCCAATTGGATACTTGTCATATTTGGCATTTTCGGATCGACGATCCGACTCCACGGATGCATCCGAATTTTTGTTTTCTTATATTTTCATAAATTATATTGTATTTTTAGTTTTTATGTAGTGTAATCGGGTTCGCTACATTAACGGTCAATCATAGTCGTTATTGTAAGGGATTCCCTAATGTTGTTTTAATATAAATAGAAGTAGGGGGCTGCTTGGAGACTGACATGTTTTAGAGAAGATTATTCCCGGAATCCGACGATCCCCTCACGGTGACGACTCTGTGAGGCCCTAGGGGACGACTCCTAGGTTCGGTCTTGCTTCCCCTTGGTATCCCTACCTATACACTTAATTTTCCCCTCTCCACAACCCTAGCCGCCCCTCCAATCCCCTCCAAAACTGCAGTTTTTCAAAACCTCCGCTCATCCACCCTACATCACTCCCAAAACTCGCCGCCCAGCCACCCTTCAGCCTTGCTGTCGCCCTAGTGCTGCCCTAATAGCGCCGCCACTACCCCTAGTCTATAGCCTGCCGCCGCCACCCCTAGTCCACAACTTGTCACCACCATTTTTAAATCAAGCCACCTGTACTCACATCCAACCCCTATCTCCAGATCCACCACCAAATATTCAGATTTGGGCCACCTCCACTCAGATCTAGCCCCCTACCTCCGGATCCAGTCCGTATACTTGGATTTCAGCCACCGCATCATTCAACCTTGTCGGATCTACCCTCCTACGACAGCCCCCATGCTTTGTGAATTGTTATTTTGTTGTATGGACTTTTGTTTTCATCATTAAAATATTTTGTTATGATCTTATATTTGCTTGGATAAACAATATCCGTAGAATTTTGTTCTAGATATCTTGCGATTTGCAGGAATCGTTCGCCACTCGTTTTTATTTTGACCTTTCACGTGGAGGAAAGCTGAAGTTTGATTTGCCTAAAAGAAATGATTTTGCTTTTGCTTAAATTATATACGTGCGATCTAATCCTTTATTATTGTCTTGAATTTGCCGTCGGTTCTTGCATTTTACATATAGTAGTTAGGACGAGTAGAGTTATCTTCCCACGCGTCATATTAGGTTGCATACTAGTAGTCGCACAACAAACATCCAACCCTTCATTAGACGATGTTTAGATTCATTGCCTACGTTGCTTGATTACTTACATTACATATAGGGTTAGGACATCGCTTGTTCGCCGCCTATAGATTCGTCCCGTGTCTATATACCTCCTAATTCCACATAGTCAAATTTAAATAACATATTCAAATAACACTTGCTAATAAGATGCATAATTATATAAAATATAATCAAATAATATATCTAGATGTTAATAATATAGATACTATTTAATATTTTACAATGACATAAATGAAATGACTGAAACAACATTGGTGGTCAAACCTTCAACATATGCAAAGAGTAAAATAATTTTTGATGCAAATTGTTCTCAGCCAAATGGACGAACAATGGTTCCACTATCAGAGAGAAAGATACTCTGACATCAAGCAATTGGGATGAGGAGCTCCATTGAGGCCCAAGTATTAGGGAGAAGAGTCTAATTCATTAATGGTAGTTATCTGGCAACTCAAAAAACAACTCAAAATCCTACCTAGTAATCTAGTATGAATGGTGTTATGTTGTCATGGAAAAACTAAATAGGAACTAATATATTCTCTACAACCTTTTTTAATTATTTTATTTGTTTTCTGTTTTACAAATTTGTGCAATCACAATTTGAAAATATCTGATTTATGAATGTTCAAATAATCTTTCAAAAAATGATAGATTCAAACATTTTGTGGATGTGTTTTTGCTAAATGCTTGCCTAAAATGAAATGTATTTCAATATATCATTTGAAATATAGACACATAATTAAGCATGGAATTCATTTTTTCTATGAGGAAAGTTTAATATTTTTCCTTGGCGTGTGAATGATCTCATCGGACTGTCACCTTCCAGATAAAACTTGAATAAATCATTTGTCTCAATTGTAATTTGCTTGGCTATTATGGCGAGTACTTTTATTTCCCAGTTTGACACTTTGTATTTTATTATTTTATTTTACCTTTGTATTCATTTTTCTTTTATTTGCTTTCTGTGCCTTTGTAAATTTCAGATGATCTTCCTCCTCTGGTTTGCTTTGTCTGGGTGGTTGTTCAGGTTTTTCTTTCTAGCAACTTGGGTATTACCATTTGCTGCTCCTCTTCTGATTGGGAAATTTGCCAATAGCGTTTCTATACAGGTATTGACTGTTCCTCTAATCCTGTTACACTTAGTTTGCTACTTTTATTGAAGGTGCCTCCATTTTCTAAATTGCATAAGTTGATTGGCTAATTAGATTAAGGGCATATGGATTCGAAGTTTTTCCATTAATTTTCTATTATAAACATGTTTTCCTTCCTATTTACTGCCTATAAAATGGTAAAGGAATAAGGACCAGGATTAAAATGAAAGGACGAATCGTGAAGCATGATCAAATTCTATTTGAAAGAGAGTGGTGTTTGAGGAGTGGCAGTGTCAAATTATGGTAGGAAATGGAGAGGTGGGAAAGCACCATCATTTGTCTCTTTCAGGGTAAGCTTTTTCATCCATGAAATATGTTTTGGGGGCAGCGGCATATGCAGGGGCTAACGCCTGAACACAGTTGGCCCCCCTGACCATGTGTTGGCCTAAACATCATTTGTGATGGCAGTTTTATGTTGGAAGAGAGAAATAATTAGAAAGAGCAAATATATTCATCCACAATGGGATATTATATAGGAGTTTACATGGACACATAACACTCGATTCACGGTGTGGGACTAAACCCACTCACTAGTACAAAACACCAATAGACCGAAATTGCAACATTTCCAACACTCCCCCTCAAGCTGAAGGGGGAACCTTCAGGTTGAATACATCAACTAACAACAATGGAAGTAAACGATGCGGGAAAAAACATTAGACGAGCCACCAGGGGAAATTCCAAACCAGGGAATCAATTCTGGGACATAGCCACACACGACGCAGATCCACACATGACGCAGGACCCACACACGATGTGGACTCGTTAGAAACCGGTCAACAAAATTACCTACACACAACATGCAAAAGGGAACCAACGACGTGGAGCAAATCATCAAACGGGTGATCGAGGATAATTTGTCGGGGATACTCCGCTCAAAGGGCAGTCCCACACAACACAGTCCAGCACGACATGGTCCCACACGACACAACCCGCTGAGGATAAAGCACCAACATCAACATCAATCTCGTCTCCAACAAACAACCAATCAAAAGAAATATGGGGAGATGCAAACAACATACAACCTAAGCCTGGAGGTCGTGTGAGATTAAGACGAACAACGAGAAAGATCATCCGAGTCTCCCTCATCCCAAACAACCCCCCCCCCCCCCCCCCCCCCCCCCCCCCCACGTGGAAGCCATAAAACTAACACATGAAAAACAACATAAGCCATAACGCTACACACATAAAAAAATAGAAAACAAAGGCAGTCGGCGGGGGCATCGTCTAGATCTGAAGTCGTGGAAAGGACTGGAATGGGAGGGGAAGCCATTGACGAGATCGCGAACAGTGGGAGGTAGTAGCAACGACGAGAACAGTTGCCGGTCGACGGGATCGAGGGACAAGAAGCATCGTCGATGAGAAGATCAAGAGTCGTCGAAGATAGCGTCAAGAAGGACGTCGACGGGATCCAAGAATGAGAGAAGCAGCATGCATCTCTGGCAATGGGATTGAGGGAGGAGAAGGGAAGTCCCTCCGTCGACGGGAACGTGAGTATATACCGCAGTTGCTAGCGACGGGATCAAAGGGTGGTTGAGAACGACGACATCAACAGAGAAGCCCTCTTCGTCAAGGGGAATGACAGCCACTCCCGTCGATGGAATCAAAAGATGATTCCGTTGACGGGAGCGGTTAGATAGCTACTCGACGAGGGTTGTAGCAGTGCAGGGACGCAGTCGAAACGAGAGGTGGAAACCTGAATCAAGTGGCGGTCACGGGGAAAAATATATTAGGGTTACAAAGGCAAAGAATTATTAACCTAGCTCTGTTATCATGTTGGAAGAGAGACATAATTAGACAGTGCAAATATATTCATCCACAATGAGACATTATATAAGAGTTTACATGGACATATAACAATCGACTCACAGTGTGGGACTAAACCCACTCACTACTACAAAACACTAATAAACCAACATTGCAACATTTCCAACATTTTCCAAACTCTATCTGTCTTCCCAACAAAGTATTTCAACGCTCTCCTGCAGCTCTCCCAAGCAGACTCTGAAGAGTAACGTCGATGAGACTTTCTTCAGTTATACTCGGCACACAGTCGGTAGAAAAGTGATGCATGATTGTTAATCTTGTGAAGATAATTTGATTCTGCCTTGATGCTGAGGTGCTCCTTTTTTTATTCTACCATGATATGCTCTTGTAAATCAATATGCCCACTACTTTGACGTGCGTATGAGCTTCTGATGGGTGAACAGTGTTGGGTAGATGATTTAGTTACCACAGATTCTAGTATAATTAGTTCGTGATGGTCAATCTTAGGATCTCTTGGTCTGCTTTCAGATAATGCACTATAATAAATTAGATCCCATCATCCCTTCCATGTTCCAGATATGGGCTTTTTGGGCCTTTCCTTGGATGAAGGCATTCTTTTAGTTATTTTATTTTCCGGGTGATTCGCATTTGTGAAGAATTTGGTCTCAGGATAAGACTATGCACTATATTGACTCCTGATTGTAGGGGTTTAATACTACGCCAAGAAAATTTATAGGAGACCGGCACGAAGCCATAACTCTATATTAATGCAAGCAAGCATGTGATAAATGCAAATGGAGGTGCAGACTTACTAAAATGAAAGTGTCAATGAATGTATACACGCAATCTGATAAAAAGGATGCTTGCTACGTAACCCTAACCCCCATGCAAATGTAAATGATTCAACCAAGCCAAAATTCCGACGCAAATTATTGAATAACATGAATTCACAATCCGCACAATTAATCACATTTGTGTTGGATCACATGACAACTTTAGAGGGGGTGAATAAAGTTTATGACAATTTTTTTCTCAAATCAGTTAAACATGCAACAAAAATATTAAAACTCAAAGATGATTTGATTGAAAATGGAAATATTTTATTCATAACCAAGGTGATATGAGATTAGATATTTTTACGCATAGATCTAAGACGATGAATAATAAAAACTTGAGGTGTTATATACCGACTCACACCTCAAACCAGTTGGCATTAACTAATCCACCCCTGAATTTGTCTCAAGCTCCGTAGAACTAAACCTAAGCATAATCACCAAACCAAGGCAAGCTCACTCCCTAAATTTAGCAAAGATCTAGTTGCTACAGCTGAATTTGTCTCAAGCCCCGTAGAACTAAACCTAAGCATAATCACCAAACCAAGGCAAGCTCACTCCCTAGATTTAGCAAAGATCTAGTTGCTACAGCTGCAGTGAATTCCGCCCCATAGATCTTCCATGATTTAATTGTCATCTCAAAGGTGAATTAACCACTAGCAAGGGTTATACATGATAATAGAAAAGATAAGATAAGAATGGAAACAGTAGTACAAAGGAAAACTTCTCTTTAGAAGAACCCTTGATCTTGATGTCGTTTTCATGTAAAGGTTCAGTTCTTCTTGCATGGTATGCTTCCTCTTGTGTACATGATCCTCGAACTTCTCCGCTTGATAAGAGTTTGATTGCAGCGAGAACACTTGGATCTTGGGAGAAATCTTCAAGAGAATTATTAGAGAACTTCTTGATCACTTTTTAATGGTCTTCAATCTCCTTGCTTGGATGCTCTTGATCTTTGTTGAAGAAATTTCTCTTGAATAAGTGAAGATAACCCCTTCACTCCTTTTGGACGGCTAGGCTGAAATCCCTCTTAAAATTTCGTAAAGTTTGAAAGAAATCTCATGATTTATTTATAACAGTCGCATTATTCTGATAGTTACCGCCGAGGAATAGTTGCTGCCGTCGGGTGGTAGTGTTAAAATTTCAAAATCCCGTGCTTTCTTTCGTTGCCTGCCACATGCCTTCCTTTTTGAGCAACGCTACCACCGGGCAGTAGTGTTTAAATTTCAAAATCCCATGACTTTGGCACTGTCTGTCGTGCCTTCCTTTTTAAGCAAGTGCTACCGCCTAGAGCTAGCACTATTGTCGGGCATTAATGTGTATTTTTTGCACGTACAATTTGATTCTGGATTGTCATCACTAGGGTGCTAGCACCAACCGTGGGGTGGTAGTTTTACGGATTTGCACGGAGACGAGACGCCGTGGCGGGTCTCAACGTGGAGAAAGACGACGGCTCCGTCTGGAGGAGGAGAGATCGAAGATACAACGCCGACGTGACTATTTATTTATTTCGCACTTTGTTATTTTATATTATGTTGTGTACGCATTATTTATTTCTTTTGCACTTGCTATTCGCCTCCCGCGCATATAAGGGGTGAAGTTGTACTCCTTTTTCATTATGCTTGGATGAATGCAAATTAGGGCTGCTCCCTAATATTTTCCTCTCAACCGTAATCCCCTTCTTCTCCCTCATCTCTGTCGGCCCTCCCCCTTGCTGGATTCTTCTACAGATCGTATCAATTTGGTCTGACCTGCCTCACCGCTCACCATCCCGCCGTCGGTGCTCACAATCGTCCGTCAAAGAGGATTCATTACTTTTGGTTCCGCCCGCTGCAGTACGCGTTCGCCGTTCCGATTCCGCCCGCGCACGAGTGGCGATCTGCGTCCGATTAGGGTTTTCAATCCGCTCAATCCTTGCGACCCCCCTCTGTTTCCGTATCCAGATCGTTGTTCCGCCTCCCTCCACGCCGCAGCCGCCATTCTGCCTTTTTTTGCGACTGCCGATCGACAGACACCGCAGATCTGCTGCATGTGCGAACAAAAAAATATAAACCGGAAAGTGGAGTAATGTAAACTTTATTATTCCAAAAAAGTATCTATTACAAAGGTATGACCTCCCTTATATAGAATGGAGGAGAGAAGAGAGAATACAAATAAGAGATGTGAGACTAAAAAATTACAGGACACAAGCGGACTATACAGACACAAACCGCACAAGCCACGCAGTTAGACAGAAGGTCTAACCGCTCGGCTACTACCAGAGAGAGAGATCGCCATGGGAGACCGCTAGATCGCCCGGTCTCCAAGTCGCCAGAGACAAACCGCTAGACCGCTTGGACCTCAGACAGCAACACACAACAACCAAACCGCTGAAGGGTAACAACAAAACCGCGCGGTCATCAACCCGCCAAGCCAGACCGCCAGACCGTCCGGTCACCAACTTCAACACTCCCCCTCAAGCTGGAGCATATATATCGATCATGCCCAACTTGTCACAAATATGAAGAAACAAGACGGATACTGGCTTGGTGAAGATGTCAGCCAGCTCTTTATCAGAAGTGACGAAGGGAGTGCAAATTTGTTCCTTCAAAATCTCTTCACAAATGAAATGACAGTCGACCTCAATGTGCTTGGTTCTTTCATGGAAGACCGGATTTTTGGAGATGTATATGACACAGAACATCGGTAGAGGATGGTTGTAGACCTCTCCTAAATCCAGCATGAGAGCCCGTAGCCATTTTAACTCACAAGTGGTCGATGCCATACTCCGATACTTTGCTTCAGCACTGGACCTGGAAACAACAGACTGCTTCTTGCTCTTCCAGCTTACCAGATTTCCCCCAACAAAGGTGCAGAAACCGGAGGTAGACTTGTGATCCCCTTTGTCATCAGCGTAACTCGCATCTGAGTAGGCTTCAACCCTCAGATGACCATTCTTCTGAAAGAGTAATCCTTTCCCAGGCGCTGCTTTGACATACTCCAAGATCCGCAAGGCGGACTGTAGATGGCACTACCTAGGTGCTTGCATGAATTGACTCACCTTGTCCACAACATAGGAAATGTCGGGCCTGGTCACTGTGAGATATATGAGCTTACCAACTAGACGCCTGTACCGCGTAGTATCTGAAAGAAGAGGCGAATCATCTGTCCAGGTTTTGTCTTCTCCAATTGCCATGGGGCATCGGGCATGTTTGGCTCCAGTCAATCCTACTTCTTTTAATAGATCAACGACATACTTACATTGGGAGAGGACTAAGGAGTTGGGCTTTCGAGAGATTTCGATCCCCAAAAAGTACTTCGGAGAGCCCATATCTTTCGTGAGCAGATGTTGACGAAGATGCCGCTTTGTCAAGGCTACCCCTTCTGGATCATCGCCAGTGAGAAGAATGTCATCGACGTACACAACAAGAACCACTAGTCCCGAGGAGGTTTTGCGAATAAATAGCGAGTGATCGGCAGAGCTGCGCGCAAAAGCAACGACCGCCACGATGCCGCTGAACTTGTCAAACCAAGCTCGAGGGATCTGCTTGAGGTCATAGATTGCCTTCTTCAGCCGACATACTCGTGTCTCCACCTGAGCAACATACCCAGGAGGTTGCTCCATGTAGACGACCTCCTGAAGATCACCATAAAGGAAGACATTCTTTACATCCAGCTGAGAAATCGGCCAGTCCCGGTTGACAGCCACAGAGAGAAGGACCCGGATGGTGCTGAGACGAGCAACGGGAGAGAATGTATCAAAATAATCAACACCATAGGTCTGAGTGAATCCTTTAGCCACCAGGCGGGCTTTGTAGCGATCCACACAGCCATCGGGGAGGAATTTCACCACAAAAACCCAGCGACAGCCCACAACATCTGTGCCAACAGGAGGAGGAACAAGAGTCCAGGTACCCCGTTCAGTGAGAGTAGCGATCTCTTCATCCATGACAGCCTTCCAATGCGGAAGGGTAAGAGCTTCCTGATAGGAACGGGGGGTGGAAGTAGAAGAGATAGCCAGAGCAAAGTCCCTACGAGCAGGCGTCAGACGATCATAGGAAACAACAGCAGCAAGAGGATGCTGGGTACAAGCCCGAACCCCTTTCCGAAGGGCAATGAGAAGGTCCAGGTCAGCAGGTACCCCAGTATCCGGAGCATCCGTGGTGGAGAAAGCTGGCCCGAGAGAAGAGGGCGACGCCATCGAAGAGGAGGAAGGTGGAGGAGAAGGAGCGGGGTAAGGTGGTGGAGATAGTGGAGATGGTGGAGATGGTAGAGGTGGCGGAACAGTAGCATGAGTGGAGGGAATAGTGGGGTTGGTGAGAGAAGGAGGATTAGCAAGAGTAGAGGAAGAAGCGGAAGAAAAGTAAGATGCATTTTCAAAAAAAGGTAACATCCGCAGAGACAAATTGTTTGCGGGTGACGGGGTCAAAACAACAATAACTTTTCTGAGTGGGAGAGTACCCAAAAAAAGATACATTTGGTGAACCGAGGAGAGAGTTTGTCGCGGGTGGTAGAGGGAGCATGCACAAAGGCTGTGCAACCAAAGATACGTAGAGGAAGAGGAAAAGGTTCTTTGCCCGGATAGAGAATGGAGAAAGGAGTTTGACCATGAAGAACGGTGGAGGGAAGGCGATTGATGAGATAACAAGAGATGAGAACAGCATAGCCCCAGTAGGAGCGAGGGACATGCATTTGGGTAAGCAGAGTGCGAGCAACATCAAGGAGGTGACGGTTTTTGCGTTTGGCAACGCCATTTTGTTGGGAAGAGTAAACGCAACTGGTTTGATGAATAATCCCATGTTGTGTACAGAAAGAGCAAAAGACTTGACTAAGATATTCTTTGGCGTTATCCGAGTGTAAGATTTAATGGAAGCTTCAAACTGAGTCTGAATGGAATGATAAACGGATGTCCATACATCAAAAAGTTCAGAACGGTCTCGTAAGAGATAGACCCAAGTACAACGAGAAAGTCATCAATGAACGTAACAAAGTAAGAACTACCCCGCCCAACGGTAAGGGTAGGAGCAGGACCCCAGATGTCAGAGTGAACAAGATCAAACGGACGGGTAGATCCACGATCTTTCTTTGGAGGAAAGGAAGAGCGGTGATGCTTGCCAAGTTGACATGCGTCACAATTAAGAGGAGGATGTTGGGAAGGGAGGTGGGGGAGAAGTTGGCGAAGAAGGCGAGGTGGGGGGCATGACCCAGGCGAAGATGCCATTGGAGAAGATCTGTAGAGGAGAAGGAGAAGGCAGATAGAGCAGAGACGTTGTCGAGAAAGTAGAGGCCGCCGCTCTCAGTCCCAGTAGCAATCGTCCGTTGGGAGGCCGGATCCTGAAAAAACAAGAGGTAGGAGTGAATGTGACGGAGCACTGTACTTGCTTGCATAAAGAGGTAACCAATAATAAATTGCAAGGAAACTGGGGCACATAGAGGGTATCGGCAAGGCAGAGAGACGGAGTGACTTGAACCATGCCCGTCCCATTGACCGAGGAGGAAGAACCATCCGCAACTATGACAGGGGGCAACCGATCATGTGTGTCTAGATGAGAGAAATATTGAGGATTGCTTGTCATATGATTGGTAGCACCAGAATCGATCAACCATCTTCCGCGAGTAACAGTGTGAGCACTACCAGAAGAGAGGACCACCGAGGCGGACGGCTCGGAGGAAGTGGAATCCATTGAAGAGAGACTGCGAGAGAACAACAAGCTGCGGCAGCTAACACAAGTCACAAGCCGGGCGGACAGAAGTAGGTCGCGCAACGAGGAAGGCCGCAGCGGTCAGAGAACAGATTTGCAGCGGTCATGGCCAAGAAGCAGAGCAAAGCAGGGAAGGAAGTCGAGCGGCCCGAGGAAGGCCGTGCGGGTAGGAGAGGAACAAGTCGAACGACAAAAGAGTAGGCCGTGGCGACTAGCAAGCAGGAGCGGCAAGAAGGAAACGGGTCTCAACGCCGAAGAAGGAGACGAGGAAACAAGGTCGCGGCGACTAGACACAGGTCACAGCGACTAAGAAGATGAGCGGCTAGGGAAGGAGAGCAACAAGCTGCGCGAACAGGACAGCGGTTAGAAGAGGATACAAACCTCGAAAACAGGTCGCGGACTGAAGAAACAAGCCGCGAGAGCAAAGAGCGCGCACACAATCAGGAGGAAAGGACCGAGTCCTCTGATACCATGTGCGAACAGAAAAATATAAACCGGAAAGTGGAGTAATGTAAACTTTATTATTCTAAAAAGGTATCTATTACAAAGGTATGACCTCCCTTATATAAAATGAAGGAGAGAAGAGAGAATACAAATAAGAGATGTTGGACTAAAAAATTACAGGACACAAGCGGACTATACAGACACAAACCGCACAAGCCGCGCGGTTAGACAGAAGGTCTAACTGCTCGACTACTACCAGAGAGAGAGAGATCGCCATGGGAGACCGCTAGATCGCCCGGTCTCCAAGTCGCCAGAGACAAACCGCTAGACCGCTTGGACCACAGACAGCAACACACAACAACCAAACCGCTGAAGGGTAACAACAAAACCGCGCGGTCATCAACCCGCCAAGCCAGACCGCCAGACCGCCCGGTCACCAACTTCAACACTGCAAAAAGGCCACAGCCCGCAGGACCGATTCTGTCGCCGATTTTAGCCGGATATTCCCATTCCTGCCGCTGTCCAGCATCGCCGGACCCGTGGATCCCACCACTCGCTCGTCCAGCGACCCCGCTCCAGATTCCGCCTCCGATGCTCTTAGCCGTCGCGTCGAGGCTGGGGAACAACTTGTCGCCTCCATGCACGTCTCCCTCCTCACCCTCCACTCCAAGATTGACTCCCTCCGACATCCACCACTGGCGTGTCCGCCGCATCCGGCGCCGGCTCTCCTGTGGGCGACAACTCTCTCCTCGGCACCGGGCTGCCAGCTTTTTCCTTCGGACTTCCCCCTCCAACCATTCAAGGCCGGCCTGCTCTCTCTCTCGATATTCCCTCGTTTGCCGACGTAGATCCGATGGGGCGGATCACAAGGAGGAGCAATATTTTGACCTCAATTACACCCCGGAGCACGACAAAGTGTATACGACTGTGGTTGGCCTAGACGGCTCGACCCTCAACTGGGCTTGGTGGTTCCACCAATCCAACCCGAGCCTCTCCTGTCTTGTGCTCAAATGGGAGATGATTCGGCGATACGACACCCGCTACTCTGGCTTTTCCACTATCGAGCGGCTGCGTCCGCCAGACAGCTGGCCTAGATGACTACATTGACGAGTTTGTAGCCTTGGTCACTCATGTTCCCGGCTTGCCACCCGACCATTACCTGAGCTTCTTCATGCAGGGGCTACTGCCCCATATCCTCTCCCGTCTTCGCCCACTCCAACCCCACACAGTTTCGGATGCCCTTGACATGGCACGCCTGTTGGAGGCCGATCTCACCCCCAGGATGCCTGCGCCTGTAGCCAGTCACCACCCGCCTCGACCACCCTGGCGACCCTTCGACAGCTCCGCAGCGGCCGCCCCCTGGGGGAAACCAACCCGGCCGACCGGTTCCCTAACGCATCTCCAACAATACCTACAATGAATGCCGCAGTAAGGGCCTATGTTTCTGGTGTCCTCAACCCTACTCCTGCTACACATGTGTGCTCCATCAAGGAGTTCCACGCCATCACCAGCGACTTTGACCCGGAGGTCACCTTGGAGGACATCGAGGCCCTAGAGCTATTTGAGCGTGATGGCGCAGTGGACATCACAGCGTCTACTTTTCACCGCCTAGAGCCACCATGTTTCTCGGCGGGAGAAATTTCCCTCCCGCAAACCATGAAGTTGGCAGGCACATTGCATGATCGGTCCATTGTGGTCATGGTGGACAGTGGTGCGAGCCATAACTTTCTCTCAGCCCAACTGATGCACTAGCTTCACCTCCCCTTGGATTCCTCCCCTGACTTTACAGTCTGTCTGGGCGTTGGACATCGTCGGCCGACTCACGGGTGTTGCACTGCTCTCTCCCTGACTGTGGGGTCCTGCCAGGTGACCGCGGACTTCTACACCTTCGGGATTGGTGATATTGTAGGCATGTGCAGGAAAACCGAAAACCGCACCAAACCGCAAAACCACACCGCACCGCACCCCATTTCAAGCCGTATCGATCGGGTGCAGTGCGGTTTGGTTTCGGGGGTCTGAAAACCACACATGTACGGTTCGGTTTGACTTGAGATTCTTAAAAACCGACCACACCGCACCGGTTTGACTTGGTCTGAAATTTTTTGGGTTGGATATCTGTATTAGCTAAACCGCATCCTGTTGCCCAATGGTTCGGTTTGACTTGAGCAAATATATAACGATATTTTTACCTTTTTGAGTCTGACTACAAGTCAACATGTTTTTTCAATATATTATAAATAAATAATTTCACCCATTCAAAAACCTAAATCGAAAGATCAAAGAAAAAGCCTCAAAGGCTGAAACCCACTGTCCCTCTCATCCTCGACTCGATCTTCCGGCGATTTAGGGTTCGCAGGCTCGCAATCGCTGCTCTGAATCCCAGCCCCAAATCTCGATCTTCCTCGCCAACGAGCGACCACTCCACTCCCCTACAACTCCAGTGGCTTCAACACTTCAACCTCCAACAAGTTCAACCTCCACCGACCACTCAGCCTCGATCTTCCGGTGTTTTAGGGCTCGCAGCCGCTGCTCTGTCCTCAAAAAGTTATCAGCTACTATATGGTTCTTTTTAACCTTTATGATACCATAAAGTCTCATTTATCCACCTTTCGGGAGACTGAATATAGTTGTTTTGACTCGGATCAGCTGCTTGTTTCACTTTCTGTGACAGGAGCTATAATAGCCTAACCACAAACCACCCCTTCCCCACCTAGGAACAACCTCTTATTGTCTTATGCACAGTCTTTCTCCATTGGCAAATCTCTCTAGAAATGCTCACTTAGCCCTCCACAATCTTCCCCCACCTTTTCTGTACTTAACCCCCTGAAACCTGAACCAAAATGCCTTAGGATTGATGTCCTTTGCCTGAATTCAGCAATCATTCTCTTTCTCGGGCTCTGATTGCTCATGTAAGTTCTAATTTGGAAGCCTACTTGATGTCAAATATTTGTTAGAAAATAAATTATTTGGGATCTAACGTCAAATCTTAATCGTGCATGTTTGTGAATTCTTCTATTACTTTTAGAATTTATTGCAATTGAATCTTGTATTAGCACATGTGCATCACATTCACGGATATGGTTATTTTAACTGGTTCTACTTATTTTAGCAAGTTAAAGTGTTAAACTGTTTTTAATTGTCTTAGTAAAGGATCAGAAAAACTGTCAAAAAATCAAAACCGCACCGCTCAAACCGACGCCAAACCGCACGAAACCAAACCGCACCGAAACCAAACCGCACCACACGGTTTCAGTGCGGTGCAGTTTTGGCCGGTCGAAAACCGCACCGCATGATGCGATGCGGTTTCGGTTTCCCCCCAAACCGCACCGCTCGCGGGCCTACGGTATTTACGCCATTCTAAGAGTTCCTTGGCTTCGCACGCCGGGCGAAGTGCGAGTAAACTAGGAGAGTATGACTATGCAGTTCCTATAGGAGGGCCAGACGTGTCTTCTGGTGGGCGACTCCGCTCTGCTTCACTCCCCGGTCTCAGCCCGTGCGATTCAGTGGACCACCGACGTCAAACTTTTCCGCATGGCTTTGACCGCTCTCTGCTCTAGCCATGCTTGTCAGGCGTCGCTTAGGCGTCCAAGCGCTCGAATGTGTATAAGGCGTTGGACGCCTTATAATAAATATTCTTTTTTTAAAAAAATTTGAATAGTTTTTATAAAAAGCAGTCTAAAGTCATTAAAAAAATAAAATAAAAAAAATTAAATTTTTTTTAAAAATATATTTTTTAATTTTTTAAATGACTTTAAACTGCGGTTTTTATAAAACCACAGTCTAAAGTCATTAAAAAAACAATTTTTTTTAAAATGACTTTAGACTGCGGTTTTTATAAAAACCGCAGTCTAAAATCATTTAAAAAATATATATTTTTTTATTTAAATTTTTTTTAAATGACTTTTGACTGCTTTTTTATAAAAATCGCAGTCTAAAGTCATTAAAAAAATAAATTTTTTTTAAAAGTTTTTGTTATTTTTTAAATGACTTTAGACTGCGGTTTTTATAAAAACCGCAGTCTAAAGTCATTTAAAAATAATTTTTTAAAAAAACATTTTCTTTTTTTAAAATAAAAAAAAAATTTAAAAAACTTTTGAAAGCGATTTTTATAAAAACCGCTGTTTAAAGTCATTTAAAAAAAAATTAAGCCACATTGTCGCTTCTGGTTGCTCGCCTTATTGTCGCTTAGGCGTCCGCCTTATCGCCTAAGCGTCCAGGAGCCCGACGCTCGTCTTGGTTCGCCTTGACGCCGTGACAAGAATGACTCTAGCACAACCGCCCCCTTCACTTCCGACCGACCTTCAGGCACTACTCGCCGAGTTCGCCGACATTTTTGAGGCCCCGACCGGCCTACTGTCGGCTCGCCCGACAGATCACGCCATTCCCCTCCACCCCGGTGCGACGGCAGTGTCAGTCGATCCTTACCGCTACGGCCATGTGCAGATTGACGCGATCGAGCGGCTGGTCCGTGAGATGTTGGGGGGCCTCATCTGCCCCTTTGTGAGCCCTTTCTCCATCCCGGTCCTCCTGGTCTGGAAGGACGGTAGCTGGCGTTTCTGCGTGGACTACCGGGAGCTCAACAAGGTCACCAATCCGGACAGGTACCCGATCCCAGTTATTCAGGAGCTTCTGGACGAGCTCCATGACGCCATATTCTTCACCAAGCTGGACCTCTGAGCGGCCTATCACCAGATCCGGGTACGACCCGAAGACATCCCCAAGACCGCTTTCCGGACGCATGAAGGTCACTGCGAGTTCTTGGTCATGCTTTTTGCCTGACCAACGCACCGACCACCTTCCAGGCGATGATGAACGACATTTTTCGGACAGTACTTCATCGACATGTTCTTGTTTTTTTTGTGACATTTTGGTATACAGTTTTTCTTGTCATGATCACCTTCAGCACGTCCGCCTCCCTCTGACTACCATCCGGCGCCATCACCTCAAGCTCCATCCGATGAAGTGCTCCTTTGGGGCGTTGAAAGTGAGCTACCTCGGTCACACCATTTTGGCCCGAGGGGGTCGCTGTGAACGAGGAGAAGATCGTGGCGGTCCTTCATTGGCCGACTCCTACATCCTTGCGGGACGTCCGGGGATTCCTCGGCTTGGCGAGATACTATCACTGCTTCATTCAAGGGTACGGGGCTCTAGCTTGGCCACTCATGCAGCTCCTGAAGAAGTCTGAGGAGTGCCCTTTTCAATGGAAGGTCGCCACCGCCGCCGCCTTTACCTCCCTTAGCAGACCCTAGTTCGCAGGCCAGTGCTGGCCATGCTAGATTTCTCTCTGTCATTCTTAGTGGAATGTGACGCATCAGTCTCCGGGGTGGGAGCCGTACTTATGCAGGCCGGGAGGCCAATCGCCTACTTCAACCGCGCTTTCTTGAGCATTGTACGCAGTCGCTCCGCGTATGAGAACGTGCTCATGGGGTTCGTTCTCGCCGTTCATTATTGGCGCCCATATTTGCTGGGCCGCCCATTCGTGGTCCGCACTGACTACCATAGCCTCTGCTACCTGCTCCAGCAAAAGATCGCAACGCCTGCCCAGCAGGTGTGGGTGACCAAGCTCCTGGACGATGACTTCACCATCGAGTTTCGCCCGGGAAGGGCAAACCGGGCGGCAGATGCTCTCTCTCGGCAGAGCCGGTCGCCAGAGCTCACTGCTATCTCTCGGCTGGTGTGGGAAGATGCGGCGATCATTTAGCACGAGGTCGAGGCTGACCTTGTTTTATCCGGGATCCGAACGACGCTCATTGCGGACACCTCCCATGCACCATACTAGCTCGTTCGGGCCGCCTGTTATTCAAGGGCTGCCTTGCTCTAGCACCCTCTTCTCCGATCATCCCCCACCTTCTCGCCGAGTTCCATGCTTCACCCTTTGGAGGGCACGTCGGGGCCTTCCGTACCTACCGACGTTTAGCGGCTTCTCTCTACTAGCCCCACATGTTCTGATAGGTCAAGGCATTCGTGCCGGCCTGTTTGGTCTGCCAAAAGGCCTAAGTGCGAGGCAACATTTCCAGCCGGCCTCCTTCAGCCTCTTTTTATTCTGGACTGCATTTGGGAGGACGTGGCCCTGAACTTCATTACTCGGCTACCGCGCTCCCAGGGATTCGATTGCATCTTGGTTGTGGTGGACAGACTGTCCAAATATAGCCATTTCATTCCCTTCATCATCCCTACACCGCCGCCACAGTCGCGAACAACTTTATTATCGGAGTCGTATGACTTCATGGGTTTCCTCGGTCGATCGGGAGCGATCGTGATCCACTTTTCTTGAGCACCTTTTGGACCATGCTTTTCTGGCTCCAAGAGACTCGCCTCCACATGAGCACTGCTTATCGCCTGCAAACGAATGGCCTGTCTGAGGTCCTCAACCGTTGTTTAGAGATGTACCTCCGTTGCTTTGTGGGGGAGCAACCCCGCGGATGGTCCAAGTGGCTATGTTGGGCCGAGTACTCCTACGACACTGCCTACCACAACACAGCAGGTACCACCCCGTTTGAGGCTGTCTATGGCCGGCCGCCGCCCTCCATTCTCCGCCACCTTGTTGGGAGAGTGCCAGGTCGAGAGTTTGGCCACCGCCATGCAGGGCCGTGACACCATCCTGGATCACCTGAAGCATCACCTCCTACAGGCCCAACAGAAGATGTCCTCCTTTGCGAACATGAAGCGGCGCAACCTTTCCTTCAGGTGGGGGAGAAGGTGTTCATCAAATTGCACTCATACCGCCAGCTATTTGTGGCCCAAAGGCCCTGCCCGATGCTCGCCCCACTGTTCTTTGGCCCATTTGGGGTGCTTGCATGTATCAGTGTGGTCGCCTATCGCCTACGCCTTCCCGCCGTGAGCCGCATATATCCGGTCTTCCATGCTTCCCGGTTGCGTCGTGTGGTGGGCAACCACGCCACCACGAACCACATTCTGGCTGACGTCAATTTCGCCGACGAGGCACCGTACTACCCGACCAAGATACTCGACCGCCTCTGCCTTCTGCCGGGAGACCCCACTTCGGAGGAAATTTTGGTCGCACGGGCAAATCATCCAGACTCTGATGCTACCTGGCTTCCCCTAGATGACTTCTGCCGCCAGTTCGCTGACTACTGCTATGAGGAGAAGACATATTTTCTAGACAGTGGTATTGTTACGAATCTACACGATGACGGACGCCGTGGCGGGTCTACACACGGAGACTAACGATGACAGGTCCGTTTGGAGGAGAGACCGAAGACGCAACGCCGGCGTGACTATTTATTTATTTTGCACTTTGTTATTTTATATTATGTTGTGTACGCAGTATTTATTTCTTTCGCACTTGCTATTCGCACCCCGCGCCTATATGGGATGAAGTTGTACTCTTTTTTCATTATGCTTGGATGAATGCAAATTAGGGCTGCTCCCTAAGAATACCCTCTCAACCCTAAGCTCCTTCTTCTTCCTCATCTCGCCGGCCCTCCCCCTTGTCGGATTCCTCACGGGATCCGTATCAATTTTGTCTGACCTGCCTCACCGTTCGCCACCTCGCCGTCGGGGCTCACGATCGTCCGTCAAAGAGGATTTGTTCCTTCCGGTTTCCGCCCCGCTACAGTACGCGTTCGCCGTCCCGATTCCGCCTGCGCGCGAGTCGCGATCTGCGTCCAATCGAGGTTTCCGATCCGCTCAATCCTTGCGGCCATCCCCCCTGTTTCCGCATCCAGATCGTTTTTCCGCCTCCCTCCACGCCGCAACCGCCGCTCCGCCTTTTTTCTGCGACTGTCGATTGGCACACACCGCAGATCTTTCGCAGAAAGGCTGTAAGACCGGTTCTACCGCCGATTTCAGCCGGATCCCCCCATTCCCACCACTGTCCTGTGTTGTTGGACCCATGGCTCCCACTACTCGCTCGTTCGGTGACTCCGCTCCAGATTCCGCCTTCGAAGCTCTTAGCCGTCGCGTTGAGGCTCAAGAACAACTTTTCACCACCATGCACGCCTACCTCCTTGCCCTCCATTCCAAGATGGACTCCCTACAGGCATCCACAACTGCCGCGTCTGTCGCATCCGACACCGCCGAGGCCGGCACCGGCTCGCCTGCGGGCGGTGGCTCTCTCCTCGGTGCCGGGCCGCCGGCCTTTTCCTTCGGACATCCCCCTCCGGCCATTCAAGGCCGGCCTGCTCTCTCCCTCGATATTCCCTCATTTGCTGGCTTAGACCCGATGGGGTGGATCACAAGGAGGAGCAATATTTCGACCTTAATTACACCCCAGAACACAACAAGGTGTCTCCTGCTGTGTTGGCCTGGACGGCTCGACCCTCCACTGGACTCGGTGGCTCCGCCAATCCAACCCGAGCCTCTCCTGTCTCGAGCTCAAAAATGAGATGATTCAACAATATGACAGTCGCTACTCCGGCTCTTCCTCTACCGAGCGGCTATGCGGCGTCCGCCAGACATTCGGCCTGGACGACTACATTGACGAGTTTGTAGCCTTGATCACTCATGTTCCCGGCTTGTCACCCGACCATTACCCGAGCTTCTTCATACAGGGGCTACTGCCGCATATCTGCTCCCGACTTCGCACGCACCAACCCCACACAGTCTCGGACGTCCTTGACATGGCGCGTCCGGTGGAGGCCGACCTCGCCCCCAGGGCGCCTGCGTCTGCAGCCAGTCACCACCCGCCTTAGCCGCCCCCCTCCTTCGACAGCACCGCAGCGGTCGCCCCCTGGGGGAGACCGTCCCGGTCATCGGTTCCCTAGCGCTTCTCCAACAGTACCTACAATGTATGCCACAGCAAGGGACTATGTTTCCGGTGTCGTCCTCCCTACTTTCCTACGCATGTGTGCTCCATCAATGTGTTCCACACCATCATCGACGACTTCGACCCGGAGGTCACCTTGGAGGACTTCGAGGTCCTAGAGCTATCCGATGGTGGTGCGGTGGACACCACCTCGTCTACTTTTCACAACTTAAAGCTACCGTGTTTCTCAGTTGGCCGCATTTCTTTCCCGCAGATCATGAAGTTGACAGGCACGTTGCGTGATTGTTCCATTGTGGTAATGGTGGATAGTGGTGCGAGCCACAACTTTATCTTAGCCAAACTGGTGCACCAACTGCACCTCACCTTGGATCCCTCCCCTAACTTTACGGTCTGTCTGGCCGATGGGCGTCGTCGGCCGACCCACTGGTGTTGCACTGCTCTCTCCTTGATGGTGGTGTCCTGCCAGGTGACCGCAGACTTCTACGCTTTCGGGATCAGTGGTATTGACGCCATTCTAGGAGTGGCTTGGCTCCGCACGCTGGGCAAAGTGCGGGTCAACTGGGAGAGTATGACTATGAAGTTCCTACAGGAGGGTCGGGCATGCCGTCTGGTGGGCGACTCTGCTCTGCTTCGCTCGCCATCTCGGCCCGTGCGATTTAGCTGACTGCCGACGTCGACTTTTCTGCATGGCTTTGACCGCTCTCTGCTCTGGCGCAGTCGCCCCCTTCACTCCCGACCGACCTTCAGGCACTACTCACCGAGTTCGGCGACATTTTTGAGGCCCCGACCAGACTACCGCCGACTCGCTCGACGGATCACGCCATTCCCCTCTAGCCCGGTGCGACGACATTGTCGGTCCATCCTTACCGCTACGGCCATGCGTAGAAGGACGAGATCGAACGGTTGGTCTGTGAGATGTTGATGGGGGGCCTCATTTGCCCCAATGCGAGCCCTTTCTCCACCCTGATCCTCCTGGTCCGGAAGGATGGTAGCTCGTGTTTCTGCGTGAACTACCGAGAGCTCAACAAGGTCACCACTCCGAACAGGTACCCGATCCCAATTATTCAAGAGCTTCTGGGCAAGCTCTATGATGCCATATTTTTCACCAAGCTGGACCTCCCAGCAGGCTATCACCAGATCCGGGTACAACCTAAAGACATCCCCAAGACCGCTTTCCAGACGCATGACGGTCACTACGAGTTCTTGGTCATGCCTTTTGGCCTGACCAACGCACCAGCCACCTTCTAGGCGACGATGAACGACATTTTCCCAGCGGTACTTTGTCGACACGTTCTCATTTATTTGATGACATTTTGGTATACAGGTCTTCTTGGCAAGATCACCTTCAGCACGTCCGCTTCACTCTAACTACCATCTGGCGCCATCACCTCAAGCTCCATCTGAAGATGTGCTCCTTTGGGACGTCAGAAGTGAGCTACCTCGGCTACACCATCTCGGCCCGGGGGGTCTCCATGGATGAGTAGAAGATCGCGGTCGGTCCTTCATTGGCCGACTTCCACATCGCTGCGGGATGTTCGGGAATTCCTCGGCTTGACGAGATACTATCTCCGCTTCATCCAAGGGTACGGAGGCTCTAGCTCGGACACTCACACAGCTTCTGAAGAAGTCAGAGGAGTCCCCTTTTCAATGGACGGTCGCCACCGCCGCCGCCTTTGTCCCCCTTCAGCAGGCCCTAGTTTGCGGGCCGATGTTGGTCATGTCTGATTTCTCCCTGCCATTCTTAGTGGAGTGTGACACATCGGTCTCCGGGGTGGGAGCCGTACTTATGCAGGCCGGGCGGCCAATAGCCTACTTCAGCCGCGCTTTCTCCAAAACTGTCCGCAGCCGCTCCACGTATGAGAACGAGCTCATGGGGCTCGTTCTCTCCGTTCAGCATTGGCGCCCATATTTGCTCGGCCGCCCCTTCGTGGTCCACACCGACCACTACAACCTCTTCTACTTGGAGGCAAAAGATCGCAACGCCCGCCCAGCAGGTGTGGGTGGCCAAGCTCCTGGGCTATGACTTCACCATCGAGTTTTGCCCGGGAAGGCAAATCAGGCAGCAGATGCTCTCTCTCGGCAGAGCCAGGCGCTATAGCTCACAACTATCTCTCAGCCAGTGTGGGAAGATGCGGCGACCCTCCAGCACGAGGTCGAGACCGACCCTGTTTTATCTGGGAACCAGACGACGCTCATTGCGGACGCCTCCGCCCATCCACCATACTAGCTAATAGGGGGTCTCCTGTTCTTCAAGGGGCGCCTTGCTCTAGCACCCTCTTCTCCGAGCTTCCCCCCCCGCCTTCTCCCCGAGTTCCTTGCTTTGCCCTCCGGAGGGCACGTCGGGGCCTTCCGTACCTACTGATAGTTTATTGATAGTCTTAGTCTAATTCACCTAGAGGGGGCGAATATAAGGCTTGCACTTTAATTATATTATTTTCAACTTTTATCAGATTGTAAGCAAAGTGAGATCAAAAAGCAAACACACAGCAAGTACACAATGATTTATACTGGTTCCCCAAGATCTGAGTACATTCACTTTCCCTCTACATCTATCTAGCAATGAGCTAGACTAGGCAAACTTCTCCAAATACTCAGCTCCTTGAGCTTACAACTCAGATCACTCAGGATCTCTCAGATCTTCCCCAGATCCTACCTCAGACTTATCAAGAAGTCCTACCTCAGGCACACATGCCCTAAACTCATAGTGCTCCAACTCCTACAGCTCAGAAACCCTCCAGGTTTCCTACCTCATACTTATCCTCAAGTCCTACCTCAGATTTACCCATAAATCCTACCACTCAGGCAGGGAGCACAACCCTACAACTCAGGCACAAAGGCCCCACAACTTAGGCACAAAGGCCCCACAACTTAGGCACAAAGACCCTACAAAAAGTGTAATTGAATATTACAACAGAAGTTTAAGAAGAATAGACGTTGAAGCTTTAGCACTTATGTTGTTCTTACTTTGACGCCAAGATCTGGAGCAAGTCCCTGAACAGTGTAATCTTCAGGTTGCACAGGTTAGGGCTTGCTCCACCTTGATCTTCTTCTTCAGCAGATGGAAGAAGATCTATATTGAGTTTGAAGAATGACTCTCCTTATTCTTCTGAAAGTATTCTGCAAGAACTATCTTCCTTTTTTACCAGAGCGTCATCGTACTTCTTTTTGTTTTTGCTTTGTGTAACGACACTGTTCCCTTGCCCTAGAAGTTTCTCTTTATACTTTTTGACAATCTGCAACGACCTTATGAAACGTCTTGTCAGAACATGAACATGAATATAATAGTTTATCCCTGCTTTTGGCGCCAGTGCCAATTTTGACTTCCGCCAAACTGAACATGCTCAACGGTAACATTTTGAATTGTCTCCACGGTAACGTTGAGTAGAAACTTCATTCTCAGCGTTATCTGCCTTGACTTTGAATACTGCGTCTTTCAACGGCTTCTCCACTGTATTGTTGAGACTAGACTTTGTTCTCAGCGGTATTTCAACGATACAGTTGACCTCTGATATACCATCTCAGCGGTATAACCCATCTTTACTCTCAACTTGTTATAGAGTCAATAATCCTGCATAGACATGAAGTAGATGTATTATCAAATACAATATGTGTTGGAGCATGCATTCCACGCTTCTTGGTTTGCTAATAACAAATCTTGTTTGTATTTGATTTTTGGGTATTTTTTGGTGTGCAGATAACACATGTCTATATTTAATGTCTTTTTGGTACTGAATCAGATCAGAATTGAGCTCGGGAGATATCGCCCGGCGATATCGAATATCGCCGACAGGCGATAGCGCCCCTCGACGCATTTCCGTTCGACGCTCGATAAAGACGTGACATCAGTTACATCGCTATCGCCAGACGACGATATCCAGTATCGCCAGGCGATAATGCACGATTCGGCGCTCGACGTAGGTGCGATGCAAAAATGAGGAGTTCGTGAGCCACGTGGCAGCGATTACCGATATCGCCAGGCGGAGATACCCAGTATCGTCGGGCGATAGCGCCAGAATATAAAAGCCATTCCTTTTTTGTGGAAATCACGAATTTGATTACCTGTAGTGTACTTTCCTGCATAGACGATTCAGAGAGCTCCAAATCTCTGAGATACTTCATACTCTCAAGAAGGCCAAAGCGCGGAAGATTGACGACACGTTCACAACATTTGAAACAACTCTAGCAAGGATTCATCGACATCTTCAGCGCGTTGTTTGAAGGGAGTGTCTAGCCTAAAGTGTTCATTTTGTTTTGTTCTTGTTTCTTTTATTTTCTTATTGTAATCGAGAGGGGAAATCGCCGCCTTGTGCGTGGCGTCTAGGTTCTTGTGTGGCTTAGGAGAGAATCGCCGCCTTGTATGTGGCGTCCAAGTCTTTATGCGGCTTAGGGAGAAATCGTTGGCTTGTGTGCAGCATCTAGATCGTGGTTAGATCTAGGGGGATGCTAGTAACAAGATCTAGGGAGAGATACGCTTTAGCCTGCCGGTTCTTGGTAGAAGAAGCGACGAAAACACTAGCAAATTATTTATTTTATGAGCCTTTGTCTCTAGCTCTATAGAGACACCTTGTATTCATTTTATCGCTTTTGAAATATATCATTATTGTTTTAGCTAGTATACATTTGCATTCTTCAATTATATTGCTATTATTCATCAAGACAATTTGTCAAAACTTTAAGAAAATTTAAAGAACCCTTATTCAACCCCCCTCTAAGGGCTCCGTAAGATCCAGCACTTGGTATCAAAGCGAGGTTACTCCAAAATCGGTTTCACCACCGGGAGTAATGACGCAAAACACTCACGCATTTTTTGAGGGGCAAGGTATAAGTAGATCTCCCTTATTCACGGGCACTGACTACAACTATTGGAAAACTCGAATGCGATGCTTTCTAATAGTTCTAGACATCGATGTTTGGGGCATGGTAGAAACATGCTACACTGCTCCTATAACTATAGTAGGAAGTGTCTCTATGGAAAAACCCAAGGAAAAATGAGATGAAGCTGATAAGCTTCGCTGTAAAAATAACGCTAAGACAATGAACGCTTTATTTTGTGCGTTAGATAGGACTGAATTTAATCGTGTTTGTGCGTGCGATACTGCATATGATATATGAAATCTTCTTGAAGTTACTTATGAAGGTACATCGCATGTAAATGACTCAAAGCTTTTCCAGTTAGAATCAGAGTTTGAGAAGTTCAAAATAGAGGTTGATGAGGATGTAGACTCCATGTACACAAGGTTCAGCAAGATAGTGAATGACTCAAGGATTCTAGGGAAGAATTTCTCAAATGGAGATTTGGTGAGAAAAATACTTAGATCGCTTCCCCCAAAGTTTAATTTAAAAGTGAATGTCATCTCGGAGTCACACGATTTAAAGTCTCTCCAAATTGAGAATCTAATAGGCAACTTAAAAACCCATGAAGTAGAGTTGATGATTCAACAACAAGAGTATAGCCTGGAGGCAAGAAAAAGAGTGTTGGCGTTGAAGTCCAAGAAGGAAGAGGAAAGCGAGTCCGATGAAAGTGACGATGGAGATGAAGAAAGCTTGTTTGTGAAGAAATTCAGGAGATTCATGAGAAATCCTGAAAGAAGAAATTCTTTCAGGAAATTTTTCAAGAAGCAAGAATCTGGGAATATGAAAGAAAAAACCCAAGCTGATGGAGAGGATGACGAAGATAGACCACCGCCTGAGTGCTATCATTACAGGAGAATTGGCCACATAAAGAGCAAGTGCCCAAAGTATCTAAAAGAGCTGAAGGAGAAGCAGCAAGAAAGAAAGATAAGAAGAAAGTTCTGAAGGCAGAAACATGAGATGAAACCACTTCTGAGGAATTAAACAGTTCAGGGTCAGAAACTGAAGAAGAGGCCAACATGTGCTTGATGAGAAAGAGCGTTTCATCACATGATGAAGGAAGCAGTGTCCAGAGCGACACTGAGGTAACTCCTGAAACTTATGATGATTTATATTCTGAATTTTTGAGAACCTGCAAGTACTTAGATAAAAAACTGGATGAAAATAAATTGATTAAATCTGAAAAAAATTATTAGTAAAAGAAAATAAAAAAATAAAAAAAAAATGAAGTTAAAGTACTTGGAAAGGAGAAAGCGACGTGTCAAGAGGATTGTCTCTCTTTGACAAAGATATTAGAGCTTGAGAAAGCTCTCTCTAAGACTCAGAATTGGGTTGAAACTTTTACAAAAGAGAAAGAGGCCTTAGAGAGATCTCTAAAGTTTTCTCAATCTCAAGTGGAAGACAGCAGGAAGTCCTTCGCAAACCGATGCGACACCATTGTTGCCGAAAATAATGTATTAATGGGACAAGTCTTTGATTTAGAAATGACCACTAACAAATTTGGAGTGAGCTAAAAATCACTTAATATGATTTTGGGAAACCAGTACTATGGTTCTGAAAAATTCGGACTTGGATACTCACCTGAACACTATCGCCCGACGACATCCACTGTCACCGGCGATAAGAAAAAATCCAAAAAATCTTTTCTCAAGTTATAAATCATAAAGATACTGTCCCTGTAGCTTCCAGCAAAGGGTCAAAATTTATTTTAAAAAACTCGTCGACTTCTTTCATAAAGTGTGCCAAATGTTATAGGTTTGGTCACACAACACTCACTTGTAAGAAGACGAGATACTGTTCAGTTAAACAAATATGAGTGCTTAAGTCTTCCACCTATTCTATGGGAGGAACCACTTGGGTAACCAGATCTTTACTCTCATCCTCTTTCTAGGTGTGTTGACAGACTAAAGACAAATAAGACGTGTGGTACTTGGACTCAGGGTGTTCCAAACACATAACATACAATAAATCAAAGTTTCTTAGCCTGAAGATGAAGAAAGGAGAAGTGGTTACTTTTGGTGACAACGGGAAAAGAAAAATCATCGGCATTGGATTAGTAGGTAACAAATCATTTACTATCTCAAATGTTTTGTATGTTAAATGTTTGAAACATAATTTAATCTCGATAAGTCAGTTATGTGATGTTGACTTAAATGTCTTGTTTGACTCATCTTCAAATTTATGCAAAATTATTAACTCTAAAACAAATAATATTGTTATTACGGCTCCTAGATTTCAAAATGTTTATATGATTAGATTTAATGATTTGTCACATTATTCATTAAAGTGTTTTATATCGAAAAATGAGGAGTTAGATTTGTGACATAGACGTCTTGAACATTCTAGTTCCAAGTTAATTTTAAAATTGTCTGAAAAACAAACTTGTTAAAGATTTACCTTTTTTGCATGAAAATCTATCATCTTTATGTTCACCATGTCAAAAAGAAAAATTTACAAAGTCTTATTTTGAAAGCAAAAATGTCGTTTACATCACTAGGCCTTTAGAATTGATACATATGGATTTGTTTGGTCCGGTTAATATACTAAGTCTAGGTGGTAGAAAGTACACTTTTGTTTTGATTGATGATTTCTCTTGCTTTAGTTCGACAATTTTCTTATCGTCTAAATCTGATGCGTTTTTAGAATTTTCCAAATTATGTTTACGTGTTCAAAACGATATAGAGTTAAAAATAAAATGTATTCGTTCAGATCATGGAAGTGAATTTGATAATGAAAAATTTATTTTGTTTTTACAATGAGTTAGGAATTAAATATGAATTTTCCGCTACTCGTACATATCAACAAAATGGTGTGGTAGAGAGAAAAAATAGAACTTTGTAAGAACTAGCTCGCATTATGCTATCTGAATACAAATTACATAAATCTTTTTGGGCCGAAGCTGTTAATACTGCTTGTTATGTTATTAATCGTGTTATGCTTCGACCTCTCTTAAAATTAACAGCTTATGAGTTATATTTTCAAAAGAAACCAAATGTGACTTATTTTAAAGTTTTTGGTTGTAAATGTTTTGTTTTGAAGCACTAAAGATAATATAGGCAAATTTGATGAAAAGTGTGATGAAAACATTTTTATTGACTATTCTTCAACAAGTAAAGCTTATATAGTTTACAACAAAATGACTAAAATGGTTGAAGAATCTGTACATGTTAAATTTGATGAATTTTTCCCTTGTGTAGAAGCTAATAATACAGGTAAAGATGAAGAGTTCTTGCCTCCACAAAGTTTGGATGATGATGAAATCCTTGGAGACCAAGAGAAAGAAAAAGGAGTCGAACAAGAAGAAGAAGAAGAGCAAGAATACGTGCCTCGAAGCGAACTAAGATTCTCAAAAGATCATCCCCAAGATTTGGTTATTGGAGAACCGTCAAGAGGGGTAAGTACTAGTTCATCCGTACGCGAGTTATTTTCTAATATGTGCTTTATTTCTGATATAGAACCTAAAAGCGTTAAAACTGCTTTAAATGATAATTCTTGGTTTTTAGCTATGAATGACGAGCTTAATCAATTTGAACGCAATAAAGTTTGGAAGTTAGTAGAAAGACCGTCAAATTATCCTTTTGTAGGGGTTAAGTGGATTTTTAAAAATAAACTAGATAGTGAATATAGTGTCATTAGGAACAAAGCTAGACTCGTAGCAAAAGGATATTCACAAATAGAAGGAATATATTTTGATGAAACCTTTACACACGTAGCACGTTTATAATCAGTTAGAATATTTTTTGCATTTGCTAGTTTTAAAAAGTTTAAATTATTTCAAATGAATGTTAAAACTGATTTTCTTAACGGGTATATTAAGGAAGAGGTTTATGTAAAACAACCTCCAGGCTTTGTTGATGTCAGATTTCCTGATCATGTTTTTAAATTAGAAAAAGTCTTTTATGGTTTGAAATAAGCACCTCGAGCATGGTATGATAGATTGACTATTTATTTATTTAAGAATGATTACAAAATGGGTAATGCTGATTGTACTTTATTTGTTAAACATATTAATGATGATCTTATCGTTTTACAAATATATGTTGATGACATTATTTTTGGATTCACAAATGAAAAATTATGTGATAGTGTTATTGAAATTATGAAGAATGAATTTGAAATGAGCATGGTAGGCGAACTCACTTATTTTCTTGGTTTTCAAATTACTCAAAAGTATGATAGAATTTTTATTTGTCAATGTAAATATATTCATGATGTTTTAAAAAGATTTGGGTTTGAAAATATAAAACAAGCAAATACCCACATGAATGTCTCATTAAAGTTAGAAAAAGATGAAAGTGAAATATCCATAAATCAAACACTTTATAGAGGAAATGATAAGATCACTGTTGTATTTGATTGCTTCTAGGCCTGACATTATATTTGCTGTATGTTTATGTGCTAGATTTCAAGCTAATCCCAAAGAGTCATTTAATTGCAGTTAAACGCATTTTTAGACATCTTATTGACATATCTAAATTAGGTTTGTGGTATCCTCATAACGGTACCTTTATATTAAATTGACTTTTCTGATTCTGATTATGCTGACTGTTCATTAGATCGTAAAAGCACCAGTGACACCTGTCACTTTCTTGGCTTTTCACTATCTTATGGTCGAGTAGGAAACAAAATTCTGTTGCCTTATCCACCACTGAGGCTGAGTACATGACACTAGACAGTTGTTGTGCACAAGCTTTATGGATGAAACAAACTTTAAAAGACTTTGAAATAGTTCATGAAACAATTGAATTAAAGTGTGATAATAAAAGTGCAATTGACTTGACATATAATCCAGTTCATCATTCTAGGTCCAAACATATTAACGTACGCTACCATTTCATAAGAGACACATAAAACAAAATACGATCAAAGTCAATTTTATAAGCACTGATTCACAGCTTGCGGATATTTTCACGAAACCACTTCCAGATTCCCGTTTTCATTATTAAGATTAGAACTAGAAATCCTACACATTTCAAACTAATAAATTGCCATAGCAAGCTAAAAAAAGAAAATAATTAAATTGCTAAAAACATGAACATTAAACCAAAATAAACTTACATAAACCATGAATGTAAACATCACATACTGAGTTTTATATTATTACAGAAGCACAATACCACATAACAAGTCCCACATAATATTACAGCATAAATTGTTTTTGAAAACTAAGAAATTTCACTGTCGCCGATGACAGTGACTGTCGTCGGGCGATAGCGCTAACTTGTCCAGTCATCCCGAAAATCTTCTGAAATTTCTGCTGTCACCTGCATTTGTCTCCCCTTGATCATCAGCCGAACTGTGCTCGCTGCTCCTCGTCCGGCGTGCTCGGCGAGTAGATGTACAAGGCGGCTCCATGACCGGATCCTCCCATTCTGCCGCCTCTGATGGGGTGGGCTTCAACCTGAGATTTTTTGTCAGAAATTTAAAAAATTTCTGAATTCCCAAGAAGTTCTTTTTCACTTCCCTCTTGTGTTCTTCGAACGACTCTCGCAAGTCGTCCAACCCTTCTCGCAACGATACACCTCTTGGAATTTGCGGATTACGGATAGTGGACACAGGTTCACTCCTCCTTGATGACCCTCCTCGTGTTGATCGGCCGATGGATGGTGTTCCACTCGTCGAATATATGGTTGGAATACAATCGTTGAAGTACAAATCCAGGTCTATCCAAAGTGTATTTCTTATATAAAATCCGTTGGATGACGGCTCCAAGTGGTAGTGTATTCAATTTCTTCAAATTAGGACTCTTTAATCTAAATGAATAGCGTATTATCGAAAGGATAAAATCCGCCATGTCAAACGGCTCCCGCTTCAAAATCATACATATAACATAGCTCAGTGGAGCCGTTATCTTCCGTGTATCTCCGGATTTGAGTAGGACAGTGTGCCTCAATATATCTTGCACTAGTCGTGTATCCTCAGTGAGCGTGGCCGTAGATTGAATAAGTGTTTTGGTGGAATTTCCATGCAAAACCAAATTCAATAGTGCTCAATCTTTATCCTTCTGATAGTTCTTTACTACATCTAAGGTATTTTCATGCTCTATCAACACAAACTCATCTCTAAGGTCATAGTGGGTTATCTCTACTACCTGTCCCTGAATCTTAGATCGTACTCCACCATTCAGTTCCGTGAACCGCAGATCTTTAAGATAATTATAGAACTCTCTAATTAGTACGGAAGAAAATGTATCTGGAATAATAATTGACATTATTCCCGCCATTGCTAACAAATCATGGATGTGTGCATGACGTGCCGGGTCGAATTCGATCACCCGTCCGATTCTTATGTTAGCATTTTCAATTCGCGAAAATGTTTGATACGATGAATATGAATCACCCCTGTGCTTCTACGGGCTTTGGAACTGGAAACAATTGCTGTAAATGAAAATATTTTTTTTAATAAACAAAAAAAATCGTTTTTTTGCTATCGTCGTCCGACGACACCCACTGTCGCCGGGTGATAGCGGAAAATGATTTTCCTCCATTTCCGACTTCAGATCTGGTTTTTCCCTCATCCAAAATACCAGATCTGCAAGTTTTGTTTCACAAAAATCATTTACAAAGACTTAGATCTCTAAATCTATGCACATTTTTCACTTACACAATCACAATTTCTTATGATCCACAAACACAATCTATGCACTTTAAAAATTGGAAATTTCTCATCTTAGTTTATATGCTACCCTATCATAACAGTTAGATTCACAAAAATCTAAAGCATTCAAGCAAAAATCCAAGTTTCTTACCTAGGTCTTAGGTTTTCACCGCCTTCCGCTCTGACTTCCGCGACCTGGCTTCAGGAAAAAGTGCTAGTTTTGATGCCTTTGACTGAATGCGCCCGGTTTTATATTTTTCACACTATCGCCGATCGGCGATACCCGGTATCGCCGGACGACAGTGAAAATTCACTATTCCTCCAATTTTTCTTCGTGACTCAAATTTAGGCATGGTGTAATAATTTTTTTGAGTTCCCAATAGCTTGGTTCCATAGTTCAACATTCTTATATCCGTTCTACATACTTAAGTGCTAGTGTTCTTACACTCGTGAAATTGTTTTCGCATGTCTCTAAGTATGAGAAATCTTTTAGTTATGATAATGTTTTTTCACTCACGGTTGTGCAAATCTTCATATGCATTCATCTTACTACATGTGTGAATTGTGAATGTTCTACCATAACCATTAATGTTGCATGTTCATGCTAATTCTTCATCCGAGTTTGTACAATGCACCACTAATATTTAATTATCCTGTATGCTCTCACAAGTGAATTCAGACTCCTTTGTTCAGCCAAAGAAAAAATGTGATAAAAAATTGTATGATACCAAAAGTGCAAACCTTTGGTCACACAAAACAAAAAAACAACAACAAATAATATAGGGCTGACAAGGAACCTCCACCAAACACTACTTACCCTCCTGATAAGTCTTCATAAGCATTGTGAGGTTGAGGATCTTAGAAAGAATTGTAAAGTGTCTTGTGCAAATCTTTGACTGGATAATTTCTTTATTGTGTGCTCTGAACTCTTGGGTACGAGTATAGCTCCACATGTTCAACTCTAAGTTATGTTCTTTTTTAACATTCCCGTGTTCATGTATTTGTAAGAGACTGCATAAGTGTTTCTGACACCATATCACATGTACACAACATTATCCTCTCTAAACGTTCTTCTTATGAGAATTGGACTGACAACTTTTTACAAAATATTATTCACTAGTGTATGTATTTGTGATATAGTTAGCTGAACATTACCAATGTTAGTGTTTACTCATTTCTTTCTTTATTATACATTACTCACCTGTCATATCTAGAGTTTCTCCTTTTTGTTTTTCCTTCTTTCGCTTCCGCCGCACTCTTATCTATCTTTTGACAATACCAAAGGGGGAAAAAATTTTCAAAGGAAATCATTCATATACACTCATAAATATTTTTATATACACTCATAATCCTTATATGAGCCATGAAAAACGTTCACTATACTTCAATTTAGGGGGAGATCTCATGTAGGGGGAGTGTTTCGTCCAAGAGCAATTTGTGCACATACATATGCTTCGTCTTGATACTCAAATTGGGTGGACGCTATAACATTCATGATTTCTTTCTTAATGTATTTGTTATTATCAAAATGGGGAGATTGTTGGAGCATGCATTCCACACTTCCTGGTTTGCTAATAACAAATCTTGTTTGTATTTGATTTTTGAGTGTTTTTGGTGTGCAGATGATACAAGTCTATATTTAATTCTTTTTGGTGCTGAATCAGATCAGAATTGAGCTTGTGAGATATCGCCAGGCGATATCGAGTATCGCCGACAGGCGATAGCGCCACTCGACGTATTTCCGTTCGACGCTCGACGAAGACGTGGCATCAGTTACATCGCTATCGCCAGACGACGATATCCAGTATCTCCAGACGATAGTGCACGATTCGGCACTCGACGTAGGTGCGATGCAAAAATGAGGAGTTCGTGGGCCACGTGGCAGCGGTTACCGATATCGCCAGGCGGCGATACCCAGTATCGCCGGGCGATAGCGCCAGAATATAAAAGTCATTCCTTTCTTGTGGAAATCACGAATTTGATTACCTGGAGTGTACTTTCCTGCATAGACGATTCAGAGAGCTCCAGATCTCTGAGATACTCCATATTCTCAAGAAGTCCAAAGCGCGGAAGATTGACGGTACATTTACAGCATTCGAAGCAACTCTAGCAAAGATTCATCGACATCTTCAGCGCGTTGTTTGAAGGGAGTGTCTAGCCTAAAGTGTTCATTTTGTTTTGTTCTTGTTTCTTTTATTTTCTCATTGTAATCGAGAGGGGAAATCGCCGCCTTGTGCGTGGCGTCTAGGTCCTTGTGTGGCTTAGGAGAGAATCTCTGTCTTGTGAGTGGCGTCCAAGTCCTTGTGCGGCTTAGGGAGAAATCGTTGCCTTGTGTGCAGCGTCTGGATCGTGGTTAAATCTAGGGGGAAGCTCGTAGCAAGATCTAGAGAGAGATACGCTTTAGCCTGCCAGTTCTTGGTAGAAGAACTGGCGAAAGCACTAGCAAATTATTTATTTCATGAGCCTTTGTCTCTAGCTCTATAGAGACACTTTGTATTCATTTTATCTTTTTTCAAATATATCATTATTGTTTTAGCTAGTATACATTTGCATTCTTCAATTATATTGCTATTATTCATCAAGCCAGTTTGTCAAAACTTTAAGAAAATTTAAAGAACCCTTATTCACCCCCTTCTAAGGGCGCCGTAAGATCCAACAATATGCACTTAGCATTATAGGGGATGCTCTTTCAAATCTAGGAATATTGAGGACATTATTCTCAACAATCTCCCTTTATTTGAAAAAGGCAGAACAAACTTCAATGTTAAGGTACATTAACCAATAAATGAACATTTGCCAATAATATAACAGATCAAATTATCAACACAGACATCATGATAATAGCGGGAGAAATGTTATCATAAACAGTAAAACAACAAGCATATATGCGCAACATTTCAGATTAAAATATATAAAACTATGTACACTAGACACATCAGTCCTTTATAGTTTTAACATAACAATATCAAAAGAATTTTTAAATTCTAGGGAATTGGATTATTGTCCTCTAGCATGCTTGCAGAATCTGTCCTCTTTCTTTTGGGAGCAGAACTTGAATCAGCCTTTTTCTCAGCTTGTTTGGCTTTGTTGTCTTGTCTCTTGAAATACAAGAAGGGCTTGAGATTGTTCTTGGAGGGCATCCTTCTTCGATTGTTCCTCCTCACCAAGTTTTCTTTTAAAATTCTTTCCTTTAGGGAAAGATTATGATATCCCTTGAATCATCACTCAAATGCTCATAATCTGGATCTTCAGCTTGTTCAACTCTCCTTTTGTTCATGAATTCTTCATGTAGCATCCATTGTTGTGGATATCGGCCGACATGTCGGACATGTCGGCCGACATGAAGGTTTGGGAGCAAAAAGCGACACAAAACCGGCACAAATTCTGGGTGTGGCGGTTTGAAAATAGCGGGCCGAGATGTCGGTTTTAACCGACATGTCGGCCCCAAAAAACGTCCGATTTCGGGCGTTTTTTTAAGTTTTTGTTTTATAAAATTATTAATTATATATTTTTTTATTATATTTATAATGAAATGAGCGGGTCGGGCTACTGTTTTAACACCCCGACCCCGCTCATTTCATTCCATCCCGTCGCTCTGCCCTAGCTCTCCCCGTCGCTCCTGCCCTAGCTCTCCCGCGCGCGCCGGCGACACTATCTCTCTGGTTCTTTCTTCTCCCTGCTCGTTGGTGCCCTCTGGTTCTCTGGTGCTCTCTAGCCCGTTGGTGCTCTCCCTATCTCGCGCGCTGTCGGCACTCTATCTCGCTGGTTCTTTCTTCTCCCTACTCGCTGGTGCTCTTTGGTGCGTTGGTGCCCTCTGGTTCTCTGGTTCTCTGGTGCTCTCTAGCTCGTTGGTGCTCTCCCTCTCTCGCGCGCTGTCGGCACTCTATCTCGTTGGTTCTTTCTTCTCCCTACTCGCTGGTGCTCTTTGGTGCTCTGGTTCTCTGGTGCTCTCTAGCTCGTTCGTGCTCTCCCTCTCTCGCGCGCTGTCGGCACTCTATCTCGCTGATTCTTTCTTCTCCCTACTCGCTGGTGCTCTTTGGTGCTCTGGTTCTCTAGTTATCTGGTGCTCTCTAGCTCGCTGGTGCTCTCTCTTCTCCCTGCTCGGTGGTTCTCTCTCGGCTCTTCATTCTTCTCCCTACCTCCCCCTCTCATTCTATCGCTCTGCATTTTTTTTTGTTGGTTGTTGTGCTAGCTGTCGGCTATAGCATGGTGGCTGCCTTGTGGGTTGTTACTAGTGGCTGTCGACCCATTTAGTTGTTGGTGGCTGCCTTGTTGCTTTATTTGTCTTATTAGTTGCTGCCAGAAGCTTTCATTGATTGTCCTGCTGCTTTTAATCAACAAATGATTTGAAATACCCCTATTAATAGTTATTTATCCAACTTCATTTTGCAATCAATGATGCATGTATATCGAAGCACATTTTTAGTTGCCCTGCTGCTTTGTGTCTTTTAATAAATAAAGTGTGAGATGCTTTGAAAATTTGAATAAAGTGTTGGATACTTTAAAAGTTTGAATGATAGTTATAACTTTGTATACTAGTATACTACTGAGAATGTAAAATTTTGTTGGATAAATAAAATATTGCATGGATAATATAAAAGATATCTGAAGATCTAACGATCTAATGAAGTTATGAGGATTTTATGATGTTGATTTTTTTTTCAACTAGCAATTTTTCTCGTGATATAGTTATGTTAAATATTTTTTCATTTCATTTAACTAATATTATTTTCATTTTGTGTCCTATTAGAATGACTTCTTCTGCTGGTTCTAGTGAGTCTCCCGTATCTCTGGTACCAACCGGTAGAGATCCGTTCTGGGCATTTGGTGAGAAGTTGGTTGCAAACGACACAAACCGAATCAAATGCAACTACTGCAAGCAGACAGTGAATGACGGAATTACACGTTTCAAGCATCACTTGGCTGGGTGGAAGGGTAATGTTAAGCCATATCCTCAGGTTCCCGCCGACGTTAAGGCTAAAGCGGATTCGGCGCTGAACTCAAATTTACAGAGTAAGAGGGCTAAAAGTGCCAAGTTTGAAGCAATCTTAAATGAAATGGTTGTTGGAGGAGTGCATGTTGATCAAGAAGAGGACACTAGCATACTTAGGAGCACAGGTTCAAAGGGTCCAATGGACCAGTTTGTTCATTCAGCTGCCGAGTATACCAAAGGAAAAGATTCCCAACAAAGCACGATAGAGAGTAAGTACAAAAAGAAAGCCAGAGATGATGCTACCGTGTACATAGGTAGATGGGCATATGAAAACAGGATCCCGTTTAACGCCATATGTAATTCATCCTTTCAGTAGATGGCTCATGCCATTGGTTTATGCGGACCTGGGATGAAGATCCCAACGTTTTATGAGTTGAGAGAGAAAATTTTACGAGGGGAGGTGGAGAGGACGAAGGAGATGTTGGACATATTCACGCAGACATGCAAATTGAATGGTTGCAGTATCATGACCGATTCGTGGACAGATCGGAAGGGTAGGAGCGTGATGAATATCATGATACATTGTAGTTCTGGAGTAGCATTCTGGCTTTCGAAGAATGTCTCCTCCTCCACACACGATGGGAAGTTCATCTTTGACTTCTTGGATGAGGCGATTGATAGCCCTGAGAGCCCAGGAGAGCATGATATCCTGCAGATTGTGACGGATAGCGCGTCCAATAATATGGCTGCTGCAAAGCTTATGGCTTTGAAAAGACCTACGATTTTTTGGACTTGTTGTGCGGCTCACACTATTAATCTACTGTTACAAGATATAGGAAAATTGAAGGCAATAAAGAGTGCTATCTCCTTAGGCCGGCAACTCTCTATATTCATCTATGGTCACACCATCTCGCTCGACATGTTTAGAGAGTCAACAAAGGACTTGGACTCTCATGAGCTTATTCGACCAGGTGTGACGAGATTCGCTACAACATTTCTATCTTTAGAGAGCATCTTAGAGAAGAAGAATCAATTGAGAGGTTTATTCACATCTGCAAAGTGGGCTGTAACAAAGTTGGCCAATAGTGCTGGGGGAAAGCAGGTAAAACTATTGCCGTAGTTCTCGATCGCCATTTGTGAGAGTTTTGAGAAGAGTCGACGGGGATACACCATCCATGGGGTGGTTATATGGTGATATCAAAAAAGCTAGGGAAGAGGTTGCCGTAGTTCTCGATCACCAAGAGAATAAATATCTTCCTATATGGAAGTTGATTGATAGCAGATGAGAGAAAAAGATGAGCAACCCTCTGCACCTTGCATGTTATTACTTAAACCCAAATTTTTATTATTTTTGTCGAGTGAAGATTGAACAGTCCTATGCACTTTGCAGGGTATTACTTAAACCCATATTTTTATTATTCTCATCGAGTGGAGATTGAGGCTGACGAAAGATTTATGAGTGGTTTTGCTGAGTGTCTCTCAAAGATATATAGGAAAGATCCTTCTACACAGGATCACATCAGCGCTGAGCTTGATGTTTACCAATAACAACAAGGGTTATTTGGTAAAGAGATGACAAAGAGACAGCTACAAAATCCCAACTTAAATCCAGGTACATTTTAATATATATATATTTATTAACAATAATGATGTATTTATGTATAATAAATGAATAATTAATAGTTTAATACATTGTGTTGTCATTTTAATTTTCACAGTACATTGGTGGCGGCTTAACGGTGCTGATACGCCGTACCTTAAAACTATGGCCATGAAAATTTTAAGTCTGACTACTTCATCTTATGGCTGTGAGAGGAACTGGAGCACCTTCGAGATGGTATACATTAATTTAGTTATGTAGTTAAACATTTATATCTTATTATATGATTGTATGCATTATTTAACTCTTTTTAAAAATGTACAGATACATTCTAAAAAGAGAAATAAACTTGATAGCAAGAGATTGAACGATTTAGTATTTGTAAAGTTCAATGCTTTGCTAAAGTCGAAATATTCAGAGACATCTCGGGATCCATTGACAGCTAAAAATGTTGATTCTGGAATGGTATAAGAGTGGATGATAAATGTTGATGCTGAGGAGGATGAAGATGAAGATGACGATGATGAAGTCTTTCCTGCTGAGGGGCTGACATGGGCGCAAATTGACAATATAGTCGACGCTGATCATGATGAAAGAAGACCTCAAAGATTAGCTACAAGCAAAGAAGTGACAATTAGTTATCAAAGAATGGGAAAGAAAAAAAATATCTGAAGTGGACGAGGGAGATCTAGAGGGTTCATCGGATGAAGATCATATTCTATCTACTCTGCCAACTATAGATGAGTTTTCAGGTGATGAAGAATGAGGTATGTTTGAGTTTTCATATTTAAAGTGTTGTATGTTAAATGCTACATATAAATTTTAATATTTAAAAGTTCAATATGTTGTAAAATAAGTAGTACTGTGATATGTATAAAAATTAAAAAATAACATGTAATTACATATATAATTAATTAAATATTAAAATCCGATATATGAAATATCCCCGATATATCTCCCGATATATAAAAAACCGACATGAAAACCCAAACCGACGTGTCCCCGACATCCGACATCTGCAACATTGGTAGCATCAGACATTCTTTTTTCCTCCTTGCAGCAAGTTGAGCATCTTGTGCTACTCTTTCTAGTACTGAGAAATTAAAATTTTTTGGTCTATTTCTGTCCAGTAGGGGCAAATTTAGGGCAATCCTTGTTCCCTGAAGGACCCTTAGGGCTTGCTCAGCATTGAATTTCCCCCCCTTTCTGGCTTCTTTATTGATTCTGTTGTCTAGATGGATGGTGTTTGCCTCAACCCTGCCAAACAGAGTTTGAATGATATTTTCATTATCTTCTAAGATAGCATCCCTTGACACTTCACTCAATTGCATGGCTAGAACTTGTGTTTGATACACATAGTTCTCTACTCCCATTTTGATTACCTCATCAGTCTGGCTAACATAGTGCTTCACTCTAGTTATGTCTTGAGTGGACACTAGGTTGGTGTCCATTGATCTAAGTATATTTACATTTTGTTTGACCATACTTGCAGCCAAGTCAAACCATCTAGTAATCTCTCTGTTGATATGGACTGTTTCACCTTTCAGAGAATCTAAATCAACCATGATCTCATTCTTGACTTTCTGAACCTCAGATAGAATCTCAACTTTCACTCCTTTTATTGAATCATCAATATAACTTTTCAGTGATGTAGTTTGCTCATTCTGTAGAGCTTGAATTGCTGAGATGATGGAATTGTCAGACATGCTGGTGGATGGCAGGGAATCAGGTACTTGTGTATCAATATCAACAAGATTCAATTTTATCCCATGGTCCTCTTGACCATCCAACTCAATTGGAGTTGGTGTCTCAACCACTTGGGATATATGAAAACCTTCTCCCTGAGCAGGGACTTCAGTTTGAAGCTCACCCTCAACTTGTTCATCAGAATTCAAAAAGTGATCAAGAGGATTGTCCTCTGTATCCTCAATCACCAGCTCTTGCTCCCCCTGAGTTGGGGCATTAGTCTTTTCTTGAGCCGCTGGCTCTTCCTCATCCTTGTCATGTGAATCATCTCTGATTTGATCAATCCTGTCCATGAGCTTATCAAGAATTTTATCAATCTTGTCCAAAGACCATTTGTGGACTCCTCAAACTCCCCCTCAGCTGGGGCATCAGTTCTTTCTAGATCATCTTGTTCTATCTCAACTAATTCATGATCTGAGTTTACATTTACCTGTACACAGACATTCTGAACATCATGTTCTTTTTCACTTGAATAAGATAGGTCAGGATCAGGAATGGGTGTGTTGTGACCTTCAGTCTGATTTTCTGAGTCAGATCCAGAAGCACTTTTTCAATAGTCTTCTTTTCCTTAACCTTTGTCTTGTCCTTTTTATGAACTACATGGCTCATGGGCAAGACCCTTGTGAATCTTTCTATACTCTTGATATCCATTCTTTTCATATAATGGATCTTTACCCCTTGCTTCTTGGTGAAATGATCCGGGTAAGCATTGATTAGGTACAAAGATAGGATCCTGCCTAGGTTTGGAACCTGTAGGCAGTCAATCAATTTCTGGAAGATTACAAGTGCCCAATTTGTCTTCTTATGTATGATCACCCTTGTGACCAGCTCAAACATTGACTTTAAGATGCTGTCATGGGATCCTGTCTTGCACGGGATAACCTTCCCAATTATGTCAATAAGGAGTTTGCCTCTCTGGTTGAAACATTTCCTCTTCAGTGAACTATGTCTCTCCCCTTTGTATTCACACCATGCCAGAGCTTGTTCAATTTCTTGGGAAGAGATTTCATGATCCTCTTCAATATCTGTTGAAGGAGGAGACTTAATGCCTTCACAATTCTTTTAGGGTTTTTCTTTATCTTTACATCCCCCACTTTGCTCTTGATTTTTTTTTGATGAGGAGAGCTTAACATTTGAGTAAAGCTCCAAAACTTCATCCTCCAGGATTGGTGATGGTTCTGATAGAAGAAACTCTAAGCCGACGGCTTCTAACATCCTTATTACTTCCTTATCTCCTCAAAAGCATACTGGAATCCATTTCTAACCACTTCATATCCTTCTTGAAGAACCTTGGCAAATTTTGGCGCCATTGAGTTAGAACACTTGGTAGCTGAGAAGCTGAGACGGAATGTTTTCGATGGAACGGTTTCGACGGCTTCCTAGGGTTTAGGTTTTGTGTTTTTAATTGAACCCAAACATTATATATATTGATTTTAATGAATATTTTAATTGGTTTAAAGTGGAGTTGAAGCTCCATACTTCAGATTGATCATAAGGAAGAAATCCAGTGGCTGAAAATGATTGAGTTTTAATACAGCAACCCGTCTCAGAAGTACCGTTGAGACGTGGAGATATACCGTTGAGCATTTTCTCAGCGATCTCCATGACATAGCTGTGATTTTCTCCTCTTATCTTCTCAGCTGAGCTTCTCAGCTGATCTTCCCAGCTAATCATTCCAGCTGAATTCTACCACCTATCTGTCAATTAAATTGACAGACCATTAATGAAAATGAGTCAAATAACTCATGCCACTGATAGATATAAGCAATGGTTATCTACCCAACATGTCACTATATTGGGTTCTATAGCAGCTAGCAGAATTGAATGTTATTAGAACAATGTTCTAATAACTAACAAACATGACATTATCCTTCTGATTTACTGAGATCGGCTTTCCTTATTAAAAACAGATAGACACGATAGGAGGATGAGCTTAACCAGCCCGTATCAATGCTAAAATACATAAAGAGAGAAATATTGTTGATTAGACATTGAAAAAGTAAAACATAGCAATATTTTACATAAGTAATAATTTTAGTGAATTAGACATGATACAGAGATAGATTGGCCAAACAGTTTACTCCTTTTAAACATCAGCTACAGAGTAACTTCTATGAGGCCTACAAGAGCTTTTCACTACATTCTATGCTAATCCTTTATGCAAGATAGTTCATGGTGTGTGATTAGACAAAGCTCTTCTTCTCCTTTCCTTTTACTACTAGCATCACCCTTGTTCTCCTTCTCCTTCCTCTTCTTCTAGACACTGATCCTGCTCCAGCATAATCTTCCTTTTCCTTGACTCTTGATCCATGACCTGAAGTATCACTGCTTCCCCTCCAGTGGGTGCGGATGCACCACTAGGAGGTGTCCTTCCCTCTGTAGCTCTTCTTGGAATGGCAGTGTGAATCGGCTAGGAATCAATGTTAAAAGGGGCATTGCTGCTCTCACTTCTTCTGTCTTGTCCAATCACCTTCTTTTGTTTGAGTCTCTGCATAAGTCCATGTCATGAGCAAGTTCTCTCATTAGATGGTCAACCTTCCTTTGTATCTTAGATATCTCAGCACATACCTTATCATGAACTGCCTTTACAGCTGGGTCTACATATGAATCAAGGAGTCGTTGAGCAGTTAGCATATCTCTAATATGTTCCATTGGTATGGGAACTGCATTGCCTACGTTTTTGGCTGCTGCGTGAGCCTCCCCCTCACTGTGTGCAACAATGTGTAGGTCATTTCTTCTAGCAGGCTATCCATCAAATGATGCCATTTTCGTTAAGTAGGAGTTCGTGACTTTTAGGGATTATCAAGAGCGGGAAGAAAGAATGAAGCTAGTTGGTGGAAGCAGTATAGAAGATCACTGAGCTTCGAGTTATTATATAATCGTGCAAATGTAATTTCAATTATAGTTATATACATTTTCCTTGGTAAGCGAAACGTTGCGAGTTTCAATTCGTTGGATCATTCTTGTAAACAGAATAAGGGATGCAATCTATTTATCCAGTTGAAATACGCATCTTGACGTGACAACTTTAATTTTAATTCTTTTAAAAATTCGGAAGTTGAAGAGCCGCATACCTTTAGCAGAAATCAATTTCAAGATCAGACGACTGAGAATTAACTTGAGATGAAATTGATTGTGATAATCTTGTCTCTACAGTATTGCTTTGTTCGAATGATAAATCAATCTCAATGATATCGTCAACACATCCTTAGCTAGTCCCTTTGCACAGATTTGAACCTCCATAATATGCTTTCTTATAGTTAACATTGTCAACCCTTAGTGTTCATTCTTTCTCTTATTTCAGAGATATAAGTTCAATGTCAAGTTTACCATTTGATTTGGCTTTAGGACATCCTACAAAGACATATTATTTTACCTTAGGAGCCCAATTGAATTTTTCCTTGTTAGTTGTAAAATAAGCACTTTTGCCTACTATCACCTTAGCAGGAAAGCATCTCTTTGCATTAGGCACATTGGGGTTGTGCTAACAATCAATGACAAAGTGTCTCACTTTATCACAACACCAACATTCATGGATGTTGTACCTTCTCTTCTAAATACTTCTTGTTGTAGATTTTGCATCTGAATGCTTGTGTTCAGCTGAGAACGCAACAACATTCTTCTTACTTCTCTCAGCTACAATTTGATTGGATGCTCGACGGTAAGCAACCTTACTCGACGGTATCTGCTTGACAGCGACAGATGTCAGCTGAGTAGCTGACATGGTATTGATGACATCTAATATGGTCTTCTCAGAGTTGATTATTGTCTTTCCATTAGCCAGCTTCTTTGCTGGAATGTTTTGGGAAGAAGTTACTTCCTTACCCTTGAGTGTTGGGGCTGGAGTACTAAACAAAAATGATTCATATTGAGCCATTTGGATTTCCTCATGGGGGGCTTTCAAAGCACTCATCCCCATGCCCTTTCTCCCTCCATAGTTAGGTGTATTTTTGCCCTTACTATAGAAATTTTCATTCTTCCAGTGACCATACATGCTATCATGGTCATACTTGTTGGAAGAAAGCAAGACCTTCTGAAAGGTGGTATGAGACTTAGCAGGAGCCTTGCCCTTTCCTCTATTCCAAGCATCAGCTGCCCCTCCATTGAAACCCAATCCCCTACTATTTGTTTGAAAGATGAAAAGTCAATGATGGGCAATGTAGATTTTGGCTTGGAGAATTGACTCACAAGATTCCTCTCTTTGAGGAGTTTTCCTTCAAGATCCTTAATGATCTTGCACTTCTGGCCTATGGTGCTAATTTGGATGATAGTGATTGCTTTCAGCTGGCTTATTTCTCTGCTCATCTGAGCTAGTTGGGAAGCTGACTCAGATTGCACAGATTTAGCCTGCTGTGTTGGAACCAGCTTTCCGGTCCCCTCCTAAGTTCGAAACATGATGCAACCCACACGTAATCTCCCTGCGCTACCCTCCTGACGAGAGTCGAAAGCCTGAAAACAGACCGAGGGGCTCAGCTCGGAGGTCCCACCTCTTACCCGGAAGAACTGAAGGTCTTCCCCTCCCTAGCCAGTGCTGAACTAGGTGCCTGTGAGGAAGATAGCGGAAAGGTTCAACAACCTCTCTCAGGCACCTTTACCGGTCTATTTTATAGCCTCCGAATCTGTTCTGCAAATAACACTTCTGAATTAACTGAAATGACCAAAACACCCTGGACTGGGTATGCGAACAGCCAAACTCCGCTGTTCTGGAGAGCTATATGCAGACCTCCCGGGGTAGACATGTAAAATTACCTGGGGCATAAAGGTAAAATCCCCCTTGGGGGTAAAAAGGTAAAGACATCTCTTTTCACATGTGGCGAGTGAGGAAAGAACTGTCAGGCGAAACCACCACCCCGTCCGTCTCGCCGGCCTCTCGCCCGGTGGGCCATCTCGCCCCCTAGGAGGTCTCGCCTAAAAAGAGGTCTCGCCTACCTCTGTGGGGCTTCCACACCTCTCGCCTCTTGTAGGTGGGCCTCCTCCCCTCTCGCTAATCCTCCTTCCTTGCTTGCTTGGGTCACCTCTCGCGAGCCCAAAGTTGTACACAATCCCCGCTCTTTTCGAGGTTGCCCTAACCTCGGAAAGATAGTCCAACCGTGGCTCGCGATGCTAGGATTCCTTAATTTGAATCTTTGGCGGGTCCCCCCTATGGGGCCTATAAATATGAGATCCCAGTCTTTATTTGGGACCCTTTAGCCTTCATTTCTTCCTCCTTCAGAATGTCTCACAGCCAAAGCTTCCGCGAGCGCCTCGCAATGGTGCGGAGGCGAAACAAAGCCAACACGGACGCCCTATTCCCGGATCTAGGGCGCACTCCTCCCTTAGCCTCTCCGCCCTCTCGCCTGAAAAAGATGAAAGCCGCCTGCCCCCCTCTCTCGGCGGGCGCAACCTCCTCTGACCCTCAACAGACAACCCATTCGCTTCTTCCGGCGAGAAGCAGGTAATCTCATTACTCTTTCCCTTCTCTGTTCTCGCCTGCTGACTACGCTTTTCAGGGAAGTTTTGCTGATTCACCTGTGCCCGCCAATCCTCCCGATAATATAAACCAAGCTCATCAGCGTACTGACTCGCCCAAGGCATCCTCCCCACCCCCCTCGCGGAGAGAAAATCTCTCGCGATTGTGGGGAACCCTCGTATCCCCAGTAAATCTTCTCCCTCTCGCCTTTCCGTTGATTCGCCTTCTTTTATCCGATTCGCGCGGGCTCATCCTTGCTTGTGATTTCTCGCTCTTTCCGCAGACGTCAATTTGATTCTGATACTGAAGAAGCTCCCGCGTCTCCCCCCTCTCTCGCCTCTTCCTCATCCTGGCGAGATCGAGGACTACTTGGGTGATCCATGGCCCCCCTGCAATTGAAGCAAGGACAGCCAGGATGTTCCGTAAATATACACACATAATCCGCGAGATGGAGCTGGAGAAGCAAGCCTCCCGACCGCGCATGGAGTGGATAGAAACAGATTATCAGCGCCTTTCCGCCAGATGGAAGCGATGGGGTACTAGACGGACCGACCCCCAAGCCATTTTTAAACGAGACGGACGAAACATCTTCGTCTCGCGCGCCGCGGCGTGATCGCCGCTCGCGCCTTTCATCTTCCTGGCCGCCTCCATGCTCGCCGGAGGTAAAGATGGCCGCTGCAGTGGGTGCGGAACTAAACTGTCGCGGTCCCGTCTCGCCCTCCAGGTCCTCCTTGTATTTCTGTCCATTTAGCTGTTTGATAATTGATGCATTGTAAATAAAATTTATTGGGGCGAGATGTCCCCTTCTGCGGATGATCTATTTTAAACTTTGGGTACTGTAATTAGTCATATCATGCCGTCTTTTCATCATTATCAAGATTAGCTATTTTTTTCGATTAGTCTTATAATGATGGCTTTTGCCTCGAAAGATTGCTGCGGCGCCCCCGCCTCTTGAGTTCTAGAGGGAGAGTGAGAGAGAGAGAGAGAGAGAGAGAGAGATGAGAGAGAGAGGACGAAGCGTCGGGGTGTCTCCTCGTTTCCCGCCGCCTGACTTTTCCGGCTTAATCCCCTCTCTCCTTTATCCCTTATAAATATCTTCAACCAGACCTTTCTCTGCTTTTGTTACTCTAAGCCGTTTCTTTGGTCGCGGCTCCCGTCTCTCTCCTCATCTCGCTCCCGCTCTCTCTGAACCGTCTCTCCTTCTTTTGTTGCCTTCTCGCCCGCCATGGGTAAAGAAAAAGGATGAGAAGAGGGCGAGGGGCGCAGCCGTTGCGGAAAGCGGTTCGTGGACCACGAATTCCCTCTCGGCAGACTGCCAGAGGAAGACCACAGCTCGTTTTCGCCAGCGAGTATCTCGCCGACGGTTTATCTGTCTCGCCCGCCCAAAGTTGGCGAATGTATCAACACCTTCTACCCCAACGAGCTGGCCTTCCCTTTCTCGCACTTCAAGGCGGGACTGCGGCTTCCCTCTGGACGGAGGTCAAGCTAGTGCTGAAGTACTTTGGGGTCGTCCCAGCCCAATTCAACCCCAACGCCATCTCCATGCTGATCGCTTTCGCCTGTTACCTGCGGCGAGAAGCGCATTGAATTTAGTCTAACTGCCTTCTGCAAGCTGTTTGTCTACCACGCAAAGGACGACAACATCTCTTATTTCACAGGCCAAGGCCTGAAGGTGTGCGAGACGCCGAATAAGAACCACCACTGGCTGACTCGATTTGTCTTCATCCGCGGGGATCTGGGAGGTATCCCTCTCGCCCCCGTGTTCCCTGCCGAATGCTATTATGACACCCCCAAGGTGGGGGGTGCCGAGAAAGACTCTGCGATTTCTTCGCAGGGAAAAAATTTCGAGGGCCAATACCTTCGGCGAGACCTCGACTCGCTTCCAGCCGTCTTCCCCGGCGAAGGTACTCTTCTATTTCCCCCTTCATCCTTGTAAATTTTCATTCTCTGTTGACTGTCATCTTACCTAGGAGAGAGGACCGTCCCCGTCCATCCCCCCTACCAAAGTAACCGAGCTCTCACCTTGGCGAGTATGGCGGCGGAGGCTGCGAAGGATACGCTGACACCTGCCCCCAAGAAGAGGCCCTCAGGCGAGGGCACGTCTCGTCACAGCCCCAAGAAGAAGAAAAAGTCCGTGTCCTTCAAAAGAGAAAAATCTGCTAAACAAAGGAAAGAGCCAGCGGGGTCCCTGTCCCCCATCTCTCTATCGTCTCCCTCGCCTCCCCAACTACCCGTCTCGCCTATCCGTGAGACGGTCTCTTCAAGCCAGCTCCCCCAGCAACGTTCCGCCTTCTAAGCTTCCTCCCGACGAGACTGGTTCCTCCAGTCGCCCGGCTCCTGCCTCGCACCCCAATTACAACATGGGGGCCGGTGACTGATGATGACGCCGGCGAGCCGGTTCTCTTATGGGACAAGGACGCCTAATCGCGTGTCGGTGTCCACCCTCGCTTCCTTCCTGAAAAGAGCAGGACCCCCCCACCAGTCACGCCTTCTCCCTTGGGTTCGGGCTGTATGGCTGCCTCGGCTCCGAGCCCGCAGATAATAAGGCATCGCGGGATCTCATTCTGAAAGTGCCCACTCTCAGTTTCGCTCCCTGGAGCTCGCGCACCGAGTTTCACGCCGCCTCGTTTTCAACAACAGGAAGTGGAAGGCGCGGAGGCCGGTCTCGCCGCGGAGCGGGAGAAATCCCTCGACCTGGAGAAGCGATTGGTTGTTGCCGACAACATCCTCGCGCAGAGCCAGGGTGGCGTGGTAAGTTTTCTTACCGTTGCTTCGCTAGTCTTACTCTCTGCTTTTTATAGTCCCTTACTCGCTCTCTTCCCGCAGGATGCCGAGACGCCAACCGAATGCGCTCGCGCATTGAGGAGTTGGAGGGGGAGAACAAAAAATTGAAAGCTGAAAATCTCCGCCTCCGGAACAGCGCGGCACCCCCTTTGGACCAGTTTCCCGTTCCTTCCGCTATTTCTGTGGACGAGGTGGACGCCATCTGCCGAGACTCCAATATCAGGACGGCGGAGGTTGTTCTTAAAATGATGAAGGAGCTGGGAGTTGTGCGCGAGGATGCAGAGACGGTAACCGTCCGCGACCTGGTCCCCCGCTTGTACGGCGAGACGGACGGCAGCTCTTCTTCTGACAGCGAGTAGCGTACCATCAACTGCAGTGGCTTCTCTTCATCTCTTTCTTTTGTCTAGTACTTGTAGTTTCTGGTAGACACTTCCTTGAAAAGGAAAGCGAGTGTTCCTGCTCTACGGATATTTTGTTCGAACTTTTACACATTAATTGTTGCTTCCATCTTCGGGCGTCTTGCTCAAATTTAGTCAAAAACGCGAGACAACTTTTTAGGTGCTATTTAATCGCTGCTTTTTATCTTCTGCCATCTCGCTTAAATAGCTAGCCAAAGCGCGAGACAATTTGTTAGATGTTATTTAAATCGCTGCTTTTATCTTCTGCCATCTCGCTTAATAGCTAGCCAAAAGCGCGAAACAATTTTTTGGATGTTATTTAATCGCTGCTTTTATCTTTTGCCATTTCGCTTAATAGCTAGTCAAAAACGCGAGACAAACTTTTGATCTCTCCTTGCCCCCCACTACGCGCGAGATCCGCTCACTGTTAGCGTTCGCCTCGCCGCAAGATTATCCTGCGCCGAAGTCCCTGGAGACCAGCCGTCTCGCTTGGCAGGTTCCGCCTTCTTATGCCAGTCTTGTGCCTTGAATAAGGAAGGCCCCCCCCCCCGCCAGGGGCGAGACCACCCATGACGAGTGCCGGCCAGAGACCCTCTTCCCTGCCTGATTCCTGGTCCCTCTTTTTTTTTAGGTATTTTCCACCAACCTTCTGATGAATATGGACCTTTCCCCTTCTCGAGCTCCTAATCCCTAGACTGGCCACTTAAGTGAGGCCAGACTAGTAAACACTGTGCAAAATAGTAAACACTGTGCAATAATAAAAGTGCAATGGACAGGATGCTACGGGTAAAATCTCTTTAATCATCACCACTTCGGGATCGCTCGAGGGATACCCCGTGCACATCCTGGAGGTGTACCCTCCTGACTTTTAATACTTTTTTTTTACTACAAAAGGACCATCCCAATTGGGATTGAGCTTCCTAACTGAGGCCCCTCTACCCCTGCATCTACCTTTTACAGGACCAAATCTCCTTTCTCAAACTGTCTGATCCTTATATGTTTGTCGAAGTACCTTACCATCGGCGCTTGAACCTCCTCCTGCCGGACCAGCGCCAGATCCCTGAGCTCCTCCACGAGATCCAATGAGAGTCCTCTGTTCTTCTTCGTTCTCTGCTCTCCAACCTTCGGCTCCTTCCCTCGCACTGCTACTCTCGGTGATGTGACCTCAAATTCGATAGGTATGACAGCCTCTGAGCCATGAGAGAGCTTAAACGGGTTTCCCCGTTGCGGTGTTCGTGTGGTCCTCAAGCCCACAGTACTGAAGGTAGCTGCTCCACCCAGCTTCCCCTCAAATTCTCCACTTTTTTCCTCAATAGATTGACAATGACTTTTATTAGCTGATTCCACCTGTCCATTACTCCGTGGATGATGAACGGAGGCAAAACAGAGATCTATTCCCAACGAATGCAGAAATCCACGAATTCTCTACTTGCAAACTGTGGTCCGTGATCTGTCACAATGGCTAGGGGCAACCCATGCCAGCAGATGACTCTCCCCATACGAAATTCTTGACCACCTGCGATGTTATCTTAGCCAACGCCTTCACCTCCAGCCATTTCGAGAAAGTACTCCACCATGACTAGCAGAAATTTTCTCTGGCCACTTGCTTGGGGAAAGGGACCCACCAGATCTAGCCCCCATATAGCGAAAGGCCAGGGAGCTGTGATTGTCCGCAACCTCTGGCCGGGAGGAGCTGGAGGGGGGCGAACTCCTGACATTTCTGACACCTTCTCGCGAATTCTTCCACACTTTCCTGAGGGTAGGCCAGAAGTACCCCTGCCGCAGCACCCTCCCTTCTAATGTCCGGCTCCCTGAGTGACTCCCACATTCGCCCGAGTGAATCTCTTGTAGAACCTTGGGAACCTCCTCCTCTGACACACATTTGGCCAGCAATCCTGACACGCTTGCGATATAAAACCCATCCCTCAGCAGGTAGTATGCCGATTTGTATCTGGTATGCCTCTTGTCAAGTTCTCTCTCGGGTAACTGTCCTGACGTTAAAAAGGTGATGAAAGGGTCCATCCAAGATCTTTGCTGACATATCTCCATGATTCCCCTTCTTCTATAGACGGTCTGAAGAGCTCCGTCATTGTTCCCCCGCCCGAGGGCCGTGCTTGGCGAGTTGATCAGCCTGGGTGCTCTCCTCCCTCGGGATGTGTTGGATTGAAAAGTTTCGGAACTGTCCTATGATGCCCTTGACCTTTCTTAGATAAAACTGGAGGGTGGGCTCCCTTGCCTCGAACTCCCCTTGATCTGGCCTGCCACCACCATGGAGTCTGTCGAGGCCTCAATGTCTTGTATGCCCAGCTCCCGGGCTAACCTGAGTCCCGCAATAACCGCCTCATATTTCCGCTTGATTGTTGTAATCGTGAAATGAATCTTCAAGGCCTGCTCAATCCGGGTCCCCTCCCGACTGATCAAGACCATCCCTCCTCCAAAGGAATTTCTTCCCGACGCTCCATCTACTAACATCTTCCAGTTGCTCGAGGGGACACCTCCGTCTCCTGGACCTCAACTACATAGTCCACCAGGAAATCGTTTACCGCCTGTGCCTTTATGGCGAGCCGAGGAACGAAGGCGAGGTCGAATTCACTGAGTTCTATTGACCATTTAGCTAGCCTCCGGAATGTTCTACCCCCTCCAAGATGCGACGGAGGGGTGATCTGTTACCACCTGAATAGAGTGAGCCTGAAAATACGGCCTGAGCTTTCCGGCCGAGATGATGCGGGCAAATGCTAACTTCTCAAGAATGGGTACCCGATCTCCGCTTTCTTCAGGACCCTGCTCACGTAATAGATCGGAAAATTGCTTCCTCCCTCTTCTCGCACAAGAACCGAGCTCACTGCCCCAGTCCCTACCCCAAATGTAAAAACAAGATATCCGCTTCCCTTGGTCCCTGGAGTAAAGGGCGTCTGGGTAAGCTGTTGTTTTATAGCCTGGAAAGCCTTCTCACATTCCGAGGTCCACTCGAACCTCTTGCCTCCTCGCAGCGTCCGAAAGAAGGGCGAGCACCTCTCTCCGGCTCGAGAGAGAAACCTGCTTAGCCCTGCCAACTTGCCCGTGAGACGCTGAACTTCCTTAGCATTCCTAGGGGACTCCAATTCTAGGATTGCTCTCACTTTTTCGGGGTTGGTTCCACTCCAGATGGAGTGAGAAGATGTCCTAGGAACCTTCCCCTGCTGGACCAAAAACACATTTCAGGGGGTTGAGTCTCATTTATACTTCCTTAGGGTTTCAAGGTCTCCTCCAGATCTAGAAATGAGCTTTGAGGTTCTTGCTTTTGATCATCAAGTCATCCACGTACACCTCGAGGTTCCTCCCTCTCTGTTCTCGGAAGATCCGATCCATCATTCTTTGATAGTGCTCCCGCATTTTTCAAACCGAAAGGCATCATATTAAAACAGAAGCATCCATCCTCCGTGACGAAGGTGACGTCCTTAACGTCCGAAGGATGCATGCGTATTTGATGATATCCAGAAAATGCATCCAAGAAACTCATAAAAGGGAAACCGACGGCTGAGTCAACCAGCGCGTCGATTCGGGGCAGCGAGTAACAATCCTTGGGGCATGCTTTATTTAAAAAGAGAAAAATCCACACACATTCTCCACCTACCCTCCCCTTTTTTGACCATTACAACATTACTCACCCACCCCGGATACTTACAGGCGGACACAAACCCTGCCTTAAGTAATTTTTCCACTTCCTCTCTAATAGGTCCGACCATCTTGAGGCGATGACCCTCTTCTTCTGCTGTATGGGGCGAGTGTTGGGGTCGAGATTGAGCGGTGACAGGCGACGTCTGCATCGAACCCTGACATGTCCGCGGCGCTCCACGCGAAGACGTCAATATTTTTCTGCACGCATGCCTTGATCCTCTCAAGGTCTTCAGGGCTGATTCGTCGCTGATCTTTATCTTCTCCTTTCTGCCTTCCTTGGTATGGATCTCTACCTCGAGGACCTCCACTCCACTTTCAGTCTCGATGGCTCTTCCTCCCCTTCCTGCTCTGCCGGCGTGTCCTGCTCCTTGGCTTCGTCTTCCACGACGGCCATCACCATCTCTTCCCCCCAGTTTTTCCGCCTTCCCCTGCTTGCGTCCTCTCTTCCTGCCGTGAGGCCCTTCTTTTTTCCGGCCGGGCCCCCTCCCCGGGCGACCCTCCGCTTCTTCCATCTTCCTCTTCTCTTTCCTTCCTTCCTCTTTTCTAGCTCCCTCTTCCTCTGCCGCTTCCGTCTCTTCTCCCTCCTTTCAGCCATTTCTAGCTTCCTCTGCATGTCCCTGTTCCTCACCATTTCTCCCTCTCCTTCAGCTCCTTCCTTCTCCCCTTCTTCTACCATCCCCGTCTCCCCGAACTCCTCTCCCGCCACTTCTGGCTCCCCCCCGCAATGCCTCCAACCACTACTACTTCTCCCTCTCCTCCAGCACCCTGAGGCAGTGGTGTCGAACAATCTCCTTGTCGCGAGATCCCTTGTAGAAAATCCATGATCCCCTTGATTGAAGCCATGAACTCTTCTCTTCCGACAAATCCTCCCGGGTTGTCCGACCCCTCTCCTTCTCCTTCTCCCTGACCTCCCGCCATGTGGTTGCTCAAGTTCTTCCCTGAGGCTGCGTTCCACGCTCACCGCACCAAAATATTGGAACCAGCTTTCCGGTCCCTCCTAAAGTTCGAAACAGGATGCAGCCCACACGTAATCTCCCTGCGCTACCCTCCTGAAGAGATTCAAAAGCTTGGAAACAGACCGAGGGGGCTCAGCTCGGAGGTCCCACCTCTTACCCGGAAGAACTGAAGGTCTTCCCCTCCTAACCAGTGCTGAACTAGGTGCCTGTGAGGAAGATAGAGGAAAGTTCAACACCTCTCTCAGGCACCTTTACCGTCTATTTATAGCCTCTGAATCTGTTCTGCAAATAACACTTCTGAATTAACCTGAAATGACCAAAACACCCTGGACCGGTCTGGAACAGCCAAACTCCGCTGTTCTGGAGAGCTATATGCAGACCTCCCGGGGTAGACATGAATTACCTGGGCATAAAGGTAAAGTCCCCCTTGGGGTAAAAAGGTAAAGACCTCTCTTTTCACATGTGGCGAGTGAGGAAGAACTGTCAGGCGAAACAACCACCCCGTCCGTCTCGCCGGCCTCGTCGCCCGGTGGGCCATCTCGCCCCCTAGGAGGTCTCGCTTAAAAAGAGGTCTCGCCTACCTCTGTGGGCTGTCCCACACATCTTGCCTCTTATAGGTGGGCCTCCTCCCCTCTCGCCAATCCTCCTTGCTTGCTTGGGTCACCTCTCGCGAGCCCAAGGTTGTACAGCTGTAGAGAAGCAATCTCTTCAGCTTGACTCTTGACAAACTTTCTGCTCTTCTTCCAAGCATCCAAGAGAACAACATATCTGTCAATCAATTGATTTACATCCTCTTTAGATTTTGATCCATCCTCATCATTAAATGAAGAAGATGCTTCAGAATCTGGGCCAGTTTCATACTCTGAATCTGAAGAAGACCTGTAAGAGATGATTACCTCATCAAGATCAAATTTATCCTGATCATCTCCAGTCATGGCCATTAAGTCACATCATTCTTCTTCTTCTTCATCTTCCTCATTCTCACTGTCTGAATGTCACTGAGGAGCTCTAATGCCTATTCTGGCAGCTGGACGGACTTCTTCAACAACAACATACAACCCAATGTAGGCTTCATCATCTGATTCAGAAGAGTATGAGTCACTTTGACTCTAGCTCTTCTCCTTCTTTGCAAGAAATGTCTTTTCAGACTTCTTGCTCTTGTGGTGATGCTTCCTGTCACCTTCATTCTTCTTTTTCTTTTTCTTGACTGGGCAGTAAGTAATGACATGCCTAGGTTTATTGCAATAATAGCAAACACTGTTAGAAGAATTATGTTTACTAGTTTTAGGAGCATATCTATCCCCTTTGGGGTTGTTTTGATCAGATCTGATAGTCTTTTTTGTAGTTTGAAGAGTAGGAAGGTTTGCTCTTTCATTGTTTCCTTTTTCATCATCTTCTTGAACTGCCTAGAGAAGGCAGCAAGCTCCCCATCAGATATATTTGCATCTGATGTGCTGGGTTCAGAAGATTCTGACTCAACAGCTTTCCTGGGAGGAGGGGATTCTTTCCTTGTTCCTTCTTGATCCTTCAACCTTAAGGGTCACTGTCTTTTCCCTTTGAAGTGACCTGAAAACAGTCTCCTCCTATTTCCTTGCATTTAGCTGCATCTCATAAGAGAGCAGCTTCTCAAACAAAGTATGAGGAGGAATATTAAACATGTTGCACATCTCCTTGATGACACAAATCTTGTGGTCCCAGTCTATGTAGCATAGGAACGGAGACGGGATACGAGATACGATACAAAACCGATACGAGAAACATGATTTTTCAAAAAAATAAGCATACGGGAAACATTTTTTAAATTATTTTAATTATTTTGATATAAGTATTAATTAATATAAAATAAGACGATTAGCAAACTAAGTGTACATATCTTGAATTGTAATGAAAAAAATATAATAAGCCCACAACATATGCCATACATATGATAAGTTCTAAATAATGTGTTATCCATTGTTTGACCATGTTTAGAGATAATATGCAAGACAGTTATAATGTGTTATGTAATGCAATTGACTTATTTACAACTGAAATCAAACCAATACTAGATGAATTGATTGACCATGTGGAGACATTTTGTACAGGTATAATATGATAAAGTTGCATTTGATGGAATGAAACTTAAGTATCATGTCTTGGCATGATGGAATACTCATCTAAAGTTTTATATCATCAAAATAAAACTTGGGGGCGCTTTAAACAAACATACGATATAAGTTAAGCTCTATGGAAGCGTGACATAACCTAAGACAATGCCAAAAATAGCAACTACACAAATATATCATGAAGTTACAACAATAGACGGTTTCTTAGCACATTATAAAGCTAAGCCGTGAAATGAATAAACAACGGGACTTTTACGTCATGAGAATCGTGTATCGCACAAATGGGATACACGATTCCGAATTAAAAAACATTTTTATTTAAGAATGTGTTTCGTAGAGTTTCAAAGACGCATTTCTGCGCGTTTTCGGGTGTTTCCCGTATCCGATACATGTTCGAGCCGATACACAAAACTTTTTTAAGTATTCATGCTTCGTAAGTCCCGGTCTCTTTTTAGAGACCTGAGAAACTTGTCATTCAGCTCATAATCTGAGAAGACTAGTCCACTTTCCCTCTATACCTATCTAGCAATGAGCTAGACTAGGCAAACCCCCCCAAATACTCAGCTCCTTGAGCTTACAACTCAGATCCCTCAAGATCTCTCAGATCTTCCCCAGATCCTACCTCAGACATATCAAGAAGCCCTACCTCAGGCACACAAGCCCTACAACTCAGAGTGCTCCAACTCCTACAACTCAGAAACCCTCCAGGTTTCCTACCCCAGACTTATCCTCAAGTCCTACCTCAGATTTACCCAGAAATTCTACCACTCAAGCTGGGAGCACAGCCCTACAACTCAGGCGCAAAAGCCCTACAACTCAGACCCAGAGGCCTTGCAGAAAGTGTAATTGAATATTACAACAGAAGTCTAAGAAGAGTAGACTTTGAAGCTTTACCACTTCTGTTGTTCTTGCTTTGACTGCAAGATCTGGAGCAGGCCTCTGAATAGGGTAATATTCAGGTTGGATAGGTTAGGGTTTGCTCCACCTTGATCTTCTTCTTCAACAGATGGAAGAAGATCTATCTTGAGTCTGAAGAACGACTCTTCTTATTCTTCTGAAAGTATTCAACAAGAACTATCTTCCTTTTTCCCAGAGCATCGTCGTACTTCTTTTTGTTTTGCTTTGTGTAACGACACTGTTCTATTGCCTTAGAAGTTCCTTTTTATACTATTTGACAATCTGCAACGGCCTTAGGAAACATCTTGTCAGAGCATGGACATGAATAGAATAGTTTATCCTTGTTTTCGGTGCCAGCGCCAATTTTGACTTGCGTCAAGCTGAATGGACTCAACGGTTACATTTTGAATCTTCTTTACGGTAACATTGAGTAGAAACTTCATTCTAAGCGTTATCTGGCTTGGCACTGAGTTCTGCGGCTTTTAGCGGCTTCTCCACTGTATTGCTGAAACTTCAACGGTGTGTCAACGATACAATTGACCTCTGATATATCTCAGCGATATAACTCATCGTTGCTCTAAACCTGTTATAGAGTGAATAATCCTGCATAGACATAAAGTAGATGTACTATCAAATACAATATGCACTTACCATTATAGGTGATGCTCCTTCAAATTTAGGAATATTGAGGTCAATATTTCCAACACCTACCGTCACTTAGAGGCCTCTCTCTGTTGTCCCACACATGTTCCGACAGGTCAAGACATTCGTGGAGGCCTGTTTGGTCTGCCAGAAGGCCAAGTACGAGGCAACATTTCCAGCCGGCCTCCTTCCGCCTCTTCCCATTCTGGACCACATTTGGGAGGACGAGAACATGGACTTCATTACTCGGCTACCACACTCCCAGGAATTCGATTGCATCTTGATTGTGGTGGACAGACTGTCCAAATACGTCCATTTCATTCCCCTTCATCACCCCTACACCGCCGCCACAGTCGCGAAGAACTTTATCAGCGGCGTACGCCTTCATGAGTTTCCTCGGTCGATCGTGAGGGATCGTGATCCACTTTTCTTGAGCACCTTCTGAAGCACGCTTTTTCTTCTCCACGGGACTCACCTCCGTATGGGCACTGCTTATCACCCATAGAAGGATGGTCAGTCCGAGGTCCTCAACCGCTGTTTGGAGATGTACCTCCGCTGCTTCGTGGGGGAGCAATCCCGCAGATGGTCCAAGTGGCTCTGTTGGGCAGAGTGCTCCTACAACAATGTCTACCACACGCAGCAGGTACCGCCCTGTTTGAGGCTGTCTATGGCCAGCCACCGCCCTCCATTCTCTGCCACTTGCTGGGAGAGTGTCAGGTTGAGAGTTTGGCCACCACCCTGCAGGACTGTGACACCATCCTGGATCACCTCCTACGGGCCCAACAGAAGATGTGCTTTCTTTGTGAACAAGAAGTGGCACGACCTTTCTTTCCAGGTGGGAGAGAAGGTGTTCATCAAATTGCACCCATACCGCCAGGTATCTGTGGCCGGAAGTCCCTACCCGAAGCTCGCCCCACGGTTCTTTGGCCCATTTGAGGTGCTTGTGCGTATCGGTGTTGTTGCCTACACCTTCCCGCCGAGGGCCGCATACACCTGGTCTTCCATGTTTCTCAGCTACGCCGTGTGGTGGGAAACCACGCCACCACGAACTAAATTTTGGTTGACGTCGATCTCGCCGGTAGGACGCAGTACTACCTTTCAAAGGTACTCGACCTCCGCTTCCTTCTGCCGGGAGACCCCACTTCGGAGGAAATTTTGGTCGGCTGGGCAAATCACCTAGACTCTGATGCTACCTTGTTTCCTCAGGATGACTTCCGACGTCAGTTCGCTGACGCCTTGAGGACAAGACACATTTTCCAGACGGTGGTATTGTTACGGATCTGCACGACGAAGAGACGTCATGGTGGGTCTACACGCGGAGAAAGACAACGACGAGTCCGTCTGGAGGAGGAGAGACCGAAGACGCAACGCTGGCGCGACTATTTATTTATTTCGCACTTTGTTATTTTTTATTATGTTGTGCACACATTATTTATTTCTTTCGCACTTGTTATTTGCATCCCGCGCCTATAAGGAGTGGAGTTGTACTCATTTTTCATTATGCTGGGATGAATGCAAATTAGGGTTGCTCCCTATGATTTCCCTCTCAACCCTAATCCCCTTGTCAGATTCCTCTCGGGATCATATCAGGCTCCATGTAATTTTTCCTTTCGTCTACGTCATCCTGAGCCTACAAACAACCATGCAAATGTTCGCCGATCGCCAACCGGAGAAGTGATCATTGATCGCCGAACGAATCTAGCAATCACCGAGCGCCGATCGGAGTAGCGATCGCCGAAGCGATCGTTGAAGCCTTCCAAGAACCGTGCAGATGCAAGCGCCGAACGCTGAACGCCGAACGAAGCAAACTATCATCAAGCGCCGTTCTAGAGTAGCGATCACCGAGCGCTGTCCGGGAGTAGCGATCACCGATCGCCAATTGGATCTAATGATCGTGATCCGGGAGTAGTGATCGCCAATCAGGAGAAGAGATCGTCAATCGCCAACCAGAGCTAACAATCACCAATCGCATTACCGGTAGGCGGTATCTGCTATCATTGGCGGTAGTGTTCATTTTCTGGCCATATCTTCGTTACGCTCGATCAAATCCTCATACTTCATTACCAGTATCATCACATATATCTGTACCAACAAACTATGAAAAACTTGCAAATGAACATTAAAGACTTGTCAGGATTTGTTATTCTCAAACAAAAGAGTGACGAACCATGCTCAAACAATTTGATCACAAATTTTTAATATTTGCAAATTAACACAGATTGTGCTGAAATTAAATGCAGAGGGAATACATTTCACTCGCTTAATGAAGTTAAATGAGCCACATATAATCATAGCAAAATATGACTAAATAAAGTGGTGCATTTGTACAAATACGAGAAAGTGAAATTTAAAATAAAACTCATCAAATAACTGGATTTGATGCGGGAGGATGTTGTATGAGGGGCTTTTGGGTGCGATGCAATAGTTCGAATATGCAGTTCATGGGAAAGATATGGTTCCAAAATGTAAGGCTTTAGAATTTGGCGCATGGGAATTTTAGGGCTTGGTGATTTAGGTCATTGTGGAATGGACGATTGTGGATTTGTGGGATTGGAGATATGCAATGTATAAGGGATGAGTTAGCTGTCGCTAGGGTACGAGAAGAGATTGACAGATGGGACACAAAGCAGGGAAGGTGATTGGGCTCAGGCAATAGGGATAGCGGCATCGAGTGGAGTTATGTCATTAGGGAAATGTTGGTGGGTTCTTTGGACTGTATTAGCTAGGTCAACTGGTAGGATTGGGGATTTTGGAAGGGGTTCTGCGTTTGTGGATTGTATCGGCAAGTATAGATTGCTTTTGCAGGCAAGAGTGTCAACTAAATGGAGCGGAGAAGGGCGTGAAGATAGCTAGCTGGTTGTTGACTTGTCGTGGAGGTGGCGGCGAGGACGTCAGGGAAAGCAACAATTGGACATAAAGTATGTCTTTCAAAATTGCAATCCCGTTGAAACTATATACATGCAACAATCTCTCGGTTTTGAGACCACGAGGGAGTTTATTGTATGTTACCTCAGATAATCTCTGTATAGTCTCAAAAAGTCTACTCGGACTTGGTTTGACAGGTTCAGTCTGGTTGTTCGTTATGCTGGGTTTATTCGAAGCTTGGCCGACTTATTTTTATTCACTCGCCACCACCTGACAGGAACAGTAATACTTTTGGTGTATATTGATGATACTTTGATTGCAAGCAATGATCTCAAAGGCATACACACGATCAAGAAGCACTTGACATTCGCATTTCAGGCCAAAGATTTGAAAATCTCTGATACTTTCTCGATATCGTGATAGCCTGCCGTCATGATGGTCTTGTCCTATCTCAATGAAAGTATTGTCTTGATCTTCTTCAAGACTCTGTCTACTCTGGATGCAAGTTTGCTGACATACATATGAATTTCAACCACAAGCTTTGTGCATATACCTCAGACTATGATCTGCTCCTTTCTGACCCAAAGTACTATTGTCGTCTTGTGGGCAAGCTGATCTATCTTACAGTTACACGACCTGATATATCATTTCTCGTTGGGGTTGTCAGTCATTTTATGCATGCTCCATAGATTTCTCACCTCCAAGAATTTGAGGGCATCCTCTGATATCTAAAGACTGCTCCTGTACAAAGACCCGTGTATAACCCCTCCCCATTATCTTTCATTGTCTATTCTGATGTTGACTATGCTGGCTCTCTGAATGATTGCCAATTCACAAGTGGATACTGCACATACTTTGGTGGATACCTTGTCACCTGGCGAAGTGTGAAGCAATTAGTGGTTTCACACTCATCTGTAGAATCATAGTTTTGTTTAATGGCCTCTGTCGTTTCTAAACTTATGTGGTTGGAAAGCCTTCTGAGAGACTCAAACTCTCCTCTCTGACCTCTTTGTTTTGTGATAATCATGGTGCTCTCCATATTGTCAAAAATCTCGTGTTTCATTAATGTTTTAAGCACATTGAGGTCGATGGTCACTTTATTCGGGAAAAAGGTTCAACTGAAAAAATTGGACTTAAGACATGTTCCTACTGCTGGGCAAATTGCTGATATTCTTACTGGCCTTATCACGCCCACTATATCACCAGTTCTTGTACAAGCTTGATTTTTACGATTTGTATGCTACAACTTGCATGGAAGTGTTAAGATCGCTTGTACAAAAGCCCATGCATTAGCCCATTTAGAGCCCATTTCATTCTTTGGGATTAGTTCCACATCTCTGAGTGGAGTTTCGACACACACACACACACACACACACACACACACACAAATACTTGCAACTCTATGTGCTTTTTTTTATGAAGGATCAAGAAAATATTGATTTTATCTCTCCATTTTTATTAATCTACATTTACAAAGTTATTTTTGGTAAAACTCTTCACACGTACTCTCTCGGGATAGGAATGGTGGATGTTTATGGTGCTAGCTTGAGGAGGGTGTTAAAAGACAAGCTATCTTAGGCGCCATTGATCACATCACAAGAAGTGTCTCTAGCTATAAGAAAACTAGAAAAGAGGTGAAGCTGAGAAAAAGATTTAGAAGACAACCTAAATGTTATTTTTGTGCATGCTTGTTATGAAGTATAAACATACATGGCATATTTTTGTAATTTCAAACGATAGAGTGGTGGAACCTGTAACTATGCTAATTCTTAGTAAAAGTTTGAGTAATCAATAATGTGTTTATCTATCTATCTATCTATATATATCTTTACTACTTATAAAGATATATCACATGGATTTTAAATTCCATGCATTTAAAAGCCGTTGAAGCATTTGTGGCCATCAGATGTATTTTTAGAATTTGACCACCGTTGATTTTTATCTGATGGATAAAAAAGAAAAAAGTAGAGCTCCTACACCTAATGAGGGAGAGAGAGGGGAGAGAAAAGATGGAGAGAAAGAGAGGTGAAGAGACGGGCGAAAAACGAGATGGAGAGAGGGAGAAAGAGAGAAAGAGAGAGGGGAGAGAGAGAGGGCGGTAGTGGCTTGGTGCCAGCGGAGAGAGAAAGAGATGGAGAGAGGGGATAGAGGGGGGAGAGAGGGCGGATGAGGAGGGAAAGAGAGGCAGCAGAATATATATTATTATATATATATAGTATTATAAAGAAAGAGAGGAGATGGGGAGACTGTGCCGGGAGGAGAGGGAATGAGAGAGAGAGGGATGAATAAGAATAAAGAGGGAGAAAATATTTTTTTTACTTATAAAAAAAAATATATATTTTTTTCCAAAATAAATATTGTAATATTGATTTAGATTTTTTTACGATCATTTCGAGTACTCATATGTATATGTTGCCGGCGCAACGACCCGTCGGGGCGGGCGAAGTACGCCGTCGCTGGTCAGGTACTGTCGCGTTTGGCCGTAGGGGCGGAGCCCCATGTCGGGCACTCGTATGTATATATATATATATATATATTCTATTTCTTCAAGAGTTGACAGGGATTGCCCACTATGAATCAAAGGAGTCGTAGCCTATTGTGATTCCTTCAGAAGTTAGAAACATAAAAGAAATCAAATTGTTTGATCCCGTTTGGTTTTGGGTTAGAGTTAATAAGTCAAGAACAGTAATTTGGAATGCTAGAAAGAGATTTTAAAGTTTTAAATTTAACATCTACTTTTTATTTCTACATTGCATGAGTCAGGCCACCCATTAAGAATTTTCAAGTTTCCTTTTACATTTCTTCAAAAAATTTATATTCCTTCAGGAAAATCAAATTTAATACAAATTACATTAATAATTTTATGAAATACTAAAACCATAAACCTGAATTGAATCTAACCAAACGGATTTGTTTTCCCATCTGATTTTCTTCCTTCTCAAGTATTTTCCGCTGTAAGTGGTTGTGACTACCATTTTATGTTGTCGAACAGGGTGCATGCCCAGCCTGCAAAAGGCAGTTCATCGGGTACCGGAACCAAGTTATACGGTGTGCAGGCTGCAGGAACATTGTATGGCAACCGGGAGGCGATGATTTCTCCACCGGCAGAAATAATTCTTACTCCCGTAAACCTTACGAGCCGGATATAATCGACATCGAGATTGAGGAGAAATGAGGTAATTCTTTACTTTTTAACATCACGCAGATAAAATTGCTCTCTAATTTTTATGATCACAAACACTGAACTACTATATAGCTTCAAAGCAAACATTTTAAAAAGGTAGATGTTATATGCAAACCTCTTTTGGTGATATACAAACCCGTACTATATGCAAATTAGTTCAAATATAACTTTGTTATACACAAACGGAATAGTTATATTCAAACCAATACAATAATTAAAAAAATAGTTTTTTTATCAGCTAAAAATAAAAATTGAAGGTCACTCAATGATATCAAATTACAGTTTTTTCTCATCAAAACAGAAAATATGCACGAAAATCGTATGTTTCTAAGAGAATTAGAGTCATGTACATGGTTTCAAAACATTCTAATTAAAGCAAGGAGAGACTTGGAATCGGGTTCATGCTACAACCCCCAACATTCTGGATATTCTATTCGAATGGTTAGCTATTACAAAACCAAAAAACACTTGCACAAGAAAAATCAGAGGGCCAATCAGTTTCATGGATGAATAATAAAAGGTTTGCACACAACAAATGATGATTTATAACTATTTTTTCACCATTCTCACCTCCAAGAACACGTTCAGTTTTTTGACATGAGCTATACAATTCAAGACATAAAACCTGTAATCCACACACAAAAATTATACACACAATTTTAATAAATATAAAGTAATACAATTTATTTTTGCTAACCTTTTGAGTTAGAAGATGTTCACATTTACTATTTCACTTGATGTGTGCATTGGTCGCCGGCCATGGCTTCACTGTCTGCCATGAAGATGAGAGGCGGCGGCGGCTTCGTTCTCGCTGGCAAGGAAGGTGGAGATCTCCTGGCTGAGGACACGAGAAAGAGCGAGAGGGGTTCGGGTATCGCACAGGAGCAGGCAGAAATCGGGAGAGGCGGAAATGAAAATAGCATGAGATTTTAGGGTTATTATTTGGTTTATGTATAGTGTTTAAAATTGACCTAAAATTTGTTAAATATTGATTTGTATATAGCCATTTGTGATTTACATATAACATTACCCAAAAAAAGAGATTCAAACTTTGATATAACCTAATATATAGCTGCTTGGTGCTTGGTGGCTGGGGTTTTTTGCAGGCAAAAGGAGATATAAAGGTAGGATCTTTAGCGGAAGAAACTGCGGTGGTGATGGCCGGTCTTGGAGCTGTGCATGCAAACCGATAAGTAATGTTTTTTATTGTAATCTTTTCGACGAGCATACTCGTAGTTGGAATGTTTTCGTGCCCAACATCGTGTACATGCTTCTGGGGCTCAGGAAGGAGTGGGGGGGTGGTTCATAGAAATTTTATGATTGTGTATGATGATAAAAGGTATGTTTAAATCAACATTTTGCACTTGTAATAATATAATTCTGTGAGCGTGTATATGTTTCCAGGTAGGTTATATGCGCATTTTTGCATTTCTTCTCACATATACTGATAACTACCAAGGGCATTAAATGAGATGATGAAATGAAAGTAAAGATTGAAGCTCCGTTCGGCGTGGCGTTTGACTTGCGTTTTCACATTTCTTCATCATAAAAGTGAATGAAGTTATGTGGGTGTGTTCGGAAGTTCATGAACAACGGTTCATAATCACCACATTTACGACCGCAATCACTTAGCCAAACGAAGCCCAAGTTAAAGTACACCTTGCAATTGTGACACTTTGTGGTATGTATTTTGTGTTGAGGGTAGTGTTGTGGGACCAAAAATTCATGGCACTTGAGCGCGGATGTGGTCTTAGAAAACCCCTTGTCTAAAGTCCGCATCTCAACCCTTAATCATCGTAGATGCGAAGAGCTCCTTTAGACTCTTTACTTTCATTCTGAAATTTACATAGGATCATGCATGTATATCGGCCCAAAAGCCTTCCCAAAAAAGACTAATTTCTCCCACACACGGACACACGGTCATGCTTCTTCTGTTCTAGACTAATCTAAAAAATTTAATGTTCACACAACTAAGGACCACCTTAATATTCTAGAATAATCTTATGTACTGGGCCTCCTTTTTTACGAATAATTTTTATGCTCACAGAGGGACAAGAGGAGCCTTGGTGTATCAGGGTAAGGTTTGTCTGCATTTCAACCTAGTGGCGTGACCCGTCCACGGGGGTCCAACTTTGGTACATTAAACACGCGTATTAATAGGTGTGAGATGTCTATTGAACGTAGGATCTTGATTTCAATGATTGGATTTCGGTCGTATCTGTTGGAGATACAACCATATGTACCGTTGGATATACAATTGTATGTACCACAATCAGATATGGCCGGATCTCGGCCGTTGAAATCCAAATAAAAGATAGATTCTATGGTCTGTGTCAAGCGCACTTATTAATAGATAGGTGCGTTTAACGTACCAAAAAATTATTGCTTCCACGGACGCTTGCTGCGCGGGGGTGCTTTGTGATCCGAGCTGCTTTTTTTGTACTCTAAAAGAGCAGAACCCTCTCCATTATGAATGTTTATTTAGTTTATTTAAGGTGATTGTTAACCGCAATCTGTTATTGACTAGTCGCACCTTAAAATCTCTTAATTTTTCGGGCCTTTTCGAAATATGCCTTGTACATGCAATTTCAGGAAAAGTGTTCAACATGAAAATTGTAGATCTTGACGAGATCTATAACTTTCGTGTTGAACACTTTTCCTGAAATTGCATGTACAAGGCATATTCTGAAAGGCGTAAAACCTGGGCATATTTTCAAAGTTTGCCTTGTATTTGCATTTTTAGGAAAAGTGATCAACACGAAAGTTGTAGATCTCGATGAGATCTACAACTTTTGTGTTGAACACTTTTCCTAAAATTACATGTACACGACGTATTTTGAAAAGCGTCAAGATTTATGAGATTTTGAGATGCGACTAGCAAATAACGGATTGCGGTTAACAATCACCTTATTTAAAATGATGATTTAACAAACTTCGAATCATTCGAATCAAATGATGCAGCGTGCCCTATTTTTTGCTTTTCCACGTGTCATCAAATTGAACTGTGATTTACTAATTCTTTTAGGGCGCTGCTATCCGCACCGCAGTTTTGGCTATTCGCACCGCACTTTTTTTTAATTTTTGTGCCTTTTGGAAATACGCCCTGTACATGCATTTTTAGAAAAAGTGTTCAACACGAAAGTTGTAAATCTCGACGAGATCTATAACTTTTTTGTAGAACACGTTTCCTAAAAATGCATGTACAACACGTACTGGGGAAATACGTCCAGGTTTCACGCTTTTTGGAAATACACTTTGTACATACATTTTTAGGAAAATTATTCAACACGAAAGTTGTAGATATCGTCGAGATCTACAACTTTCGTGTTGAATACTTTTCCTAAAAATGCATGTACAAAGCGTATTTTCAAAAGATACGAAAAATTAGAAGAAATTTCGGTGCGAATAGACAAAACTGCGGTGCGGATAGCAGCGCCCTTCTTTTTGGACGTTGCGTGTTTTTTTTTTGGACGTTTGTGAATGCCAGGCCTCATCCAACGAGCTTCATTTATTTTTATCTTCAAAACTAATTTTATTTTTTTAATGTCAATCATAGCAGTTGTCATCTCAAATATATATTATGACTTTTTTTTTTCAAACTCACGAGATCAAGAATACCACACCAAATGAATCCTTAATCCGATTAAATGTAAAATGTTTTATATGCCAGCTCAATAATTTCCTTCATATGATTGTTAAAGGTTCTGTTTGAGACAACTTATGTTGATGAATAAATAATTGATTGAAAATAGATTTTATAAAAGCGATGATGAATAAACAGTAGTGTATTTGGATAGTTTTTTCATAAATGTTGATCTAAAGTTTTATTCATGCATAAATATCCATTTGTTTGGATTTGTGTTTTTTGTCCGGACGTGATTTTTTTGGCGCGAATACGATTTTTCCCCCGGACGTGGTTTTTCGACGAGGACGCACTTTTTCGTCCCAGACACGAATTTTGGTCCCGGAGGCAATTTTTTTACCCGAACATGATTTTTTCACGCAGGCGCGGTTTTCGTCTCAAAAGCAATTTTTTCTCCCGAAAGCGATTCTCCGTCAAGGTCAATTTTTTGCATGGGCACAATTTTTTCACCGGGACGCATATTTTTTCGCCTAGACGATCATTTTGCCTGGACGAAAAAATCGTCTGGGCCAAAAAATCACTCCCCGCAAAAAATTTGCTCTCAGACGAAAAAATCGCATTCATGCGAAAAATTACATTATGGACGAAGAATCTTGTCGAGGCAAAAAAATCGCGTGCGGGCCGAAATGATCTCGTCCGGGGCAAATAATCATTCCAGGCTAAAAATTCGTGTCCATGCGAAAAAATCACGTTCGGGATTTTCCCTATTAGACGACGGTGACATCCCAGACGCGGGATCTCATCGTCAGACTGTTTTTTTCCCCTCAACATCAAAGGAATCACGAGGGCCTGCGACGAGTTTCAGCGAGCACTCGACTTTTTAAAGAGATAAATGCTTATGAGAAGTCATAAGCTCGACACAAATAACTTTTGAAAAACCTGCTGATCATCAATTTTAAAGTAAGTGATTTTCTAACGTATGCACAAACAAACAACTGTAAAACTGTATTTGCATTTTGAATAAAAATTACCCATCAGCATAAGCCGTCACAAACAGACCAAAAACTCCCATTCAACCACGTCCATTATTCGAATGTCATGGTTAGAAAAGAGTAATGTTAAGGGGGGATTATTTTTAGCCATGTGTAAATTATTATTATTTGTAAATATAAAAAAAAATACTCTTAATCCTATTAGGAAATATACCTTTTGGAATGCATTCGTAACAAAATAACGGTTGTTGAAATAATATACAACAATAAACTCTATTAGAAAGAAAGTGATTTCGGCCCTATTTGGACGGACCTGTTTTCACTGATCAAGTGGTTACAATTAAAGTCTGCTTTATACAATCGTAACTGCTTGACCGATGAATCATCTTCGTCCTCTAGCATCCAAGAGGAGCACATAAAGGGCTCCGGCAGTGAGAGAACATTGGAAGGCTTGAGTTGGCCATACATAATATATCCTTAACAATCTTATAAAAACAACTGTTTTATGTTTAAAGCAGTGTAACATCTCGCCACTTTTTTAATCATTTTATATTCATATTATAGATTATTGACTGGAAAAAAATGTATTAATATTTTCTCCTACTAATGAAAATAAATTAACTATGGAAAAAAGGGAAATAATTCCATTTAAACATTCATACTTTGAACACTCATCTTGAAAAAAAAATGTATAATCTCATACTAATTAAAAACTGATTTACAATTTAGGCTTAGGCTCCGTTTGGCGCAGTGGTGGCGGTTATGGACACCGCGGTCATAAACCGCGGTTTGTGAATGGAGTGGTCATTAACCATCTTTTGTGAATGAAGTTTTGCTTGGATGATTTATGTTTTTTCAGGTCATGAACCGCAGTCTGTGAAATGAATTTTGTTTGGAAGTTTTTTATTTTAGGGGATCATAAATGAAGAAATATTTTTATCAAATTGGCAAATGAAAATAAAATCTTGATAAATGCGCACCAAAACAAAAACTAGGTAAATGAAAATGCACAATTTATAAATGTACACCAAATAAAAACTTGATAAATGCACACAAAAACAAAAATCTTGTAAATAAAAATGCAAAATTTATAAATGTACACCAAAATAAAAACTTAATAAATGCACACCAAAATAAAAACTTGGTAAATAAAAATGCAAAATTTAAAAATGTACACCAAATAAAAATGTAATAAATGTACACCAAAACAAAAAACTTGGTAAATGAAAATGCAAAATTTATAAATGTACACCAAAATAAAAACTTGATAACATATGTTTCAAAATCTAATAGGTGTCACATTTATTCTAAAGTTTCTTACCTTATAAACAGTTGTGTGCCAAAAATCAATACATGCTCTGCTAGTTCTCGTATATTACATAAAAGATTGCATGTAATTCGCTTTGAAAGTGCCCAACATTTAAAACATAAATAGTACCATAACATGTGAATAAAATTATATATGATCAATCCTTTGTCGACTGAAGGCGATGTTGATATGTGCCCCCAACATGGGTCCATAATAGTTTGATGCCTATAGAGATGGTAATCCCCTTTCCAAGATGATGAGGCTGAACTCCCAAATCAACAGTTGTGTGCCCTCTGTACCAACCTGTAAGAATAGAACAGGAATGAATTGAGGAACGAGACTTTGCACGTTGGAAGAATGAGTTTAATACAATAGGCGTATACATCATGATACAAGTTATGGATGCATATATTTGTATAATTCCTGAACTTACTTGATACTAGCTTAGCATGTTGATGTCAAGGCATGCCAAGCCTGCATATATTGGTATAATTCCAACCAGCAATCATCGCGACTCCTCTCTCCTCCATCTCTCTTCTAACCTTAGCCACACCCTCCCACCTCCCCATAACGGCATAAGCATTAGCCAATCCGACATATCTCCCGCAGTGGTCCGGTTCAACCTCGAGCACAACCCTTCCTACTCTCTCTGCCAATTCAATGTCACCATGAACAAAACATCCATGGAGAAGTGATCCCCAAATTGCACCATCAGGCTCAAATGGCATGGATAAGATCATTTCCTCTACTTTCTTAGTTTGCCCAGCTTGACTTAAGAGATCAACCATGCAGCCATAATGCTCAATGGAAGGCGAAATCTTATAAACAGTGACCATATCCTTGAAATAGGTCATCCCTTCATCAACAAGGCCACCATGATTACAAGCTGCGAGCAGTCCAACAAATGTAATGGAGTTTGGCTTCAGTTTACTCCTTAACATGTTTAAGAAAAATTGAATTGCAGAATGACTGTAACCATTCAAGGCGAGACTCGCAATCATCGCACTCCAAGTCATCACATCTGTATTAGGCATTTTATCAAACACCTCCTTTGACAACAGAATAAGTCCGCATTTTGCATAGAAATCCAAAAAAGCCGTCCCCAGCTCGACACCATACTCAAATTGGTTGGAATCTATATAAGAGTGAATCCATCTCCCCTCCTCAAAAGCTCCCAGAGTGGAACAAGCGCGCAAAGCACTCACCAATAGCGATCTATTAAGATTCATGGATGTAAAAAATTTCACCTTGAGAAACAATTCCATGGCCTCCCCGTGGCGTTCATTTTGGACGTAACCGACAACCATAACACTCCAAGAGACATCACTCTTCTCAGGCATTTCATCAAACAGTTCCCGTGCTCTATCCAGAAGGGCATGACTACAATACCCACTGATAAGACTTGTCCAGCACATAGTATTCCGATTAGAATATTTAGCAAACACCTTGTCAGCAAGATCCATCTCCCCGAAACTAGAATAGCCATTTTTGTAAGTGGTGGTTGGACATGGAAGAACAAGAAGCCGCATTATATTACGAATTAGGTGAAATGATCACTGCATGTTAAAAATAAGCTATATGAACATAGAACAAGATCTAGCCTATATGTAACATGCCTTTGCTTTCCATGATAGTCTTCTTCTTCATCTTAATTCTTTATAGTTCTTCTTCATCCTTCTTCTTCATCTACTTTCTTTATCTGTAGTATGCCTTCACCAACCACTCGCCCTTGTTCTACACAGTTTTCTAATAATAGTATAAAAACCAAAATGTACAAAAGCAAAATCAATGTTCACTTACCCTGCTAGAACCAGAGATATTAAGGAAGACAATGAAGAAGAATCCATTTCATAACACTAAAAGCAAGCTCAGATCAAAACACTTACAAAAGAGATTAAAAAAGTTACCGTATGTTGGGTACATTGGAAAATGTGTACCAGATTTGGAGAAGCCTCCCCTAACTCAATGATATTCATCAAGGTGTATTTGATGTGGTGTTGAGTTTCCATGTGCAGGTTAAGGAAATGAAAGAAAATTTTCTAAGTACAAGTGTCGACACTTGAGAAGCATTGTGTCGACACGTGGGAAAGGCTGTGTCGACACCAAGAGCCAGTTTGTGTCGACACACAGAACTTGTGTCGACACACAGAGATTCTGTCGACAAAGACTGCGTCGACACCAGGAGCCGGTTTGTGTCGACACACAGAACTTATGTCGACACACAGAGATTCTGTCGACAAATACTATGTCAACACCAGGAGCCGGTTTGTGTCGACACACAGGACTTGTGTCGACACACAGAGATTCTGTCGACAACAACTGTGTCGACACACAGGACTTATGTCGACACACAGAAAGCTCAGTCAACAACAACTGTGACGACACATAGGACTTGTGTCGACACACACCCGAATTTTTGTTGAAGTCAACTATATCAAGACAAGAAGTGATTGTGTTGACACACAGGACTTGTGTCGACACATTCTGCAGAAGCTATGTCAAGAAGATAGAGAAGTGTTGTGTCGACATTATGCAAGCTGTGTCGACATCACCATGGATTGTGTCGACACATGAACTATTTGTGTTGACACATTTGCAGTATTGTCTCGACACTTTGCTGCTGAGCTGAAGTTCATTGAAGTATCAGATATAATGACTGGAGACTTGACAGCTATAATGATCAACACAGCTGTTGTTTCTGTCAGAGCTGTCAGAAGGTCGTTATGAACCGGATCAGCCGGTAACCTCGGATGAAGCCTATATAAAGATGTGTTCTATCATCAGATAGAAGCAGTCTGGTGCTGGAAGAATCTAAGGAGAGAAAAAAGCCAACAACAAGGAGAGAAGTCTCATCCAGAGAGGGAAGATCCTGAATAATCTGCAAGAAGAAATCAGAACCACATCTGATTAAGAAGAAGCTGGATGGAGGATCATCTCCAACTTCAAGAAGATCAACCTTATTTGTTCAGATTCAAGAAGCTTTGAAGAAGCTAAGATAGGTTGATTCTAGAGTGGTCAGATCTATCAAGAACTGATCAAGAAGCCTTCACCCTATCTCTCTCTATCTAGGTGAAGGAATTATTCTCTTTATTTTCAATTTTTGTAGGATCTTTTACAGATCTGAGTGTAGGAGGATTATTCCTCTGAGTTATAAGCCTAAATTTATAAAGGCTGAGGTAGGGCTGAGTGTGTGAGGTAGGAGATTAAGTTCTCTGAGTTATAGGCCTGAGAAGAGGCTGGGGTAGGGCTTAATTGCCTGAGCTGTAGGAGTGTGGACTCACTCTGAGGTAGGATTCTCTGGGAGGATCTGAGTTGTAGGAATTGCTGAAGTTTGAGCTGTAGGGACCTTTCAAGGTTCTGAGTTGTAAGATTTGCGGATCTGAGAAAGAAGAAGGAAGTTAGGCCGAATCTAGTACACTGCTAGATAGGCGAAGGGGGAAAGTGGATGTACCTATCACTTAGGGAAACACTATAAAACTGTGTGTCTTTTATGTTGCTGTGTTGTTTATTCTATACTGTGAACTGTGCTGTGCTGAATAATCTGTGATCTAACAGTAAAAAAGATCATCTGTCTTAAGAAAAAGAATTGAACCTATTCACCCCCCCTCTAGGTGTTTAGGACATCGTGAAACCAATTCTTTCAAGTGGTATCAGAGCCAGGTTACTCAAGAAAAGACTTAACAGTCTGAGTTGATTTGTAAGGCAGTTAACGTTTAGACAAAATGGGTTCAGGAGAAAATCCCAAGGAACTTGGATCCATGAAATTACCTATCTGTAGGAAAGAAATTTTTGGTATTTGGAAAGAGAGAGTTAAGTTATTTATGGAAGCATCTGACCCAAGAATCTATATTACAGTTAAAGAAGGGTCATTCATTTCCATGAAAATCTCATTTCTTGATGCAAATCTCAGGACTCCAAAAGATTATTCTGAAATGACAAAGGATGAGATCATCTTGGCTACTATGGATAAGAGAGCACAAAATATAATAGTTAGTGGTATAGATGACTCAACATTCCAAAACTTGATTCACTGCAAAACCTCCAAGGAGATGTGAGACACCTTGATTGTCTACAAGGAGGGATCAGAAGAAGTGAGAGAGGACATGAAGTCTATGCTTAATCAGGAATATGAAAGTTTTAGACAAGCCAAAACAGACAACATAACTGAGTGCTACAAGAAGTTTTTCAGAATAGTCAATGAGCTAATGTCATATATAAGGGTTTTTAGCACATATGAGCTCAATGATAAGTTTCTTAGATCTCTAACCAAGGACTGAGATACTAAAATATGTGCCATCAGAGAGGTGGCCAGGCTTGCAGGTACTCCACCACCAACTCTATTTGGAAAACTATTATCCTATGAGATGCAGCTCACTACTAGAAAGGAGGAGGAGAAAAGCAGTAAGTATGAATACAGAGAGAAGTCAGTTGCTTTTAAGGTTGAAGACACAAAGAAGGATAGGAGGATGTCTCCATCTCCTCCTAAGAAAGCTGCTGAAGTCATCTCAGAAAATTTTGACAATCACACATCAGACAACCTCAATTCTGATGAAGACTTTGCTACTTTCACAAGGCAATTTCAAAGATTCTTAAAGAAAAAATAGTGGAGATCCAAGCCATCATCCTCACAGTCCAAGGATGATTATTATCAGAAAAGGAAATCTTCAAGAAAGGACAGGTATGACACTAAATCTCGTAAATTAACTTCTATTAACATTGTTTGCTATTATTGCAACAGACCTGGACATGTAGTTGCTGACTGTCCTGACAAAAGAAAGGAATCAAATGACAAGAAGAAACTGCAAAATAAGGGCAAGAAGGAGAGATCTTTTGTTGCAAAGAAGGAGAAAAGCTGGACTGATTCCTCATCATCAGATTCTGAAGATGAGACTGAAGCTGAAGCCTACATTAGGCTATTTACAACTGAAGAGGATTCAGAGGAGACAAAATTCTTGCAAATGCTGGATTCTATCAATGTGATTGATCTTCATTGCAAAGGGCTGATGGATATATCTGAAGAAGATCAGTGACAGGATCAGCCTGGTCCCAGTAAGGTAAACAACCTTTCATCAGTTTCTGACTATTATACTGGATCAGAATCAGAAGCATCTGCATCAAGAGATGTGGATGGCTTAGAATCTGAAGGGGATGTTCATCATCTTATTGATGAATATGGTGATCTGTTGCATGCACTTAAGAGAAGCAGAAACTTTGTCAAACACCAGGCTAAGGAAATTGCTGCTCTTAAGTTGGCTGCATCTGATTCAGAAAAATTGCTTGATCAGAAGATGAATGAAGTTGCCAAGCTGAAGAATATAACTTTTATTCAGATGAGAACAATTACATTCAAAAATGATCAAATCAAGGGTCTGGAAGCCAGACTACAAAGAGAAAAAGAACTTGTGGCTAAATTCTCAAAGCCAAAGTCTGTCTTACCATTGATTGATGACTTCATTCACCAAAAGGGTAAGACAAGTCTAGGTTTTAAGAGAAGAACTAGGGCAACAAATTCTAAAAGAAAAGGCAAAGCTCCAGTTCAGCCACAAGCCTTCAAACCCCCTATTGCTTTTAGGAAAGTGGTGCAACCTACTAATACTTTGACCATGACATTACACATGATCACTGTAAGGATGGTATTCTGAATGACAAGGGTGCAACTGTCAACAGGGCGGCCCATTTACACACTCACCATGTTCTTCAGGAATCATTGGTATTTGATGCACCAGCCCCAACACTAAACAAAAGGACAACTGACAGCAAGGCTGTTAAGACTGTATCTAAAAGAAGATAAAATAGATATGAGTGTTGGTGCTATGGCAAGGTTGTGAATTATGCCATAGATTGTTGGCACAACACCAGTGTCAGGAAAAATGCCAGCTTACCTATTAGAAAGACTGCGGGGAAATCAGTCAAGTTTCAGACTAACCTGAACCTAGAACCCAATACTTATTGGGGTTCTAAGGTTAAGTAATTATATTTGATGCAGGTGAGTCCAAGTGACCATACCCCAATATGGTACTTGGACAGTGGTTATTCCAGGCACATGACTGGAACAAGAAGGATGCTAAAGGACTATACTCCTATTGAGAATGGACCCAAAGTGATCTTTGGTGGATCTGAAAAGAGAATCATCAAAGGGTTTGGTAACATTTCCAATGACTCAATTACTGTCACCCAAGTGACTTATGTGAAAGGTTTGAAACACAACCTAATAAGCATAATCCAACTGAGTGATCTTGGTTATGACACTTCATTTATTAAGAATAAGTGTCAGATTAGAAGGATAAGTGATCAAGAGGTCATCTTGTCAGGTTATAGAAAAGGAAATGTTTATTATCTCAGTTTTGATTGTGAGAATAAGAACTCCCCTATATGTTTAGTTGCAGATGAGAAAGCATTTCATTGTGTCAAATGGCACAAGAGGCTAGCTTACCTTAACTATAAAACTATAGGCCAACTCTATAGCATGAAGTTAGTGAGGAATGGTCCTCAGTTCAAGTGCATAAAAGAGGGTGTATGTTCAGCTTGCCAAAAAAGCAAACAGACCAAGACCTATTTTCATGGACATGATACTAAAGATTTTGTGAGGTGTTTGTACCTCCTGCATATGGATCTGTTTGGTCCTATGACAGTTCATAGTCTAGGTAGGAAAGTCTATACACTTGTAGTTGTGGATGACTATTCTAGATTTACTTGGGTTTTCTTCCTGAGGAAGAAATCTGAAACCCCTACTGTCTTCCAAAATTTTGTTAGGCAAATTCAGAATGAACTTAACAGTTCAGTGGTCAAAATCAGAAGTGACCATGAGACTGAATTTCAGTCTGAATGCATGAAAAGATTTTGTGAAGAACTAGGGATTCATCAAGAGTTCTCCTCACCTAGAACTCCTCAGCAAAATAGTATTGCTGATAGAAAGAATAGGACTCTTATTGGGGCTAGTAGAACACTACTAAGTGACACTTCTATCTCAGAATATTTCTGGGCTGAGGCAGTAAACACTATATGTCATGTTCTCAATAGAGCATCAATCACTAAAAATCATAAAAAGACACCCTATGAGATTATGAAAGGCAAAAAACCAAACATATCCTATTTTAGGATCTTTGGTAGCAAGTGTTATGTACTTAATAATGACAAGTCTTATTTAACTAAGTTTGCTGCCAAATCCCAAGAATGGATATTTGTTGGGTACAATAACAATAGTAGAGCTTATAGGGTCTATAACTTGACTACTTAAGTTGTAGAAGAATCTGTTCATATAGTCTTTGATGAAACTGAACTAATCAACTGTGAGCAGTCTAGTGTATCTTATAGCCCTATAGGTTTAAAGGAAAAGATGGACAAGCTAACCATTAATGAAGACCAACCTGCAAGGCAGGATGTAGAAATTTATGGGTGCTGTCCAGGGGGAGTACAAGACCCTCAAGCTGATGAAGAGGACAATGAAGTACATCATGTTGAAGAGATTGGAGAAAATCAAGGTGTAGATGGATTGCCTCCAGTAACAAGACATCTAAAGGATCATCCAGCACACCAAATTATTGGTGATCCTAGACATGGTGTCCAAATAAGGAGCAGGAACATGAACACAGTTCTTTGCTCAAGTTTCCTATCTCAGATGGAACCCAAGAAATTTGAAGAAGCCATACAAGACCCAAACTAGATTGATGCAATGCAGGAGGAGCTGAATCAATTCAGAAGATGTAAAGTATGGGAGCTGGTTCCTAAACCAAAGGATCATAATGTCATAAGGACTAAATAGATCTACAAGAACAAGCTAGATGAAAATGACATCATAGTCAAAAATAAAGCAAGACTTGTAGCTAAAGGCTACAGACAGGAAGAGGGAATAGACATTGATCATACATTTGCTCCAGTGGCAAGGTTGAAAGCAATAAGGCTATTCCTTGCCTATGAAGCATACCAAGAGTTCAAGGTATTCCAGATGGATGTCAAGTCAGCATTTTAAATGGTGACTTAAAAGAGGAAGTCTATGTTGAACAACCCTCAGGTTTTGTAGATTCTCTCTATCCTAAGTATGTCTATAGGATTAAGAAATCATTATATGGTTTGAAACAAGCCCCTAGGGCTTGGTATGAAACCCTGTCTACATTCCTCATTGAGAACAAATTCTCAAGGGGGAAAATAGACAAAACTCTATTCCTCAGGGAATCAAAAGGCAAGATGATCCTAGTTCAGATATATGTTGATGACATTATCTTTGGATCAACAAAAAATAACCTTTGTAGAAAGTTTGCCAAACTTATGCAAGGGAAGTTTGAGATGAGCAGTATGGGTGAACTAAAATTTTTCTTGGGACTCCAAGTTAGACAGACTGATGATGGCTTATCCATATCTCAGTCTAAGTTCACCAAGGAGTTGATTAAGAAGTATGACATGGAGTCAGCCTCCACCATGAGAACTCCAATGGGGTTAAGTATGGCTATAGTCAAAGATGATGTAGGGAAACCTGTAGATGAGTCTTTGTATAGAGGGATAATTGGCTCCCTTTTATACTTAACTGCTAGTAGACCACACATCATGTATGCTACATGTGTCTGTGCTAGGTATCAAGCCTACCCTAAAGAGTCTCATTATACTGCAGTCAAAAGAATTTTGAGATATCTTAAGGTAACACAAAATCTTGGCCTTTGGTACACTAAGAATAAAGATTTTCTACTAACTGGGTATTCAGATGCAGACTTTGCAGGATGCAAAGAAGACAAAAAAAGTACAACTGACACATGTCAGTTTTTAAGAGGAAGATTGGTGTCTTGAAGCAGTAAAAAGCAGACAAGTGTGGCTATTTCCACTACTGAGTCTGAATATGTTGTTGTAGGCAGCTGCTGTGCTCAGCTATTATGGATTCAACATCAACTTGAAGATTATGGAATCCAGGTAAGTAGAACTCCATTATTTTGTGATTCTACTAGTGTCATTTCTATTGTAGAAATCCTGTTTCACATAGCAGAACTAAGCATATAGAAATAAGAGTTCATTTCCTTAGAGATCATGTTGAAAAGGAAGATATAAGTTTAGAATTTGTCAATACAAATTTTCAAATTACTGACATGTTCACCAAACCACTGGATGAAACTAAATTCAATTATTTTAAAATTGAATTAGGCATGCTGAATATAGAATAAGAATGACAAATTTGACTAAGTAAATGTGTGTCGACACTTAAAGACAAACATGTCGACACTTAGTAGATGGTGTCGACACATAAGAAAATTCTGTCGACACATCCAGAAGATTGTGTCGACACTCAAAATTTGGTGTCGACACATAGCTATCCTGACACTTAAATGTTGGTGTCGACACATACAGTCGTCTGTGTCGACACGCATAGTTTAGTGTAAGCACTTAAGATTCTTTTTGTCGACACATCGCAGTTGGTGTCGATACATAGTATAGTAATTCTCTGTCGAGACTTTTGTAGTCTGTGTCGACACCATCCCAATAGTGTCGACACAATAGGTTTAATTCAACCTGCCTGTTGACCTTCCTTGTTTAGAAAACATATAAATAGGTGGAATTAAAACCCTGTCGACTATGCTATCAACATTCTCGAGACCTAATCCTTTGTGTCTACAGACCTTCATCTCTCTTCTTCTCTCTCTCTCATCCCTCATGGCGCCAAAGCTGGAAGACAACATCAACGAAGGCTATGAACTAGTTCGTGATGCCTTTGTAAGTGGATCTAGAGACATCAAAGTCGTGATTACCCTAATCACAAAGAATGGCTTAGAGTACTTGGTCTCAGAACCTACCAAGATTTGGAAGAAGGAGGTTCTTGAATTCTACACAGCAGCAACACTGGATTTGACGGGCCTGAAAATTAAGTCATCCGTTCAAGGAACCAAGGTCAAACTCACCCTGAAGAGTTTGAGAAAGACACTACACTTGCCAAAGGTTCAAGAAGACGATGAAATAGTATCTTCCATGACCAGAGAAGCTCTCCAATGGTGTGGACTGGATCCCACCATCAAGATTGGATCTTCTATGCTCAGAAAGGGAATGAACTCCCATGGAAAATTTCTTTATGAAATTATAGGCAAAGTAATTCTGTGCAAATCAGGAGGACATGAAAGGATATCTGCCTACATGTTCAATCTAATGACCAGAGTCATCTTCAAGGTCAAAACCAACTATTCTGCTGTGATCTTTGAAAAGATCTAAGAAAGTTTAAAGAAACCTAATCTAGGCAGAATTCTAAGTCTATATATATTTGGTTGAGAACATTCCTGAAGTAATGAATCAGATTGCAGGATCTAAGATCAATCATATGAGAAGAATGGATTTGAGAATACTATCCAGATGGGAAAGGGTCCTGACCAAGGATGTTTCTACACCATAAAAATAAATAAAACAGATACAGCCAAAGAAGAAACCAACCCACAAGATAGCTGAATCTTCCAGTGATTCAGAAGAAGAGGTGGTCTTCAGCTCATATGAGGAAAGACCAGAGACTGCTAGGAAATCACCTGATCCTGAGAATGTAGATGATAGTCAGGTGCAGGGGGAGCAGATTCCAGAAAGCAACATCCAACTGGATCAAGTATAGAAAGAGCCTCATTACGGGGGAGCCAATGAGCTTTCTCCAACTTCAGCTCAACAAGAGGCATTACCTTCAGGGGGAGCTCATGAGCAACAACCACCTGTCCACACAGCTGCATTAGAGAGTGAAACAGCCACTCATACTATACTTGAGATAATACATGATATTAATCAAGCTATACTAGATACTGAGCCAGATACACTAATTATGCATCTGACTGATGTTGAACAGACTAACCAAGACAATGTCCCAACACATGACATTACAATGAAGGAAACATCTGCATTTGATGACACTCCATCTACTGTACAAGAGCAAGATATTCCTCCTGTTCAAATGCAGCAAGAGTTCACTCTAGAGGAGTTGTTTCCTGACCTACAAGAAGCAAGGAATGAGTGGGAGCTGCCAAGGACTAAGGGGGAGCTACTAAGCACTGAGAAGAGTCAGCCAATCAATGACTCTGGTCCAAAAGACACTGTGGACATAGCAAGTTCCTTAGAAACTTCAGATGATGAAGCAGCCTCTAGGGACAAGAAGAGAAAGATTGTGGAACTCAGGAAGAGGAGCTCTGTCTATAAGAAAGCCTTGCAAGCTATTCCACAAACTCCAACACCTGCAGTAGACTTCAGTTCCCTTCTAGTGCAACTGCAAGTCAAGATGGATGAGCAAAGAACAGCTCTTGAGAAATATGTAGATGAAAGTTATAAGGAACTTCAATTTTCTTTGGCTCAAGATATCAAATCTATCAGATTTGAGGTAAATCTACATAAAAATTAGATGACAGATTGCTTCCATAAGGGAGGTAATGCTGTAGTTTATTTAGCCAAACAACAAGTGGAAGCCAAAACACAGATAGATGATATAGCAGTCAAACAAGGCTATGTTTTGAAAAATCAAATAAGAATGAATGACAATCTAACAGAATCCCACAATGTGATTGTCACAGAACTTAAGAATACAACAACTCTTTTACTGCAAACATTGCTAAAGAAAACTCTGAGTTTGATAAACAACTCCAAGCAAATTTGACTGCTGTTAGCACTGCTATTCAAGACTCTCAAAAGGTAATCTCTGATCAGCTACTGAAGTTTAGGTCATTCTACAAAGAAGGAATAAATTATCTAGCTAATCAAATAAGGTTCTAAAAGGATGATCTCAGAGACCATGTTGAAAGAGCAGTCATAAAGGGGGAGAGATTGTTAGTCAATGCAGGCTCTAAACATGCTAAATGAATAACTAATACTACCAGAGTCACTCTTGGATATCCACCCCTATGTGATGATGACAACACAGCTGAGTCAGGCATTCAAGCTGCTTACAATGAAGGGGCTCAGCAGGAAGTGACTCAAATCATTTATCCACCTGCTGACTTTGAAGGAATTCAAGCTGTTGTTCAACAAATGTACAGTCCTCCACAGGAGGTTCAGAATGTGGTTATTGAGAAAGTTGAGATGTCTGAAGCAGCCTTAAAAAGAGAGCAAGAAGCTCAACTTTCTAAGAAAAGATTTAGAGAGCAGGCTGAGTTAAAACCCGATTTTGAGCAGTTAAGGATAAAATGCATGATAGAGGCAAGTGGTACTCAGAACAAGAATGGAGTAAGTATCAGAAGAGGCAGGATGCCATATTTCAGTTTAAAAGGGATCTCAAAGCTGGAAAGATACCTGCTACTGCTGTGGAACCAAACAAATACTTTCCAAAGCCTTATCATTATTTTGAAAGTCAAAAGAGTAAGGCTGAAGAACTCAAGAAGAAGGATCTTAAAGGAAAGAAACCAGCTGAAGACACTGAAGCTAGTGTACAAGCAAGGATTCATTCTGGCAAAGGCATTGTAATCAAGGAGCCTGATCAGCCATAGAATAGATTGACTAGATTTTAGAACTTTGTAATCTTTAATTTTTTAAAATCTATGTAATCTGTGTTCAGAAATCTTTTGTAGTTAAACAAAACATTGATTCATGTTCTCTATATGTTATCATATTTTGTGATGATATTATGCTGGTTTTGTTTATATATTAACTTGTCTGAATAATGCTCTTATACATCATAATCTTTATTTTATTATAAAGTGATGTATATTATTGACTAAGGGTTATGACTTCTCCAAATATGAGGAGATTGTTGGGTACATTGGAAAATATGTACCAGATTTGGAGAAGCCTCCCCTAACTCAATGATATTCATCAAGGTGTATTTGATGTGGTGTTGAGTTTTCATATGCAGGTTAAGGAAATGAAAGAAAATTTTCTAAGTACAAGTGTCGACACTTGAGAAGCATTGTGTCGACACATAGGAAAGGTCGTGTCGACACCAGGAGCCAGTTTGTGTCGACACACAGAACTTGTGTCGACACACAAAGATTCTGTCGACAAAAACTGTGTCGACACCAGGAGCCAGTTTGTGTCGACACACAGAACTTATGTCGATACACAGAGATTCTGTCGACAAAGACTATATCGATACCAGGAGCCGATTTGTGTCGACACACAGGGCTTGTGTCATCACGCAGAGACTCTATCGACAACAACTGTGTCGACACACAGGACTTGTGTCGACACACAGAAAGCTCAATCAACAACAACTGTGTCGACACACACCAGAATTTTTGTTGAAGTCAACTATGTCAAGACAAGAAGTGATTGTGTCAACACACAATACTTGTGTCGACACATTCTGCAGAAGCTATGTCAAGAAGATAGAGAAGTGCTGTGTCAACATTATGCAAGCCGTGTCGACATCACCATGGATTGTGTCGACACATGAACTATTTGTGTCCACACATTTGCTGTATTATCTCGACACTTTGCTGCTGAGCTGAAGTTCATTGAAGTATCAAATATAATGACTGGAGACTTGACAACTGTCATGATCAACACAGTTCTTGTTTCTGTCAGAGCTGTCAGAAGGTCGTTATGAACCGGATCAGCCGGTAACCTCGGTTGAAGCCTATATAAAGATGTGTTCTGTCATTAGATAGAAGCATTCTGGTGCTGGAAGAATCTAAGGAGAGAAAAAAAATCCAACAACAAGGAGAGAAGTCTTCATCCAGAGAGGGCAGATCCTGAACAATCTGCAAGAAGAAATCAGAACCACATCTGATTAAAAAGAAGCTGGATTAAAGATCATCTCCAACTTCAAGAAGATCAACCTTACTTTGTTCAGATTCAAGAAGCTTTGAAGAAGCTAAGACATGTTGATTCTAGAGTGGTCAGATCTATCAAGAACTGATCAAGAAGCCTTCACCCTTTCTCTCTCTATCTAGGTGAAGGAATTATTCTCTTTATTTTCAATTTTTGTAGGATCTTTTATAGATCTGAGTGTAGGAGGATTATTCCTCTGAGTTGTAAGCCTAAATTTATAAAGGCTGAGGTAGGGCTGAGTGCCTGAGGTAGAAGGTTAAGTTCTCTGAGTTGTAGGCCCGGGAAGAGGCTGGGGTAGAGCTTAATTGCCTGAGCTGTAGGAGTGTGGACTCACTCTGAGGTAGGATTCTCTGGGAGGATCTGAGTTGTAGGACTTACTGAAGTCTGAGCTGTAGGGACCTTTCAAAGTTCTAAGTTGTACGATCTGCGGATCTGAGAAGGAAGAAGGAAGTTAGGCCGAATCTAGTACACTGCTAGATAGGCGAAGGGGGAAGTGGATGTACCCATCACTTGGGGAACCACTATAAAACTGTGTGTCTTCTGTGTTGCTGTGTTGTTTATTCTGTGCTGTGAACTGTGCTGTGTTGAATAATCTGTGATCTAACAGTAAAAAAGATTATCTATCTTAAGAAAAAGAATTGAACCTATTCACCCCCCTCTATGTGTTTAGGACATCTTGAAACTAATTCTTTCACCGTAGATGTTACAGATTGGGAACGTTGATGCATAATCAACCAATACATTAGCATTTCTACAGTGGAAAAACAAAAATGTCTTGAGAGTAACAGACCCAAATAGTCTAGAAAGCTCTTCATCGTTCCTCACTGCGAGCTGGATGTGCCTTGGGATGATCCTGCTCTTCTTATTGTCCCTAGCAGCATTTCCAGCCAATTCCAACACCTAAATCAATTTTGTTGCACCATGGTTGTCTTTGAAGCTTCAACGGCTAATTAAACATTAGTACAACTATTTTGAAAAGATAAATGCATACAAAAGTTGGAAGCAAACCTGGAATAATAGTAGCTGGAAATGCCCGACAGTGCAAAGGGCAAACGATGGAGATGGGTGACATCCAGTCTCAATGCTTTTTCGAATAGGGACGACGATGTTGGCATGACTTTGCCAATGCTGAACTAGTGGAGGCGACTTTTCTGAAAACAAGCCCAAGAGAGCCAGACTCGAGCGAACTAAATGGAAAGGTGCCGCAAAAAATATGAATGGCTCTTGACAGAGCAGCATGTTAAAAAAGCTCACTTTGCAAACTATGAAATAACAACTAGTGAAAAAAACAGAAACACAAGAACTTTTAACACAAAAGCGGATAAAATTTAAGGGATAATCAGAGTACAAACACGACAAGATTTCCTCGTCAATCCAACCACCGCCTCTCATTTCAATTAAGAAAACAAAAAAGACAGGCGGATGAGAAAAAAACGAATGCTGAAAAATCAAATTTGAAACGAGCCAACCCAACCTCCAAGTAGCTGCGGAACAGAAACCATAGTTTATAATTTAAAAGAGTCATGGGGAGATATGATTCATGTCTAGCCCATTAATCATAGAATAAAATTCAACTTAAAATCACACACAGAATTGTGAGGCTCAGCTTCTAATTTATCCTCTACATCCGCAGGAGAAGGGACTCAAATCTGCTAATAACAGAAGCCACAATGATGATTCACACGTCGAAGAATGCTCGTGAGCCCGTTGTCTAACTAGGCTCATTTCTCAAACCAAAAAGGAATCTCAAAACCCAAAGTTAGACCATACCTTAATTCATTATGTAATTTTGACATGCATGGCGCTGAAATATGACAGTCGTAATTATTTGGTTGCATCGTAATTATTTGGCAAAATGGTTTATAAGTCTTCATATTATGGGGCAAACTATGTCAGGCAACTGTAAGTTTGATAAGCTTCTGACATAATTATGAAGATGATTAGAGGCTATCATATATATTACGTGAGGATTTGCAAATTAATAAATTGAATTTGTAAGGAGCTTATAAAGAAGAGTTTTTGATGTTAATGAAATTTGGAAAGAATGAAATATAATTGGACTAGCATTGCAACTTGCTAGTACGAGTAATAAAATAATCATATAAGTAATTATTAACAGAAGAGCTTCAAGAAGATGTTGCATATCTAAAATGAATTAATTTAAGGAAAACATGGTATATGTATTAATAGTTGAAGATGTTTAGGAGTAATAAAATTAATTCTACAACGATAAAGTTCAATATCTAAGAATTGACATCAGGAGTAGGAAAAGCTTCCTTGATGTGCTTCATTGCATTATGATAATAGAGCAAACCACCAAGACTTTACATCGCGTCATCTAAAATTAAAAAGTATACAATTTGTTAGATGTAATTAAAAACACAAAAATATGCAAATATCATACATGTCATACCTACGAGCGTTCTGCAATTGATTCGCAATACTATTTCTTAACCTTGTCATTTCATTAACACCAACTCCTTCAACCATCTCAGGATCTATGTTAGATATTGCGATGATATTGTTCCGATTCCTTCTTGTAGTAAGAACATGCGCTTCTGGATATACATAACTCTCATCCTAATCACATACATCAAAATCAAGATCAGTGCGTGATGGATGTCTGCGAATGTAGCTATGCAACGCCATAGTAGCCACAATAATCAAAATTTGTCTTTTGAAAGAGTAATTTGGAATATCTCTCAGGATGACCCATTTCCTTTTCCACACGCCAAACTTCCTTTCTATTACACTGCGAAGCGACGAGTAAACTTGATTGAAAATCTCATGATTACCTTGGATTGGACGAGAACCCCGTCTGAAATCTTGTAAATGGTACCTAGTATCTGGATAAGGTTTTAAATATCCTCTTTGCATTGGATATCCAGCATCTACTAAGTAATATTTACCTACAAGATTATCGAACATTAGTTCTATATAGATTTAAAGTGCAACTAATTAAAACAAATTAAAATTGAGCATACCTGCTGGTGGGTGTGGAAAATTATTGTTGCGATCTGTTATTGCTCGATTAAAAATTAAACTATCATGGACAGAACCCTCCCACCCTGCCACAACAAATGCGAAACACATGTTGAGGTTGCAGACTGCCATAACATTTTGAGTGGTTGTGCCATGACGCCCAATATATGCAACCTGATCTTCAACTGGTACACGTGCATCTACATGGGTTCCATCAATAGCCCCAATACAATCCTTAAAATATGGCATATAGCGTTCATCTCTCCTTATATGTGATTGGGCATCCCTAAATTGCATAACAATAGGTTTTATAATCTCCATTGAGAGTCGAACAAGACTTTTGACACCCATAAAAAAATATCTGCATATAGTTTCAGTTGAATGCTGGAAACGCTCACTTGCTACACACATTGTCTCATTTTGTGATAAAATAATTAATGTAATCGCTAGAACTTCTCGTGCACAAGTTCTTCGAGATCCTGTCAATTCATGATTTTGAACAAGAGTTTGTAGTAGGTCGATAAAAATTTGTTGTGACATCCTAAATGTATCGTGAAACCTAATAGGATGACCAAAAAATAACTCTCCAAACCATTTATCACTTGTTTGAGTGGATGTCATACGTGGGATCTTATCATAAAGAATAAAGAAATCATGGACAATACAAACAGTTTTAATGTCATTGTTATAGTCTTGGATATACTGAGTGTATTCAACTGAGCTATTTGATGATTCATCTGACTCATTAATGGAGTAAGATTCACTGTCTTCACTCATTTTTTTGCTGATGAAATAATAACATAAGAATAATTATTACATGAAGAGAGTGACAAATGACATAAAATTAAATTGAAAGAGCACATACAATATATAATAAAAAAACAATTGTGTGACATGACACACATACAAAATAAAAAAAATTAATATCTCATCAACATGAATTAACTAAAGCAAGATGTGCTTTTAAAAGGAAACAAACATAGTTTTCTTGTAGCGTCTCTTAAGATAAGTGATCGTATAAACATAATGCTAAAGTGAATCCCATCAACATGAATTAATCATTCTAAACTCTTCATGTAACGTCTCTTAAGATACTCAACTTTTCTATCAACTAGGCAAAACATGAACGCCTCTCTTCCAGATTTGATGCGAATGAATTCCATTGCAAAGTCAAAGAAGTCGGGGTCATCATATATATCAGGAATTCTACAGATCTCCTCAACAGCTTCTTTGATTGTCACCGATATTGGTGGAGGTGGAACTGCTTGTCTAGATGCAACTAAATCATTAATGTGTGAAAGTAATAGTTGTTTGGTACCTTCACCACTACCTTTACGCTTGCGTGAAGTTTTTTTTGAAGATGATCCTAAGAATTTACTCGATGCTCACTACCGCCAGTGTCAACATTCATACTTGTTTGAGTTCTTGAGTTCACCACAATATTATCCTCTTCATCCGAATTTACTTGCTCTTCATCCAATTAAAAAAGAATTGTCGTCGAGCTTGACATGAATGCATTATCCCCAGTGGCCACGACTTGACTGAACATTTTTTCTAATTTTGCATCCATGTCAGGAGCTATTCCAGAATAGCAAAATTTTTTGACATTTTGATTGGCCTAAAAAATAATAAATACTATAACAAAAAAATATAAATTGCAAAATATCTCATTATCTAAGAATTTAAACATGTGATATATTATAATAACCTTTATTTTCTCGTCCCACCACTCGTCTGAGGCATCAATAGTTTTTTTACAGGATTCCAACCAAGCCCAGTTTCACCAGTTTAAGTTCTCTCCACAACTTCCACTCCTTCTTCAGTTGATCCCATTTATTTTTTAGTTGAGTTCGATCAAATTGTTTCCCTGAGCGCTCTTGAAAATGCAATATTATGTTGTTCCAACCTTGTTTGCTAAAGTGAGTAGTCGGACGATTACCTAGCTCAATTTCTTTAATACATATGTCGCAAAATAGTAAAACATCTGCTGATTCCCATGAAGCTGATATTCCTCTTTCTCTTCGATTAGACATCTAAAGAAAGTAACACAAAAATAATCATGCATTTGTAATTTTGATTTAAAATCATTATTTGTAAAGATTAGAGAGTTATTGACTATTATACCAATATCCAAGTAAAAAAAACTGAAACCCCTAATCAGGAATGCAGTTAGGCTAATTAAACCCCAAAATTGAGTGTGAATGTAGATGTAATCATATTTGAGAAATCAAAAATGAAATTTGGAAATTAAATTTGAAACCAATCAGATACTAAAAATCTCTAAATTGAAATGGAAATCCAAAACGAAGTCGAGAGTGGATTGTTTAAACGAATTCAGGTAGGAAATCTTAAATGTTTGATTGAAAATGAAGCCGTGCAAATCTGGAAATCCGAACCGGAAATGTGAAAGATCTCCATAGGTGTTTTTGATATAAATCCTATATGAGATTTTAGGGTTACAGAGTTCTCTACTGGGATGAAATCTGAAAGGATGAGAATGTCAAAGAGGTGAAGAAGTCATATTACCGATAATTTATAAAAGGCGAAAGTCCGATCTGGCAGAAATGCTGGAGATTTCCTCTTCGACACCGTACTGTATTGAGCTTACCAGTTCGTGAAACCCGTTCACCCCTTGAGCTCGCCGATCTGCAACATAGAGGAGGCGAGAGCAATGTGCGAGGAATAAACAGAAGATAGAAGAAGGGGGGAGGTGTTACCGGAGGAGATGCGCGATCTCTACCTGCAGTGGAGGACAAGGCTTGCCGGCGGATTGAGGGAGTAGTGTTGTCGGAGAAGAATAGTCGGCGGTGGCCTATCGCCGGAGAAGGAGGTCTGCGGGATCGAAAAAGCAGGGAGGCTGCGGGATCGAGAATGCAGGGAAGCTGCGGGATTGGGAAGTCGGCGGAGCTGCACAACGGAGAGGAAGCAATGCAAAAACTTTTTTAGGGATTGCTGGCCTTCACCGCGCGTATATGGCTGCGACCTCGGCTAAAAATTACGGCTCAAAAATGGCGAAAATCTGTGATTTCCAGCGGATGAGTTTGTCACTAGTTGTTTGCCAAACGACCTAAATTATTAATGTTGCGTTTTTTAAAGCTGGACCGGGAGAAATAAGCTCTACCAGACGAACCCGTAGTTTGGGGGACTTATTCTCATCGGTCAAACGGTCATGACGGCATGAACCGAACCATAATTAAGATCTCCTCAAACGGAGCCTTAGGCTGCGTTTGACGCAGCTTACCACAACTTATTTGCTCTTGTGAGGTTGGACAAAAACTTCATTGTCATATAATGTATGTTTGGTATGACAAATGTTACAAAAAAAACAAATTTGAGACAAAAAATTTTGTCACGACAATGACAAAAACCTCACCGGAGCAAATAAGCTGCGCCAATCGCAGCCCTAGTCTTTTATAATAAAGTGAGGTAATAAACTATATAAAAATTACACCACAAAATTCCAAAGCCTAAATTAGGGATGAGAAATTCAATTAAATATTCATATTTGGGAATATGCAACTTTAAAAGAAACAAAAACAAATTTTAAATAAATTAATAATTAATTTGTAATTAGTGAAGTGAGCTAATTAAACATTTGTAAGGGAAAAAAAAGAACATGAGATAGCAAGCAAACTAATACCCAACATAGTGCTCAAATATTCTCCCATTCATCTCTTTCCAAAAGCGCAAGAAAATAGTAGGAACAACTAAGTCACGAATAAAGCTCACTGTTTTGGATCTACTAAAATCATGAACCGAACCGCTAATGTAAAGATCCTTCAAATTAAAATTAAACTCTTATTTATGCTGCGTTTGGCGGGACTTATTTGCTCCGGTGAGGTTGGACAAAATCGTCGTTGTATGTTTGGTATGACAAATGTTACTACCCATACCAAAAAAAAAGTAGTTTGGGGCATATGATTTTGTACGACAATGACATTTTTGTCCAACCTCATCGGAGCAAATAAGCCGTGATAAGCCGCTCCATACGTAACCTTAGTTTGATCGTTTCTGATTTTGGTTTAACAAGAACCAAAATCAAACCAGTCACAAACGGTTTAGTCTTGTTCTATGCGATTCAATTTGGTTGAATTCAGTTCATGATTTTTTAAGTCTAAACATGTTAAAATTATTCTAATATAGATTTGCATGTAATAATATTTGATTTGACGCACTAAATAGAAAATGAATAAGTAACATTGTATGATTACAATAAATTTAATGCCAAAAAATAATCAACATAAACATGATCATTAGCATAATGAACAATAAGTAATAATGTAATGCTCGATGCTAAAAAACAGTCGTTTTACCGAAATAATTAAGGAATAACAAACATTAATATGCACAAAGTATATAATATAATCAACAACAAAATTAGATAACCACCAAATATCATTTTTGTATATTTATGAGGTTCATCATTAAGTAGGGTTGCAATTGGAAGGCGCTACAATGAGATGACTGATATAAACATGATTGTAAAGATAAATATATAATACTAATAATAATAATAATAATAATAATAATAAGGAATATATATTATAAATAATAATAAACAGATATTGTTCGATTCTATTTAGGTCCGGTTCAGAGCGGGTCTAAAAATTATGAAACTGCTCAAGATATTTATGATGCCATTTCGGTTCCGGTTCTGGTCCAAATAATAAAATGAAAGAACCGCACTCAGATCATTGTTGTTTACGGTTCCAAAATTTAAACCGGAACCTGAATAATTCGCGAATGGTTCAATCCGGTTTTGTGTGATTCCGGTTCGGTTCTGGTTCGATTTACGATTTTCGGTTTTAAGTGACATCTCTAGTCCTAATGGTTCTTGATATTATTTATTCTATAAAATGTTCATCTAGAGTGGATGCAAGCCTAGCATCAACCCTAATAGGCTAATAAGAATATCATAAAACAGTTCCGCTATGCAAAGGGCGCACAATTATGCCATTAGCGAGCTCAACGTTTATAATTTTTTTAGCACGGAACCTAGACCTAAATTTATCTCTTCTGACTGTACAACATTGAGAATCACATAAATAGTGGTCGTATATATACCGTAAAAAGTGAGTAGAAAAATCATATGCAATATCAACAACGTGACAGAGCATCAGGACACAAACTTATATGCGAGACATAGCCAGTTAGCCAGTCAGACAGGTAGGTCTGGATTGGGCACAAACTTATAGCTATCTGGATTGGGCGGCCTTCGGGCCGCCTAAGTCCAAGTGGCCCTTCCTCCGCAAGGGCGGTCATGCCATGGCCGGGCGGCCCCTTGGCCGGCCGGCCGAGTGCCTCCATCGAGTGGTTTCCTTGCCGGCCGGATCTCGCGTAACCACACACTATTTCTGTTAATCGCCCTCGTAACCTCCCGTAGTGGGGGGAGTGTGTAGCCAAAAATAGAAATATTATGCGTTTTATATAATATTTATAAATATGTGTGTGCGTCCCAACCTATGTTAATTTGGTCTACAATTATTAAATTGGGTGATTATGATTTGCGGATAGCAGCGTAACCACCATAACCACCATTGAGACCTATAAATATGGCCCAGGATCCTCGTTCATTCAGATCCTCTTCTCCGCCCGGAAAATCCTCTTAGGATTTTCTCTCTCTTCTCTTACGGATTTTCTCTCTCCCCCTCCTTCGAATTTACTCTCTCCTCCTACGGATTTTCTCTCCTCCTATGGATCTTCTCTCTCCAACTTTTCCCCTCTTCCTTGCACGCTCCCATGCACGCCTCTTCTTTGCGTGCTCCCGCATGCGCCTATTCCTTGCGCGCTCCCGCACACACTTCCTTGCGCCCTCCCGCACGTGCCTCTTCCTTGCTCTCTCTCTCGTGCACACCTCTTCCTTGCGTTCTGCCACACACGCCATTTCCTTGAGCGCTCCATGCGCTCTTCACCAGCAAACGCTCCACGCACTCTCCCTAGCTAGAGCTCCGCGCGCGCTCCTCCAGCAAACACTCTGCACGCTCTCCTCCTTCAAGACCACTCCAAGTGTCTCTGCGCGCTCTGCCATCAAGTCCGCTCTAAATGTGCCTTTGTGCGTTCTGCCGTCAAGAATGCTCCAAGTGTGCCTCTGCGCGCTCTGCCGTAAAGTACGCTCGAAGCGCGCCTCTATGCGTTCTGCTGTCAAGTCTACTTCAAGCACGCCTTCGTGTGCTCTGCCGTCAAGTTTGCTCCAAACGCTCCTCCGTATGCACCACTCTCAAAACCACCGTAAGTGCTCAACGCCCTCAGCTCAGTAACAATCTCACCAAGAGACAACAAGCCAGTAATTCCAGTCTCCTCTAAGCACAACAGGAGAATCCACAAAGGATAGGATGCGCCAAGTGCGCCACCCGAGCTTCTAAGCCCCAGACATCAGAACAAGTGCAACAAGTTGCTCCCGTTTCCAAGAACCAGTAGAGGATTTCAAGGTGCATCTAGCGTATTGCTCCAAACAATTCTCGAAGAAATACTTAGTTTCGCAAGTGGTGGCCTGTCACCCTCCGAGCTCTTCCCTCTTCTCTCTCTCCTAATTATAACGAGGAGCACTCTGTTGCCCTCGCTTCTCTCAAAAGCTTTGTAACATGACGACGAATAGTGGATGTTTGGACGTCATAGATCCAGTCACGTGGTTTTTCACATCTTTCCGGGATTTTCCACGTTAAAAAAATTTCCTCGTCAGCTTTTTATTTTCAGTGACAGTTTGAGCGCTCGACTGCTCCCGGACTAAGACTATGCAATTTAGTCTGGTCAACCAGGAAGGTTGAGTTGGCCACAATAGTTTGACGCCAACTATGAGAAACAAAGTTCCATCAAACTCGAAGAAGGTCCTGAAGACAGTATCCTATGCACAACGATACTCGTGATTAACAGTGATAGAGTAGAAGCACTCACATAACCCTGGGATCTGCCCGAAAAGGACTTGGTAATGTCGACCCCTCTCATTCTCTGGTTAATGCACTTCAGCAAGAGGAGACCATTATCACACCGAATAACGTGCTCACCAGGAAAATCACCCGTATAGAAGAGCAACATGATAAAGTACTTACGCTCCTCAGAAATCCGGAGGCAACTCAAGCACCCGTCATGCCACCCGCACCAGTCAATAAGCCTCCTTCACTTCCAGTTCCCGCCGCAGATAGCCATCAAGAAGATTACTCTGAGGAATATTCAGTAGCAGCAAGCACTTCACACATCGCTTATTGGCTTAAAGATGCTTCAGCCAGTCAGCAACAACAACATCAACAGACGGGTGCCCCCAAGAATCCTGCAGAAAGACCAATCAGGGATGAAATTAGAGAACTCATTGCAGAAGAATACGACCAGGTTGGCCGAGATGCAACATATCTGCACCGCCCCGCCGGGAAAGGCTCTCCACTAGCACCCAAAGTTCTGGTGCACTCAATCTCGCACAGTTTCAAGCTCCAAAAAATTGAGGCATTTGATGGAACAGACGACCCATCAAAACATGTCCACCATTTCTCCAACATCATGAGGCTCAACAATGCCCCCGATCAGCTGTTGTGCCAAGTATTTCCAACTACTTTGAAGGGACAAACCCGGACCTAGTTCAGCTCTCTGAAGTAAGGAGGAATCGACAACTTTCTAAATTTATCTCAACTTTTTGTTCATCGCAAACTGGAAGGTGGTTCGGGACCCCTCACACCTTTCTGGGATCCGACAAAGTGAAGGGGAAACTCTTAAAGATTTCTTTCATTGTTTCACCACCGAGGCACGACAAATCCCAGGCGTCAACCCAGAACTCTTGCGAGCCTTTTTCTTAGGAGGACTCCGCCCTGTAAGCTTATACTTAACATTAATGAGAGAAATAGTACCAAGTTACCCTGAGCTGGTACGACGGGTCGAAGTACAGATTGTTGCTAACGAAGCAATCGAGACACACCGATGATAATTTGATAGAGACCTGAAAAGAAGGGAGAGAGAGACTTCACCAGTCTTAGGAAAGAACGATTACTGTCACGACATCCCACAACTTCGACAACACCAGAGATACTCGCCCCTCAATACTTCCAGAACCAACAAACTTTATGCAATTCATGGCAACAATACATTCCACAAGCCTAGTCCCCTCGCTAGGAATGTGGGGGACCAGACAAAGTACTGTGAGTTCCACCATGGATGAGGGTATGACTCAAAAATTGCTCCAAGCTAAGGATGAAATCAAGTGTCTCGTCGAACAAGGATCACTGGGAAAATTCTTACGAAGTCAGACACTGAATCGGCCAGCAGGAGATCAACCAGCAACTCACCAAGAAGGACTGGGGGCAAAGCCTAAGGCAATCATCCTAGGAGAAAACTCCATACCTAACAGCGAGGCTCTAACCGCACCACCGACATGTTTTACCAACCTTATTTTTCTATGTATGCTTTGTGTAAATTACCACTATGACTCTAATAGTTTTTAAAGTTTGTTCATTTCAGGCCTGCATAGGGCAAACATCGTCTGCGCTATCAGAACTACGTACTCAATTCGCTCAAATAGAAGGGAGATCGTTTACATTAACAACACCTGCCTTTGGGCAGCGCACTCATTAACAACACAGGCCTCCGGGTAGCACGCTCATTAACAGCACATGCCTCCAAGCAGCACACTCATTAACAACGCCTGCCTATGGGAAGCACGCTCATTAACATCACCTGCCTCTGGGAAGCGCACTCATGAACAGTGTTGAAACCGAAATTCGGTCTCCTGTGGAGTTCGACCCTTGGGGAAGGAGTGACCGCTCACCTACTACCCTCAAGCGAATGATCTAGGCACAAGACTAGGAACACAAGGGACAGACCCAAGGTCTCAGCGTGGAGGACCCGCCGCATACCCGGAAGACTAACAAACTCTTACCCTCCCAAGCCAAGAGCTGAGCTAAGGCACCTTCAGAGGGCTCTCTTGGCCGACCGGAACATATGAGGAGGATCTCAAGATCCACTCCCTGGCCTTCTCCCTGAGGGTGATAGCGAAGAGTCGGCATTTGAATCTGTCCGACATCTGACGGATGGAGACTACGTCTTCGAACCATTGAACATGCTGGACCGGGTCTCCCTTCCCGGTGTAATAGGACATCTCGGGTTCCCTGAAACCATCTGGAACTGGAGCTGAAGAGACCAACTCGCTGAAGGGGCTGCCTCCCCCTGCTGGGCGAGATGGTGGATCTCGCGAGCCGAGCTCGCCGAACCGGCCTCGGATTGCCGAGTCGGGGAAGAGCTCGCGCCCGGGGAGCTCGCACCCACGGCCTTCCTCGGCCACTTCCTTCCCAGCTCGCCTGCCGGGGGCATCCTCGCCCAAAGAAGGGGCGGCCGCGATCTGGGCTACTGGAGTCGAGCACTCGGCCCGCGTGCCGAGTGCGAACTTGACGAGGCTCAGCACCTCGTTCCTGAAGTCTTCAAGCATCCCCACCGTGGCGAGAGGCGGGGGGGGGGGGGGGGGGGCGAGTTCGGCCTGTCAGATCCCTGTCCCATCATCGAACTTCCTGAAGCTTTTCTGCACTGACCACGCTCACCGCACCAAAATGTTGAAACCGATTCCTCAGACTCCTATAGAGCTCGCCCTCGGGGAAGGGGTGGTCTCGTGCCTACTTCACTCCTACAAGCAAAACGACAAAGCAGACAAGGAAAGACCGAGCCAAGGGCTCAGCGGGGAGGTCCCACCATAAACCCGGAAGATCTTAGAGCTCTTCCCCCCCTTAGCCAGAAGCCGAGCTAAGGTACCCTCAGAAAGCACTTGAGATCTGGGGCAGGAAAACACAGGAAGCATGCATTATGGGGTACCCCTTGGGTCCTATTTATAGTTTTTGGAATCTGGACTGCCAATAACCAAAAGAGCTGACCTGAAATTACCAGAAAACCCTTGGTTGGGCCTGCCAACAGCCAAACTCCGCTGTTTTGAAGGGCTATAGGCAGACCAGCGGGGGCAAAACAGTAAAAAGTACCTCGTTCATCTAGGCGAGCTGGGGAGCTTGGTCATCTCGGCAGGTCTTGCTCGTCCACTGTTGCCGAGTTCCACTGCGAGGACGCGAGCTGGGACTAGCTCGGTGAATGCCGAGCTCGGGGTCGACGAATACTGATCTCCGGTCGACGATTGCCGAGCCCGGGCTCGGCTTCTCTACTGCCAAGCTCGCCTACTGCCTTCAGCCCGATCTGTCTGGTCCCTGGCGGCCTTACTCGTCGGACACGGTGTTGTACAAACAGCACCTGCCTTTGGGCAGCACACACATTAACAACACCTGACTCCAGGCAACACGCTTATTAATAACACCTACCTTCAAGCAGCGTATTCATGAACAACACCTGTCTTCAGGCAGCGTGCTCACCAACAACACCTGCCTCTAAACAGCGCGCTCATCAACAACACCTGTCTCCAAGCAGCGCGCTCATTAACAACACTTTCCTCCGGGCAGCGCGCTCATTAGTGTTGGATCTTACGACGCCCTTAGAGGTGGTGAATAAGGGAAAATAAAAACTTTTTATAAACGAAAAACTTATGGAATAAAATAACACAAAGGTTAAAAAGATATTTTTCACAACCCAAAAAATATTCCAGACACTCAGAAATTTAATGAATAAGAATACAAAATTTTATTTCTTAGGTAATGGAAAAACATAAACAAAGATTTCAATGGAGCTTGAAATCAAGGCTATAAATGGAAAAAAAATATCTTTTGTATTTTCACTGGTTCTTCTCTCAAGGACCGGTAGGCTAAAGCCTATCTCTCCCTAGATATAACTACTAGCCTCCCCTTAAATCACTCCACGACCGAGTCGTTGCACACACGACGGCGATTTCCCCCTAAGCCACCCACGAACCTAGTCGCCACTCACAAGGCAATGATTTCTCTAACAAATACAAGAACGAAAAGAAATAACACAATAGAAATCTGAATGAAAACTCCCTATGGTGTAGAGCACTTGAAGAAGATGATGAACACTTGCAAAGATCACCTGAATTATAATGAACAAATTGAACGACCTCTTCTTCACCCTTCAACTTAATTACACACTTGAGAGTTTTTCTGGTTCCATGGAGTTTTCAGGTAGGGAAATCTAAACACAAATGCTCTAGGAGTTGTGTGTCCCAAAAGGCACAAAAAATTGCCTTTTTATGCAATCTGAGCTATCGCCCAGCGATACCACGATATCGCTTGCGCAATATCACCTCGGCCTGCCACGTGGCCCACTCTGCTATAACCATGTCAAAATGGTGGTGATCATGCTAGATCATGTGTTATCGCCCCGCGATAGCCAGATATCACCTGGTGATATCAGTGTATAATGCATTGCACTGGAACCGTTAAGAACATGGCTTAAGTCATCAAGTTGTTATTGCCCAGCGATAGATACCTATTGCCGGCGATATCTCCCGTCTTTGAAAATTCCACAACTCAATGTCTCTTTTAAATAATCATAGTTTACTTGGAGATATCTGCACACCATAAACACAGAATAATCAAATACACACGGGATTTTGAAAGTCTTTAGTTTCAAGAGTAGATAAACCTTAAGGGGGGTGAATAGGTTTAGGGTCTTTTTATAATTCCTTTTTAACTTTTCATGGTTTACTATGTTGTGTGTTTTAGTTTATAGTTTAGCTTTCAAGAACACAACCAGCATACAAGTATTTTATAGTGGTTCCCTGGAGTATAAGTACATCCACTATCCCTCCCACCTTTCTAATAGATTGTTAGACAAGGCCAACTTCTCCAAACTCGGCTCAATGAGTTTACAACACAAATCCCTCAGGATTTATAAGACTCCTCCAAGTCCTGCACTCAGGCCCAAGGCCCTACACTCAGAGAAATATTCTCCTATAACTCAGGCACACAACCCTTCCTCAGATCCACATGATCCTACCCTAGAGAGAAACTCTCTTTCATCTCAGGCACACAACCCTACCTCAGATCTATAGGAGGATCCTACAACTCAGATTCACTATAGGAATCCTACAACTCAGGCTCAAAAGCCCTACAACTCAGATCTTCTAAAAGATCCTATCGTTGGAATTTTGTTTGTTGATGATGTAGAACACCAGAGAAATGATCTCTGTGTCTTCCTCTTTCTGAACTGAGAAACATCAGTCTGCCTCCTTCACAGCTCCAAGAATATATCTTCAAGATTAGGCCTGCTGGAACCGTGAAGTCACTGCAATAAGAGCTTGCTATATTAATTCTTCTACCTTAGAGAGAAAGCTCTCTGAACTTGTGTTGAAGATGAGTATGTCAAAAACTAACTTCTTGAACTTCTAGTTAGAACATAAAGAGCAAGTCCTTCAACTTCTGTAACTTGGTCGAGAGGAGGACGATGAAGTTCTATAAATTCCAAAAAGTTAATTTCTTCTTCCTTGATCTCTCCTTTTTCTATTTCGCTGTCCAACGACTCTTTGAGTAGTGGGACCACCAAGTGTTGATGCTGCAATAATTCTTTTGCATCAAGTGCAGTACAATAGGTAAGCAGTGCCATTTGTCCTCTACTTTTTAGTTCCCGCAACATTTTGAATTGTTGCTGACGTCATCATGACACGTCACATGTAGACTTAGATAAATTCACAATTCTACATAGGCGTCGAGTGAAGCCTAGTCACTCAGCACCAAAACACTTAGACAGATTTATACATCTTCAGGCATTGAGTGATCATTCATCACTCAATGAATATTGACTCTTGCAGTCTAACTGAGTAGGCGTTGAGTGATCCTTCATCACTCAACGCATTTGGACTTAGTTTATTTTCTCTGTATGGAGAATTTAAGTGAGTTATCTTTACTCAACGCTTTCTGTCTTTGCCTGTTTTGTTGAAGAGACGTTGAGTGAATGACCTTTTTTCCATAGTTAGTTTATTTTCTCTGTATGGAGAAAATCTCTTGAATGGGTGTTGAGTGAGTTGACATCACCCAACACTTCTGTCCTTAGATGAAATTCTGTATCAACCAATTCTGCAACTCTGACCAAACTATGATCTATCGATGCTTTCTCTGCATGGCGTTGAGTGAATTGCCTTCACTTAATGATTCTGGACTTAACCAGATTTCTTGGCAGATTCTGTGTGGCTTTGACTGTTTGAGCTTTACTCAATGCTTCTGTCTCTGGGAGTTGAGTGATCTACCTTCACTCAATGCTTCTAGACTTAACCAAATTTATGCCTTGACAATGCTAAGGCTTTGATTGTCTAGTCTTTACTCAATGCTTAAGGCCATCTGGTGTTGAGTGAACTATCTTCACTCAACACAGTTAGAATTAAACAATTCCAGCCTTATCAGTGTAACAATCCAAAATTTTGAAGCAGGAAATTTTTGGGTAACACGGTCTGGGACACGGGCGTGTCCCAGGGCGTGTCAGCTGACACGGCCTGCGACACGGGCGTGTCACAGGGCATGTCGAGGTTGTGTCGACGATCGGCCTTGGTGTCGAAGAATTTCTTCTCATTTTTCCTTGGCCTTGATCTTTCTTCAAGTTAAGAGAGAAAGAGAGAGAGAAAGAAGGAGGAAGAAAGGGAAGGGCTGCTGCTGGTGGTGCTGTCGGTCACCGACGAGAGTTCCGAAGCCGGCATTGCGAAGGAAACGCTCTTGCGAGTCTTTCAAGACAGCTTTAAGGTCATGGCACCGAAGCGGTCGTCAAGGGTAACGACTTTTCTTCCTAGCCATGTGAAGGCTTCCGTTTAGCATATCTTGTGATTTCCCCCACCAAGAGGTGGCTGATTTTGGGAATCTTTGGGTGGATATTTGACATCCCCTTTGTTAGCATATAGATCCGGAAATGGAGTACGGAATAGGCATGTTGTGTGAAGCCCATCTGGACAGGTTGGTCTGGATTGGTGATGTTGCATACGCACCGGAGAAGACTCCGTGATAACGTGTAGTTTAAGGAGTCTACGGGTTATGCCTGCGAAAAGGAGTAGCAGGAAGTACTAGGGTGGTAGCCTAGGAAAAATAGCCATGTGATGTTTTTGGGTAACATGGCCTGGGACACGGGCGTGTCCCAGGGCGTGTCAGCTGACACGGCCTGCGACACGGGCGTGTCACAGGGCGTGTCGAGGTTGTGTCGACGATCGGCCTTGGTGTCGACGATTTTTCGCTCGACGATGTGTCGAGAGGAGACACACGGCCCAGGACACGGGCTTGTCCAAGGCCGTGTCGTGTGCTCGACGATTGTTACTCGACGATCGTCGAGTGTCGAGACGTGAGTGTCGAGTGTCGAGAGGTTGAACACGGCCTGTGACACGGGCGTGTCACAGGGCATGTCAAATCGGGTTGACGGACTCAGCCCGACGAAGGATTTCAACAGGGCGTGTCTTTGTGCCGTGTCTGGGCACACGGCCTGGGACACGGGCGTGTCACAGGCCGTGTGAAGTCTCGTGATGTTTTGGGATTTTTTTCGCCCAGGCACACGGCCACAGACACGGGCGTGTCTGAAGGCGTGTTAGTGACACGGCCCATGACACGGGCGTGTCCCATGGGCATGTCATTGGTTTGGATAAGTCGGTTGACCACCGCTTGAGGCACACGGCCTAGGACACGGCCGTGTCACAGGCCGTGTCAGGTCAAATTTAGCTTTTCTGGCAGGTTTGTGGCCGTCCATTTCTTCAGCTAGGATCCAAGGGCTGAAACAACTTTCCTCTGTTCCTAAAGGCCGAAACTGAGAATTTCTTCTCATATTTCTTTGGCCTTGATCTTTCTTCAAGTTAAGAGAGAAAGAGAGAGAGAAAGAAGGAGGAAGAAAGGGAAGGGCTGCTGCTGGTGGTGCTGTCGGTCACCGACGAGAGTTCCGAAGCCGGCGTTGCGGAGGAAACGCTCTTGCGAGTCTTTCAAGCCAGCTTTGAGGTCATGGCACCGAAGCGGTCGTCAAGGGTAACGACTTTTCTTCCTAGCCATGTGAAGGCTTCCGTTTAGCATATCTTGTGATTTCCCCCACCAAGAGGTGGCTGATTTTGGGAATCTTTGGGTGGATGTTTGACATCCCCTTTGTTAGCATATAGATCCGGAAATGGAGTACGGAACAGGCATGCTGTGTGAAGCCCATCTGGATAGGTTGGTCTGGATTGGTGATGTTGCATACGCACCGGAGAAGTCTCCGTGATAACGTGTAGTTTAAGGAGTCTACGGGTTATGCCTGCGAAAAGGAGTAGCAGGAAGTACTAGGGTGGTAGCCCAGGAAAAATAGCCATGTGATGTTTTTGGGTCCAACCTGTGAATGAGGCACAGGAAGTACTGGTGTGACCAGGAAAGGCCCTTTGTAATGCTTGATGTCGTAGGGTGTCCACCTGTGAAGCGAGTAACAGGAAGTACTGGCATGATAGCCAGGAAAGACCCCTGACATTTGTGCTTGTGCGGTGTCCACCTGTGGAGAGAGTCACAGGAAGTACTGGGAGGCCCAGGAAAGACCCGCTGTTGTGCTAAGAAAATGCGTATAGCAAAATGCCCAGGCTTGAATGCCAAGAACAGGATTGGTGAGATCGACCCACGCCTTTAATATAGCCATGAGTACGCGGTACTCGGAGAAGGCAAGGCGATTTGAGCAATGGGGGTGGAGGATCCGACCTGCGCTATGTCCGTCCGACGTGAGACCAAAAGGTGCGGTCTGTTGGAGCGCATAGCAAGAGTATTCGGCCTGCGCGCCATGACACAATAGGGGGCTACGGGCCATCCCGGTATAGGAAGACTAACTCCGGCTGCACGCCATGGAGTAAATGCTCAAGAGATTTACCGTTGGGTTGTGACCCGAATACGGTGGTGGGCAAGAGCTTTGCCAGAACACCAAGAATGTGCCCTGAGTGCACGAACCGTTGGGCCGGGTGGCGAACGGTTGTGATGGCTTGTGTGCGTGAAAGCACATTTTGATGACATATTGCCATACTTGTGATATTCATATGCTTGCAGGGAAGAATACCGCTGCCCCGAGAGAAGGGGTAGAGTCGTTATAATTTGGTCAGCTGAACGCTGACCGTTGCTTTTGTTTGCCACCGTTGGGTGGATTGTCCCTGTACAGGTGCTGGAGAGCCGAGCGGGACGCATAGAGGTTGATGTACCTGCTGTTGTTGCTGCTACTATTGTGAGCCCTCGAAGGCTCTATGTTATGTTGTGTGTTTTCTTTTCGTGTGGCCGGCCTGCGCGCCAATTGTTTTAGGCCACTGTGTGAAAGCCATGTAAAAGCCATAAGGCCAACTCTTTGTACTTGTTGTAAGACATTCCTATCTTGTATAAAATATGGAGTTTTCTGTTTGGACATTCATGAGGAGTTCCAGTTGTAGTCTAGGCTTCCGCTAGAATGATTTGTGATAGGTGCGATGCGCTACTCTGGTATCATCCTGTACCTTCACCGCCTGTTTTGTGATATATACTGTGGGGCCCCGGCCGGACCTTCTAGAATATACCATATGAACGGATGGGGTTGTTACAATCAGCATACCGCCTTTTGTCCTCCTGTCAATGTCACTTGGATAACATATCTAATTAAAGTAACAAGGAGCCCCCTGTATTCATAGAACTTATAGCATGCATCAGATATAAATATATGTATATCATTGTCCGGTAGACCATCTTCAAATCTGGGACATTGTGATCAATGAATCCAACAATCTCCCCCTATTTGAAGAAGTCAAAATCTTAAACAATGATATACACTAATATATATGCAACAGATATAACATTTCAAAAAATTGAGAATAATTATATGCAACCAGAAATGATTTTCATTAATAGAAGCATTAGTGTTTTGGTAGTGTGCATAAGACAAAATACAATTCCTGCAACCCTAAAGTAAAACAAGAAACATTTTTAAGTTTCAGGTTCTCTTATGACTATGCCCCTGCTAGGCTTCTTGGCAGCTTTTGCTTTGTCTCCTTCCTTTTCCATTTGCCTCTCAAAATAGATATATGGCTTTGGGAAGTACATGTTTGGCTCTGTAGCATCTAGAAATAGTTTGCCTAACCTCTTATCCATTCTGAACTTCCTTCTGTCCTCTTCATTCTTCTCAAGCTTGGCCCATTCTAGGGAGCTGTATAGCTTTACCCTATCAGTTTTCTTGGATTTGACTTGGTCCCAAGGAGACATAATGATACTCCTTGTACCTTTTCTTGCTCAACTTGACATCTTCATCTTCCTCAGCCAAGGACTTACCTTTAGCTCTCATCATTTGGTCAACAATGAGGCTGAATGTAGGAATTATAGTTACTGTAGAAGGTTCAGCCCACTGTGCATCATCTTAAATATCATACTGCTGAGTATCCTACTGCTTTGCATATTGATCATTCTATTGAGTACCATATTGATTCCCATCTTACAGTGCTTGATTAATCTAGTCAGGAAAAGCAGTGATATTATCATAAGTTATCTGTTCAAGACCAAAGGATCCCCTAATCACATTTATGTACCAAACTGCATTTTCGGCATTAGTCCTGATCACTTCCTTCTCCGATTTTTTGACTTCTTCAGATACATCTTTTATCAGGGAGGTGCAAGCCTTTCTCAACTGTCCATCCAGATGGTCAATACCAAGGGTGACATAGTTCTTGACTTTGAGTAAATGATCATCTAGAACTTGAGCACAAGCATCTATCCTTCTTTCAAGAAAATTTTTGTGTATGTCCATCAACTCCTTCTATGCATTGTGGATTGCTAGCATGTTATTGGTAGTGATAGTCTGATTTTCCACAACACTAGTCTGAATATTGCTGATTTCAACAAGCTTTCTCTCAGTAAAAGTAACTGTAGGTGCAGCCCTATGGAAGAATTTGACAGTCTGGGGATTCAACAAATTAACTTCAAATCTTATAGATTTAATCTCTGCTGTCAGATTAATTGAGCCAGGAAGATTCCTGACATTTAATCAGCTGAATTTGATGTTCCTTCATCACGGTCTTATTGTTGCACTGGCCTGAGATCTTCTCTTGCATCTAAGTTAGCCTTTTCAAACTCTGAAGAACTTTGATTGGCATTGTTATGATCAGCAACATTCCCTTCCTCAGACTCAGAGGAGTCAATGTCATAGACTGTACATTGAGCAGGAAGCTTAGTGTGAATCTCACACTCAAACTCTGTAATGTCAATAAGGACATTCAGATCTTTAGCAAGATTTCTTTCTGTTTCTTTCTCCTTCTCAGTAGGAGTCTGATCAGTCTCATCTAAGAACTGGTTTTGCTCCCCCTCAGCCAATGCATCTTCCATGACTTGCTCAAGGAGTTTCTACCCCTCACTTTGAGGACTTTATCCACCATGGAGATCTTCATCTGTAGGTGCAACTTCTTTTTCAATAGGAGCAGGAGACTTGGAGGACTCCCCCTCCACCTCTGCAGAGTTCTTGTTGATAATCTCTTCAGTAACCCTTTCAGTAACCTTAACTGGAGTTATATCCATAGCATCTTCAACAACCATTTCTTCAAACTGAGTTCTGCTTACTTGAATCATTGTTGCAGGTCTAGAGGAAAATGATACTTGAGCACTTATGTCTCTCTTGGTCTCTTCAATAGACTGATAAAGCTATGGATCATGAGGCTCTTCCTCACTCTGTTTAGATGAACTGTTGCTAGTACCGTCTTCTGGAATTTTCATTTCCTTCTTCTTCTTCTTCTTTTCAACTGATTGTTGGTGTGGTTGCAGAACCCTTTCCCATCTATCCAGAATTTTTGAGTCCATCCTTCTCATATGATGGATTTTAGTTTCTAGCCTTACATTAAGGATCCCTGGAACACAGTTTTACAGAAACAAAGACAGAATTCTACACAGGTTTGGCTCTGGGATACACTTTACAATTATGTCAAATAGAACTCTTTCTCAATCTATCTTTTTGGATAGAATAATCCTTTCCATCAACTCTAACATTCTCTTGGATATCTTGTCATGGGAGCCAGATTTGCATAGCAGTGCCTTTCCAATGACATCTGTAAGGAATTTTCCTTTCAGATTTAGTTCCTTCCTCAAAATCGATCTCGTGGTGTGCTTTGAGAGTCCACACCACTTTAGGACAGCCTTGACATCTGTTTGATCCATTTCATCTTCTTCATCTGACACTCTGAACTTTGGTAGTTGTAGTGCCTTGCTCAGTCTCTTGGGGGTAATTTTAACTTTGTTTCTACTAATTAAGGCCTTGAGTTTTGTGGATGACGAGAAGACCTATGCATTTACGTATAGCTCCAATACTTCTCTCTTCCAAAGAAGACTGGGCTCGGAAAGAACATACTCTAGGTCAGTGACCTGTAGTAGATGGAGAACTAGATGTACTTCCTCTAGTGCATCGTTGAATCCATTTTTGACCAGCTCAGAACCTTCGAACAGGAAATCCAATCTCTTTGGTGCCATTTCTGCTGGAGTTGCTGTAGATTTTTCGAGCTCTCGCCGCTTCGTCGGAAGGGGTGGAGAAAGGGCAAGGAACAATGTATTTTGTTTTGCGCACACAACCGTCTAATTATAGTTATTTTTATTTTAGAAGATGGAGAGGCGCGTACTTGTTTATGATCAAGAATACGATCAACTACTGGAATTGATCCTGATACTTAGCCGTAAATAGATGACACTGGGAGCATGTGTTGAGTGGCCTGGACACACTGAACGCTCTCGATGCTTGCCGTTGTTTCAACACACTCGACGCTTGAGCACTTAGAGTCAGCGCACTCTACGCTTAATCTTATCTTAGTGCACTCGACGCCTGAACACTTAATCCATTTCTCCTTTATTTATCCTGTAAAGATTAACACTACCTGTAACAAACAAAAGTGTGTGGAGAGATACTGAAGCTGATCTAAATTTAACTTGCCCAAGTCAAACTTGAAGGTGTTGAACTTGACTTCATCTAGTAGTTTGGTGAAGATATCAGTTACTTGTTTGTCGGTGGGGTCAAATTAAAGACTAATATCTTCACATTCCACATGCTCTCTAATAAAGTGATACCTAATCTCTATGTGCTTAGTCCTGCTGTGTGAGACAGGATTCATAGCAATAGAGATTGCACTAGTAGAATCACAATACATAGGAGTATTACTTAGCTTTAGATTGTAGTCCTGGAGATGGTGTTGGATCCACAACAGCTGGGCATAATAACTTCCTGCTGATATATTCTGACTCAACTATTGATATTGTAACACTAGTCCACTTCTTGCTGTTACAAGATAAAAGTCTTCCACCCAAGAGCTAGCAGGAGCCAGATGTGCTTTTCCTGTCTTCTCTACAGCCTGCAAAATCTGCATTTGAATACTCAATTAGCTTAAAATCACTATTCCTAAGGTACTATTGGCCAAGATCTGAAGTGCCATTAAGATATCTCAAAATTCTTTCAGCTGCAAAATAGTGAGACTCCTTAGGGATAACCTGGTATCTAGCACAGACACATGTAGCATACATGATGTCTAGCCTACTAGGAGTAAGATAGAGGAGGGAGCCAACTATGCCTTTATACATGGCTTCATCAACAGGTTTTCATATCTCATCATTGTCTATTGACATACTTGACCCCATGAGAGTTTTCATTATGAAGGCACTCTCCATACCAAATTTTCTAATTAACTCCCTAGTGAACTTACACTGAGAGATGGACAATCCATCCTCAGACTGTCTTACTTGGAGGCCCAAGAAATACTTGAGCCCACTCATACTGCTCATCTCAAATTTTCCTTGCATAAGTTTGACAAATTTCTTACAGAGGTTATCATCAGTAGACCAAAAGATTATGTCATCTACATAAATCTAGACTAGGATGATCTTTCTCTTTGATTCCTTTAGGAATAAAGTCTTGTCAATCTTTCACCTTAAGAATTTGTTCTTAATGAGAAAGCTAGATAGGGTCTCATACCATGCACTATGTGCTTGCATTAACCCATACAATGTTTTCTTAAGCCTATAAACATAATCAGGAGAGTTAGGATTAACAAAACCTGATGGTTGCTCAACATATACCTCCTCTCTTAGGTCACCATTTAGAAAGACTGACTTTACATCCATCTGGTAGATCGACCTTGAATCCATTGTGTGTAGCATATGTAAGGAATAATCTTATGGCTTCTAGTCTAGTAACTGGGGAAAAGGTTTGATCAAAGTCAATACATTCCTCTTATCTATATCCCTTAGCCACCAATGTAGCTTTATTCTTAATTATAACACCATTTTCATCTAACTTATTCTTGCAAATCCACTTTGTTCCAATGATGTTATATCCTTGAGTTCTGGGAACCAACTTCTAGACCTTATACCTTTTGAACTAGTTCAGTTCCTCTTGCAATGCTACAATACAAAATTGGTCTATGTTGGCATCTTCAAACCTTTTGAGCTCAATCTGAGACAGAAAGCTAGTGTACATGGCTATGTTCAGGCTTCTGCTCCTTGTTATAACCCCTTGGTTAACATCACCAATGATCTTATGTCTGAGATGATACTTTAGATATCTAGCTGCTGGAGACAATCTTCCTTCAACATTATTGACTTCAATGTCTGGATCCTGCAGATCTTCATCCTTATTGAAAGAATTGGTTTCAAGATAACCTAAACACCTAGAGGGGGGGGGGTGAATAGGTTCAATTCCTTTTTACTCTAAGGCAGAATATGAATTCAGTTAATCAAATAGAATCAAACAGATCTACTGCTACCACATCATAGAAATCACAAAATCACACACAATCACAGATGGCACACAGTTTTATAGTGGTTCCCCAAATGATGAGTACATCCACTTTCCCCCTTCGCCTATCTAGCAGTGTGCTAGATTCGGCCTAACTTCTTCCTTCCTTCTCAGATCTACAGATCTTACAGCTCAGAACCCAGTCAAGGTTCCTACAACTCAGAGTGAGTTCACACTCCTACAACTCAGGCAATTAAGCCATACCTCAGCCTACACCCAGGCCTACAACTCAGAGAATTAAATCTCCTACCTCAGGCACACAGCCCTACCTCAGCCTTCCCTAGGCCTACAACTCAGAGATGTAAATCTCCTACCTCAGGCACTCAGCCCTACCTCATCCTTTATAAATTATGCTTATAACTCAGATCAATAATGATCTTACAGAAAAAATTGATAAAAATAAGTTTTATCTTTCACCAAAGTTGAGAGAGAATGAGTAGAAAGTTTTCTTGATCAGTTCTTGAAGAATCTGATTTCACAGAAATCCACCTGTCTTTGGCTTTCTTCAAAGCTTCTTGAATCTGAACACAATAAGGTTGAATTTCTTGAAGATGATCTTCAATCAGCTTCCTTCTTAAAGTATAGAAATCAATCTGAATTCTTCTTTGCAGATTAGTTCAGGATCTGCTCTTAAGAGACTAGTTGATGATAGTCTCTTCCTTCACTTGAATTGTTGGAGCTCTCTCTCTCTACAAATTCTTCTGAAGATATTTTGAAATTCTTCACTTAGATCCACTTGAAATCTCTGACTAGATTTTCCTGTGTATGTTGGATCTTCTGTTGTAATTGTGTTTCGTGTACTTCGTTTTTTTCGTTCTTACTGTCCTCCTTCTTCAGTTGATAGAATCTATCTATATATAGACTTCATCCAAGGTTACCGGCTGATCCGGTTGCTAACCAACTTCTGACAGATCTGACAGTTGCAGTAGACTTGTTGGTCATGGCAGCTGTCAAGTCTTCTAGTCACTTCTTGAAACTTTGTCTCTGTCAGCAAATGTCGAGTCTGAACTTCACATGTGTCGACACAAGTAGACTAAGTGTCGACACAATCTTTGGTGGTGTCGACACAGCTCTCATGGTGTCGACACTGCTTCTTGACATAGCTTCTGTAAGAATGTGTCGACACAAGTCCTGTGTGTCGATGCAGTCACTTCTTGTCTTGACACAATTGACTTAGAAGAAATTCTGGTGTGTGTGTCGACACAGTTAATGTCGACTGAAATTTCTATGTGTCAACACAAGTCCTGTGTGTTGACACAGTTGATGTCGACTGAACTTTCTGTGTGTCGACATATGTCCTGTATGTCGACACAGTTGATGTTGACTGAACTTTCTGTATGTCGACACAAGTCCTGTGTGTAGACACAGCTTTTCCAAGTGTCGACACAATTGACTCCAGGTGTCGACATAGCTTTTCTCAAGTGTCGACACAAGTCTTCACAAGTGTCGACACAGCTTCTTCTGATGTCGACTCATGGACTTAGAAACTTTTCCTGCATATTCTTAACCTGCATATATAAACTCAAAATAACATCAAATACACCTTGATGAATATCATTGAGTTAAGTTAGGCTTCTCCAAATTTGGTACACATTTTCCAATGTACCTAATAATCTCCCCCTATTTGGAGGAGTCATAACCCTTAGTTAATGATATACACCATTTATAATAAACACACATTATGATGTATATAAACATTACATGACAGGGCAACATATAAACAAAACATGTATAATATGTCATTACAGAATGATGCAAACACAGTGAGCATGATTCATTGTTCCGTTTAAAATAGAAAACGTTTGTCAACAATTAGTTTACATAGATTTTTTTTAACAACTAAAGATTATATTGTTGTAAAATCTAGTTAATCTATTCCTACCCTGATCTGGCTCCTTGATGACTATGCCTTTTCCTGGTTTGACCTGAGCCTGCACAGTAGGTTTAGCATCATCAGCAGGTTTCTTCCCTTTCAGATCTTTCCTTTTCTGTTCTTCAGCCCTTGTCTTTTACCTTTTAAAATAATGAAAAGGCTTTGGGAAGTACTTGCTAGGCTCCAGAGTATTAGTAGGTAATTTCCCAGCTTTTGCTTTCCTTCTGTATTGAAGAATGGCTTCCTGCCTGGCTTCATACTTGTTCCATTCTTGCTCAGTGTACCATTTACCCCTTTCATGGGTCTTGTCCTTCACAGCTTTCCAGGCAGTCAATATAATATTCCTGGAAGTAGGACTCCATTGCTCAAAATCAGGCTTCAACTCTGCCTGTTCTCTAAACCTTTTCTTGGAGAGTTGAGCTTCTTGCTCTTTATGCAAAGCTGCCTCTAACATTTCTACTTTCTTAATGATAACATTCTTAGTAGACTTTGGAGGGCTGTACATCTGATCAACCAGGTGTTGAATTTCTTCAAAGTTAGAAGGGGGATATATGATTTGAACTACTTCCTGCTGACCCCCTTCATTTCCTTCAGCTTGAATTCCTGACTCAGCTGTGTTGTCATCATCACATAGGGGTGAATATCCCAGAGTTGCTCTAACAGCATTTGTTATCCATTTGGCATGCTCTGAGCTAGCATTGACTATCAACCTCTCCCCCTTTATGACTTCTCTTTCAATATGTTCCCTGAGGTCATTCTTTTGGAACCTGATTTGAGTATCCAAATAATTTGTTCCCTCTGTATAATAGGATTTAAACCTTTGAAGCTGAGCAAATATAATCTTCTGAGAGGCTTGAAGTGCAGATTGGAAAGTGGCTAAATTCTCTTGAAGTTTCTTATCAAACTCTAATTTTTCTTTAGCCCTTGCCTCTGTCAGTACAGCTGCAGTATTTTTTAATTCTGTAACAATCACATTATGTGATTCAGTAAGATTACCATTCATCCTTAGTTGATTTTTAGGACATAGCCTTGCTTGACCACTATATCAGCAACTTGAGTCTTTATTCCTTCTTGTTGTTTTGCTAGGAAAACCACATCATTACCTCCTTTGTGAAAGCAATCTGTCATATCCTTTTTATTCTGGTTTACCTCAAATCTAATTGATTTTATATCTGAGCCAAGTAGAATTGCAAATCTTTATGAGTTTCATCCATATATTTCTCCATGGCTATTCTTTGTTCATCTAATTTTACTTGCAAAGATACCAGTAAGGAGCTACAATCATGTGCAAGAACTAGTTGTGGAGCAGTTTGCAATGCCCTTTTATAGCTTTGGCTTCTTCTTCTGAAAACCATCAACTTTCTCTTCTTTGCTTGAGTTTTTGCTTCATCTTCATAAGCTGAGGTACTTGCTATATCAACTCTTTCCTGAGGACTAGGAGGCAGTTCCTTTTCAGTCCTAGTTTGCTCCCCCTCAATTCCAGCTTGCTCCCCCTCAGTCCTGGCTTGCTCCCCCTCAGTCCTAGCTTGCTCCCCCTCAGTCCTGGCTTGCTCCTCCTCAGTTCTTGGTATCTCTATATCAGGGAACAACTCTTCAAGGGTAAACTCTTATTGAGTTTGGACTGGAGGCACCACTAACTCTGGAGCATCAGCAGCTGTAGATGTATCCTCCATGATAACATCCTATGCTTGATTGTTGAGTTGAGTGGTCTGGTCAACATAAATCAAGGGCACATTTAGTGTTTCATACTCATTATTGAAAATTATTTGATTAACTTCTTGGATTACCTCAAGAGTAGTTTGATTAGCCATTTCACTTTCTAAGTGTGTTGGCTCTTCCTCAAGATGAGGCTCCCCCTGCATCTGATCATCATGTCTAATGTCTTGAGCAGGTGATTTCTCAGTATTCTTTGGCCTCTCTTCATCAGCCATGTCTTTTATCAGCACTCTATCCCATCTAGAGATTATCCTTAGATCCATTCTCCTCATGTGATTGATCTTGGATCCAGTAGCCTGTTGCATCACTTCTGTAATTGCTCCAGCCAAGTATAAACTTAATATCCTTCCCAGATTCAGTTTCTTGATGCTTTCTCTAATCTTCTCATATATGACTGCAGACCAATTAGTGTTGATTTTGTAGATGATCCTGGTCATGAGGCAGAACATGTAGGCTGAGACCCTATCATGTCCACCTGGTTTGCATAAGATGACTTTGCCAACTACTTCAGAAAAGAATTTTCCTTGTACATTCATTCCTTTTCTATTCATGGATGATCCAATTTTCATGGTGGGATCTAATCCACACCACTGGAGTGCTTCCCTAATCTTGGAAGAGATAACTTCTTCGTCTTCTTGAGTTTTGGGCAGATGAAGAGTTTTTCGTATGCTCTTCATGGTGAGTTTGACTTTTTTTACCCTAGACTAAAGACCTAATCTTTAGTCCAGTTGAGTCCTGAGTTGCAGCTCCATAAAACTCAAGAATTTCCTTCTTCCATATCTTTGTAGGTTCTGATGCCAAATACTCCAAGCCATTTTCTACAATTAGAGCTATCACAGCTTTAATCACTGGTTCAGCATCGTCAAAGGCATTCCGTACCAGTTCATATCCCTCATTCACGTTTTTGTCAAGTTTCGGCGCCATTGGGATGGTGAGAAATCTTGAATGGAGAAGAGAGAGTTTGTCGACACAAGAATTTAGTCTCAAAAATCGGGAGAGCGTGTCGACAGGGTTTGTTCTTGACGTATTTATATGTGTCTAAACATTGAAGGTCAAAAGGTGCGTCAAAATTTACTTAGTGTGTCGACACTGTTGAGATGATGTCGACACAGACTTCTAATGTCTCGACAGAAGTGTTGACACCTATGTGTCGACACTAATTGATGATGTGTTGACACAGACATACTCATTAGTTCAACAGAAATTCTGTGTCGACACTAATTCTAAGTGTCGACACAACTTCTCTGAAGTGTCGACACCAATTTTCTAGATGTGTCGACACAACTTCTCTGTGTCGACATAGACCTCTTTTTGTGTCGACACAAAATTACTTAGACAAATTTGTCAATCTATTCTATGTTCAACATACCTAATTCAATTTAAAATTGTTGAATTTAGTTTCATCCAATGGCTTAGTGAACATGTCAGCAATTTGAAAACTTGTATTGACAAATTCAAAACATATATCCTCTTTTTCTACATGATCCCTAAGAAATTGATATCTTATTTTTATATGCTTTGTTCTACTATGAGAAACAAGATTATTAGTAATAGAAATAGCACTTGTAGAATCACAGAATAAAGGGGTTCTACTTACCTGGATACCATAATCTTTAAGCTGATGCTGTATCCACAATAACTGTGCACAGCAGCTCCCTGCAGCTACATACTCAGACTCAGTTGTGGAGATTGCCACACTTGTCTGCTTCTTACAACTCCATGACACCAATCTTCCTCCTAGAAATTGACAGGTGCCAGTTGTGCTTTTCCTATCTTCTTTGCATCCTGCGAAGTCTGCATCTGAATATCCAGTCAGTAGAAAATCTCTATTCTTAGGGTACCAAAGGCCTAGATTAGGTGTGTCATTAAGATATCTAAAAATCCTCTTAATAGCAGTATAATGAGATTCTTTTGGGCAGGATTGGTACCTAGCATAGACACATGTAACATACATGATGTCAGGTCTACTAGCAGTCAGATAAAGGAGGGAGCCAACTATCCCTCTATACAAAGACTCATCTACAGGTTTTCCTGCATCATCTTTGCTTAAAGGCATACTTGTCCCCATTGGAGTTCTCATGGTAGTGGATGACTCCATACTATACTTCTTAATTAACTCCCGGGTGAACTTAGACGGGGATATGGACATGCCATCATCAGTCTGTCTTACTTGGAGTCCCAAGAAGAACTTAAGTTCTCCCATGTTGCTCATCTCAAACTTCCCTTGCATAAGTTTAGCAAACTTCCTACAAAGGTTGTTTTCAGTAGAACCAAATATTATGTCATCAACATATATCTAGACTAGGATTATCTTCCCTTTGGATTCCCTAAGGAATAGAGTTTTTTCTATTTTCCCCCTTGAGAATTTGTTCTCAATGAGGAAAGTAGACAAGGTTTCATACCAAGCCCTTGAGGCTTATTTCAAACCATATAGGGCTTTCCTAATCCTACACACATAATTAGGATAGAGTGGATCAATAAAACCTGATGGTTGTTCTACTTAGACTTCCTCCTTTAAGTCTCCATTCAAGAATGCTGACTTAACATCCATTTGTAACACTTTGAAACCCTGATAGGCTGCATAGGCTAGGAATAGCCTTATTGCTTCCAACCTTGCCACATGGGCAATTGTTTGATCAAAGTCTATGCCCTCTTCCTGCCTGTATCTTTTGACAACAAGCCTTGCCTTGTTCTTAATTATGATCTCACTCTCATCTAGTTTGTTCCTATAGATCCACTTAGTCCCTATGACATTGTGGTCTTTTGGTTTAGGAACTAACTTCCAGACATTGCATCTCCTGAATTGATTCAACTCCTCCTGCATAGAATCAATCCATTGTGGGTCTTGTATAGCTTCTTCAAATTTTTTAGGTTCCTGTTGGGACAAGAAGCTTGAGCATAGTATAGTGTTCAAGCTCCTGCTTCTAGTTTGAACCCCTTGTCTAGGATCACCAATAATATGGTGCATAAGATGATCCTTTAAATGTCTAACTGCTGGAGTAAGTCTATCTACAGTTTGACTTTCTCCATTTTCTTCATTCTGCTGTACTTCATGGTCTTCATTAGCATATTGTGAGTCTTGTACTCCCCTTGGACAACAATCATCATTTTCCTCTTCCTGCCTTGCAGTTTGATCTTCTTTGATAATTAGCATGTTCATCTTCTCTTTTATACCTGTAGAGCTACAAGAACTACTTGGCAACTCACTGTTAATAATTCTTGATTCATCAAATATAACATGAACAGACTCTTCTACAACTTGTGTAGTCAAGTTATAGACTCTATATGCCTTACTATTGTTGCTGTACCCAACAAATATCCCATCTTGGGATTTGGCAGCAAACTTTGTCAGGTAAGACTTGCCATTATTAAGCACATAGCACTTGCAACCAAAGATCCTAAAATAGGATAAGTTTGGTTTTCTGCCTTTCATAACCTCATAGGGTGTCTTTTTATGGCTCTTAGTGATAGAAGCCATATTGAGCACATGACATGTGTTGGGTACATTGGAATAAATGTACCTGATTTGAAGAAGCCTCACCCTACTCAATGATATACATCAAAATGTATTTGATGTGTTTTGAGTTTAGTTGTGCAGGTTAAGTATTTGCAGGGAAAGCTGAAAAGTTTCTAAGTCTATGTGTCGACACCCAGAAAAAAAGTGTCGACACTTAAGAAGACTTGTGTCGACATCCAGAGAAGCAGTGTCGACACTTGGAGTAATTGTGTCGACACCAGGAATGTAGAGTCGACACCAGAAGGAAAGTGTCGACACATGCAGGTTGTGTCGACACTCAATGAAGAAATGTCCAGTGAAGCAGTGTCGACACTTAGAAGCAGTGTCGACATCCAGAGGTACTTTGTCGACATCAGAAAGTGTCGACACTAGGAGGCTGTGTCGACACTCAGCAAAGTTCAACAAAATTCTAAGTACAAGTGTCGACACTTGGAGAATGTGTCGACACACAGCAGAAGACTCAACACATGAAGAAAGTGTCGACACTAGGAGGCTGTGTCGACACTCAGCAAAGTTCAACAAAATTCTAAGTACAAGTGTCGACACAAAGGATCAGTGTCGACACACAGCAGAAGTCTCAACACATGAAGAAAGTGTCGACACAATGAGCTATGTCGATACTCAGCAAATTTCTATGAAGACTAAGTACAAGTGTCGACACCAAGCAGATATGTCGACACTCAGCAAAAGTATCAACACTGAAGACATGTGTCGACACCAAGAAGATGTGTCGACACTTGACAAGTTCAACACAAGAAGATGTGTCGACACAAAGGAGTTGTATCGACACTTACAAGAAATCAACAAAGTACTGAAGAACCAGGAGTTGTGTCGACACACATTATCAGTGTCGACACATGATGAAGAAGCTGTGTCGAGAAGTAATTTCTACAACACAAGGAGTTGTGTCGACACATATTATCAGTGTCGACACATGATGAAGAAGCTGTATCGAGAAGTAATTTCTACAACACAAGGAGTTGTGTCGAGACCATGAAGGCTAGTGTCGACACTTAGTCTACTTGTGTCGACACTTAGTCTATAAGTGTCGACACTTAAAGACAGACTGTCTTGACACTTTCAGACAGTTACAGATATTTCAAGAAGTGACTGGATGACATGACAGCTGCCATTCCAGCTGGTCTACTGCAACTGTCAGAGTTGTCAGAAAGTCGTTAGGAACCGGATCAGCCGGTCACCATGAAGAAGGCCTATATATAGGCTTATTCTGTCAACTGAAGAAGCAGATTAACAACAAGAGATTGAGAAGAAGATCAAGTAATTCATTGAACATTCAATTAAAGATCTAAGTAGTTGGAGAGAGAGTGCTCCTTCCAAGAAGACAGCCGTTGGAACCAGGCTGTGAAGAAAGTTTCAGAATTAGTTCTGATTCTTAAGTTAGCAGTGATTGAAGATCAGCTACAGAGAGTATCAACCCTATTGTGTTCTACATTCAAGAAGCTTTGAAGAAAGCCAAGTGAGGTTGATCTCAGCAGAGTTCTTCCAAGAACTCATCAAGAAACCTGTCAACTCTTCTCTCTTATTCTGAGTTGAGGTTATACACTTTGTATTTTTAATTTCTTGTAGGATCCTTAGGGATCTGAGTTGTAAGCCTGAAATTATAAAGGCTGAGTGGTAGGGCCTGTGTGCCTGAGTGTAGGAGATCTATTTCTCTGAGTGTAGGCCTATTGTAGGCTGAGTGTAGGCCTTGTGGCTGAGTGTAGGTCTTTGAAGAAGACTGAGTTGTAGGGCTGTTGTGCCTGAGTTATAGGAGTGGGATCACTCTGAGCTGTAGGAACCTGGTTTGGGTTTTGAGTGTAAGATCTGAGGATCTGAGGAATAGTGGAGGAGTTTGGCCGAATCTAGTACACTACTAGATAGGAGAAAGGGGAAAGTGGATGTACCCAAACCTTGGGGAACCACTATAAAACAGTGTGTACTCTGTGTATGTGATTGATGCTGTGTATGTTGTGTATAGTTCTGTGAAATCTGTGATATAATCTGCCTAAAAGTTTAAAAAAGATTAAGTCACCTATTCACCCCCCCTCTAGGTGATTAGGGTACAATTTCTTTCAAGTGGTATCAAAGCCAGGTTACTCAAAAGAGGACATAACTGTCTGAGTAGATCCTGTTGGCAGATTCAGTGAAATCAAGGACAGATTCAGCATAAACAAGAAAATCAAGAAAATGGGTTCAACTGAGAATCATAAAGAACTTGGATCCATGAAGTTTCCAATTTGCAGAAAGGAGATTTTTGATATCTGGAAAGAAAGGGTTAGACTGTTTATGGAAGCCTCTGACCCTAGAATCTACATCACAGTTAAAGAAGGGCCATATGTGCCTATAAAAGTATCAGTCCTGGATGCAAATCAGAGAACACCTAAAGACTTTTCTGAAATGTCAAAAGATGAGATTATTCTGGCCACCATGGACAAAAGGGCTCAGAATATCATTGTATGTGCCATAGATGATGCTACATTTCAGAACTTGATACACTGTAAAACATCAAAGGAGATGTGGGATACTCTGATAGTGTACATGGAGGGTTCAGAAGAAGTTAGACAAGACAGAAAGTCTTTGTTAAACCAAGAATATGAGAGCTTCAGACAAGGCAGATCTGATAGCATAACTGAGTGTTACAAGAAATTCTATAGGATTGTCAATGAGTTAATGTCCTATGGAAGAGAATTCAGTAATTATGAGCTGAATGATAAGTTCTTGAGGTCCCTAACAAAGGACTGGGACACCAAGATCTGTGCCATAAGGGAAATGACCAAGTTAGCAGATATTCCTCCTCCAACATTGTTTGGAAAGCTGTTATCCTATGAAATGCAGCTAATGGTAAGGAAAGAGGAGGAGACGACTACAAGAATTGAGCACAAAGAAAGAGTAGTGGCATTCAAGACAGAAGCCACTAAGAAATATAGAAGTAAGTCTCCATCTCCACCCCCAAAAGTTACTGGGACTGAGTCAGATGAGACAGAATGCAGGGATTCTGAAAGCAGTGAAAGTGATGAGGATTTTGCAGCTTTCACAAGACACTTTCAGAAGTTTCTAAAGAAGAAACAGTGGAGGTCAAAGCCATCCACTTCACAGGGAAAAGATGACTACTATCAGAACAAGAAGTCATCAAAGAAAGACAGGAGAAAGCCCAAGTCAAGCAAAGCAACTTTATCAAAAATTGTATGCTATTGCTGTAACAGACAAGGTCATGTTGTTGCTGACTGTTCAGAGAAAAGGAAAGAGTCTACTGATAAGAAAAAGACTCAATTCAAGGGAAAAAAGGAAAGGTCCTTTGTTGCCAAGAAGGACAAAAGCCTGTCAGACATATCATCTTCAGAAACTGATTCAGAAGCAGAAGCTTACATTGGACTGTTTGCTGAAGAAGAAGAAGAGGAGTTCATCCAGTTAATGAACTTAATATATGAGCAAGAGGACAATCAGTGCCAGGGACTGATGGCCTTGTCAAAAGGTGACAAAATCCAGGAGCAGCCTGAACCTAGTCAGGTACAAAATTGTTCTTTAAGTTCAATTTCTAGTGCTAGTTCAGATTCAGTTACATCAGCATCAAGTGATGCCAGTGGATCTGAATCTGAAGAGGATATTCATCAGTTGATTGATGAATATAGAGTTCTGTTGCAAGCTTTTAAGAAAAGCAAATCCTTGGCCAAGAGTCAGGCAAAGGAGATTGCTAGTCTCAAAGAGGCTGCAACTGATTTTGAGAAGTTGATTGATCAAAAACTAAATGAAATAGCCAGACTGAAGCATATAACTATTATTCAGATGGGGACTATAACATTTAAGAATGATCAAATCAGAAATCTGGAGATTAGTCTTCAGAAGGAGAGAGATATAGTTGCAAGGTTTTCTAAACCAAAATCTATTTTACCTTTGATAGATGAATTTGTACATCAGAAGGGTAAAACTGGATTAGGGTTTACACAACCTGCTAGGACTATAAAGTCCAAGTCTAAGGGCAAAGCCCCAGTACTCAACAAGCCTGCTGTAGATAGAACAGCTAGGGTTGTACCTAAGCAAAGGTACAATAGATTTGAGTGCTGGTGCTGTGGCAAGTTAGGCCACTTTGCCATTGACTGCTGGCACAATTCTAGTGCCAAAGTGAGTAGCAAACTGCCTGTTGAAAGATCTGCAGGTAGCTTTGTTAAGAGGCAAACTAACCAGCACCAAGGACCCAAGAATTCTTTGGGTTCTAAGGTTAACTAATCTGTTTTGCAGGTGAGTCCAAGTGACCATGCCCCAATATGGTACTTGGACAGTGGATGTTCCAGGAACATGACTGGAACTAGGGGATTACTAAAGGACTACACACCAATCAAGGATGGTCCTAAAGTCACCTTTGGTGGTTCTGAAAAAGGAATCATCAAAGGTTTTGGTAACATCTCTAGCAACCTTATAACAATTACTCAAGTGGCTTATGTTAAAGGTTTGAAACATAACCTAATTAGTATAAGTCAACTGAGTGATTTAGGATATGACATCTCATTTGTCAAAGATGGTTGTCATATCAGGAGGTCAAATGATCAAGTGATCATTCTGACAGGTTATAGAAAGAGAAATGTCTATTGCTTAGACATTATGTGTGAGAACAATGTTTCTCCAGTGTGTCTTGTAGCTGATGAGAAAGTCTCTCAATATATCAAATGGCACAAGAGGCTAGCCCATCTTAACTACAAGACAATTGGCCAACTCTATAGCAAAGAGTTAGTGAGGAATGGTCCTCAGGTTAAGTGTATTAAAGATGAGATATGTTCAGCTTGTCAAAAGGGCAAGCAGACTAGATCCACCTTTAATAGCATTGAGAACAAAGATGCTGTGAGGTGCTTATACCTCTTGCATATGGATCTCTTTAGTCCTATACCAGTTCACAGCCTAGGTAGGAAGGTCTACACATTTGTGGTTGCAGATGACTACTCAAGGTTTTCCTGGGTGTTCTTCCTTAGATAGAAATCTGAAACACCTAGTATCTTCTATAGTTTTATCAAACAAATTCAGAATGAGTTAGACAGTATAGTGGTCAAAGTAAGAAGTGACCATGGTACTAAATTCCAGTCTGATAGTATGACAAAGCTATGTGAAGAGTTTGAGATATTTCAGGAATTTTCTTCACCAAGAACACCTCAGCAAAATGGCATTGCTGAGAGGAAAAATAGAACCTTGATTGAGGCTGGTAGAACCCTATTAAGTGACACATCTCTCCCAGAATATTTCTGGGCTGAGGCAGTTAACACTGCATGCCATGTAATTAATAGGGCTACTATCACCAAAAGCCACAATAAGACCCCCTATGAGATTGTGAAAGGCAGAAAACCAAACCTATCCTATTTCAGGATCTTTGGTTGTAAATGTTATATACTTAACAATGGTAAGTCTTACTTAACCAAGTTTGCTGCCAAATCCCAAGAGGGGATCTTTGTTGGGTACAACAACAACAGTAAGGCTTATAGGGTCTACAACTTGACTACTCAAGTTGTAGAAGAGTCAGTACATGTAGTATTTGATGAAGCTAGACTTATTAACAATGAATTGTCTAGTAGTATTTGCAGCTCCACAGGTGTAGCTGAGAAGATGGACAAGCTCACTATAGAAGAAGGACCTACTGCAAGACAGCAAGTAGAAGATAGTGGCTGTTGTCCAGGGGGAGTACTACATGCACCTGATGCAGAAGAAGACCATGGAGTGCAGCAAGTTGAAGAAGCTGAAGGAGTTCAACCTGAAGCCAGGCTGCTACCAGCTAATAGACATCTAAAAGATCATCCAGCAGATCAAATTATTGGCGATCTAAGGCAAGGGGTACAAACAAGGAGCAGAAATCTAAGTTCAGTACTCTACTCCAGTTTTCTATCCCAAGTTGAGCCAAAGAAATTTGATGAAGCCATCCTAGACCCTCATTGGATTGAGGCAATGCAAGAGGAGCTGAATCAGTTCAAGAGATGCAATGTCTGGGAGCTTGTTCCTAAACCAAAAGACCACAACATAATTGGAACCAAGTGGATCTTCAGGAACAAGATGGATGAACATGGAGTCATTATAAAGAACAAAGCAAGACTGGTTGCTAAGGGATATAGACAGGAAGAAGGTATTGACTTTGATCAGACCTTTGCTCCAGTAGCCAGACTGGAGACAATAAGGATGTTCTTGGCCTATGCAACCTATCAAGGGTTTAAAGTATACCAAATGGATGTTAAGTCAGCCTTTCTGAATGGTAATTTGAAGGAAGAGGTCTATGTGGAACATCCATCAGGTTTTGTTGATTCAACTAAACATAATTTTATTTATAGACTTAGGAAGGCTTTGTATGGGTTAAAACAAGCCCCTAGGGCTTGGTATGAAACCCTGTCTAGTTTCCTCATTGAGAATAAATTCACAAGGGGGAAAATAGACAAGACTCTATTCCTTAGGGAATCCAGAGGCAAGATCATGCTAGTCCAAATATATGTAGATGACATCATATTTGGGTCTACTGAAAGTAGTCTTTACAAAAAGTTTGCAAAACTAATGCAAGGACAATTTGAGATGAGCAGTATGTGGGAACTTAAGTTCTTCTTGGGTCTCCAAGTTAGACAGACTGAGAATGGTTTATCCATATGCCAGTCTAAGTTCACCCTAGAACTGATAAGGAAGTATGGTATGGAATCATCCAGTACCATGAAAACTCCTATGGGGTCAAGTATGTCTCTTAGCAAAGATGATGCAGGGAAACCTGTAGATGAGACTTTGTATAGAGGGATAGTTGGCTCCCTATTGTATTTGACTGCAAGTAGACCAGATATCATGTATGCTACATGTGTCTGTGCTAGATACCAAGCTTGCCCTAAAGAGTCTCATTTGACAGCAGTCAAAAGAATTCTGAGATATCTAAAGGGCACTCCTTATCTAGGCCTTTGGTACCCTAGGAATGGAGACTTTGAACTGACAGGTTATTCAGATGCAGATTTTGCAGGCTGCAAAGAAGATAGGAAAAGTACAACTGGTACCTGTCAATTCCTAGGTGGAAGACTGATTTCATGGAGTAGCAAGAAGCAAACAAGTGTGGCTATCTCCACAGCAGAATCAGAGTATGTGGCTGCAGGAAGTTGTTGTGCTCAACTTCTATGGATACAACATCAGCTTGAGGATTATGGTATTCAAGTAAGTAGAACACCACTATTTTGTGATTCTACTAGTGCTATATCTATTGCAAACAATCCTGTTTCCCATAGTAGGACTAAGCACATAGAGATAAAATATCATTTTCTAAGGGAACATGTTGAAAAAGAAGATATTTCACTAGAGTATGTTAATACAGATAATCAACTAGCTGACATGTATACTAAATTCAATAGGTTTAAGATTGAATTAGGTATGATAAACTTAGAATAAGTTTACAGAAATGGCTAAGTAAAATAGTGTTGACACACAGAGTTGTCTGTGTCGAGACAGAAAAGTGGTGTCGACACTTCAGAGAAAAGGTGTCGACACATCTAGGAAGTTGGTGTCGACACTTCAGAAAATTAGTGTCGACACATGTAGTGTAGGTGTCGACACATCCAAGGTGGTGTCGACACTTAGGATTTATACAAAATTAGTCAAGTAAAGTCTCGACTAAGTGTCGAGCTAAGTGGTGTCGACACATAAACAAGTGTCGACACACATATTCTGTCGACTATACTTGTGTCGACACATAGTTGTCGAGACATTATAAGTCTGTGTCGACACTTTTCAACAGTGTCGACACAATTTGAGTATTTTGACGCGCCCTTTAATCTTCAATTCTAGAAAGGTATAAATAGGATTTCACCATTGTCTGTCGACACACTCACCAAAGTTTCGAGACCAAACTTGTGTGTCGACACCTCTCTTCTCTCAATTCAAATTTCTTCAAACCCTAATGGCGCCCAAGCTCGAAGAGAATGTGAATGAAGGATACGAACTGGTGCGGCATGCTTTTGATGACGGGGAACCAGAGATCAAAGGCGTAATAACCCTAATAGAAGAGATAGGATTAGATTTTCTTGTTTCAGAGCCGACCAAGATATGGAAGAAAGATGTTCTGGAATTCCTGAATGGAGCTACAATAGATGAATCTGGACTCAAGATAAAGTCTAGGGTTCATGGGGCTAAGGTGAAGGTCTCACCTAAGAGTCTGAGAAAGGTACTACAACTACCTAGGACAAAGGAAGAAGATGAAGTTTCTGCTTCTAAGACTAGAGAAGCACTGACATGATGTGGACTGGATTCAAAGATGAAAATTGGATCAGTATTCAACAGAAAGGGAATGAACATCCAAGGCAAATTCTTATCTGAGATTGTGGGCAAGGTTATCCTGTGCAAGCCTGGAGGACATGACAGGATTTCAGCTCATATGTTTGGTCTAATGACAAGAATTATCTTCAAACTACAAACTGATTGGTCTACAGTAGTGTTTGAGAAGATTAAGGAGAGCCTGAAGAAACCCAATTTGGGTAGGATTCTAAGTCTTTATCTAGCTGGTAGTATACCAGAAGTAATGAGCCAAGCTGTAGGTTCTAAGATCAATAACATGAGGAAGATGGACATGAGAATCTTCTCTAGATGGGATAGAGTCTTGACTAAGGAAATGCCAACTCCTGAGAAGGTAATACCACCAAAGAAGAAGAAGAAGTCAGCCCCTGTGGCTCAAGAATCATCAAGCAGTTCTGAGGAGCAAGTTGTCTTTACTCTAGATGATGAACAAGACACTGGTACTGCTGGATAATCTCCAGCAAGATAAGAAGATGCTGAGAGGCAGGGGGAGCTACCACAGGCTAGCCCAGTTAACCTGGATTCCATCCAGGGGGAGCCTCTTCTGGTGGAAGAACCAACTCCACTAGAAAGTGAACAAGCTACCCACACAATCCTTGAGGTAATAACTGAAATCAACCAATTAGATTTCTCTATTGAAAATGAAGATATGACTGACAGATTGTCTGATGTTAATCAGCAACCTCACATTCCTAGTCAACCCCAAGATGTTGTCATGGAAGACACATCTGTTGCTTCTCAAGTGGTATCTGATCAAGTGGTTGATGAGATTAGAGATTATCCACCCCATCCTCAACAAGAATTTACCCTAGAAGAGCTATTCCCAGATCTTCTACAAACAGACTTTGAGAAAGAAAGTGCTGCTGCTGAGGGGGATAAGGCCCATGTTGAGGGGGAGCAAGTGGAAAATATAGAGAAAACTGCAGGCAAAGAGACTGAGGTGCCAAAAGCTGCTGAAGGCCTACAAAGGACTGAGAAGGAGCTACCTCCAAGTCCAAAGGACAGAGTGACTATTGATAGCACATCTGCTTCAGAAGATGAAGAGGATCCAAGAGCCAAAAAGAGGAAATTCCAAGTCTTTAAGAGAAGGAGCCAAACTTACAAAAAGGCTTTACAAACAATTGCACCACAGCCTGCACCACAGCTAGCCCCATCTGCAGATTTTAGTTCTCTGATGGTTGCAATGCAGATAAAGATGGATGAGCAAAGACAGGCTTTGCAATCTTATATGGATGAAGGGCATAAGTCTCTACAGTTTGATCTGGCCCAAGATATTAAGTCCATCAGATTTGAAATGAATCTGAATAAGAAAGAGATGACTGACTGCTTCCACAAGGGAGGGAATGCAGTGGTCTACTTGGCTACACATCAAGAGAAGATCAAATCTCAAGTAGATGATATTGCAGTGAAGCAAGGCTATGTTCTGGAGAACCAGCTAAGGATGAATGATAATTTAACTGCTTCACACAATGCAATAGTCACAGAGATGAAGAATATAGCTACTGGTCAGACTACAGCTAATGCTACAGCTAAAGCAGACTTTGATAAAGCATTACAAGAAGGAATAACTGCTGTTAAAACTGCTATACAAGACTTTTAAGGCTATAACTGACAAGCTCCAAAGGTTGAAACCTTTCATTAAGGATGGAGTAAACTATTTGGATGCCCAAATAAGATTTCCGAAAGATGATCTGATGGATCATATTGTTAGAGAAGTCATAAAGGGGGAGAGGGTGTTAGTCAAAGCCAGCTCTGATCATACCAAGTGGATTTCTAATTCCATCAGAGCCACCCTTGGATATCCTCCATTATGTGATGATGATAATGTTGTAGAGTCTGGGATTAATCCTGCATATCTTGGAGGGGAGCAAGCTGAAGTGGCTCAAGTAATATACCCTCCACCAGACTTTGATATGATACATGCAGATATACAGTCAATGTATAGCCCACCTGAGGGAACGCAAAATGTCATCATATAAAAAGTAGTTCAGCCAGTGCCTGAGGCTATACAAGAAGCTTTGCAGAAAGCACAAGAAGCCCAATTGTCTAAGAAGAGATTTAGGGAGCAAGCTGAATTGAGGCCTGACTTTGAACAATGGAGCCCCACCTCCAGGAATATCATTCTGACTGCATGGAAGGCTGCAAAAGACAATATTGTGGACAGAGGCAAATGGTATTCTGATGTGGAGTGGAGGAAGCATGAGAACAGACAAGAAGCCATTGTGCAGTATAGAAGAAAGGCAAAGATGGGAAAGCTACCTCCTACTGCCCAGGAGCCTAGCAAGTACTTTCCCAAGCCCTATCATTACTTTGCAAGACAAAAGATCAAGGCTGAAGAGTTAAAGAATAAGGATCTTAAAGGCAAGAAGCCTGCTGTTGCTGAAGATGCTGAAGCCCCAGTCCAAGCAAAGATACAGTCTGGAAAGGGCATTGTGATCAAGGAGACTGAGCAGCAATAGGATAGAATTTTTCTTAAGTTTACTATGTGTAATCACTTGTATTAAAACCTTCTGTAAACTTTTGAAATAATGAAAATGTTGAAGTTCTTAGAACTATGTGATATGTGTTAAGTTTATTATAGTTCTGAGATATTTGAGTATACATGTTTGTTTATACATGTTCATGTACTTACCCTGTTATATAATCCTGCTTTACATCATACTGTGAGTTTGTTATGTATGGTGTATATCATTGACTAAGGGTTATGACTTCTCCAAATAGGGGGAGATTGTTGGGTACATTGGAATAAATGTACCTAATTTGAAGAAGCCTCACCCTACTCAATGATATACATCAAAATGTATTTGATGTGTTTTGAGTTTAGTTGTGCAGGTTAAGTATTTGCAGGGAAATCTGAAAAGTTTCTAAGTCCATGTGTCGACACCCAGAAGAAAAGTGTCGACACTTAAGAAGACTTGTGTCGACATCCAGAGGAGCAGTGTCGACACTTGGAGTAATTGTGTTGACACCAGGAATGCAGAGTCGACACCAGAAGGAAAGTGTCGACACATGCAGGTTGTGTCGACACTCAATGAAGAAATGTCCAGTGAAGCAGTGTCGACACTTAGAAGTAGTGTCGACACCCAGAGGTACTTTGTCGACATCAGAAAGTGTCGACACTAGGAGGCTGTGTCGACACTCAGCAAAGTTCAACAAAATTCTAAGTACAAGTGTCGACACTTGGAGAATGTGTCGACACACAGCAGAAGACTCAACACATGAAGAAAGTGTCGACACTAGGAGGCTGTGTCGACACTCATCAAAGTTCAACAAAATTCTAAGTACAAGTGTCGACACAAAGGATCAGTGTCGACACACAGCAGAAGTCTCAACACATGAAGAAAGTGTCGACACAATGAGCTATGTCGACACTCAGCAAATTTCTATGAAGACTAAGTACAAGTGTCGACACCAAGCAGATATGTCGACACTCAGCAAAAGTATCAACACTGAAGACATGTGTCGACACCAAGAAGATGTGTCGACACTTGACAAGTTTAACACAAGAAGATGTGTCGACACAAAGGAGTTGTATCGACACTTACAAGAAATCAACAAAGTACTGAAGAACCAGGAGTTGTGTCGACACACATTATCAGTGTCGACACATGATGAAGAAGCTGTGTCGAGAAGTAATTTCTACAACACAAGGAGTTGTGTCGACACACATTATCAGTGTCGACACATGATGAAGAAGCTGTGTCGAGAAGTAATTTCTACAACACAAGGAGTTGTGTCGAGACCTTGAAGGCTAGTGTCGACACTTAGTCTACTTGTGTCGACACTTAGTCTATAAGTGTCGACACTTAAAGACAGACTGTCTCGACACTTTCAGACAGTTACAGATATTTCAAGAAGTGACTGGATGACATGACAGCTGCCATTCCAGCTGGTCTACTGCAACTATCAGAGTTGTCAGAAAGTCGTTAGGAACCGGATCAGCCGGTCACCATGAAGAAGGCCTATATATAGGCTTATTCTGTCAACTGAAGAAGCAGATTAACAACAAGAGATTGAGAAGATGATCAAGTAATTCATTGAAGATTCAATTGAAGATCTAAGTAGTTGGAGAGAGAGAGCTCCTTCCAAGAAGACAGCCGTTGGAACCAGGCTGTGAAGAAAGTTTCAAAATTAGTTCTGATTCTTAAGTTAGCAGTGATTGAAGATCAGCTGCAGAGAGTATCAACCCTATTATGTTCTACATTCAAGAAGCTTTGAAGAAAGCCAAGTGAGGTTGATCACAGCAGAGTTCTTCCAAGAACTCATCAAGAAACCTGTCAACTCTTCTCTCTTATTCTGAGTTGAGGTTATACACTTTGTACTTTTAATTTCTTGTAGGATCCTTTGGGATCTGAGTTGTAAGCTTGAAATTATAAAGGCTGAGTGGTAGGGCCTGTGTGCCTGAGTGTAGGAGATCTATTTCTCTGAGTGTAGGCCTGTTGTAGGCTGAGTGTAGGCCTTATGGCTGAGTGTAGGTCTTTGGAGAAGACTGAGTTGTAGGGCTGTTGTGCTTGAGTTGTAGGAGTGGGATCACTCTGAGCTGTAGGAACCTGGTTTGGGTTCTGAGTGTAAGATCTGAGGATCTGAGGAATAGTGGAGGAGTTTGGCCGAATCTAGTACACTACTAGATAGGGGAAGGGGGAAAGTGGATGTACACAAACCTTGGGGAACCATTATAAAACAGTGTGTACTCTATGTATGTGATTGATGCTGTGTATGCTGTGTATAGTTCTGTGAAATCTGTGATATAAGCTGCCTAAAAGTTTAAAAAAGATTAAGTCACCTATTCACCCACCCCTTTAGGTGATTAGGGTACAATTTCTTTCAACATGCAGTGTTTACTGCCTCAGCCCAGAAATCTTCTAGGAGAGAAGTGTCACTCAATAGGGTTCTACCAGCCTCAATGAGAGTCCTATTCTTTCTTTCAGCAATTCCATTTTGTTGAGGAGTTCTAGGTGAGGAGAATTCCTGATGAATCTCAAATTCTTCACACAACTTTGTCATATTTTTAGATTGAAATTCAGTTCCATGGTCACTTCTGATTTTGACCACTTAATTGTTCAGTTCATTCTGAATTTGCTTAACAAAGTTGCAGAAAACAGTTGGGGTTTCAGATTTCTGTCTCGGAAAGAAAACCCATGAAAATCTAGAATAGTCATCTACAACCACAAATGTGTAGACTTTCATACCTAGACTCTGAACTAGCATTGGACCAAATAAATCCATATGCAATAGGTATAAACACCTCACTGAGTCTTTGGTTTCTAGGCTATGAAAGGAGGATCTGGTCTGCTTGCCTTTTTGACAAGCTGAGGATATTCCATCCTTAATGCATTTAACTTGAGGACCATTCCTCACTAACTCTTTATTAAAGAGTTGACCAATAGTCTTGTAGTTTAGATGAGCTAGCCTCTTGTGCCATTTTACATAATGAGAGGCTTTCTCATCAGCTACCAGACAAATAGGAGAATCTTTATTCTCACTCACAAAGTTTAGGCAATACACATTTCCTTTCCTATAACCAGTCAACATGATCATCTGATCACTCGACCTTTTAATATGACAACCATTTTTAATGAATGAAATGTCATATCCAAGATCACTCAGTTGACTTATGCTTATCAAGTTATGTTTCAAATAATTTATATAAGCCACTTGAGTGATAGTAATTGAGCTGTTAGAAATGTTACCAAACCCGTTGATGACTCCTTTTTCAGAACCACCAAAGATTACTTTAGGTCCATTCAATATGGGTAAGTAGTCCTTCAACAATCCTCTTGTTCCAATCATATGTCTGGAACATCCACTGTCTAAGCACCATAAAGGGGCATGGCCACTTGGACTTATCTGTAATAGATAATTACTTAACCTTAGAACCCAAATTGTTATTGGGTCCTTGGTTCAGGTTAGACTGAAATTTAGCATAATTTGTAGCAGCCCTTCTTCCAGGTATGCTGGCATTCATCCTGACACTAGTGTTATGCCAACAATCAATGGCAAAGTGTCCCACCTTGCCACAACACCAGCACTCATATTTATTATAACTCTTTTTAGGTACAGTTTTAACAGCTTTGCTGTCAGCTGTTCTTTGCTTGAGTGTTGGATACCTCTTGTCATTCAGAATATCAGGCTTACCATGACCATGTATGATATTATTAGGTACATTGGAAAATGTGTATCAGATTTGAAGAAGCCTCACCATACTCAATGATATGCATCAAGGTGTATTTGATGTGTTTTTGAGTTTATATGTGCAGGTTATGTAAATGAAGGAATGCAGGAAAAATTCTAAGTCCATGTGTCGACACCTAGAAAAGCTGTGTCGACACTTATGAAGGCCAGTGTCGACACTGGAGAAAAGCTGTGTCGACACTTGGAATTAATTGTGTCGACACTTGGAAAGGCTGTGTCGACACCAAAATCAACTATGTCGACACCAGAAGGAATGTGTCGACACACAATGAAGCTCAATCGATACATAGAGAAGCATTGTCGACATCAACTGTGTCGACACCCAGAGAAAGTGTCGACACACAGAGAAGTATAGTCAACATCAAATGTGTCGACACATAAAGGCAGTGTCGACACACAGAAGTATTTATCAACATCAGCTGTGTCGACACACAGGACTTGTGTCGATACACATCAAAGTTTCAACAAAGTTAAAGAGAAGAAGTATTTGTGTCGACACACTGAGATAGTGTCGACACCTAGAAGATCTTGTCGACAATAAATGTGTCGACACTCAGGACTTGTGTCGACACATGACAAGAATTTAAACAAAGTAAACTTGTATGAAGAACAGAAGTGACTGTGTCGACACCACAAAGGCATGTGTCGACACATTCAATAGAAGGCTGTGTCGAGAAGTATTAACAATAACAAAGGAGTTGTGTCGACACCACCAAGGCATGTGTCGACACTTAGTCCACTTGTGTCGACACTTAGTCTACTTGTGTCGACACATGTAGAAGATCAGTCTCGACACTTTCAGACAGAGACAGTGATTTCAAGAAGTGACGGGATGACTTGACAGCTGCCATTTCTAACCAGTCAACTACTACTGTCAGAGCTGTCAGAAGGTTGTTAGAAACCGGATCAGCCGGTTACCATAGAGGAAGACTATATAAAGGCTTTCTCCTTCAACAGAAAGTGATGATCAATCATTGAAGAATACAGATTCTGAGCAATACAGAGAGAAGTAGTAATACAGAAGATTTTCGACAGAAGATCTTGAAGAAGTTGGAGAGAGAGAGAGAGATAGCTCCATCTAAGAAGTGCAGTTGCTGAAACAGGCTGCAAAGAAAGATTCAGATTGTGATCTGAATCTCAAGTCAGAAGTTGATTGAAGATCATATTCTTAGGAGATTCAACCCTACTGAGTTCAGATTCAAGAAGCTTTGAAGAAAGCTAAGGGAGGTTTATCTCTGCCATCAAGTTCTTCCAAGAACTGTTCAAGAAGCCATCCATCTCATCTCTCTCTATCTGGGTGGTTGTTAATTACTTTGTTTTATCAAATTTCTGTAGGATCTATTATAGATCTGAGCTGTAAGCCTATGCTATAAAGGCTGAGTGTAAGAGATTTAGATCTCTGAGTGTAGGTCATGTTGAAGACTGAGTGGTAGGGCTTTGTGCCTGAGTTGTAGGAGACTGTGTTCTCTGAGTGTAGGACTTGGTGAAGGCTGAGGTAGGGCAGTTTGCCTAAGTTGTAGGAGTGGGGACACTCTGAGTTGTAGGAACCTGGTTTGGGTTCTGAGCTGCTGTAAGATCTGAGGATCTGAGGTGAAGTGCAGAAGTTAGGCTGAATCTAGTACACTGCTAGATAGGCGAAGGGGGAAAGTGGATGTACCCAGACCTTGGGGAACCACTATAAAAATCTATGTGCACTCTGTGTTAAATTATTTCTGAGATTACTGTGCTGTGTACTAGTATAATTTGCAATTTCTGGTTAATTAACAGAACCGATTTGCTGCCTTAAAGCAAAAGAAAAAGTACACCTATTCACCCCCCTCTAGGTGATTAGGCACTAATTCTTTCAAGTGGTATCAGAGGGAGGTTGCTCAAAGAAGGACTTAACAGTCAGAGTTAGATTCCAAAGGCAGATTTAGTTTCAAGAAATCAAGAAAATGGGTTCTGGTGAGAATCATAAGGAACTAGGTTCTATGAAATTGCCCATATGCAGAAAGGAAATTTTTGGCATTTGGAAAGAAAGGGTCAGACTGTTTATGGAGGCTTCTGATCCAAGGATCTATATTACAGTCAAGGAAGGTCCTTATGTTCCAATGAAGATATCAATTCTGGATGCAAACCAAAGAATTCCCAAGGATTATTCAGAGATGACCAAGGATGAGATCATCTTGGAAACTATGGATAAGAGGGCCCAGAACATCATAGTAAGTGTCATAGATGATTCTACCTTTCAGAATTTGATTCACTACAAGACTTCAAAGGAAATGTGGGATACTTTGATAGTCTACATGGAAGGTTCTGAAGAAGTAAGACAAGATAGGAAATCTATGCTAAACCAGGAGTATGATAGTTTCAGACAAGGAAAGTCTGACAGTATCACTGAGTGCTATAAGAAGTTCTATAGGATAGTGAATGAGTTGATGTCCTATGGGAGAATCTTCAGTACTTATGAACTGAATGACAAATTCCTAAGATCCTTGACAAAGGATTGAGACACAAAGATTTGTGCCATTAGGGAAGTGGCCAAACTTGCAGATATTTCTCCTTCAACCTTGTTTGGAAAGTTGCTATCATATGAGATACAACTGATGGCTAGGAAAGAGGAAGAGAAGAGTACAAAAGGTGAGCATATAGAAAAGTCAGTGGCCTTTAAGGTTGAAGCCACTAAGAAGAATAGGAGGATGTCTCCATCCCCTCCTAGGATAGTTGCTGACATTGCTTCAGAGAATTCAGACAACCACACTTCAGAAAACAGTGACTAAGATGAAGATTTTGCTGCCTTCACTAGGCAGTTTCAGAGATTTCTGAAAAAGAAGCAATGGAAGTCTAAGACTTCCTCATCTAAGCCTAAAGATGACTATTATCAAAAGAGGAAGTCATCCAGGAAAGACAGGAGCAGGTCTAAGCCAAACAAGTCTACAACATCAAAGATTATTTGCTACTGCTGTACTAGGCCTGGACATGTAGTAGCTGAATGTCCAGATAAAAGAAAAGAGACTGCAGATAAGAAGAAGAGTCAACACCAGAGCAAGAAGGAAAAGTCCTTTGTTGCTAAGAAGGAAAAGACCTTGTCAGACCAATCTACTTCAGAGTCAGAATCAGAAGCTGAGGCTTATATTGGTCTATATGCAGCAGATGAAGAAGAAGAGTTTCTCCAGGTGCTGAACTCAATATATGAATAAGAAGACCATCAGCATAAGGGACTGATGGCTGTATCAGAAGAAGACAAATGCCAGGATCAGCCTGGTCCTAGTAAGGTACAATATCTTTCTAGAATTTCAGATTGCAGTTCTGAGTCAGAGTCAGCAACATCTGCATCAAGTGATGTGGATGGGTCTGAGTCTAAAGGTGATATTCATCAGTTGATTGATGAATATGGAGATTTGCTATAGGCACTTAAGAAGAGCAAAAACTTAGCCAAATCTCTGGCTAAGGAAATTGCAGATCTTAAGATGGCTGCATCTGATTCAGAAAAGTTGCTGGATCAGAAGTTGAATGAGATAGCCAGACTGAAAAACATTACTGTTATTTAGATGTGTACTATCACATTTAATAATGATCAAATAAAGAATCTGGAGATTAGACTTCAGAAAGAAAAATATTTGGTGGCTAGTTACTCAAAGCCAAAATCAGTTTTACCCTTGATTGATGAGTTTGTGTCTCAAAAGGGTAAAGCAAGATTAGGGTTTAAGAGGACTGCATGGACTGCTAGGTCCAAATCTAAAGGCAAAGCCCCAGCACAAAACAAGAAGCCTGCTGTAGACAATTCAGCTAGGGTTGTACCAAAATAAAGGTACAATAAGTTTGAGTGCTGGTGTTGTGGCAACGTAGGCCACTTTGCCTTAGATTGTTGGCACAATTCTAGTGTCAAGGAGAGTAGCAATCTGCCTGCTAGAAAAGCTACAGGAAGATTTGTTAAATTTCAGACTAACTTGTACCAAGGACCCAAAAGTTATTTGGGTTCTATGGTTAAGTGATCTGTGTTGCAGGTGAGTCCAAGTTGCCATGCCCCAATATGGTACTTGGACAGTGGATGTTCCAGGCACATGACTGGAACAAGGGGGTTGCTGAAGGACTTGTCGACAATAAATGTGTCGACACTCAGGACTTGTGTCGACACATGACAAGAATTTCAACAAAGTAAACTTGTATGAAGAACAGAAGTGACTGTGTCGACACCACAAAGGCATGTGTCGACACATTCAATAGAAGGCTGTGTCGAGAAGTATTAACAATAACAAAGGAGTTGTGTCGACACCACCAAGGCATGTGTCGACACTTAGTCCACTTGTGTCGACACTTAGTCTACTTGTGTCGACACATGTAGAAGATCAGACTCGACACTTTTAGACAGAGACAGTGATTTCAAGAAGTGACGGGATGACTTGACAGCTGTCATTTCTAACCAGTCAACTACTACTGTCAGAGCTGTCAGAAGGTTGTTAGAAACCGGATCAGCCGGTTACCATGGAGGAAGACTATATAAAGGCTTTCTCCTTCAACAGAAAGTGATGATCAATCATTGAAGAATACAGATTCTGAGCAATACAGAGAGAAGTAGTAATACATAAGATTTTCGACAGAAGATCTTGAAGAAGTTGGAGAGAGAGAGCTCCATCTAAGAAGAGCAGTTGCTGAACCGGGCTGCAACGAAAGATTTAGATTGTGATCTGAATCTCAAGTCAGAAGCTGATTGAAGATCATCTTCTCAGGATATTCAACCCTACTGAGTTCAGATTCAAGAATCTTTGAAGAAAGCTAAGGGTGGTTGATCTCTGCCATCAAGTTCTTCCAAGAACTGTTCAAGAATCCATCCATCTCTTCTCTCTCTATCTGGTTGGTGGTTAATTACTTTGTTTTATCAAATTTCTGTAGGATCTATTATAGATCTGAGCTGTAAGCCTATGCTATAAAGGCTGAGTGTAAGAGATTTAGATCTCTGAGTGTAGGTCTTGTTGAAGACTGAGTGGTAGGGCTTTGTGCCTGAGTTGTAGGAGACTGTGTTCTCTGAGTGTAGGCCTTGGTGAAGGCTGAGGTAGGGCAGTTTGCCTGAGTTGTAGGAGTGGGGACACTCTGAGTTGTAGGAACCTAGTTTGGGTTCTGAGCTGCTGTAAGATCTGAGGATCAGAGGTGAATTGCAGAAGTTAGGCCGAATCTAGTACACTGCTAGATAGGCGAAGGGGGAAAGTGGATGTACCCAGACCTTGGGGAACCACTATAAAAATCTGTGTGCACTCCGTGTTAAATTGTTTCTGTGATTGTTGTGCTGTGTAATAGTATAATTTGCAATTTCTGGTTAATTAACAAAACCGATTTGTTGCCTTAAAGCAAAAGAAAAAGTACACCTATTAACCCCCCCTCTAGGTGATTAGGCACTAATTCTTTCAGATATCATGATCAGTACTATTGGTAGGCTGTTGTACTTTTTTGAGAGCAATAGGGGGATTGAAGACAGGTGTCTTAACTGGGGCTTTCCTTTTTCTTTTGAAATTAGCTGCCCTAGTATTTCCATTAAAACCCAATCCTGTCTTATCCTTTTGAGACACAAAGTCATCAATTAAGGGTAGGACAGATTTTGGCTTAGAGAAACTAGCCACTAGATCTTTTTCCTTCTGAAGTCTAACTTCCAGACTTTTGATTTGATCACTCTTGAATGTGATTGTTCCCATCTGAATAACAGTTACATTTTTCAGCTTGGCAATCTCATTCAATTTCTGATCCAGCAGCTTTTCTGAATCAGATGCAGCCAACTTAAGAGCTGCAATTTCCTTATCCTGAATTTTAGTCAGGTTTTTGCATCTCTTAAATGCTGCATCAAATCACCATATTCATCTATAAGTTGATGAATATCTCCCTCAGATTCAGATCCATCCACATCTCTTGATGCAGATGCTTCTGATTCTGAGCCAGTGTAATAATCAGAATCTTCAGATAAGCTTTTTACCTTACTTGGACCAGGCTGATCCTGGGAGTGATCATCATCAGTCAGGGCCATCAGCCCTTTGCACTGATGATCTTCAGTTCCATTTATTGAGTCCAGCAATTACAAGAACTCAGTCTCTTCTTCTGTTGCAAATAGACCAATATAAGCTTCAACAACAGATTCAGAATCTGAAGATGATGGATCTGTCCAGCTTTTCTCTTTCTTTACTACGAAGGATTTTTCCTTCTTGTTCTTATTCTAAGACTTCTTCTTATCTGCATATTCCCTTCTTTTGTCTGGACAATCAGCTACTACATGTCCAGGTCTGTTGCAGCAATTACACACAATCTTTGTAGTTGTTGATTTGCTAGGTTTTGACCTACTCTTCGCCTTTCTACATGACTTTTTTTCTAATAATATTCATCCTTGGACTGAGAGGAGGATGGCTAAGTTCTTCACTGCTTATTCTTCAAAAATCTCTGAAACTGCCTTGTGAAGACAGCAAAGTCCTCATCAGAATGATTGCTGTCTGAGGTGTGACTATTAGAACTTTTAGAGATCACTACTGCAGCTTTCTTAGGAGGAGATGGAGACATCCTCCTGTCCTTTCTTGTGCCTTCTGCCTTGAAGGCCACTGACTTTTCTCTATGGTCAACTTTAATACTTTTCTCTTCCTCCTTTCTGGCTATGAGTTGCATTTCATAAGAAAGCAATTTGCCAAATAGTGTTGGAGGAGAGATTTCTACCAGTCTGGCCACTTCCATGATGACACAGATCTTGGTGTCCCAATCCTTAGTAAAAGATCTAAGGAATTTATCATTCAACTCATATGTACTAAAGACCCTTCCATATGGCATTAGTTCATTCACAATTCTGAAGAACTTCTTGTAACATTCAGTGATGCTGTCTGATTTGCTTTGTCTGAAGCTCTCATATTCCTGATTAAGCATTGACTTTCTATCTTGCCTAACTCCTTCTGATCCCTCCATGTAGACTATCAATGTGTCCCACATCTCCTTGGAGGTTTTACAGTGAATCAGATTTTGGAATGTTGAGTCATCTATGACACTCACTATAATATTCTGAGCTCTCTTGTCCATAGTAGCCAAGATAATCTCATCCTTAGTCATTTCTGAAAAGTCTTTTGGTGTCCTCTGATTAGCATCAAGAACTGAGACTTTCAGTGGAATAAAAGGCCCTTAACAGTTATATATATTCTTGGATCAGATGCTTCCATAAACAATCTGACCCTTTCTTTCCATATTCCAAAGATTTCTTTCCTGTATATGCGCAACTTCATGGAACCAAGTTCCTTATGATTTTCTCCTGAACCCATCTGTTCTAATTTATTCTGCCTCACAGATCTTACTCAGACTATTAAGTCTATCTTTGAGTAACCTCCCTCTGATACCACTTGAAAGAATTGGTTTCAAGATAACCTAAACACCTAGAGGGGGGGGGGGGAATAGGTTTAATTCCTTTTTACTCTAAGGCAGAATATGAATTCAGTTAATCAAATAGAATCAAACAAATCTACTGCTACCACATCACAGAAATCACAAAATCACACATAATCACAGATGACACACAGTTTTATAGTGGTTCCCCAAATGATGGGTACATCCACTTTCCCCCTTCGCATATCTAGCAGTGTACTAGATTCGGCCTAACTTCTTCCTTCCTTCTCAGATCTATAGATCTTACAGCTCAGAACCCAGTCAAGGTTCCTACAACTCAGAGTGAGTCCACACTCCTACAACTCAGGCAATTAAGCCATACCACAGCCTACATCCAGGCTTACAACTCAGAGAATTAAATCTCCTACCTCAGGCACACAGCCCTACCTCAGCCTTCCCTAGGCCTACAACTCAGAGATGTAAATCTCCTACCTCAGGCACTCAGCCCTTCCTCATCCTTTATAAATTAGGCTTACAACTCAGATCAATAATGATCTTACAGAAAAATTGATAAAAATAAGTTTTATCTTTCACCCAAGTTGAGAGAGAATGGGTAGAAAGTTTTCTTGATCAGTTCTTGAAGAATCTGATTTCACAGAAATCCACCTGTCTTTGGCTTTCTTCAAAGCTTCTTGAATCTGAACACGATAAGGTTGAATTTCTTGAAGATGATCTTCAATCAGCTTCCTTCTTAAAATCCAGAAATCAATCTGAATTCTTCTTTGCAGATTAGTTCAGGATCTGCTCTTAAGAGACTAGTTGATGATAGTCTCTTCCTTCACTTGAATTGTTGGAGCTCTCTCTCTCTACAAATTCTTCTGAAGATATTTTGAAATTCTTCACTTAGATCCACTTGAAATCTCTGACTAGATTTTCTTGTGTATGTTGGATCTTCTATTGTAATTGTGTTTCATGTACTTCATTTTTTTCATTCTTACTGTCCTCCTTCTTCAGTTGATAGAATCTGTCTATAAATAGACTTCATCTAAGGTTACCCGCTGATCCGATTGCTAACCAACTTCTGACAGATCTGACAGTTGCAGTAGACTTGTTGGTCATGGCAGCTATCAAGTCTTCCAGTCACTTCTTGAAACTTTGTCTCTGTCAGCAAAATGTCGAGTCTGAACTTCAGATGTATCGACACAAGTAGACTAAGTGTCGACACAATCTTTGGTGGTGTCGACACAGCTCTCATGGTGTCGACACTACTTCTTGACATAGCTTCTCTAAGAATGTGTTGACACAAGTACTGTGTATCGACACAGTCACTTCTTGTCTTGAAACAATTGACTTAGAAGAAATTCTGGTGTGTGTGTCGACACAAGTCCTGTGTGTCGACACAGTTGATGTCGACTGAACTTTCTGTGTGTCGACATAAGTCCCATGTGTCGACATAGTTGATGTCGACTGAACTTTCTGTGTGTCGACACAAGTCCTATGTGTCGACATAGTTGATGTCGACTAAACTTTCTGTGTGTCGACACAAGTCCTGTGTGTCGACACAGTTGATGTCGACTGAACTTTCTATGTGTCGACACAAGTCCTGTGTGTCGACACAGCTTTTCCAAGTGTCAACACAATTGACTCCAGGTGTCGACACAGCTTTTCTCAAGTATCGACACAAGTCTTCACAAGTGTCGACACAACTTCTTCTGGTGTCGACTCATGGACTTAGAAACGTTTCCTGCATATTCTTAACCTACACATATAAACTCAAAACAACATCAAATACACCTTGATGAATATCATTGAGTTAAGTTAGGCTTCTCCAAATCTGGTACACATTTTCCAATGTACCCAACACTATCATGTCAGCTTTGTCCTTCTTTAGGAATACATACACTATTATCTTCATTTTAGATAGCTAGTGGAGCATCCTTGATGTTTAGATTGTCCATCACCTGTTCTATACATGCATATCTAGATGATGAGCTAGGCAGCTCACTATTAATCATAGAAGATTCATCAAAAACTACATTAATAAACTCTTCTACAAGTTGATTTTTCAAGTTGTAGATCATATATGCTTTACTATGATTGTTGTACCCAACAAATATCGCCTCATAGGATTTGGCAGCAAACTTAGTCAAACATGACTTCCAATTGTTGATCACATAACATTTGCCACCAAAGATCCTAAAATAGGCAAGGTTTGGTTTTCTACCTTTCATGATCTCATAAGGAGTCTTCTTGTGATATTTATTTATAGAAGCCCTATTTAGGACATGACATGCAATATTAACTGCCTCAAACCATAAGTATTCTGGGAGATATGTGTCACTTAGTAGTGTCCTTCTAGCTTCTATGAGAGTCCTATTTTTCCACTCAGCTATCCCATTTTGCTTGGGGTGTTTTTGGAGAAGACAAATCTTGGTGAATCCTTTGTTTTTCACAAAACTTGGTCATGTTATCAGATTGAAATTCAGTACCATGGTCACTTCTGATTTTGACCACAGAACTGTTCAATTCATTCTGAATTTGCTTGATAAAGGTCTTGAATATGTCAATGGTTTCAGACTCTTTTTTCAAGAAGAAGACCTAAGCAAACCTGGAGAAATCATCAACTATTACAAGTGTGTAGACTTTCCTACCTAGACTATGAACTGGCATAAGATCAAACAAGTCCATATACAGGAGGTATAAGAACATCATATAATCCTTGGCCCCAATTCTTTAAAAAGCGGCTTTGGTATGCTTACCATTTTGGCATACAGAGCAAATTCCTTCTTTGGTGCATTTAATATTGGGACCATTTCTGACTAGCTCTTCACTAAAGAGCTTGCTAATGGTCTTATAGTTCAAGTGAGCTAGTCTCTTGTGCCATTGAAAACAATATGAGACTTTCTCATTTGCAACTAAACACATAGGGGTGTCAGAACTTAAACATAAAAAGTTTAACAATAGATATTCCCACTCTTAGTGCCAGTCAAGATGACCTCTTGGTCACTTGACCTTTTAATTCGACACTCATCCTTATGGAATACAATGACATAACCAAGATCACATAATTGACTTATGCTTATCATGTTGTGTTGCAACCCTTCCACATATGCCACTTTTGAGATTGAGACTATGTCATTGGTAATCATACCATATCCCTTGGTAACTCCTCTATTTGAATGCCCAAGATAACTTTAGGTTCATTCTTCACATGAGTGTAGTTCTTCGTGTGACATCTTGTTCCAGTCATGTACCTAGAACATCCACGATCCAAGTACCATATTGGTGCATGGGTACTTAGACTAACCTACAATCACAATTCGGTTTACCTTAGGACCCCAAAAGAGTATGGGTCTTAGGTTCTTGTTAGTCTGAAAGTTAACTTGTCACCCTGCAGCACTCCTGATAGGAAGACTCACTTTAGCCCTTGTCACACTAAGGTTGTGTCAACAATCTATGACAAAGTGTCCCACTTTACCACAGCACCAACACTCATGAATGTTGTACCTTATCTTATGAACAGTTCCAGTAGGTTGCAAGTTGTTAACAACAGACTTTTTAGAGGGGAGTGTAGCAGCTCTCATCTCATTTCTTTCAGCAAGAACCTAACTGAAACTAAGTCAGATAGTAGATGAACTTGGCTTGCTTTGATTACTACCAACAACAATCTTCTTTGCAGCAGATATGCTGTTGATGGCATCAGATATGTCCAAATCAGACTCCCTGATAGACTTGCCTTTGGTCTATGATTTTGCTGGAAGAGCTTGGCTATTGGACACTGCCACATTCTTGAGTGTAGGGGCTGGAGTTCCAAGGACAAATAGTCCATGATGGACCATCTGAATTTCTTCATGGGGATCCTTGAAGGAACTCAAGCCCATGCCCTTCCTCCCTCCATTGTAAGATACATTTGTACACTTATAAGAAGAGTTCCCATTCTTCTAGTGACTATATATGCTATCATGGTCATACCTGTTGGATGAGAGAATTACCTTATGGAAGGTGGTCTGAGGCATAATATAAACTTTTCCTTTCCCTTTGGAAGGGGCAGCTCTAGTGTTCCACTTAAACCCCAAACCTCTCTTATCCTTTTGAGAGGTAAAGGAATTAATTAGTGGCAGCACAATCTTTCTCTTTTCCTCAAGATCCATAATGATCTTGTTCTTCTGGTTGATGGTTCCAATTTGGATGATTGAGATGACCTTTTTTTGGCTGACTTCCCTCATCTTCTGATCCAACAATGATGCCGACTCAGACTGCTGGGAAGCAGCTAGCTGCAGGGAGATAATCTTCTCAGCTTGCTTCTTGGCCAATCTCTTGCTTCTTTTCAAGGCATTCAAAAGGGCACCATACTTGTCAATTAGTTGATTGAAAGCTTCTTCAGATTCTGACCCCTCTTCATCATAGGATGAGGATGCATCAAAATTAGGACTTGTCTCATAATTAGATTCAAAAGAGGAGCTATACAAAGAATGTACCTTATCTGGGCCAGGCTGAACCTAGCTGGATTCCTCATTTGACATGGCCATTAGCCCATAACAGCCACTAACATCTTGATCCACCTCAGTATCACTATCCGAGAGTGAAAGAGGGGCCCTGATTCCTATCCTTGCAGCAGGATTGTCCACATCCTCTTCATCAGCAACTATAACAAACCGCCTAATATGGACTTCCTCTTCTTCAGAATCTGAAGAAACTGAGTCACTTTGACTTTAGGTTTTCTCCTTTTTAGCAATGATGGACCTTTCCTTCTTGCCTTTCTGATGGTGGTGCTTCTTCTCCTCAGTTTTCTTTTGTTCTTTCCTCTTGACTAGGAAATCAACAATGACATGCCCAGTCTTGCTACAACAGTAACAAACAACATTAGAGAAAAACTATTTACTGGGTTTAGTGCCATACCTGTCTCCTTTGGTGAACTTCTTCTCAAACTTATTGTGGCCTTTTTGTGATGTGAGGAGGAGGAAGGTCTGTTACTACACTACTTCCTCTTCATTATCTTCTGGAACTGCCTAGAGAAGGCAACAAACTCTCCATTTGACATGTTGTTGTCAAATGAGCTTGAATCAGAGCTGTCTGAATCAGCAGGCCTCCTGGGGAGAGAGGAAATACTCTCCTTGCTCTTCTTGGATCCCTTAGACTTGAAGGCCATAGTCTTTTCCTTTGCTTGAGCTCTATTGGATGTCTCCTCCTCCTTTCTGGCAGATAGTTGCATCTCATAGGAGAGCATCATTCAAAACAGTGTGTGTGGAGGAGTTTCAGCTAGCTTGACCACCTCTCTGATGACACATATCTTGATGTTCCAGTCTCTAGTTAGAGATCTGCGGAACTTGTCATTCAGCTCATAGTTGCTGAAGACCCTCCCATAAGTCCTCAGCTCATTCATTATGCTGAAGAATTTTTCATAGCGTTCAACTATGCTATCCTTTTTGCCTTGCCTGAAGGCTTCATATTCTTGATTAAGAATGGATTTACTATCATCCATAACTTCTTTAGTTCCAATCAATGTGTCTCACATTTCCTTGGAGGTCTTGTAGTGGATAAGATTCTAGAAAGTAGAATCATCAATGACACTCACTATGATGTTCTGTGTCCTCTTGTCCATGGTTGCAAGTATGAACTCATACTTATTCATTTCAGAATTTTCTTAGGTGTCTGGACAGTGGCATCCAGAATTGAGACCTTCATGGGGATGAAAGGTCCCTCCTGAATAGTATAAAAAATCCTGGGGTCAGATGCTTCCATGAACAACCTGACCCTTTATTTACAAATGCCAAAATTTTCTTTCCTACAGATTGGGAGCATCATAGAACCCAACTCCTTATGGTTCTCTCCTGAACTCATAAGGATTATTAGTAGCTACTCCTAGAGATCATCTTAGACTATTAAGTCCTTTTTGAGTAAGCTCCCTCTAATACCACTTGAAAGTCTTTAGTTTTAAGAGTAGCTAAACCCTAATGGGGGTGAATAGGTTTAGAGACTTTTTATAATTCCTTTTTAACTTTTCCTGGTTTACTGTGTTGTTTGTTTTAGTTTATAGTTTATCTTTCAAGAACACAACCAACACATAAGTATTTTATAGTGGTCCCCTAGAGTATAGGTACATCCACTATCCCTCCCACCTTTTTAACAGATTGTTAGACAATACCAACTTCTCCAAACTTGGCTCAATGAGCTTACAACATAAATCCCTCAAGATTTCTCAAACTCCTACAAGTCCTACACTCAGAGAAATATTCTCCTACAACTCAGGTACATATCCCTACCTCGGATCTACAGGATCATACCTTAGAGAGAAACTCTCCTATAGCTCAGGCACACAACCCTACCTCAGATCTATAAAAGGATCCTACAACTCAGATTCACCACATGAATCCAATAACTCAGGCTCAAAAGCCCTATAGCTCAGATCTTCTAAAAGATCCTACAGTTGAATATTGCTTGTTGATGATGTAGAACACCAGAGAAATGATCTCTGTGTCTTCCTCTTTCTAAACTAAGAAACCTCAGTGCTACCTCCTTCATAGCTCCAAGAATATATCTTCAAGATTATGCCTGCTGGAACTGTGAAGTCACTACAACAAGGGCTTTCTCTGTTACTTCTTCTACCTTAGAGAGAAAGTTCTCTGAACTTGTTGTTGAAGATGAGTATGTCAACAACTAACTTCTTAAACATCTAGTTAGAATAGAAAGAGCAAGTTCTTCAACTTCTGCAACTTGGTCGAGAGGAGGAAGATGAAGTTCTATAAATTCCAAAAAGTTAATTTCTTTTTCCTTGATCTCTCCTTTTTTCTATTCCACCGTCCGACAACTCTTTGAGCAGTGGGACCACCGGGTGTTGATAGCTGCAACAAGTATTTTGCATTAAATGCTGTACAATAGGCAAGTGATGCCATTTGTCATCTACTATTCAGTTCATGCAACATTTTAAATTGTTGTTGACATCATCAGGACACAGTACCTGTTACTTAGCCAAATTCACAATTCTGCATAGGCATTAAGTGAAACCTTGTCACTCTGCGCCAAAATACTTAGGAAGATTTTTGCATCTTCAGGCGTTGAGTGATCAGTCATCACTCAACAAATATTGACTCTTGCAGTCTAACTGAGTAGGTGTTGAGTGATCCTTCATCACTCAATGCATTTGGACTTAGCTGATTTTCTCTGTATGGAGGCATTGAGTGAGTTGTCTTCACACAACGCTTTCTGCCTTTGCCTATTTTGTTGAAGAGGCATTGAGTGAATGAACTTCACTCAATGCTTTTGTCCTTAGACATATTTTCTATTGAATGGGCATTGAGTGAGTTGACATCACTCAGCGCTTCTGTCCTTAGATTTAATTATGTATCAACCAATTTTGTAACTCTGACTGAATTATGATCTGTCGACGCTTTCTCTACATGACATTGAGTGAACTGCCTTCACTCAACTCTTCTGGACTTAGCCAAATTGCATTGCAGATTCTGTTTGGCTTTGACTGCTTGAGCTTTACTCAATGCTACAGGCTCTAGGCGTTGAGTGAACTGCCTTCACTCAACGCTTATGGACTTAACTAGATTTCTGCCTTGGCAATGCTGAGGCTTTGACTATCTAGTCTTTACTCAATGCTTAAGGCCATCTTGTTTTGATTGAACTACCTTTACTCAATGCATATGGACTTAGACAAATTCCAGCCTTATCAACATACTGTCTTTTGTCCTCCTGTCAATGTCACTTGGATAACCCGTCTAATCAAAGTAACATGGAGCCCCTACATTCATAGAACTTATAGCATGCATCAGATACAAACATGTGTATATGATTGTCCTGTAAACCTTCTTCAAATCTAGAACATTGTGATCAATGGACCCAACAAATTTGTTATTTTCAAACCAAGAAATACAGAACGCATGCTCCAACAATCTTCCCCTTTTGATAATAACAAATCCACTGAGAAAGAAATCAATGATAACAATAGAGATGAGAAAATAAATAAATGTGATAAAATAGGTAAGAACTAAAGTGTGCACAAATTCCCCCTTAATGGAAACTCCTCCTATGTCAAAGACACTAGGAAACACCCTAACATTGTGATATTCTCCTTAAGATTCAAAACACTAGGAAACACCCTAACATTGCAATATTCTCCTTAAGATTTCTTGCGAGATTCTCCCCTTTTGTTATTAGCAAAAGAAATGAAAGTCAAGTTTTATTATGGTAGAGTGGCAGAAGCTTATGAGAATTTGAAAAGTGAATAAGATAGACATGTAACTCATGTAAAAATAAGGTAGTGTGACATCAAGAAAATATAGCTTACTAATGAAAATTTTGTCACAAAAGTTAAGGGAAACATTGTAAAACTCATGCTAATATAGAATAGTCAACGATTTTAGAGAGAAATGTTCTAACCGTGTCCAGTCCAATTCTCATGAGAAGAAATGTTAGAAAAGATATTGAAATTATTCCTCATGAACCAAATAAATTATAAAGTATAATGTAGAATGTAAAAATGTTCATGATGCTCATAAAGTGATTCAAAGCACAGAATATTGAAGTGAAATGTATTTCATGTTTGCACAAGGTACTTTACAATTCTTTCAAAGGTGCTCAAACTCACAATGCTTATTAAGATTTATCTGGAAGTTGAGTAGTGCTTGGTGGAGTTTCCTTGAGAATTTATTGTGCGTATATTTTTTATAGTATTTGACATAATTCCCCCTTTTTAGAATGATCAAGTACTCTGAATTCACCTGTTTTGCAAATATAATAATTTTGTATTAGTGTCATAGGGTGTCAAAAAGTGAGTATGAATCACATATGAAGCAAGGAACATTTATAATTCAAGTTGTTTAAGTATTTATAAGGCATAAGCATGAGAGAGAAAATTTCAAACAACATATATATCTTGGAACCAAAAAACATGATCGTGAATGTCATTATCTAATGTGACACATTACTCATACTTAAAGGCATGTAGAAAAAATCAGGAACATTAATTACTCTAATTGTATTTGACATTGAAATATTTAAAGCATGAATAAGAAAAAAACAATGTTTCTATAACTTGAAATGAAAAAATTAGCAAGATAAGTTATCTGAAAAAGATAAAACAAAAACTTAACTGAATAATGAGTATCACTATGGAATAAAGATGATCACAGAAAGTAGTATGGAATTTGACTCTTTTACGCTATCATGCCACAATATCGTGTTATCGCCTACGATAGCATTTTTTTATAAAAGGCATGGATCTAATTCCAGATCTCAGAAATTCTGAGTTTCATGTACCTCTTATGGAAGAAGAAGTCCATACACCTCTCGGAAGTTCAGATCCAAGTTAAATACATGTCTTTTTCATAAATTTCTTAGGGATCTTGCGTTAAATGTCAAAAGAAGATGATCTATGTGAGCAAAAATAGGTTTTGACCAAGAAATATGGATTTTTATGAGGGTTTCATTCTTTAGAAAAACATTCCTTTTCATGTTTAATTTCACCATGATTTTTGTAAATCTAGAACATGTATGAGTTTGGAGAAGTCTGAAAATTGTTTTGAGAGAACCTTAAGAGGAGATCTAAAAAAGTTTTGATGAGATTTTAGGTTTGATGAAGGTTTTCTCAATCGCCGAACGATAGTCGCTATCGCCCGACGATAGCCGCTATCATCGGCGATAGGGAGAAAAACTGATTATTTCGAGAAACAAATTCAGGATATGGCATATAGTTCCAGAGTACGTAAAAGTACTATTCGAAATCCCCTTGCATTATACCGAACTTATCTAGGGATCAAAAAAGCATATATTAGTATAGCAAAGATTATGGAACTGGATATAACTCGAGAGGCACAGATCTATGAGATGGTTTCCCAATCAGGTATATTATCACTTCTATTACCTGACATGTTTAGTTCAGTACTAGTTAGGAAATTTTATAACCATCTGGAAGATCCTATGTACACTGGACTAAATGGTGGGGGAGAGATCAATAATATAAAGTGGTACAACAAAAATAACTCATGATGACCTAAGGAATGAGTTTGGTTTGATCGCTAGTGAGAATATGTTGGATGTCATGGAGAATTATAGGAAGGATAGAGATTGGACACAGATGAACCAAGTTCTCCATGGAATTGCCACTAAAAATCTCATACAGACTACTACTACACTTACTCTCGAGGCATATCTGGTACAAGATATTTTGAGAAACACTGTGTTGTTGAAGGCAGGTGATACGAGAAAGATTACGGCCCAGTTAAGCTTAGTTACCTATCTACTATTAGAAAAGGAGTCATTTGATGTAGTAGACTTAGTGTTATCGGTGATCTGATACACTTTCAAAATGAAGGATCCTTTGAGAAGGAAATTGAACACACTTCCATTATGGAGTATCATCCAGCAGGTACTGTATCAAAAGTACCAATGGATCCACCAAGAGTTGCACATCAATGACTGTATTCCTCCTATTTATAGTTCAGAGATAACAAGATACCCTTCAAGATGGGATGAAGCATCTTCATCTGCTAGACCTACATGAGGAGAAGCCTCCACTTCCACTAGACCACAACTTCCTCGAGGAGGGTCTCTTCCAGAGAGGGTAGACGAGCTTTATGACTTAGTGGAAGAGCATAAGGAGAAAATGAAAGTGAGGTTGACTGGTTTAAAGAAATTCATAATTATATTGCAAAAGGTCTTGGCTTGAACTCGACCCCAGAAGAAGAAAAATATTGGGAGAGTCCAGTGGCGGATCCTCCTCGTCATTCTATATGACGCATTAAACGACCGCGAGAGAGAGGACAAAGTTCAAGTGATGACCAGCCACAAACCAGTGAAGACTGGGAATTTTGATTGTATTTGTTGCTGTAACAACCATAGCCGATCCAACGTGACAATGTCACTGCTCCGCTCTAGGCGACGTTACCGGACTACAGCCCAAGCACCCCAACCCCTCTTCATGGACTGCCTCAATTGGCGCCTCTGCCCACTAGCGGGTTGTTGGTGGCCACAATCTCCCTTTGATGAGCAAACTCGATAGTTAAGTTGGGTAATATGGGGACTTTCCAGGAGGTCACCCATCCCAGTACTACTAAAGCCCGATCACGCTTAACTATGGAGTTTTCTAATTAATGATAAGAAGTTGGAAAACACTATAGTAAAGCATGCTCGTGCTGGAGTAGTACTTGGATGGGTGACCTCCTGGGAAGTCCCCGTACGGTCCAACTTAACTATCAAGTTCACTCATCAAAGGGAGGCTGTGGCCACCAACAACCTGCCAGTGGGTAGAGACGCCGATTGAGGCAGTCCATGGAGAGGGGTTATAGTGTTTGGGTTGCAGACCAGTAATGTCGCCTAGAGCACAGCCGTGATATTGTCACGTTGGATCGGCTAGGGTCGTTATAATAAAAAGTGTTGTAACACCCCAGTTCTTTAGACTTGAGGCTCTGGGTGCAACCGCGTGGCGGTATGTTTCTATTGCCTGGAGGTAGCCTTCTTTCGTCGAGTGGTAGGTGTGGAGTGGTAGGTGACGAATAAGAGGCGTCGAGTGGTAGCGTGCGACATTATCTAGTTACTGATCAGCAGTAGCCCTGGTTCATCGAGTCGAAGTCGTCGAGACAAAAGCGTAGAGTGAGCTACCGCACAGAGATATTTCTACTGCTTGCAGTAGTGCTGCATTATTTTGAGACTGGCAGTTCGGGAAGTTACTGCAGAGCGGTAGGTAGCTACAGCCTGGCGGTAGCAAACAGAAGCAGTTCCGTGGCTGTGGTTTCCGGCCGTCCGATTCGCTTGGGATTTGATCCTATGGTTCAGAATCCTTTTTCCTAGAGGCTTAAGTAGGGCTAAATCATTACTTCCCCTCATTCTCTTCATTTGAGTAGGAGTTAGGGTTTGAGAGAAGGGGTTTGGAGGAGGAAGAAGGACTTTCTCTGCCATTAGCAAAGCTATGAGCCTCCGTTCGTCGAACTGAGGCCAGATCCGTGGAGAGGACTTGAAGGCGCACACTTTCATCCATGCACAGTAAGATATCCATGGCTAGGAAGAGGAGTTGTAAGGTAACGACATTTCTCCTCTCGGTCTTTAGGAAGCATGCATGACATCAGTTTTATTCTTTCTTATTTTCAAGCATTTAGGCATTGGATCTCTCAAATGAGAGAGTTACGGGTCGTCATGGTTCAAGAGGAGCCACCGGGTCGATTGTGTCCATCCCCGACATGATGTTGTATTAGAAATCCACTCTGCTAGTAGATTAGGCATTGTGGGTGAATCCGTAGTCACAACTATTAGTCCGACTCAGTGATGTTGCATAACGAGCCTTAAGGATTGTGCTAGAACTATGTTTGAGGTAAGATGTCGTTTGTGATGTTTGCCCCCCTATTTCGTGCGAGAACGAATAGTGGATTAGGCTGGGAAAGGCTATGTTTGTGGATTGATGTGCGAAGGTGTGGCTTTATCTCTGTGGTCGGTCAGCTAGCTAGTGGCATGCAAGTCATGTGTGGAGAGTGTCCCGGAGAGACAAATCCCCTTCCGAGAAACTGACAAGAACGCCAAGCTTTGTACATGCCCAGTCGATGAAGCCCATGAGTGGTTGGGGGTCAAACAAGGGTTCTTAGAATCAGTTTGTTTGTGTGATGAAATCCTGACGTGAGAAGTCAGAGCTTACAGGAAAATCCGGGTTTTGAGACCCACGAGCGGGTGGGGCCTAAACAAGAGTTCTATGTGGTGCTTGAATGCCGATAGGGGAAAATAGAAGTACACGTGTGTTGTGATGTGATGTGATGATGCGTGATGGTGTGTTATATTCATGCGCTATAGGGTGATTTGGGTGAGACCCAGGTTTGCATACATGCTATATTGTAGGCTCCTTTTTATTAAATGTCAACCTAGAAACGTGTTTGATGTATGTGACATCCCAACCTGTTTCTTTACTCTCCATGTTTATATACATTTGCATAAGAAGTATTGACCTACAGGGTGATGGAGTGCCCTAAGGTCTGCTAGGGATGGCCGGGAGGAGATGTGTTGGTTACACAGTTGAGATATGTTGGAACACTATTACTGATTTGGGCTAGGATAACTATCATTTGTTTAGGATGATTAGTTTGACCCACTTTATATCGTCTTGGGTCATAGGTTATTTCCAGGGTTATTTCCTCGGAATAATTCTAGCAGAAATGCAGTTCGACGGATGCAGAAAATCAGTTCGACGAAAGCAGAGCTGCGTTCGACAAATGCCTGCTCAGCTCGACGAATCAGAGTTCTACTACTGAGCTCAGCTCGACGAATGTTGTGCTCCGGTCGACGAACTCTGACCTCAACTCTACAACTCAGCTCAATGATATCCAAGCTCAGCTCGATGAATGACACGTTTAGTTTGACGAACTCCAAGCTCAGGACAATGAAAGATTTGCTAAGTTCGACTAATTCTTTGTAGTGGTCCATGCAGTTCTATATTCAGAAGCAGAATAATTTTTAAATAAATTAATTTCGGTTAGTTATACTCTTGTATTTAATGCAAAATATTCTTAATGAATATAGTCGTTTCTGGTAGCATTAAATATGGAATTATTACAGAGTTATTATTCTAATTAATCACCAAGGTAGCTAAGGAATGGTTTTAATTCCAAATATTTGAATATTGTTGTAACAAATTCTCAGAGATTCTTCAGACAATTCAAGTAATGTTTTTAAAATTCAAATTGTTGAATTCTTCTCAGAGAATATATATACATTCAAAAAATTGTTGCATAGACATGAAGAAACAGATTTTGGGTTACTGACTGAGACACACAGAGATTTTGGACAACTTACTTCTGACTCTCCAAGAGACAACAAATTCTACATCAGTCTGAAATTGTTACTAGAGAGTAACAAAAATTCTTGAAGGCCTACACCCTGAATAAAAGCTTCTCTCTTGATCACAAATTCTACTCAACATAGGGGGGGGGGATTTTGGCTTCAACATCACTCCACTAAGTCTTCTCAGAGAATCTTGAAAGAGAAGACATCATCAACTTTTAGTTTATTTCATAAACTATGCACATGGTTTTTAACTCGCTTCAAAAATTAAACCTTTTGGTTCTTAAGTCGCCTGATCAAAATATTTAGATTGGTTTTTGGGCACCTGATCAAAAGCTCAAAGGGTTACGAGATCTCCCTTGGAAAATAGATCTTCTGGTGGTAGGACACCTGATCAAAAACCTGTACTGGATTCCTACCAGGGTGGTAGAAGAGTGGATGTACCCAAATTTATTGCGGAACCACTATATTTCCTTGTGTCTTCTGTTGATGCGAATTTATTTTTTGCTCTATATAAAAACTATGTGGATAGACATAAACTAGATTGATTTTAATCTCAAGAAAGTGCACCTATCTATCATAGTATATACGAAATCTACAACTCGTGTCATATTCCACAGGGTCTTTTCAAGTACTCGTACTCACTCTCACTCTATTATCGTATATATAATTAAAATTGAGTGCTACCATAAATTAACCTAACTAGGAATACTTGGATAAAGATACATTGGAGAATTAAGGATAGTAAAAAGCAGAAAATCTAAGAGTAATCACATGAGAATAATTACTCATTAATTCAATTCTATGTAATCACGTAATAAAAAGATTATCAAATTCATTGTATTGCAAGGGTTAAACATTTATCGAAATCTCTCTCGAGCAATTCAATACATAAAATTAAGTTGAGTAAATTTTCTCTCGAACAATTCACAATACTCAAATTCGCATTAATAACAAGAAACCCTATCTAATACATGAGTTCATGAAATCCTATCTCTAAGATACCATGAGTCCAAATATCTATATTACCATTATCCAAACAACATATCTCTCGATCATGCAATTTGAAATACAAAGAGAAAGAACATTAGAACATGAACATATAAGCATCATCACAAACATCCAATTTCTCAATCTAGAAGTTTGGGATTCAAATAAAACAAGTTCTAATTTCAAGCCTAATATCAATCTCATTGTTAGAACACATACATACGAAGAAAATACCATAAATCTGACATAAAAACTAACATACATGATTACCGAATTGTTCAAAAAAAAGTCTTATGCGAAATGTAAAAAATAAAGTTAGATCAACTAAGAGAAGGGGAAGATTAAAAGAAATACATGAAGATTAAAACCATACGAATTATCTCCTTCGATCTCCCCTCCGCCGAATGCTCTACTTTCGTCCTCCAGAAATTCTCCAAGTTCTTCAATCCAAAAGTAAAAAAAGTTCCCATTCAAATTTTCCTACGGGTTTTTATAGCCTCCTTGTAAACAGGGTCGAACACGGGTTCCAACACAGCCGTGTCACAGGCCGTGTGGGCGGTTCTAAGGCAGTTTAACACGAAAATATGTATCTGGTCGTGGTTCGTATCATTTGACATGGCTGAGCACACAACCTTTTTGTTCTTCGTGGCTCCACACATGGCTTGGTTCAGCAGCAGGCCCGATAAGGACACGGGTAGGGACACGACCGTGTGCCTACCCATGTAGTTCCCTGACTTCTCTTCCAATCCTTGTGATCTTTCCCGATAAAGACACAGGTAGTGACATGGGCGTGTTCCTACCCGTGTGTGCCCAATTCCAGTCCTGTCCTCAGTCATGTTGGATCCGTAAACTCCTCTGTTTGCTCTAAGACTTTTAGTTCCAAGGACTTGCAATACCTGCATTAAGAAGATGAATGAATAAATAAATAGCTTAATATAAGAAGTATAGGAAACTCCATACTATGCTCTTCTATTCATGATAACTCATATTCTAAACTATTTTCGCACAATTATAATGACTGAAGGCATATAATAGTGGACATGATTACAAATATGATAGTAAAAAGGACATGTATAAATGTACTCATCAAATACCTCCAGACTTAAGTGTTTGCTTGTCCCTAAGCAAACTAATTCAAAAATTTGGAAATAACGATAGGTAATTAATTTTTCTGCAAGCTAATTGCCATGAATTCAAGGAGAAATTTGATGTTGTAATTGCATAGGAAATAATATAGTAGTCTTTTCTAAATATAACTTTATCTTACAATTCCTCCCATATATCTCTTAACTATCTTTCACTCTTCCCTAAAAATAATATTACAGTCATCCATAATAAATGTGAGTAGAAAATAACAATCTCAATAAGATAGGCATTAGTGTTTCAAACCTTATAAGCACCAATATTGATAGCCATAAGCTTGCCTTCTCACACCCTCTCTACGACACTAGTTAAGATTAGCTAGGTTGGATCCTTAGGACTTGTATTATGATGTAACCTTTTGTCTTAGGATAAAAGATTATGGGTGGGATAAACAAAGATAAATTTGATGATTCATATCACACCTACATAAAGATTGAGCCTCTTGCTTTGTAATTACCTTCACGTACATCAGTACTATAAAAACATCCCCAGACTTTACAATTTTTATACTTCCCACATTTTTTTTCTTTTTCTGATGGATACTCTATATTTTTGTTAGTTTTTTTTATCCAAGGGTCGATAGTAAGGATCATTCCAAGTGGGTGTACACGCACTCAGACCATATATCAGTATATTTTTTTAAGTGTCCATAGTAGGATCATTCCAAGTGGGTGTACAAGCACTCATACCACATATCACTATGAACAAACTTATTCCCTGAACGTCTCAATGATAGATGTGATAAAAGGTAAGGATTTTTGGCCTTGGTAAATTTTAGTAATAAAGTATCAAAAGGCATAGGGAGTAGGTCCAAATTGGGCGTGCAAGGGTATAATGTTTAAGGTTTTGGGCTTGCAAGGCTCAAGCAATCAAAAGGGAGGCCTAAGTCATTTCCGCCCTAACTAATTAACCTATGTGAAGGTTTTGAGGATCGCTAGGGGCAAGTTCTGGAGACCAATAAAGGGTATTCTTCATTTTGAGTCTCTAATACAAAATTATCAAACTGTTACACTCATCGACTCGCTTTATTATAGATAATCATATTTTCTAAAATAGAGTGATTATTAGTAAATAATATAGAGGACTAATCCTAAAAATAAGTTATATAGAGAAAATTAAACTAAAGAATTTCTATATATAATTACTAAACAACAAATTTGACCACTCACGAGTCTACTTTAATTCATTTTAATCAGCTTGCAAAAGCAAATTAACTAGTTATAATCTCAAATGAGTAAATTAATGAAAGCTTAGAAAGAATCAACAAAAAAGAATTTTTTATTTGGGGGGGGGGGGGGGTTAACAATAATGAGTACTATGCTAGCAAAAATATAACCAATTGTAATCATGTCCAGACATATGAAATATTAGAATTGAACTACATCCACCCATAGACTTAAAATTTGCAGTTTCCTCAATGCAATGTAAAGAGCTGAGAAAACAAAGACACCAATATGTAACAAACTGGCTATCAATAAAATAAAAGAGTCTCCTTCAAATTATATCATAGATGAGTACATGAAAGCAAAGCATAGAACATCTGAAGTGTTATGACTAGATTTATATTAAAAAAAATACAGAGAAATCAAAAATAAAAAGCTAGTGTAGTAGAATCTGAAGGATCGTCGTGGAGGTGAGAGGAGTCGAGAGTTGCCGGAGGTGGAGAAGAGATCCATAGGTGGTCCCTAATCTGAATGATGGCATCCTCTATCCACTTCTGAGAAGCCTCGATACGCTGTAAGCGCGGTGAGAGCTCGGTCTCATAGAAGTGCTGGAAGTCACGCGAATACTGCATGCGTGATTGAGGAGGAGGGTCAGAAGACTCTCCCTGAGTATAAGCAGAGTAGGGCGGAGGCACCAGAGGCTCATCGAGGTCATGATCGACATCGGCTTCATCATTGTCATCATGAGCAAACTGAGGTCTGTGCCTCGCAATGGAATAAATGGGTTTACCATGACCCTGACGAGCAGTGACAAGGCGAAGAGATCGGAGTGAAGCCATCATGATAGTGACAGTCTTTGCTACCACGGTCATCAGGGGAAGGGATGAAAAGATGTTCATGTTCTTAGCCAGGCACGTAATGTAGGGTGCTACACAAATAGACCCAATACGTGAGTTATCGGCCTGGTGAAGAATGAACTGCGCTAACATAATACCCAGATGAATGTGGTAGCGCAATGTCATGCTATAGAGATATAGCATGTCCTGCCTACTCACAATACCAGAGCTTTCTCCTCGGCCACTCAAGGTGTGACTCGGCAGATGATGTATGTAGTGGAGAGCGGGAGAACTCAAATTAGTAGCCTTAGACCTCTTGGCCTCATATGAGGATATGTCGAAAGTGAGTCGAGCCCAAATATTGGCGGCGTGATCACGAGAAGGGAGATTAAAGTGGATGTCGGAGTAAGCCGTACTATAGAGGAATGAGTCCTCATATACCCATAAATATTGGGTGAACTGGAGAAGAGAGAGGGTATAAGTAGTACTCGCTACTCGAAATGAAATGACCCCCTCCTGCGTGCTAGTCTGCTCAGTGAAACTAGGCCTAATGTTTAAGTAGAAGGAGAACATGAACTCTAACGCAAGCTCCTTAAATCCCAATATAATAACCCCATCCGTTCATATGGTATATTCTAGAAGGTCCGGCCGGGGCCCCACAGTATATATCACAAAACAGACGGTGAAGGTACAAGATGATACCAGAGTAGCGCATCGCACCTATCACAAAGCATTCTAGCGGAAGCCTATCCTACAACTTGAACTCCTCATGAATGTCCAAATATAAAACTCCATATTTTATACGATATAGGAATGTCTTACACCAAGTAAAAAGAGTTGGCCTTATGGCCTTACATGGCTGTCATACAGTGGCTTCAACTATGGGCGCGCAGGCCGGCCACAAGAAAAGAAAACATAACAACATGCAACACCTATAGCCTTCGAGGGCTAGCTAGCAGCAGCAGCAACAGCAGCAGGAACATCAACCTTTATGCGTCCCGCTCGGCTCTCCAGCACCTGTACAGGGATAATCCACCCAACGGTGGCAAACAAAAGCAACGGTCAGTGTTCAGCTGACCAAATTATAACGACCCTACCCCTTTTCTTGGGGCAGCGGTATTCTTTCCTGCAGGCATATCATATCACAAATATGGAAATAGATATCATATAATGTGCTTTTACGCACACATGCCATCACAACCGTTCGCCACTCGGCCCAATGGTCCGTGCACTCAGGGCACATTCTTGGTGTTCTGGCAAAGCTCTTGCCCACCACCGTATCAGGGTTACACCCCAACGGTAAATCTCTTGAGCATTTACTCCATGGCGTGCATCCGGAGTTAGTCTTCCTACACCGGGATGGCCCATAGCCCCCCATTGTGTCATGGCGTGTAGGCCGAAGACTCTTGCTATGCGCTCCAACAGACCGCACCTTTTGGTCTTACGTCGGATGGACATAGCGCAGGTCGGATCCTCCACCCCCGTTGCTCAAATCGCCTTGCCTCTTCTCGACACTCAACACCTACATCTCGACACTCGACGATCGTCGAGCAAAAGTCGTCGAGCACACGACACGGCTTAGGACACGTCTGTGTCCTTGGCCGTGTGCCTTCTCTCGACACACCGTCGAGTGAAAAAACGTCGACACCCAGGCCGATCGTCGACACGGCCTCGACACGCCCTGAGACACGCCCGTGTCTCAGGCCGTGTCTGCTGTTCAACGACCGTCAATTTCGTCGACCTCGCGGCCAAATCGTCGACCCCAGCTTGACACACCCTGGGACACGCCCGTGTCCCAGGCCGTGTCACCAAAAAAACGCCTGCTGAGAAATTTTGGGCTGTTACACCCAACTCCTCAATATTAAAAAATTGGTCCCACCCCATTACAGAAATTAACTCGCAAACATCCGCTGCTAAATGAATCTTCTCTAACACTCTCCAATCGATTGTTCGAATGTCTTGAAATTGTTTTGACTGGAGGCGATTATAACGGTTAATATGCGCCGGATCTGTAAACTCCTGTGGTGCAGCAGCGTCGCCTCTTTCCGTAAATAATGCTGTGATATTTGGCCGACGACAGCATCCCCCTTGTGCACATCCCGTTGACATGATCTGCATCCAAGAAGAAGGAGTTTTTTTAGAAATGAAAAGGAAAAAGAGGAGGAAAAATGAGGAAAGGAAAAAAATGAGAATATGAGAACAAGAGGAAGGAGAAGAGAGTGGAGGAGAAGGAAAAATTTAAAATAAGGACATAATCCAAAAATTTTTACTTAGGAGGATAGATTGCGAAGAGAGGAGGCGAATCCGCGAAGTTTGGAGGTAGAAGCTTCAAACCCGAGCTCTGGCTGTGAAGGAAATGGGTGCTGGAAGGTAGGGCTGAAACCAGGAAGTGGGGAGGAAGAAGATGACACGACCTTTTATAATAGTCGAACACGGGTTGCCACACGGGCATGTGTGCACCCGTGTTCAAGAATCTTTAACCACATGGAACACGGGTTGCGAAAAGACGTGCGGTCAAACTGGCGGGAAAGCAGCGCGCCAGGTATACACGGTCTACAACACGGGCGTGTGTGGACCCATGTCCTTCTCAGGCACTATACTTCGTCGAGCGCAGAATCTACACATGGCTTAACACACGGCTGGGTATATAGCCGTGTCCTTCTAGGTATGAGGGAAATGTTGATCTCAGAATATGGCACACGGTCACCAACATGGGTGTGTTGTAACCCGTGTCCTGCTCGGGTTGATTATGAGAAAAGTGGAGCTATAATGACACGAAAACATACACGGGTGTGTGTCAACCCGTATGCTTCTCAGGATGACTCTTTCCTACTTCAGGTTTTATATCGAACACAGCTGGGTGAGAAAATGTGTTACACACACGGCCGAGCACATGGGCGTGTGTCGACCCGTGTACTCCTCTGAATCAGAATTTTCTCCTACGTGATTTTTGTAATATTTTTATACTAATATTTAACTAGAGTTCTATCCAAAAATTTTATATACTTAGAAAAATTATTACATTACACTTAATCCTAGTCTAGCCAGAGGCAAGATTCTTGGTGAGCAAAATCTTGAGGGAGGTAACCATAATAAAGTTTAGTCGGTGCCCGTTAACTTTAAAATCTCCCTTCTTAGGGTGTGTTAGCTCGATAGTGCCATAGGGAAAAACTTCTTTGACTTGGAAGGGTCCGGACCACTTAGACCTCAACTTCCTTGGGAATAAACGAAGATGAGAATTGTATAGGAGGACTTGGTCACCTTTCTGGAATATCTTGTGTTTGCGAAAGTGACAATCATGGAATAATTTAGTCTTCTCCTTATATATCCTGGAGTTTTCATAGGCCATGGTTCTCCACTCATCTAACTCGTTAAGTTGAAGTTTTCATTTCTCCCTATAGAATTAGTGTCAAAATTCAAAGAGCGTATTGCCCAATATGACTTGTGTTCTAACTCTATAGGTAGGTGACATGATTTACCATAGACTAATCTAAAGGGATTGGTTCCTATAGGTGTTTTGAAGGCGGTCCTATATGCCTAAAAACAATCGTGTAGTTTCTTAGACCATTGTTTCCTATTCCCTTCTATAGATTTTTCTATGATTCTATTAAGCTCTCTATTTGAAACTTCAACTTGAACACTAGTCTATGGATGATAAGGAGTGGCTATCCTATGTGTGACCCCATATTTTTGTAATACTTTATCTAACTGTAGATTACAAAAGTGTGTACCCCTATCGTTAATAAGTGCACGTGGTGTGCCAAATCATGAGAATAAGGATTTCAAAAATTGAATTACTACTCTACTATCATTAGTAGGAAAAGCTTGCACCTCTACCCACTTAGATACACAATCTACAACTACCAAAATATATTTATTCCCAAAAGAACTTGGAAATGGTCCCATAAAATCAATTCCCCACACATCAAACACTTCACATTCAAGATTAAACTTTTGTGGCATTTCATGCAATTTAGAGATATTACCTGATTTTTGACAAGAATCACATGAAAGCACAAACCTTTGGGCATCCCTGAATAGAAGGGGCCAATAAAAACCAGAATCAAGAATCTTTTTAGCTGAGCGATTTGCTATAAAGTGACCACCTGTAGGGACTAAATGACACTGCTCCAAGATTTTCCAGCCCTCCTCCGCTGATACACATCTACGTATAATGGAATCTGCACATATCCGAAAAAGATAGGGGTCCTCCCAAAAGTAATATTTCAAGTCAGAGAAAAATTTCTTTTTCTGCTAATATGAAAAGTCTTTTGGAAGGACCTTAGCCACAAGATAGTTTGCATAGTCGGCAAACCATGGATAATCAGTAATTATATCAGTAGATAATGCAAACAGTAATTCCTCCGGAAATGTATCACTAATCTCAGCCTCATCTAACATTGTTCGTAGTGGATTTTCTAAACGTGAGAGATGATCCGCCGCTAAGTTTTCTGCTCCTCGTTTATCCCTAATTTCCAAATAAAATTCTTGCAATAAAAGAACCAAACATATTAAACGAGGTTTGGCTTCCGCCTTGGCTAATAAATATCTTAGGGCAAAGTGATCTGTGTATACTACCAGCTTAGACAATGTTAAATAGGATCTAAATTTATCAAAGGCGAATACCACTGCTAGGAGTTCTTTTTCTATAGTTGTATAAATCTCCTGAGCATTATTAAATGTTTTGCTTGCATAGTATATCGGGTGAAAGTGTTCGTTTTGGCATTGACCTAACACATCCCCTACCGCAAAACTACTAGCATCACATATGATCTCAAAAGGTTGAGTAAAATCATGTGCGATTATAATAGGAGAATTATTTAATCTTTTTTTTAAGAACTCAAAAGCTTGTAGACACTCTTGACTGAAAATAAAAGGTGTGTCTTTCTCTAAAAGCCTAGTAAATGGTTTAGATATTTTAGAGAAATCTTTAATGAACTGGCGATAAAATCTGGCATGACCTAAAAAGCTTCTCACTGCCTTAACAGAGGTTGGCGGTGACAACTTTTCTATGGTTTCAATCTTCACTCTATCTACTTGAATTCCTTGTCTCGAGATCTTATGGCCAAGTACTAACCCTTCTTGCACCATGAAATGACACTTCTCCCAACTAAGCACTAAATTTGTTTCCTCACACCTCCTTAGAACTTTTTCTAAATTTTTCAAACACAGGTCAAAAGAATCACCAAACACAGAGAAATCATACATAAACACTTCCATAATATCTTCAACATACTCACTAAATATAGCTAACATGAACCTTTGGAGAGTGGCGGGTGCATTACATAAACCAAATGGCATACGCCTATAGGCAAAGGTACCAAATGACAAGTGAATATTGTATTCTCCTGGTATTCTGGTGCTATAGAGATTTGAAAGTATCCAGAGAATTCATCTAGAAAACAATAATAAGAATGTCCTGATAAACGTTCTAATATTTGATCAATGAAAGGTAGAGGGAAATGGTCTTTCCTAGTAGTATCGTTTAACTTCCTATAATAAATACAGACACGCCAACCTATTACTGTTCGTGTTGGAATTAATTCATTCTTATCATTTGTTACTACTATTAAACCACCCTTCTTAGGAACGATTTGTATAGGACTAACCCTTGAACTATCAGAAATAGGATATATCATTCCAGCATCTAACAACTTAACAATTCAGCTTTCACTACCTCTTTCATATTTGTATTTAGCCTACATTGTGGTTGAATAGAAGGCTTATAGTTTTCTTCCAAAAGGATCTAGTGGGTGCAAAAACTAGTGTTGATACCTTTTATATCAGTTATTTGCCAAGCTATAACACCCTTATACTTCCCTAACACAGTTATTAACTTTTGTTTTTCAGTTTCAAAAAGATTAGAAGAAATAATAACTGGGTAAGTAGAATTAGATCCTAAGAATGCATACTCAAGATGATCCGATAATTTTTTAAGTTCTACTACCGGTGGATCCTTAGTATTACTCTTAAGAATCTCAAGATCTCCTTGCGTAATTAAACTATATTCAATCTTCTTATTCACCAAAATAGAGTTATCTAGATAATATAGATGTTCAACAATGTCTTGATTTTTATCTTCTTCTAGATAACTATTAGTGATGCAAATATCTAGAGAATCTCTATAATAATATTCAGAGTTCATAGAAGTCATAACATTATCAACACCATAGCAAAAGTAGAAATTGAAAGAAAACTGTTGTCGACCTAAATCACCTAGAGGGGGGGGGGTGAATAGGTGGTTTGTGCGTCTTTTGCGGAATAAAAAATAATTAGAGCACAGCACAGAAATATCTACCAATATCACTGACGACACAAGATGTATAGTGGTTCCCCAACCTTGGGTACATCCACTTTCCCTCACCGATCTAGCAATGAACTAGACTCGGCTACTCCACTATCTTGGATCAAAAATCGATCCTACCCTCGGAACAAAGTTCCTACAAACTCGATCCAACCAAGAGGATCTACACCTCGGAAGATAGCACTTCCTACAAACTCGGAGTGAAAAAACTCCTACACTCGGAGAAGATTTCTCCTACAAGATTAATAAAGAGTTTACAAGAATATAAACAGTAAATCACTCAGATCTAAAGGAAACAACCAGGATCTTCTTCTTTTCAACTTTGTAGCACTTTCAGAAATCGGTGAAGAAGTTCTCGGCCTCGATCTGGATCTACTCGCTTTTACAGAAATCGAGAGAGAATATGATCAGTGAAGTCGATCTCGATCTGCAACTTTTCTTCAGAATAATCCTCTGAAAGTAGAAGCTTTGGCCGGAGAAGAAGGCGGCGGCGGCGGCTTCTGTTTCGCGAAAGTCAGAGAGGAGGCGGCTGAAGAATATTTCTCGAAAATGAAATTACAAGAAAGCTTTGAGAATACTTAGGGTTTGTCATTTTCTGATAAGACCTTATATAGGAGAGACTAACGGTCATAATCGGTCATAATGATGTACACGTGGACCAATCATGTCGCGTGATTTGAAAAATCCCGTTAGAAAAATGACTTAGAAAAATTTCGGAAAGATTTGGCCAACTACACGAGTAAGTCAAAAACCACTCGAGTAGTTGAATAACTACTCGAGTATATGATGGGAAACATACTCGGGTATGTATAAAAAGACTACTCGAGTATATAGAGATCAACTACTCGAGTAGGCAGACATAACTACTCGAGTATGTGAAGGGACCTACTCGAGTATATAGAGGATCTACTCGAGTACTGGAAGAGATACTCGAGTATATTACATAACCTACTCGAGTACAAGAAGTACTACTCGAGTGGAATACTTAGAAGAATTATGAAGAGGGCTGCTGGCAACTACTCGAGTAGTTGAACTGAACTACTCGAGAGAAAGTAATCTACTCGAGTAGGTGAAAGTTCTACTCGAGTAAAAGACTTAGAAAAATTCTAGAGCAGGGAAATAGCAAGGTACACGGGTGACACATGAACTACTCGAGTAGGTAAAATGAACTACTCGAGTATGTTTCTATCTACTCGAGTATGTGAGTATACTTACTCGAGTATATGACTTAGAGAAATTTAGATGAGAAAAACCTTATGGTACTCGGGTATAACGAGTAATCTACTCGAGAATATAAGCATGCTACTCGAGTATATGACTTGGTCTACTCGAGTAGGTGACTTAGCTACTCGAGTATATGACTATGTCTACTCGAGTACAAGATTCCTTTACTCGAGTAACTTATACCCAGACTACTCGAGTAGGTGAAAGCTCTACTCGAGTAAAACACTTAGAAATTTTCTGATGTTGGAAAAACTGATTCTTCTAGAGTAGCCAACTTCCAATGCCTTTCCCATAGTCCAATAGCTTGAATATGAAGTGTATCCCAATGGAGAGACCACACATGAGTCAACACCTTGGAATATGCAATGAGGGATTACATTGCACAGTTCCTGTGTTTGGTGACCCCATGTGGGCTGACATTGGCCTACACTTCCCAATGAAATTCCTGCAAACATATAGCTCAAACCAAGCATCAAATACAACTTAATTCATCTTAGTTCCAGGGTGACTTCATCAAATCTGGGTTCATGTGGATGAAATACCCAACAATCTCCCCCTATTTGTTGAAGTCAGAACCCTTTACACTAAGGTGAATTATGGACATAAAAGAAACTAAGTAGAAAATATGAGCAGGTAAGCAAGGATAATGAAAAAGATAATTAGACAGTAATGAAGAATTGTATATATATGAGTTTCCCAAAAACATCAAGTCTACAATTTGTCATTTCAATTTATCATCATCTTTTAGGTTTGGGCTTGAGATTGCTGCTTATCCATCTTCTCTTGTTGTCTCCTTAGGTAGCTGAATGGCTTTGGGAAGTATTTAGGAGGCCTTGGAGGAGCAGCAGAGTTATTTCTCCCAAATTCTCTATCATGGATCTTTCTTTTCAGCATAGACTTCTCATATAACTCCCATTCCTGGGAACTGTAGTGCATGTTTCTGTTCTCATTGTGATCCATGACCAGCCTGAGTGTGTCCAAGATGAGAGACTTTGAAGTTGGAGACCAGGCTTTAGCATGTTCAGGGGCCTTAGAGGGAGCAGTCCTGCTGGCAGAGGGACCTTCACCATATTTCCTTTTCTTCTTGTGGATTCTGATCTCTGGAGGGGCTTGAAGGAATATATCAGCAGGATCTTCTTCTTCCCAGCCTGGAACATAAGTGTCTGGAGGAGCAACTGAGTCTCCAGGCCTGGGGGAGAAGGTAGGTTGTTGAGGAACAGCTGGGGCAGTGATATCTGTGGCTAGAGGATTGAGATGATGAGGAATGATGTTTGGGTCAAGTGCAAGATCTGGAAAGATCTGATTGTGCATCCATACAGCAATGTCATAGGAGTGAAATTTGACACTCTATATCTGGGCAAGCACATCATCATGAATGGTCTTTACATGAGCTTCCCATTCAACTATCTTCTGAGCAGTAGATTTTTCTACCTGTTCTTTGAGTTCTTTTATCAAACCCTCCCCCTTTCTGATTTCAACAGATACTTTCTCTATGGTGTCATCTTTGAAAGTGCCAACTTCTTCACAGATAGTCATCTTGTTGGCTTCATTCCTCTTGTCTAGCTCAATCTGATTGTTGGCCAGGGTTACACCTTGTTCCATGACATTGTCAATACTAGTGATAGTATGGTCAAGAGCTTTGCCACCAAGTTGGAACAGGTACTTTAGCTTGTCAGTGTTATGCTGAATTTCAGCAAAACCTCTGCTCATCTCAGTCTCAAGAGCAGTGACCTTGTCAGTGACCACCTTTAGAGAGGTGTCAAAATGATGTCTTTGTTCTTGAAGAAGAATGGCAATACTTTGCAGCAGATCTGAGGAGGAGGAAACTGTAGCAGCAGCAGTAGAGGGAGCAGCAGTAGGGATAGGAGGAGTTACCCAAGGAGCTATTTCTTCAATAAGCACTGAGCTGAGAGCTCTGGTGGTAGGAATGTCAGCATCCAATTCTTCTGTATCATGGGGGATGGAGAAATCAAGGTTTCTGAGAGGGGCCTCAGCTGGCTCAGGAGAAGGCTCATCAGAAATAAAAATGGTGTCTGGCTTATCTGCTGGAGGAGGAGGAGAAGGTGTTGGAGTTCTGGCTGGAGAATGGGCAGGAGACTGTGCTGGAGACAAGTCCTTGTGATGTTCAGTGGTTGGAGCTGGAGGAGATAGAGGAGGAGGGGGAAGCACATCTTCAGTAAGCTCTGCAATCATGGCATCTATGGCAGCAGCTGTGGACAGAAGAGTGTCTTGAGGTACTTGATCTGAGGAAGTGGCTGGACTCTTTGGAGTATGAGGTAGGGATGGAATCTCTGGCTGAGGAGAGGGTTGACTGACTGGGCTAGATGGAGCAGGCTCCCCCTCACTTGGTGCACCAGAGGAGCTGGCCACATGATGAGGAGAGGGAGATGGAGTCCTATCCTCTACAGCTGGAACTACTGGGATTGCTGAGACCTTTGCAGCTTGGGCAGAGTTCTTGAGCTTGAGATCCCATCTCTGAATTGAAGAGATGGAGACCTTCTTCATGTGGTGAAGTGGAGTCCCTTTTGAGAAGTTGAATACTTCAGGATTTGTTTCATGAAGGAGCAGAGATATAATTCTTGCGTAGTTGGGGGATTTCATGCTATCCTTTATCTTGTCCAAAATCAGCATACCAAATTGGTATTTCTTGCGGCAGATAATGGCTTACATTATATCGAAGAAGTATGAGGGAATGTCTCGGATGGAGTGAGTCTTGCATAGTAAAAATTTTCCAATAACATCAACCAAGAATTTGCCTTCTGCATTCATATCTGACCTTTTGAAGTATTGAGCATTAGTGGAAAAACCACAGAAAAGGGCTGTCCTGTCGGAATCCTCAACAACTAGGTGATCTTCTTCATCAACAATCGGTAAACGGAGAAGTTGAGAGACAGAGGTCTTGGTGAACTTTAGTTTCAAACTCTTTACTATAGATTTTAGGACTTTGCCATTCCGTCGAACCTTGAGATTTGAGAAGAATTCTTCAACTTCGGGGAAGAGAACGCGAAAGGGTTCTTGGAGGATGAAGGAGAGGCCGGTGGTGTCGAGGAGGATGAGGAGGTTGTGGAAATCGTCGGAAAGCTCTGCAATACCCTCGGTGATGAGTTCGGAGCCGACGCCGATATTGTGAGAAGACGCCATGGAAGCGAAGGACTGTAGAAGTTGAGAGAGACGGCTCTGCAACAGCGGCGGAGGCGAGTCGGCAGGGTAGGCGAAGAGACAGGGGGGGGGGGGGGGTACTCGAGAGATAGAAATGATGTCGAGTAGGTTTGATGTTTCGGAATTTCATATATATATATAACTCTTAAATTTCCGCGAATTAAGTTAAAGAAAGAGGCGGCATATATCCTTGGGTGGCGAATAGAACAATTTCAAAAAAAACTGGGAATCAAGACACGAGAGAGAGATAGGATACTCGAGTAGATAAATGAGCTACTCGAGTAGGTCGACTGGAGTTACTCGAGTATGTGAGAAAACTACTCGAGTAGATAAGGACTTACTCGAGTAGGTGAGAGACTTACTCGAGTAGGTATTGACTTACTCGAGTAGGTGAGAAACTTACTCGAGTAGGTCTTTAGATACTCGAGTAGGTCAGTACACATACTCGAGTAGGTTCATTCATATACTCGAGTAGGTCTTTATATACTCGAGTATGTCTCATGCTTCTCGAGTTAAATTTTGAAAAAGTTGAGAAAGAGTAGATTTTGACTAACCCTTTGCAATTACTTGCTTCTTAGTCATTCAGCCTTCTTTAGTCCTCTTTGTTGAGCATCCCAAGCTCTGTCTTGAAGAACTAGAACTTGGTCTCGTCCAGCGGCTTTGTGAAGATATCTGCAACTTGCCTATCTGTAGGCACATATTGGAGATCTATGTCTTCATGCTCCACATGTTCCCGGATGAAATGGTACCTTAGCTCAATGTGCTTTGTCCGGCTATGAGAGACTGGATTGTTGGCTATTGCAATTGCGCTGGAGGAGTCACAGTACAAGGGTATATCCTTGAACTACAGGTTGTAGTCCTCGAACTGATTCTTTATCCACAGCAACTGTGCGCAACAACTGCCTGCAGAGATATACTCTGACTCGGCCGTTGAGTTTGCGACACAGTTCTGCTTCTTGCTATTCCAGGAAATTAGTCTTCTTCCGAAGAATTGGTAAGTCCCTGAGGTGCTTTTCCGGTCGTCTTTGCTACCTGCAAAATCTGCATCTGAAAATCCAATTAGTTCGCTGTCATTACTTCTTAGGTACCATAAGACAATATTTGGTGTGCCTTTAAGGTATCTCAGGATCCGCTTTGCAGCAGCGTAATGAGATTCCTTAGAGTTCACCTGAAATCTAGCACAGACACATGTTGAGAACATTATGTCAGGCCTACTGGCAGTAAGGTAGAGAAAGGATCCAATTATGCTTCTGTACTTGGTTTCATCAAAAGGTTTCCCTTTTTCATCCTTGTCCAGAGACATAGTAGAGCCCATTGGAGTCCTCATAGAGGTTGCGTTCTCCATTCCGAATTTCTTAATTAGCTCTTTGGTGAATTTGGTCTGTGAGATGAAAATTCCATCTTCAGATTGTTTCACTTGAAGCCCTAAGAAATACTTCAACTCGCCCATACTGCTCATTTCAAACTTCCCTTGCATAAGTTTTGAGAACTTTTTACAGAGGTTGTTATCTATAGAGCCAAAGATAATGTCGTCGACATAGATTTGCACTAGCAACATCTTGCCTTTTATTTCCCTAAGAAATAATGTCTTGTCTATCTTTCCCCTTGTGAACTTGTTCTCAAGTAGAAAGGTAGACAACGTTTCATACCAAGCTCGAGGAGCTTGTTTCAGACCATATAGGGCCTTGTACAGAAAATAGACATGATCGGGAAAGTTAGGATCAACGAAACCTGGAGGTTGTTCCACATACACTTCCTCCTTTAAGTTACCATTCAGGAAGGCCGACTTCACGTCCATCTGATAGACGGTGAAGCCTTTGAAGGCAACATATGCTAGGAACAACCTTATTGCCTCCAGTCTGGCCACTGGAGCATATGTTTGGTCGAAGTCGATTCCTTCTTCTTGACGATAGCCTTTAGCGACGAGTCTGGCCTTGTTCTTTATGATAGTCCCGTCTTCATCCATCTTGTTCCTGAAGACCCATTTTGTTCCAATGATGTTCTTTCCCTTGGGTCTTGGAACCAGCATCCACACATTGCAGTGCTTGAACTAATTTAGCACTTCTTCCATTACCATTATCCATGATGCGTCTGAGTTTGCTTCCTCAAATTTCTTTGGTTCAACCTATGAGAGAAAACTCAAATGAAGATTCTCATTAGTTGTACCTTTCCGAGTTCTGACACCATCCCGGGGATCTCCTATGATCTGGTCCATGGGGTGATCTTTCAGATGTCTTAGCTCTAGAGTCCTTGCATCTGGATTATCTTCAAGTACCGGAGTGGTTTCTTCATCCTGGATGACTTCTTCATTTTGATCATCAGCCTCTCCAATAGGAGTGGGAGTGGTGATCTTAATGAACTTCTCGCCTTTGTCTTCGGACGGATCATGCAAGCTAGTTTCTTTCAGCTTTTCACCTGCATCTTCAATGAGCATACTAGACGGATTGCTCTGCAACAGGCTCGTCTCATCAAATACAACATGTATCGATTCTTCCACCACCAGGGTTTTTCTATTAAAAATCCTATATGCCTTACTATGGCTACTATATCCTATAAAAATACCTTCAAAGCTCTTTTCACTGAACTTGGTGGTATGATACTTGCCATTGTTAAGTACGAAGCATTTGTAGCCAAAGATTCTAAAGTAAAAGACTGTTGGTTTTCTGCCTTTCAGAATTTCGTAAGGAGTCTTATTGTGGTCTTTGTTTATGAGTGCTCGATTTTGCACGTGGCATGCAGTGTTGACGGCCTCATCCCAGAAGTACTCCGGTAGTGAAGCATCACTCAACATGGTCTTGCAGGCCTCTATGAGTGTTCTGTTCCTTCTCTCAGCCACTCCATTTTGTTGTGGAGTACGAGGAGAGGAAAACTCATGAAAGATACCTAAGCTTTCACAGTATTCTGTCATGACCCCAGATTTGAACTCTGTTCCTGTTGTCACTTCTGATTTTGACTATGGAGCAGTTGTATTCATTCTGGACTTGCCTGACAAAATTGGTAAAGATATCGAAGGTATCTGACTTGTGTTTCAGAAAGAACACTCACGCAAAGCGCGAGTAGTCATCAACAATTACCAATGTATATTCCTTGCCTCCCAAACTTCTAATCTGTAGTGGACCAAACAAGTCCATGTGCAATAGATGGAGACATCTATTAGAGTCTCTGCCAACAGTGCTTTTAAAGGTAGCCCTTGTTTGCTTGCCTTTTATGCATGCATGACAAGGTCTGTCTTTGACGCATTTGACATTTGGGGCATCAAGTACCAAGTTCATTGAAAATAATTTATTAATTGTTTTGAAATTAATATGTGCTAGTCTCTTGTGCCATTGGTCACCAAGAGACGCACTATCTTTTGCCAAAAGACACACTGGTGTGGAGGAATCTATACAGTGAAATTTAAACAGAAAATATTCCTGCTTCGAGTGCCGGATAGAATCGTTTCCATATTGTCAACGGATTTTATCAAGCACTTATCAGCATGGAACTCAACTATGTATCCTTTATCGCAGAGTTGGCTTATGCTAATGAGATTGTGTTCCAATCCTTCAACATAGGCCACATCCGAGAAGGATACATTGTCGTTAGTAATCATACCATAGCCTCTAATAATTCCACGGTCTGAACCTCCAAAGATGACCTTTGGTCCGTTCACGACTGGAGTAAAGTTCTGAATGAGTCTTCTCGTCCCGGTCATATGCCGAGAGCATCCGCTATCCAAGTACCAGATAGGCATTTTGTTGGCCTTTGGACATCCCTGCAATCACAATCAATTTGCCTTAGGAACCCAAACACGTTTGGGTCCTTGGTCTCGGGTTAGAGTGCTCCCCCTACGAGTGTTGGCATTATTAGCGGTCTTTCTCATATTGCTGACATGAGGGGTTGCAGCATTTTTGGAATTAAACCAGCAATCTATGGCGAAGTGACCAACCTTGCCATAGCACCAACAGTCAAATCTGTTGTACCTTTGCCTCAAGATCTCCTGCTTGACCTTTTGGAACTTTGGTCTAGCAGGGGTAGCATTCTTGGAGGAAGATGCCTCATGATGATGGCAATCACATGACTTCTTCTCCTTTATGGGCTTCTCTACAACAGGCTTTGTCTTTGGTGCGTTCTTGAAGTTATGCCCATGATTGAAAGGTCCATAGCTCTGAAGAACAACTTCTTCATAAGGTGCCTTAAAGACACTTTCGCCAAAGTTTCGGGGTCGAGCCCATCCTTGATAGCGGGACTTTGGCTCTACATAAGTAGGCCTAGCAAAGTGCCCGTATCATGAGTCAAAATCAAACTCATTTGTTGGAAAGATGACCTTTCTGAATGTGGTTTGATTCTGAGGGGCTTTTCCCTTTTCTTCGGCTGAGGCCTTTTTGGCGGCCTTATTTTTCCGTTGATTCTTGTTTCTCCTAGAGGATTTACTAGGAGCTTCTTCATGGCCTAGTCCAGCTCCCTTGGCCTTTCCTGAGAATTCAGCAACGAATGGAAGAACTGTTTTGGGCTTAGAGAAACTCTCAACAAGTTTCCTTTCAGCCGCATGTTCGGCTTCCAAACCTTTGATGATCTTCTCCTTCAGGTCAAGGTGCTCAAGAGCCTTGTTATATTCTTCAATAGTATTATTGAAGTTTTCCTCGAGGGAGTCAGTCTTTGCGACTTTCTCTCTCAAGTTGCTCTCTTCGGCTTTTAGAGATTTGATCTCTTTAGCCTGAGTCTTCACGACTCGACGACATTTGTCGTAAGCCATGATTAACTCCTTATACTGGGCCATCAATTTTGACTCATCGTCAGAGGAGCTACTCTCGCAATCATGTTCAGAGACTTCAGACTCTGAGAGAGGGGTATGAGAGTTTACCTTCCCAGTGAACTGGGGCTCTTGTTCATCATCTGTTTGAGCCATTAGCCCAAAGTAAGCTTCTTCTTCTTCGCTTGACTCTGAGGAGTCGGAGTCGCTAAGAGTCTTGCTCCTTTTGGCTATGAGGCTCTTCTCTTTCCTCTTCCTGTTGTGTGAGGATTTCTTGTCTTCCCTTATGCCACCCTCCTTCTTCTTGTGAGGGCAGTCAGCAATGACGTGACCTGGCTTATTGCAACAGTAGAAAATGATGTCAGTTGAAACGTATTTGTTCTGTTTAGTGTTATACCTGTCGTGGCTGCTTGAGCCTTTTCTTTGTCGATCGTCATCGCGCTGCGATCTTCTGTGTGAGGCATCCTTGCCTTTCCATTGTTTCTTTTTATTAAGAAACTTCTTGAATTGCCTTGAGAGCAAGGAGAACTCTCCTTCAGATAGTTCAGAGCCTGAGGTGCTGGGCTCTGATGTTTCTTCTTCTTCATCAACTTCTGGAGCTGGAGCGGGGGAGGCAGCCTTAGTCTTTCTGGAGGTGTCTGCCTTCAGAGCGACAGATTTCTCCTTTAGAGCAGACCTGCCCTTCTCTTCTTCAGCTTTTCTTGTATTGATTTGGAGTTCATAGGACATAAGCTTTCCAAAGAGATTTTGCGGGTCCGTTTCAGCTAACTTCCCGAACTCCCTGATGGCACATACCTTGTTATCCCATTCCTTGGTTAGGGATCTCAAGAATTTGTCGTTCAGTTCTCCGTTTGTGAAGACACGGCCATACACCCTTAGGCCATTTACAATCTTGAAGAAGTTCTCAAAGGTGTCGGCAATTGTTTCCTTGTTCCCTTGTCGGAACGCTTCATATTTTTGATTGAGAAGGTATCTCCGATCATCCCTTACTTCTTCAGTCCCTTCCAGCAAAGTGACTAAGGAGTGCCACATCTCCTTAGCTGATTGATAGTGAATCAAATTCTGCAGCATCGAGTCATCGACTGCACTTGCTATGATGTTCTTAGCTTTCTTGTCGAGAGAGACAAGTGCAATCTCGTCTTTGTCGAGATCCATTAGCTTTTTGGGAACTTTCTTGGTAGGGTCGATAGTGGACATAGTCATGGGAACGTAAGGACCTTCTTCAACGATCATGAAGATCCTTGGATCCACAGCTTCCATGAAAAATTTTATCCTTTCTTTCCACATGGGAAAGTTGTTTTTGTTGCACAGAGGAAGCTTGGCGAAATCTTTGCCCTCGTCCATTTTATGGTAGAATCTTTCAGACAACAGATCTGGATCTGATCAAGGTGTTAACCTTTTAACGATCAACCTCCCTCTGATACCAATTGAAAGAAAACTGTTGTCGACCTAAATCACCTAGAGGGGGGTGAATAGGTGGTTTGTGCGTCTTTTGCGGAATAAAAAATAATTAGAGCACAACACAGAAATATCTACCAATATCACAGACGACACAAGATGTATAGTGGTTCCCCAACCTTGGGTACATCCACTTTCCCTCACCGATCTACCAATCAACTAGACTCGGCTACTCCACTATCTCGGATCAAAAATCGATCCTACCCTCGGAACAAAGTTCCTACAAACTCTATCCAACCAAGAGGATCTACACCTCGGAAGATAGCACTTCCTACAAACTCGGAGTGAAAAAACTCCTACACTCAGAGAAGATTTCTCCTACAAGATTAATAAAGAGTTTACAAGAATACAAATAGTAAATCACTCAGATCTGAAGGAAACGGCCAGGATCTTCTTCTTTTCAACTTTGTAGCACTTTAAGAAATCGGTGAAGAAGTTCTCGACCTCGATCTGGATCTACTCGCTTTTACAGAAATCGAGAGAGAATATGATCAGTGAAGTCGATCTCGATCTACAACTTTTCTTCAGAATAATCCTCTGAAAGTAGAAGCTTTGGCCGGAGAAGAAGGCGGCGGCGGCAGCTTCTGTTTCGCGAAAGTCAGAGAGGAGGCGGCTGAAGAATATTTCTCGAAAAAGAAATTACAAGAAAGCTTTGAGAATACTTAGGGTTTGTCATTTTATGATAAGACCTTATATAGGAGAGACTAACGGTCATAATCGGTCATAATGATGTACACGTGGACCAATCATGTCGCGTGATTTTAACAATCCCGTCAGAAAAATGACTTAGAAAAATTTCGGAAAGATTTGGCCAACTACACGAGTAAGTCAATAACCACTCGAGTAGTTGAATAACTACTCGAGTATATGATGGGAAACATACTCGGGTATGTATAAAAAGACTACTCGAGTATATAGAGATCAACTACTCGAGTAGGCAGACAGAACTACTCGAGTATATGAAGGGACCTACTCGAGTATATAGAGGATCTACTCGAGTACTGGAAGAGCTACTCGAGTATATTACATAACCTACTCGAGTACAAGAAGTACTACTCGAGTGGAATACTTAGAAGAATTCTGAAGAGGACTGTTGGCAACTACTCGAGTAGTTGAACTGAACTACTCGAGAGGAAGTAATCTACTCGAGTAGGTGAAAGTTCTACTCGAGTAAAAGACTTAGAAAAATTCTGGAGCAGGGAAATAGCAAGGTACACGGGTGACACATGAACTACTCGAGGAGGTAAAATGAACTACTCGAGTATGTTTCTATCTACTCGAGTATGTGAGTATACTTACTCGAGTATATGACTTAGAGAAATTTAGATGAGAAAAACCTTATGGTACTCGGGTATAACGAGTAATCTACTCGAGTATATAAACATGCTACTCGAGTATATGACTTGGTGTACTCGAGTAGGTGACTTAGCTACTCGAGTATATGACTATGTCTACTCGAGTACAAGATTCCTTTACTCGAGTAACTTATACCCAGACTACTCGAGTAGGTGAAAGCTCTACTCGAGTAAAACACTTAGAAATTTTCTGATGTTGGAAAAACTGATTCTTCTAGAGTAGCCAACTTCCAATGCCTTTCCCATAGTCCAATAGCTTGAATATGAAGTGTATCCCAATGGAGAGACCACACATGAGTCAACACCTTGGAATATGCAATGAGGGATTACATTGCACAGTTCCTGTGTTTGGTGACCCACTGTGGGCTGACATTTGCCTACACTTCCTAGTGAAATTCCTGCAAACATATAGCTCAAACCAAGCATCAAATACAACTTAATTCATCTTAGTTCCAGGGTGACTTCATCAAATCTGGGTTCATGTGGATGAAATACCCAACAATCTCCCCCTATTTGTTGAAGTCAGAACCCTTTACACTAAGGTGAATTATGGACATAAAAGAAACTAAGTAGAAAATATGAGCAGGTAAGCAAGGATAATGAAAAAGATAATTAGACAGTAATGAAGAATTGTATATATATGAGTTTCCCAAAAACATCAAGTCTACAATTTGTCATTTCAATTTCTCATCATCTTTTAGGTTTGGGCTTGGGATTGCTGCTTATCCATCTTCTCTTGCTGTCTCCTTAGGTAGCTGAATGGCTTTGGGAAATATTTAGGAGGCCTTGGAGGAGCAGCAGGGTTATTTCTCCCAAATTCTCTATCATGGATCTTTATTTTCAGCATAGACTTCTCATATAACTCCCATTCCTGGGAACTGTAGTGCATGTTTCTGTTCTCATTGTGATCCATGACCATCCTGAGTGTGTCCAAGATGAGAGACTTTGAAGTTGTAGACCAGGCTTCAGCATGTTCAGGGGCCTTAGAGGGAGCAGTCCTGCTGGCAGAGGGACCTTCACCATATTTCCTTTTCTTCTTGTGGATTCTGATCTCTGGAGGGGCTTGAAGGAATATATCAACAAGATCATCTTCTTACCAGCCTGGAACATAAGTGTCTGGAGGAGCAACTGAGTCTCCAGGCCTGGGGGAGAAGGTAGGTTGTTGAGGAACAGCTGGGGCAGTGACATCTGTGGCTAGAGGATTGAGATGATGGGGAATGATGTTTGGGTCAAGTGCAAGATCTGGCAAGATCTGATTGTGCATCCATACAGCAGTGTCATAGGAGTGAAATTTGACACTCTGTATCTGGGCAAGCACATCATCATGAATGGTCTTTACATGAGCTTCCCATTCAACTGTCTTCTGAGCAGTAGATTTTTCTACCTGTTCTTTGAGTTCTTTTATCAAACCCTCCCCCTTTCTGATTTCAACAGATACTTTCTCTATGGTATCATCTTTGAAAGTGCCAACTTCTTCACAGATAGTCATCTTGTTGGCTTCATTCCTCTTGTCTAGATCCATCTGATTGTTGGCCAGGGTTACACCTTGTTCCATGACATTGCCAATACTAGTGATAGTATGGTCAAGAGCTTTGCCACCAAGTTGGAACAGGTACTTTAGCTTGTCAGTGTTATTCTGAATTTCAGCAAAACCTCCGCTCATCTCAGTCTCAAGAGCAGTGACCTTGTCAGTGACCACCTTTAGAGAGGTGTCAAAATGATGTCTTTGTTCTTGAAGAAGAATGACAATACTTTGCAGCAGATCTGAGGAGGAGGAAACTGTAGCAGCAGCAGTAGAGGGAGCAGTAGTAGGGATAGGAGGAGTTACCCAAGGAGCTATTTATTCAATAAGCACTGAGCTGAGAGCTCTGGTGGTTGGAATAACAGCATCCAATTCTTCTGTATCATGGGGGATGGAGAAATCAAGGTTTCTGAGAGGGGCCTCAGCTGGCTCAGGAGAAGGCTCATCAGAAATAAAAATGGTGTCTGGCTTATCTGCTGGAGGAGGAGGAGAAGGTGTTGGAGTTCTGGCTGGAGAATGGGCAGGAGACTGTGCTGGAGACAAGTCCTTGTGATGTTCAGTGGTTGGAGCTGGAGGAGATAGAGGAGGAGGGGGAAGCACATCTTCAGTAAGCTCTACAATCATGGCATCTATGGTAGCAGCTGTGGACAGAAGAGTGTCTTGAGGTACTTAATCTGAGGAAGTGGCTGGACTCTTTGGAGTATGAGGTAGGGATGGAATCTCTGGCTGAGGAGAGGGTTGCCTGACTGGGCTAGATGGAGCAGGCTCCCCCTCACTTGGTGCACAAGAGGAGCTGGCCACATGATGAGGAGAGGGAGATGGAGTCCTGTCCTCTACAGCTGGAACTACTGGGATTGTTGAGACCTTTGCAGCTTGGGCAGAGTTCTTGAGCTTGAGATCCCATCTCTGAATTGAAGAGATGGAGACCTTCTTCATGTGGTGAAGTGGAGTCCCTTTTGACAAGTTGAATACTTCAGGATTTGTTTCATGAAGGAGCAGAGATATAATTCTTGCGTAGTTGGGGTATTTCATGCTGTCCTTTATCTTGTCCAAAATCAGCATACCAAATTGGTATTTCTTGCGGCAGACAATGGCTTGCATTATATCAAAGAAGTATGAGGGAATGTCTCGGATGGAGTGAGTCTTGCACAGTAAAATTTTTCCAATAACATCAACCAAGAATTTGTCTTCTGCATTCATATCTAACCTTTTGAAGTATTGAGCATCAGTGGAAAAACCACAGAAAAGGGCTGTCCTGACGGAATCCTCAGCAACTAGATGATCTTCTTCATCAACAATTGGTAAACGGAGAAGTTGAGAGACAGAGGTCTTGGTGAACTTTAGTTTCAAACCCTTTACTGTAGATTTTAGGACTTTGCCATTCCGTCGAACCTTGAGATTTGAGAAGAATTCTGCAACTTCGGGGAAGAGAACACGACAAGGTTCTTGGAGGATGAAGGAGAGGCCGGCGGTGTCATGGAGGATGAGGAGGTTGTGGAAATCGTCGGAAAGCTCTGCAATACCCTCGGTGACGAGTTCGGAGCCGACGCCGATCTTGTGAGAAGACGCCATGGAAGCAAAGGATTGGAGGAGTTGAGAGAGATGACTCTGCAACAGTGGCGGAGGCGAGTCGGCAGGATAGGCGAAGAGACAGGGGGGGGGGGGTACTCGAGATATAGAAATGATGTCGAGTAGGTTTGATATTTCGAAATTTCATATATATATAACTCTTAAATTTCCGCGAATTAAGTTAAAGAAAGAGGCAGCATATAGCCTTGGGTGGCGAATAGAATAATTTCAAAAAAACTGGGAATCAGGACACGAGAGAGAGATAGGCTACTCGAGTAGATAAAGGAGCTACTCGAGTAGGTCGACTGGAGTTACTCGAGTATGTGAGAAAACTACTCGAGTAGTTAAGGACTTACTCGAGTAGGTGAGAGACTTACTCGAGTAGGTATTGACTTACTCGAGTAGGTGAGAAACTTACTCGAGTAGGTCTTTAGATACTCGAGTAGGTCAGTACACATACTCGAGTAGGTTCATTCATATACTCGAGTAGGTCTTTAGATACTCGAGTATGTCTCATGCTTCTCGAGTTGAATTTTGAAAAAGTTGAGAAAGAGTAGATTTTGACTAACCCTTTGCAATTACTTGCTTCTTAGTCATTCAGCCTTCTTTAGTCCTCTTTGTTGAGCATCCCAAGCTCAGTCTTGAAGAACGAGAACTTGGTCTCGTCCAGCGGCTTTGTGAAGATATCTGCAACTTGCTTATCTGTAGGCACATATTGGAGATCTATGTCTCCATGCTCCACATGTTCCCGGATGAAGTGGTACCTTAGCTCAATGTGCTTTGTCCGGCTGTGAGAGACTGGATTGTTGGCTATTGCAATTGCGCTGGAGGAGTCACAGTACAAGGGTATATCCTTGAACTGCAGGTTGTAGTCCTCGAACTGATTCTTTATCCATAGCAACTGTGCGCAACAACTGCCTGCAGAGATATACTCTGACTCGGCCGTTGAGATTGCGACACAGTTCTGCTTCTTGCTACTCCAGGAAATTAGCCTTCTTCCGAAGAATTGGCAAGTCCCTGAGGTGCTTTTCCGGTCGTCTTTGCTACCTGCAAAATCTGCATCTGAAAATCCAATTAGTTCGCTGTCATTACTTCTTGGGTACCATAAGCCAAGATTTGGTGTGCCTTTAAGGTATCTCAGGATCCGCTTTGCAGCAGCGTAATGAGATTCCTTTGAGTTCACCTGAAATCTAGCACAGACACATGTTGAGAACATTATGTCAGGCCTACTGGCAGTAAGGTAGAGCAAGGATCCAATTATGCTTCTGTACTTGGTTTCATCAAAAGGTTTCCCTTTTTCATCCTTGTCCAGAGACATAGTAGAGCCCATTGGAGTCCTCACAGAGGTTGCGTTCTCTATTCCGAATTTCTTAATTATCTCTTTGGTGAATTTGGTCTGTGAGATGAAAATTCCATTTCAGATTGTTTCACTTGAAGCCCTAAGAAATAATTCAGCTCGCCCATACTGCTCATTTTAAACTTCCCTTGCATAAGTTTTGAGAACTTTTTGCAGAGGTTGTTATCTGTAGAGCCAAAGATAATGTCGTCGACATAGATTTGCACTAGCAAAATCTTGCCTTTTATTTCCCTAAGAAATAATGTCTTGTCTATCTTTCCCCTTGTGAACTTGTTCTCAAGTAGAAAGGTAGACAACGTTTCATACCAAGCTCGAGGAGCTTGTTTCAGACCATATAGGGCCTTGTGCAGAAAATAGACATGACCGGGAAAGTTAGGATCAACGAAACCTAGAGGTTGTTCCACATACACTTCCTCCTTTAAGTTACCATTCAGGAAGGCCGACTTCACGTCCATCTGATAGACGGTGAAGCCTTTGAAGGCAGCATATGCTAGGAACAACCTTATTGCCTCCAGTCTGGCCACTGGAGCATATGTCTGGTCGAAGTCGATTCCTTCTTCTTGACGATAGCCTTTAGCGACGAGTCTGGCCTTGTTCTTTATGATAGTCCCGTCTTCATCCATCTTGTTCCTGAAGACCCATTTTGTTCTAATGATGTTCTTTCCCTTGGGTCTTGGAACCAGCATCCACACATTGCAGCGCTTGAACTGATTTAGCTCTTCTTCCATTGACATTATCCATGATGCGTCTGAGTTTGCTTCCTCAAATTTCTTTGGTTCAACCTGTGAGAGAAAACTCAAATGAAGATTCTCATTAGTTGTACCTTTCTGAGTTCTGACACCATCCCGAGGATCTCCTATGATCTGGTCCATGGGGTGATCTTTCAGATGTCTTAGCTCTAGAGTCCTTGCATCTGGATTATCTTCAAGCACCGGAGTGATTTATTCATCCTGGATGATTTCTTCATTTTGATCATCAGCCTCTCCAATAGGAGTGGGAGTGGTGATCTTAATGAACTTCTCGCCTTTGTCTTCGGACGGATCATGCAAGCTAGTTTCTTTCAGCTTTTCACCTGCATCTTCAATGAGCATACTAGACGGATTGCTTTGCAGCAGGCTCGTCTCATCAAATACAACATGTATCGATTCTTCCACCACCAGGGTTTTTCTATTAAAAATCCTATATGCCTTACTATGGCTACTATATCCTACAAAAATACCTTCAAAGCTCTTTTCGCTGAACTTGGTGGTATGATACTTGCCATTGTTAAGTACGAAGCATTTGCAGCCAAAGATTCTAAAGTAAGAGACTGTTGGTTTTCTTCCTTTCAGAAGTTCGTAAGGAGTCTTATTGTTGTCTTTGTTTATGAGTGATCGATTTTGCACGTGGCATGCAGTGTTGACGGCCTCAGCCCAGAAGTACTCTGGTAGTGAAGCATCACTCAACATGGTCCTGCAGGCCTCTATGAGTGTTTTGTTCCTTCTCTCAGCCACTCCATTTTGTTGTGGAGTACGAGGAGAGGAAAACTCATGAAAGATACCTAAGCTTTCACAGTATTCTGTCATGGCCCCAGATTTGAACTCTGTTCCATTGTCACTTCTGATTTTGACTATGGAGCAGTTGTATTCATTCTGGACTTGCCTGAAAAAATTGGTAAACATATTGAAGGTATCTGACTTGTGTTTCAGAAAGAACACTCACGCAAAGCGCGAGTAGTCATCAACAATTACCAATGTATATTCCTTGCCTCCCAAACTTCTAATCTGCAGTGGACCAAACAAGTCTATGTGAAATAGATGGAGACATCTGTTAGAGTCTCTGCCAACGATGCTTTTAAAGGTAGCCCTTGTTTGCTTGACTTTTACGCATGCATGACAAGGTCTGTCTTTGATGCATTTGACATTTGGGACATCACGTACCAAGTTCATTGAAAATAATTTATTAATTATTTTGAAATTAATATGTGCTAGTCTCTTGTGCCATTGGTCACCAAGAGACGCACTATCTTTTGCCAAAAGACACACTGGTGTGGAGGAATCTATACAGATGAAATTTAAACAGAAAATATTCCTGCTTCGAGTGCCGGATAGAATCGTTTCCATATTGTCAACGGATTTTATCAAGCACTTATCAGCATGGAACTCAATTATGTATCTTTTATCGCATAGTTGGCTTATGCTAATGAGATTGTGTTCCAATCCTTCAACATAGGCCACATCCGAGAAGGATACATTGCCGTTAGTAATCATACCATAGCCTCTAGTAATTCCACGGTCTGAACCTCCAAAGATGACCTTTGGTCCGTTCACGACTGGAGTAAAGTTCTGAATGAGGCTTCTCGTCCCGGTCATATGCCGAGAGCATCCGCTGTCCAAGTACCAGATAGGCATTTTGTTGGCCTTTGGACATCCATGCAATCACAATCAATTCGCCTTAGGAACCCAAACACGTTTGGGTCCTTGGTCTCGGGTTAGAGTGCTCCCCCTACGAGTGTTGGCATTATGAGTGGTCTTTCTCATATTGCTGACATGAGGGGTTGCAGCGTTTCTGGAATTGAACCAGCAATCTATGGCGAAGTGACCAACCTTGCCACAGCACCAACAGTCAAATCTGTTGTACCTTTGCCTCAAGATCTCCTGCTTGACCTTTTGGAACTTTGGTCTAGCAGGGGTAGCATTCTTGGAGGAAGATGCCTCATGATGATGGCAATCACATGGCTTCTTCTCCTTTATGGGCTTCTCTACAACAGGCTTTGTCTTTGGTGCGTTCTTGAAGTTATGCCGATGATTGAAAGGGCCATAGCTCTGAAGAACAACTTCTTCATAAGGTGCCTTAAAGACACTTTCGCCAAAGTTTCGGGGTCGAGCCCATCCTTGATAGCGGGACTTTGGCTCTACATAAGTAGGCCTAGCAAAGTGCCCGTATGATGAGTCAAAATCAAACTCATTTGTTGGAAAGATGACCTTTCTGAATGTGGTTTGATTCTGAGGGGCTTTTCCCTTTTCTTCGGCTGAGGCCTTTTTGGCGGCCTTATTTTTTCGTTGATTCTTGTTTCTCCTAGAGGATTTACTAGGAGCTTCTTCATGGCCTAGTCCAGCTCCCTTGGCCTTTGCTGAGAATTCAGCAACGAATGGAAGAACTATTTTGGGCTTAGAGAAACTCTCAACAAGTTTCCTTTCAGCCGCAAGTTCGGCTTCCAAACCTTTGATGATCTTCTCCTTCAGGTCAAGGTGCTCAAGTGCCTTGTTATATTCTTCAATAGTATTATTGAAGTTTTCCTCGAGGGAGTCAGTCTTTGCGACTTTCTCTCTCAAGTTGCTCTCTTCGGCTTTTAGAGATTTGATCTCTTTAGCCTGAGTCTTCATGACTCGACGACATTTGTCGTAAGCCATGATTAACTCCTTATACTGGGCCATCAATTCTGACTCATCGTCAGAGGAGCTACTCTCGCAATCATGTTCAGAGACTTCAGACTCTGAGAGAGGGGTATGAGAGTTTACCTTCCCAGTGAACTGGGGCTCTTGTTCATCATCTGTTTGAGCCATTAGCCCAAAGTAAGCTTCTTCTTCTTCGCTTGACTCTGAGGAGTCGGAGTCGCTAAGAGTCTTGCTCCTTTTGGCTATGAGGCTCTTCTCTTTCCTCTTCCTGTTGTGTGAGGATTTCTTGTCTTCACTTCTGCCACCCTCCTTCTTCTTGTGAGGGCAGTCAGCAATGACGTGACCTGGCTTATTGCAACAGTAGCAAATGATGTTAGTTGAAACGTATTTGTTCTGTTTAGTGTTATACCTGTCGTGGCTGCTTGAGCCTTTTCTTTGTCGATCGTCATCGCACCGCGATCTTCTGTGTGAGGCATCCTTGCCTTTCCATTGTTTCTTTTTATTAAGAAACTTCTTGAATTGCCTTGAGAGCAAGGAGAACTCTCCTTCAGATAGTTCAGAGCCTGAGGTGCTGGGCTCTGATGTTTCTTCTTCTTCATCAACTTCTGGAGCTGGAGCGGGGGAGGCAGCCTTAGTATTTCTGGAGGTGTCTGCCTTCAGAGCGACAGATTTCTCCTTTAGAGCAGACCTGCCCTTCTCTTCTTCAGCTTTTCTTGTATTGATTTGGAGTTCATAGGACATAAGCTTTCCAAAGAGATTTTGCGGGTCCGTTTCAGCTAGCTTCCCGAACTCCCTGATGGCACATACCTTGTTATCCCATTCCTTGGTTAGGGATCTCAAGAATTTGTCGTTCAGTTCTCCGTTTGTGAAGACACGACCATACACCCTTAGGCCATTTACAATCTTGAAGAAGTTCTCAAAGGTGTCGGCAATTGTTTCCTTCTTCCCTTGTCGGAACGCTTCATATTTTTGATTGAGAAGGGATCTCCGATCATCCCTTACTTCTTCAGTCCCTTCCATCAAAGTGACTAAGGAGTGCCACATCTCCTTAGCTGATTGACAGTGAATCAAATTCTACAGCATCGAGTCATCGACTGCACTTGCTATGATGTTCTTAGCTTTCTTGTCGAGAGAGACAAGTGCAATATCGTCTTTGTCGAGATCCATTAGCTTTTTGGGAACTTTCTTGGTAGGGTCGATAGTGGACATAGTCATGGGAACGTAAGGACCTTCTTCAACGATCATGAAGATCCTTGGATCCACAGCTTCCATGAAAAATTTTATCCTTTCTTTCCACATGGGAAAGTTGTTTTTGTTGCACAGAGGAAGCTTGGCGAAATCTTTGCCCTTGTCCATTTTATGGTAGAATCTTTCAGACAACAGATCTGGATCTGATCAAGGTGTTAACCTTTTAACGATCAACCTCCCTCTGATACCAATTGAAAGAAAACTGTTGTCGACCTAAATCACCTAGAGGGGGGGTGAATAGGTGGTTTGTGCGTCTTTTGCGGAATAAAAAATAATTAGAGCACAACACAGAAATATCTACCAATATCACAGATGACACAAGATGTTTAGTGGTTCCCCAACCTTCGGTACATCCACTTTCCCTCACCGATCTAGCAATCAACTAGACTCGGCTACTCCACTATCTCGGATCAAAAATCGATCCTACCCTCGGAACAAAGTTCCTACAAACTCAATCCAACCAAGAGGATCTACACCTCGGAAGATAGCACTTCCTACAAACTCGGAGTGAAAAAACTCCTACACTCGGAGAAGATTTCTCCTACAAGATTAATAAAGAGTTTACAAGAATACAAACAGTAAATCACTCAGATCTGAAGGAAACGGCCAGGATCTTCTTCTTTTCAACTTTGTAGCACTTTAAGAAATCGGTGAAGAAGTTCTCGGCCTCGATCTGGATCTACTCGCTTTTACAGAAATCGAGAGAGAATATGATCAGTGAATTCGATCTCGATCTGCAACTTTTCTTCAGAATAATCCTCTGAAAGTAAAAGCTTTGGCCGGAGAAGAAGGCGGCGGCGGCGGCTTCCGTTTCGCGAAAGTCAGAGAGGAGGCGGCTGAAGAATATTTCTCGAAAAAGAAATTACAAGAAAGCTTTGAGAATACATAGGGTTTGTCATTTTCTGATAAGACCTTATATAGGAGAGACTAACGGTCATAATCGGTCATAATGTTGTACACGTGCACCAATCATGTCGCGTGATTTGAAAAATCCCGTCAGAAAAATGACTTAGAAAAATTTCGGAAAGATTTAGCCAACTACACGAGTAAGTCAATAACCACTCGAGTAGTTGAATAACTACTCGAGTATATGATGGGAAACATACTCGGGTATGTATAAAAAGACTACTCGAGTATATAGAGATCAACTACTCGAGTAGGCAGACAGAACTACTCGAGTATGTGAAGGGACCTACTCGAGTATATAGAGGATCTACTCGAGTACTGGAAGAGCTACTCGAGTATATTACATAACCTACTCGAGTACAAGAAGTACTACTCGAGTGGAATACTTAGAAGAATTCTGAAGAGGACTGCTGGCAACTACTCGAGTAGTTGAACTGAACTACTCGAGAGGAAGTAATCTACTCGAGTAGGTGAAAGTTCTACTCGAGTAAAAGACTTAGAAAAATTCTGGAGCAGGGAAATAGCAAGGTACACGGGTGACACATGAACTACTCGAGTAGATAAAATGAACTACTCGAGTATGTTTCTATCTACTCGAGTATGTGAGTATACTTACTCGAGTATATGACTTAGAGAAATTTAGATGAGAAAAACCTTATGGTACTCGGGTATAACGAGTAATCTACTCGAGTATATAAGCATGCTACTCGAGTATATGACTTGGTCTACTCGAGTAGGTGACTTAGCTACTCGAGTATATGACTATGTCTACTCGAGTATAAGATTCCTTTACTCGAGTAACTTATACCCAGACTACTCGAGTAGGTGAAAGCTCTACTCGAGTAAAACACTTAGAAATTTTCTGATGTTGGAAAAACTGATTCTTCTAGAGTAGCCAACTTCTAATGCCTTTCCCATAGTCCAATAGCTTGAATATGAAGTGTATCCCAATGGAGAGACCACACATCAGTCAACACCTTGGAATATGCAATGAGGGATTACATTGCACAGTTCCTGTGTTTGGTGACCCACTGTGGGCTGACATTGGCCTACACTTCCCAGTGAAATTCCTGCAAACATATAGCTCAAACCAAGCATCAAATACAACTTAATTCATCTTAGTTCCAGGGTGACTTCATCAAATCTGGGTTCATGTGGATGAAATACCCAACAGAAATGATCATCATTATCCATTGTTTGTTTTAATGTATTGCCAATTTTAAAAGTGACTTCATCTTCCCATACTCGCAAAACTAATTTACCATCAAAAACATCAATAAGAGCTCTAGATGTGGCTAAGAATGGACGACCTAGTATGAGTGGCACTTTTACATTTTCGTCCATATCTAAAATAACAAAATCGGCGGGAAATATAAACTTGTCTACCTTAACTAATACATCCTCTACTATTCTTCTAGGATACTTAACCGAACGATCTGCTAATTGAATACTCATTCTAGTAGGGCTAAGTTCTCCTAGACCTAGTTTCGAATATAGTTTATATGGCATTAAGTTTATACTAGCCCGTAAATCCGCTAAAGCTTTATTCACTTGTAAATCACTGATTAAACATGGAATTGAAAATGAACCGGGATCCTTAAGTTTTTGTGGTAATTTATTTTGTAAAATAGCGAAACATTCTTCACTAAGTGTTACTATAGATAATTCTTTTATTTTCTTTTTATTTGAGATTAAATCCTTTAGAAATTTAGCATACTTCGGCATTTGAATAATTTCAGAAAAAGGTAGATTAACCTGTAATTATTTAAACATAGTTAAAAACTTACCATATTGCGCATCCATGCGCTCCTTATTCAGCTTTGCTGGATACGGTATTGCTGGTTGATACTCCATTGGCTTTAAATGCATCTCATTTTGTCCTTCGCCGCTAGGCTCCTCTTGGGGTGCTTCCTTTGCAAGCTTTTGGTCTTTTAATTCCTTTCCACTCCTCAATTGAATTTCTTTTGCATGCTCCTTTGGGTTTGTTTCAGTATTTCCCGGAAGTGTTCCCTATTGCCTTTCAGACACCATCCTTGCGAGCTGACCAATCTGGTTCTCCAAATTCTAAATAGAGCCATCTTGATTCCGGAAAGCTACATCAGTTATTTGCATGAACTTGGTGAGAACATCTTCTAATGATGGCTTCCTTTGCTCTGGTTGTTGTAGTTGTCCAACCACAGGTTGCTTGCCTTGATTTCCTTGCCCTCCCTAAGAGAAATTGGGGTGGTTTCTCCATCCAGGATTGTATGTAGAACTATATGGGTTGTTTGCTTGGTTGAAGGGAGGTCTGGAATTATTACCCAAATAGTCAACATGTTCTTGCACTTGAGGTTCACAACCTGACATTCCACTAAATGTGGGATCCCATTATTGAGGTACCATGGAGGGTGATGCTAAAGATAGGTTATCCATCTTCTGGTGAAGCTTCTCTACTTGAATAGTTAAGATAGTGACGATATCAACTTTATAGATTCCTGCAGGCTTGTTAGGCTTTTGTCTCACGATAGTCCAATGATAGTTATTCATTATCATGTCTTCTATCAACTATTGAGCCACTTCAGGTGTCTTATTGTTCAGGGTGCCTCCACTAGTCGCATCGATCATCTGTTTAGTGGCTAGATTGAGAGCATTGCAGAAGGTCTGAATCTGAAGCCAGGAAGGTAGTGCATGATGGGGACACCTCCTTAAGAGTTCCTTGAATCGTTCCCATGTGTCATACAATGATTCAGATTCTATTTGAACATACGTAGAAATGTCGTTCCTTAGCTTTGTAGTCTTCACCGGTGGGAAATACTTCATCAAGAACTTCTCAACCATCATATACCATACAGTAATCGACCCTCTAGGTAGTGAGTTTAACCATTACTTCGCCTTGTGCCTTAGTGAAAACAGAAACAACCTCAATCGAATGACATCATTGCTAACACCATTGATCTTGAATGTATCACATATTTCCAAGAATCCGGCTAAATATATGTTGGGCTTCATCTTGAAGATCATCATATTGGACATACTGTTGAACCATCTGAATAATACTCAGTTTCAACTCGAAATTATTGGTGACAATTGGTGGTCTAACAATGCTTGACCCAATACCCTGGAGATTAGGTCTAGCAAAGTCAGACATGGTTTGCTCGTTCTGGTTTGCCATGTTTTCTGAATTATCTGGATGATGATCTCCTAAATTTACTGTTTCCTCTTATAAAAGTCCGTTTGAATTATCTGTGTTATCAGTTCTCAAGTCCCTTTGGCTAGTGTTGTGAATAATACGTTCCGGGTTAGGATGAAATGGTGTTAACCCAGAATTTCTTCCCCTGGTCATAGACTAACAGACTACAAAATGAAGATTAAGTGATATAATTATACAGTAATTTAATATACAAATATTGGTTAGTAATTTGCAATTATATGGAATAAACTAATTTACAATTATATGTTATTAAACAAAAATTGGTAGATTAATAGAGTTTAAGCTTTCAAAATATTGAAAATGAGTCCCCGACAACGGCGCCAAAAAGTTAATGCGAATTTATTTTTTGCTCTACGTAAAAACTATGTGGATAGGCATAAACTAGATTGATTTTAATCTCAGGCAAGTACACCTATCGATCATAGTATAGGAGAAATATACATCTCGTGTCGTATTCCATAAGGTCTTTTCAAGTACTCGTACTCACTCTCACACTATTATCGTTCCTATAATTAAAATTGAGTGCTACCGTAAATTAACCTAACTAGGACTACTTGGAAAAAGATACATTGGAGAATTAAGGATAGTAAAAAGCAGAAAATCTAAGAATAATCACATGAGAATAATTACTCATTAATTCAATTCTATGTAATCACGTAATAACAAGATTATCAAATTCGTTGTATTGTAAGGGATAAACATTTATCGAAATCTCTCTCGAGTAATTCAATACCTAAACTTAAGTTGAGTAAATTTTCTCTCGAATAATTCACAATACTCAAATTCACATTAATAATAAGAAACCATATCTGATACATGAATTCATGAAATCCTATCTCTAAGATACCATGGGTCCAATTATCTGTATTACCATTATCCAAACAACATATCTCTCGATCATGCAATTTGAAATACAAAGAGAAAGAACATTTGAACATGAACATATAAGCATCATCACAAACATTTAATTTCTCAATCTAGAAGTTTGGGATTCAAATAAAACAAGTTCTAATTTCAAGCCTAATATCAATCTCATTGTTAGAACGCATACATACGAATAAAATACCACAAATTTGACATAAAAACTAACATACATGATTACCGAATTGTTCAAAAAAATAAGTCTCATGCGAAATGTAAAAAATAAAGTTAGATCCACTAAGAGAAGGGGAAGATTAAAAGAGATACATGAAGATTAAAACCATACGAATTACCTCATTCGATCTCCCCTCCGTCGAATGATCTACTTTCGTCCTCCAGAAATTCTCCAAGTTCTTCAATCCAAAAGCAAAAAAAGTTCCCATTCTATTTTCTTATAGGTTTTTATAGCCTCCTTGCAAACAGGGTCGGACAAGGGTTCCAACACGGCCGTGTCGCAGGCCGTGTAGGCAGTTCTAAGGAATTTTAACACAAAAAGATGTGTCTGATCATGGGCTTTGTCATTTAACACGGCTGAGCACACGGCCATGTTGTTCTTCGTGGCTCCACACACTGCTTGTTTCGGCAGCAGGCCCGATAAGGACACGAGTAGGGACACGGCTGTGTGCCTACCCGTATAGTGATCTGACTTCTCTTCCAATCCTTGTGATCTTTCCTGATAAGGACACAGGTAGTGACATGGGCGTGTTCCTACCCGTGTGTGCCCAATTCCAGTCCTGTCCTCAGTCATGTTGGATCCGTAAACTCCTCTGTTTGCTCCAAGACTTTTAGTTCCAAGGACTTGCAATACCTGCATTAAGAAGTTGAATGAATAAATGAAAAAGCTTAATACAAGAAGTATAGGAAACTCCATATTGTGCTCTTCTATTCATGATAACTCATATTCTTAACTATTTTCGCACAATTATAACGACTGAAGGCATATAATAGTGGACATGATTACAAATATGATAGTAAAAAGGACATGTATAATTGTACTCATCATCTGTGATTGTTTTACTTTTTGTTTTTGTGTGCTGTGATTCTTCTTTTTATACATATATATATCATATACTTTAAATCCACTATAAAAATTAAATTAAAGTTTTTAACATATACTATTCACACCCCCTCTAGTGTAAATCGGATTTATCCCTCACTTTCAATTGGTATCAGAGGCAGGTTCTTTGGTTTTACAGGCTAACACCTGAACCAACAAATATCCTGATAGATCTCATTTTCTCTGGTTTGTTTTTACTATCATGCCACAAAATAAAGAGTATGCAAGCACTAGACCTCCTATATGCAATTTAAATAAGTTTGCATTGTGGAAGACAAGGATTAAATTATATATGAATTCTATTAACGAAGATATTTATAATTCTATCTTGATAGGTCCACCTCAACCATTGGCAACAACTAGCACCAGTGTTGTACCACCTCTAGAATGGACAAAAGCCCAAAGAAAGCTAAAATTGCTGATGCAAGAGCTATGAACATCTTAGCTCAAACTATGTCACATGACATCTTCCAAAAGGTTGCTGAATGCACTTCAATAAAAGCCATCTAGGACTCCCTCAATACAATGGTTGCTGGATCTGCTGATGAGAGAAAGGACAGAAGATCACACCTTATCTCTCAATATGAGAACTTTAAAAAGGGAGAATCTGAATCTGTAGCAGAAATGTATACAAGACTCAGTCTCATCATTAATGAGCTGAAATCTTTGGAGAAGGACATTACACTGACAGAAGTCAATGATAAGATCCTCATGTGTTTCCCTAGCACATAGGATTCAAGGATCTGGCCAATCAAAGAATCTAGAAGTTTAAATGAAATTTCCACTGAGACTTTATTGGGCAAGCTCAAATGTTATGAGCAGCTCATCAGAATAAGTGAAGCTGAACAAAGAACTTCACCTACAATAAGGAAAGAGAAGAGTATATCTTTGCAAGCAACAGAAGAAGCAGAAGTTCTTCCACAGAATGAAGATCTTATAGGTCTCTTGGCTAAGAGATTTTACAAGATGGCCAGAAAGGATTTTAGAAATAGATCTTCATGAAACAATGACAAACTAAGATATGACAAGACACCCACTAAAGAAATTGTGTGTTATGGGTGCAGGAAACCAGGACATATTCTTCTAGAGTGTCCTGAGAATCAAAAGAAGGATAAGAAGATAGAGAAAGACTCCAAGAAGCACTCCAACAAACCTTCTTCTAGTAAATATAAGAAGAAGGAGAGAGGTTTTGTTGCTGAAGCCTGGAGTGAATCAGATGATGAAACTTCATCAAACTAAAGTGAAGATGAAGAAGAAGCAAGGGCTAAGGAAGCCTGCTTGATTGCAATCAATGCATCATGCAACAATTCTGAGTCTGAATCAGAATCAGAAGAAGATCAGGTAATCTCATCACTTGATTTTACTTAAGATCAGTTTAAAATAGATTTTAAGTTACTATATAATGATTTGATAAACTCTGAGAAGGAAATAAAACTTCTGAGAGAGAAATTAAATGAAATAGATAATCTCTCTTCTGAAAACATAAAACTCAAAGATGATCTGAAAATTGCTTATGAACAAATAGTATCTTTAGAAAACACATTACTCGAGGCTAAAAAGTTTGAAGAATCCCTTAATGGGAGAAGAATCAAACTGATGGATATTACAAGCACAGTTAATGCATTGATGAGAAGTGTCCCTACTCAAATTAGGAACATCAAGATTGAGTACTCTACTCAAATTGCATTGATGATAAGTGATCATGACACTGAGTTTGAATCTCTTCTGATGAAAGAATTCTGTGAGAAGGAAGGTATCAGACATTATTTTTCTGCTCCTAGAACTCCTCAACAAAATGGGGTAGCTGAAAGGAAAAATAGAACTCTAATTGAATCTGCTGGAACATTACTTGCAGATGCTCACTTCCCATATCCTTTTGGGCAGAGGCAGTATGCACAACAAACTATGTTCTTAACAGGATTTTGATTTATAAACTAAAGGGTAAGACTCCCTATGAATTACTTAAAAATAAGAAACCTAAAGTAAACTATTTTAAAGTTTTTAGTTGTAAGTGTTACATTCATAACAATACTAAGAAACACTTAAGGAAATTTGAAGCCAAAGCTGTAGAAGGAAGTTTCCTTGGATATTCTCAAATCAGCAAGGCTTATAGGGTCTTTAATAAATCTACTCTTAAAATGGAAGAATCTGTAAATGTTTCTTTTGATGAGACTAATATATTTTATAAGGAGAGAGACATCTCTACCATAGAATCTTTTCAGGTACCAAATCTGTGTGGGAAAATGGATGACTTAATCCTAACACAAGAGGATACAATACATCATTCTCAACAGATTTCTCATGTCTGTGATGAAGATGATACATAAATTTATGCTGAAAAAGTTGAACCTAATGTAATTCCATAAGAGGAAGTAGCTCTAATAGTTGAACAACCAACTCTACCTGTTGATCTTGTCACACTAAGAGATCACACTAGATCTCAAGTGATTGGAGACATATCAACTGGTGTTCAAACAAAGCATCAATTGAATCAAGGTCAGATGCATGCTTGTTTTATTTCTCAGATTGAACCTCAATCCATACAAGATACAGAACAAGATCTCCATTGGATCATTGCTATGCAATAGGAACTCAATCAGTTTGAGAGATGTAGAGTTTGAGACTTAGTTCCTAGAACCAAAGACTATCCAGTCGTTGGAACCAAGTTGGTCTTTAGGAATAAGTTGAATGCTCAAGGAATCATTGTAAGAAATAAAGCAAGACTGGTAGCTCAAAGATACTCAAAGGAGGAAGACATAAACTATGATCAGACATTTACTCCTATTACAAGATTAGAGGTTATCAAGATTTTTCTTGCATTTGCAACATTCAAGAGATTCAAGGTATATCAGATGGATGTGAAGAGTGATTTTCTAAATGGAGAGCTCAAAGAGGAAGTTTTTGCAGAACAACCATCAGGTTTTATCTCTCCAACTCACTCTACTCATGTTTTTAGACTTAACAAAGCCCTTTATGGTCTTAAACAAGCACCAAGAGCTTGATATGAGACTCTTGTTAGTTTTCTTCTATAAAATAAATTTAGTAGGGGCATAGTAGATAAAATATTATTTATTAGAAATCATAAATCTAAAATTTTACTAGTTCAAATATATGTAGATGACATAATATTTGGCTCTACTGATTCCAAACTATGCAAAAGGTTTTCTGACCAAATGCATTCCAAGTTTGAAATGAGTAGCATGGGTGAGCTATCCTACTTCCTTGGTTTACATGTGAAGCAAACCCATGATGGAATTTTCATATCCCAATCCAAGTATGCTAAAGAGCTTATCAAAAGATTTGGGATGTCAGATGCCTCAGCTATGAAAACACCTATGGCTACAAATACTGTTGTTGATACTGATGAACATGGCAAGCAAGTTGATCAGAAACTATATAGGACTATCATTGAGTCTTTATTATACTTAACAGCTAGTAGACCAGACATAATGTTTGCTACCTGTATTTGTGCTAGGTTCCAAGTAAATCCTAAAGAATCTCATCTAATTTTAGTAAAAAGGATTTTAAGATATATAAAAAGTTGCCCAAATATAGTACTCTGGTATCCAGCAGAGTCAGAATTTGAATTAACTGGATTCTCAGATGCTGACTATGCTGGATGCAGAGTTGACAGAAAAAGCACATCAGGAACTTGTCAGTTCCTTGGTGATAGGCTTGTGTCATGGTTTTGCAAGAAGCAAACTTCTGTGTCTACTTAAACTGCTGAAGCTGAATACATTGCAGCTGACAGCTGTTGTTCACAGATTTTGTGGATTCAAAATCAGCTACTAGATTTTTGTCTTAACTTAAATAATTCAACAATATTTTGTGATAATACCAGTGCAATATCAATTGCACAAAATCCAGTCCATCATAGTAGGAATAAACATATAGAAATAAGACATCATTTTCTGAGAGATAATGTAGACAAAAATAAAATTAATCTTGTTTTCATTTCTACTGATTTACAAAGGGCAAATATTTTCACAAAACCTTTAGGTACAAAGAAACCCATTTTATTCTTAAATCAGTTAGGCATGATAAATAAAGAATCACTAAATTAACTTTTATTCTGAGATCGATGAATTGTCCACCTTTCATCGAATGGAGATCGACGAATTGTGAACTCTTTGTGAAATTTTTATCGAACGGAGATCGACAAACTTTCTTTGAGAAACTTTCATTGAACTGAGATCGACGAATTTGTTTCAAGTATTTTTTGTCGAACGAAGCTCGACGAAATATATTTCTTTCACCAAACTTTTGTCCACCAGAGCTTGATGAATTGTATTTCTTTTGAGAATTTTTCATCGAACCGGGTTCGATGTTTTGTCTTGCGTCGGATGGAGTTCGCCTTTTCGAATTCTGAAAACCTTATATTTAGGTTTTCATCAAACTCAATCCCGCGCTTTCTTCATTTCCATTTCATTTGCACTTGATCTTCCTGTTTTTGCAAGAACATGGCGATCTTTCAGGTAACTCTCTCAGTGATGAAATTCGATGCAGGCTTTGACATAAACATTGAATCATTTAATTATTCTGATCAAATCTTCCAGGACATACTGCAACTATTTGAGGTGCAACATCTGCGAAACTTTATGTCCACCAGAATCAAGCTCCCCATTATGGAAATTAAGGAATGGGTCTATACTACAAATATTCAAGACCCTACAACTATTACTGGATCAGTCACAGGACATCAGGTCTCTCTAACACCTGTTATTTTATCTGAAATTTTTGGTTTCATAAATGGTGAAGATGACGTAGAAATACCTAGTACTGAATTTGATGAGGTGCTCGATAGAATGGGACACAATCAGGGAAACCCTAATCACCTACTGAAAAAGAATTTTTCTATTGAATATAAATTCTTAGCCGATGTTGTTGGTAAAGTTTTGTTGGGAAAACATTCTGCACATGATTATGTCACCAGGTACCAATTTATGTTGATGTGTGCTTTGGTTAATAAGAAATTTGTGAATTGGGGAACAATCTTATTTGATTCAATTAAGAAGAAGATTAATAAGAAAGATGTCAGCTATGACAGAATTCTGGGTATCTTCCTCCAAACCAAATATCCAGAAGTTCTGGTCTCTCACACTGTGCATATCAATGCAACCAAGAGGCTTACTTCTGCTTTGTTTGGAAGATGGGATAGGGTGATCCCTAAGCCATCCATGGCTACCTCCTCCAGGACAGCTCTAAAAACATAAGGGCTGTTACAACCACTCTCCCAACCCCAGCAGAAGTTTCTGCTCCTCAATCTTCTCCTCTGCCATCTCCACACCAATCCCCTAGACCCTCCACTCCACATTCTCTATAATTACATGAACAAGTTCCTTCTTCCACTCCACATGTGGATTCACCACTTCCTCAGTCACCACTCCAACCCATTGAGGATATTCCATCCACATCAATTCATCCATATTCCCCCATCCATCAGTCACCACCTCAATCTCCACTACTTTCTTCCCCTCCACACTTCCCTCTTCTACATTCCTCTCCACCACATTCAGCTCCACCTCCAATATCTCCATCCCACACACCCATCCAGTAGATAACTCCTGATGACATTCCTCCTATCATCCCTCCATCATCCATTCCTCAAGCTTTCTATCTTTGCTATAACTACGAAAACACTTTCATCCCCTCTTCTTCTACCTCCATGCCATCTACTTTTGCATCTACTCAGGCTCCATCTGAGTCTATGTATGTAGATTTTTCCTCCATTGCTTCAAACATTCTTGAATTCATTACTCCCACTCTTAAGCAACTGATAGTTGAAGCTATATCTCCTCTTGCTGCTTCTATCTCTACCCTATCTTCTCAGCTATCCTCTTCCTCCTTTGTCCCTTCTTCTGGGGGCCTAGATTCAGGTCTCCCTGGATCTAGGAAGGGGGAGATGTTTGATGAAGAAGCTCCAGTAGTTTTAGTTGTAGTAGCAGCTGTCTCTCCATCAGTACCGACGTGGTTGATGTTATTCAAGATACAGAAATGTTTTCAGTTGAGGATTTGTTGACAGCAGAACCAGAAATAATAACTGTTGGTGATATTTTTATTAATCCCACAGTTAACTTGAATTCTTTATTATCAGTTTTTGATACTCTGCTTAGTCATTTTCCAGTTATTGATAATGATCTTTCTAAAGTTATAGTATACTATACTGCCCCAGTTGATTCTTCAGTTTTAGAATAGCTAAGGAGCATCCTTAGAGATTTTTCTACCAGTAATAATCAGTCCTTGAAACTGTAGTAGCTGACAATATAATGGATACTATAGAGCAAATTTCTTCCCCTCCTACTTTTGCTTGGGATGAAACCCCAATGCCCAACCTTGATGATCTTCTTAATGAAGATATGGAGCAGGAAGAAGACATTATAACTGTACAGCTAGAGTCTCAGTTTGTTGATCATTCTGATTTGATTAGTAGCTAGATGATTTGTATGATCAGCTTGCAGAAGAATCTGATGATGATGGATAGTCAGATGATTCAAAGGATTCTGGATCTAAGAAAAGGAAGTTAAAGAAGAACACTCCTGTAAAGGTTACTCCTAAACCTTCAGTAACTGCAGATATTCCCTACTATATTCTGTATGGAATACCCCTCACTCCTGACCTCCCTCATTAGACGAGGTTCTCTAAGAATGAATAAAAGAACAGGAAGAAGATGAGGTGATACTATTCACCTCCAAGATCTAGGAGAGGACCTCCTCCTCCTCCAGCAGCAGGAGCAACAGGTAATATTTCTTCTCAAAATCCTACTACTTCTCATTATTCAAGAGCTTCTCAAGACAGAAAGGATAGATCTTCAAGGTCAGGCTCTCAAAGCAGTCAGCAAAAGCAAACATCTCAAAGCAATCAACAATCAAGTTCACAGCAATCAGATGAAGAGATGCCACCATCTCCAATGTATGATCCAGAATTGGATCCAAATTTCAGAATGGCTAGATTTAATGAGCTTGTTGCTCTATCACAAATTAAGAAAGCCAGAGCAGCAGGAAAGGACACCTCTCAGTTCTCCACCACGTCCTCTTACAGACAAAAGGAGCTTGACAGATATCAAGTGAAGAACTTGTTCAATGTGGACAAGTACATGAGCTTGCATCCAGAGGTAGTTGTGCCAAGGACTACCTCTCTAAAGATCATTGGATCTCAGGATTTAAAGATGAGTCAAAGGGAAGCTGCTGATCCTAACAGGGAGTTAATCTTCACTAAACCATATGCAGATTCTCCCTTTTATACTCCTAAGAAAGACACTAGATTTCTTATTTTCTATCTTTTAAACTGTGTTTATGTTTTTGAACTCTCAAAGCACCTTATTTTATATCTGCTGAAAGTTTTTTGTCAGATTATTTTTGCTTTGAGTTTTTCTATTGTAGATAGTATCCTCACCCAAATAGGGAGAGATTATTGGAACCCTATTACTGATTTGGGCTAGGATCACTATCATTTGATTAGGATGATTAGTTTGACCCACTTTGTACAGTCTTGGGTCATAGGTTATTTTCGGGGTTATTGCCTCGGAAGAATTCCAGTAGAAATGCAGTTCGACGGATGCAAAAAATTAGTTTGACGAAAGCAGAGTTGCGTTCGACGAACGCCGTGCTTAGCTCGATGAATCAGAGTTCTACCGCTGAGCTCAGCTCGACAAAAGTTGTGCTCCTGTCGACAAACTCTGACCTCAACTCCACAGCTCAGCTCTACGATAGCCAAGTTCAGCTAGATGAATGACACGTTTAGTTCGACAAACTCCAAGTTCAGGACGACGAAAGATTTGCTGAGTTCGACTAATTCTTTGCAGTGGTCCAAACAGTTTTATATTCAGAAGCAAAATAATTTTTAAATAGATTAATTTCAGTCAGTTATACTCTGGTATTTAATGCTAAATATTCTTAATGAATATAGCCGTTTCTGGCAGCATTAAATATGGAATTATCACAGAGTTATTATTTTAATTAATCACCATGGCAATTAAGGAATGGTTTTAATTCCAAATATTTGAATATTGTTGTTACAAATTCTCAGAGATTCTTCAGACAATTTAAGGAATGTTTTTAAAATTCAAATGGTTGAATTCTTCTCAGAGAATATATATACATTCAGAAAATTGTTATATAGACAAGAAGAAATAGATTTTGGGTTACTAACTGAGACACACAGAGATTTTGGACAACTTGCTTCTGACTCTCCAAGAGACAACAAATTCTACATCAGTCTGAAATTGCTACTGGAGAGAAACAAAAATTGTTGAAGGCCTACACCATGAAGAAAAGCTTCTCCCTCGATCACAAATTCTACTCAACACAGGGGGAGCTTTTTTGCTTCAACATCAATCCACAAAGTCTTCTCAGAGAATCTTGAAAGCGAAGACATCATCAACTTTTAGTTTATTTCATACACTGTGTATAAGATTTTTAACTCCCTTCAAAAGGTAAACCTCTTGGTTCTTAAGTCACCTGATCAAAAGACTTAGATTGGTTTTTGGGTACCTGATCAAAAGCTCAAAGGGTTGCGAGATCTCCCTTGGAAAATAGATCTTCTGGCGGCAGGGCACCTGATCAAAAATCTGTAGTGGATTCCTACCAGGGTTGTAGAAGAGTGGATGTACCCAGATTTATTGGGAAACCACTATATTTCCTTGTGTCGTCTGTGATTGTTTTACTTTTTGTTTTTTTGTGTTGTGATTCTTCTTATATATATATATATATCATATACTTTAAATCCTCTATAAAAAAAATTAAAGTTTTTAACATACACTATTCACCCCTCTCTAGTGTAAATCAGATCTATCCATCACTTTCAAGGTCAGCCTTTGCTGACCCACATTACAACAAATTTTTACAGGGCAAGGATTGCAAGTGGGAGGAAGCTCGCTGGCCAAAAAGGCCTAAGCTTCATGAAGTGAACCCTATTTTATTTACTTAAGATTTGTTGAATGCTTTGCTCCATGAGCTGTAATCCGGCTTGCATGCTGAGGTAGCCTAGGAGTGTACTAAAGCACATTGATCTGTTTGTTGTTGTTTTTGTTTTTGGACACTTGAATGTTCTAAGGACTTAAGGTCGTTTTGATACTCCTATGGTAGTGGATAACTTCTAGTGTTTGTTGGTTTCCGCTGTTTTGTGTTCTGAGTTTTTAGATGAGTTGTTCTTTTATGTCACTTTATAATGCTAAAGTTGTGGCGTCTATATGTTGTGGGGTCCCGACCGGACCCATATTATATGGTCACTATAGGGGAGGTGTTACAGCTGCAGGGTTGCTAGAATGATGTTATCATCTGGAGGCAGAGGGCTACCATCGAGCGACAGGTAGCTATCACCGGGCGATAGGTAGCTATCGCCAGGCAATGGGATAAACTTTGAATTATGGTGTTGTAGTTTATTTTTTATACTATCATGATGATGAAGACAATTGGGTACATATATTTTGAACAGTCTGTATAATTAATTAACTGTTGAACTTATATTTTCATGAGTTGACATTTTGATTAATTTGGTTATTTTACTATTATTGAGCTTTTGGTAATTTACATCATTTTTATGATTAAATGATCTAAACTTTTAATTTGAAATGTCTAAGACTTCTAATTCTAGTCTTATAAAGAGAATCATGAATCAGGAAGTGGTTTGGTAAAAATATCGGCCATCTGTGACTCGATTCTTATAAAGTTGATTGTAATATTGTCCTTTTTATGTGATCTCTAATAAAATGATGACGAACGTCTATATGTTTAAATCATGAATGAAAGTCTTTGTTTCAAGAGTAGATTTGCACCTACAGGGGGGGTGAATAGGTTTCTTTGTCTTTTGATCTTTTTAATTAGCTGTATTGTGTGTTTAATTAGTTCAGTTAGCTTTTAAGAAAGAGACGCTGCACATAGGTATTTATAGTGGTTCCCCAAGGTATGAGTACATCCACTATCCCTCCCGTCTTCCTAATAGTGTGTTAGATAAGGCAAACTTCTCGAATTCTCAGCTCAAAGAGCTTACAACACAGATCCCTCATGATCTCTCAGACTCCTCCAATTCCTACCTCAGGCCCAAGGCCCTACCACTCAGAGTAAATGATACTCCTACAGCTCAGTGATCCACATATCACCTACCTCAGACTTAAGCAAAGTCATACACTTAGGCTAGGTGGATAGCACTACACTCAGATCCACCACTGGATCCTACCTCAGAGAATAAATCTCTTACCTCAGGCACACGGGCCTAACCTCAGATCTACAGAAGGATCCTATAGCTCAGCCTTTATATTTCATGCTTACAACTCATATCTAGAAATATCCTACATAGAGATTGAGTTTGTTGTTGATGACTTGCTCTTGAGAAAGTGTTCTCTTAGTCTGCTTGCTGAACTGAGTAAACTCAGCTCTTCTTCTTCACAACACAAAGAATGGATCTTCAATATTGTCCTGCTAGTACTGAGAAGTAACTTTGGAGCTTTCTGACCGTGCTGTTGAAAGTTGATTTAATATTCAGTGAAAAATTTCTTCAACAACAACCTTTGTCTGTTATTCACAGACTAACTTTAGAGAACAACTTTTTCTCCAAAAACTTTTTTTTCATATTTCTCGGAACTCTGCTTTTGTATCCCGCCATCCAACCGCACTATGCGCAGTGTGGACCACCAAAATAGGCAACTACAACACAACTTTTGCATTAACTGTAGAACTAAAGGCAAGCAACACCTTTTATCTTCTACCAAGCAAAACCTGCTATATTTGAATTTCTGCTGATGTCAGCATGACTCAGCTTCTGTGGACTTAGCAAATTCTCGGCAAACTGCACAGGCATTGAGTGAAGCCTTGTCACCCAACGCTTAAGTACTTAGCCGAATTCTGCATCTTAGGTGTTGAGTGATCCTTCATTACTCAACACATATAGAATTTTACAGTCTAATAGCTTAGGCGCCAAGTGAGCCTTCATCACTCGACGCTTATTGACTTGGTTGAATTTCTCTATATGAAGGCGATGAGTGTAGCTTCTTCACTCAACACTTCTCTCCTTAGCCTGGCTTCTTAATGAGGCGTTGAGTGGCCTATCTTCACTCAACGCTTCTATCCTTAGATAGATTTTCTATTGAGTAGGCATTGAGTGTACTATCTTTACTCAATGCTTCTATTCTTGATAGATTTCTTGTTGAGTAGGTGTTGAGTGAACTGCCTTCACTCAATGCTTTTGTCCTTAGACAAATTTCTTGGTAGCAACAATGCGGCTTTGACTGCATATAGTTCTGTCAACGCTTTTAGTCTTCTTGGCATTGAGTGAACTGCCTTCACTTAATGCTTCTAGACTTAGCCAAATTTTTTGTCTACATCTTTGAGGCTTTGACTGCTTGAGTTTCTGTCGACGCTTTTAGCCTCTTGGTGTTGAGTGAACTGTCTCCACTCAACGCTTCTGGACTTAGCTAGATTTCTTCTTTGCCAGCATCCTGTCTCAAGTCTAACTAGTATTGTGACCTTGATTACCTGTCAAATCAGTTCAACAGAGAATAACTTGCATACATTGAACTTAGATAATGCATAAAATACATTCATGTGTATATCATTTTCATGTGGGTCTTCTTCAAATCTAGGAAATTATGATCAATGGACTCAACAATCTCCCACTATTCGAAGAAGTTAGAACCCTAGATAATGATATACATATTTCAGATAGAAGATAAACATTCACAGAATTTGAGAATAGAAAATTAAGCACACACAAACATATGAATATCATTAAAGGCAATAATCATAAATATATAGTGTGCTTAAAATAATGTTCACTTTCCTACAGCCCTTAGGGAAAATACAAAACATGTTATGTTTCTGGTTCCTTAATCATTATGCCCCTGCTAGGTTTCTTGGCAGCCTTTTCCTTATCTTCATCCCTCTTTTCCTTTGTCTCTAAAAATAGTTGTAGGGATTTGGAAAGTACTTGCTGGGCTCCACAGCATCTAGTGGTAGTTCACCTGACTTTTTATCTCTTTTGAATTTTCTCTTGGCCTTTCATTTATTTTTAGTTTGGCTCACTCTAGGGAGCTTTACAGCTTTTCCCATGTCAGTTTTCTTATCTTTTATCTGATCCCAGGCAGACAAGATAATAGTCCTAGAATGAGGACTCCACTTCTCAAAATCCAGCCTAGTTTCCATCTCCTATATGTACCTTTTCTTGCTAAGCCTGATTTCTTCTTCTTCTTCAGCAATAGACTTGCCTCTTGCTCTGGATATCTGGTCAGCAGTGGGACTGAATGTGGGAATTTCAGCAGTAGTAGATGGTTCAGTCCACTGAGCACCAATCTGATCAACATCTTGATCTCCCCTTTGATCACCATACGGCTCATATAATGCATCTTGAATGGTCCCAGGAATAGCAGGAATATTTTTATATGTATGTTGTTCAAGGCCAAATGAACATCTGATTACATTTGTTACCCAGACAACATTGTCAATATTAGCCTTGATCATTGCCTTCTCCCCTTTATGACTTCTTCAAATAAAGCAGTAGTCAAGGAGTTCTTGTCTATGGAGAGTCTTTGATCCAGAAAATTTACACGTTTGGTGACATAATTCTTGACCTCTAACATGTGATCATCCAGAATCCGAGTGAAGGCATCCATTCTCCATTCTACAGTTTTTTTGCGGGATTCCATCAGATTTTTCTATGAATTATGAACCATTTCCCTGTTGTTGGACGTTATGTTCTAATTCACTAGAATATCATGCTGGGTTTTCCTAATTTCTCCCAGCTTGCTTTCAATGAATGTTATAGTAGGGGCAGCCCTCATGAAGAATGCTACTGTGTTAGCTTTCGGCAAGTTTACCTCAAACCTTATGGACTTGATTTTAGTGGAAAGATCCATTCTTACTTCCTTGATGGAATTATCAATGTAGTGCTCCAACTCACTTCTTTGATCATCCAGTAGACCCTTCAGTTAAGCTAGGAATGTAGGTGGCATCTGTTCAGCTTGATGAGATGTACCATGTTAACAGATATCCTCATTTCTTTCCATGTCCACATCTCTTCCTTGTGAGTCAGCCATCATGTATTCTGAAGAATGTGTATCAACATTTCCATCTATAGCAGCAGTACCCTTTTCAGACTCAGATGATTCTATGTTATACACTATCTCTGGAGCAGGGAGTTCAGAGTGAATCTCCCCCTCAGACTCAACATTCCCCATAGGAATTTGCTGCTCTGTGGTGGCTGTTACTGGAGCATCTTGAAAGTTAGGGTTAGATCTGATATACTCTAGAGGGGGGTGAATAGAGTATCTTGAAACTTTTAATGCTTTTTGCTGTAAATATAAATCAGTCCTAAGATAAAATAATCTAATACAGACACAACAAATATGAACTAACTATCACAGACACGGCAACCTAAACTAGCACAGCCACAACAAGAACAAAAAAGATGGCAACCAGACAACACAAGAATTTTATAGTGGTTCCCCAACCGGGGTACATCCACTCTTTTACCACCCTGGTAGGAATCCACTCAGGTTTTTGATCAGGTGACTGCCACCAATGAGCTTTTGATTAGGTGCTCAAAAACCAATCCCAAGTCCTTTGATCAGGTGACTTGCAACCAGGAATAACTTTTGAAGGGAGTTAAAGAACCCTTTTTACAGTGGGGGTGAGAGAGTGATGATGTCTTCTCTTTCTCAAATACAATTGAGAAGACTTAGTGGATCTTTGATGTTAACAGAGCTCATCCTGAGATATTGATTTGTTCAGGAAGGTTGGAGCTTTGCTTTAGGGTGAGTAAGCCTTCAATCCTTTAGCCTTGACCAGAAGATATCCAGGAACTTCTTGACTGATAGAGTTATTGTTGTCCTTGAAGAATCCTGGAATGAAGAAGGAAGAAGACTCTTGATTTTGAATGGATGTTCTTCTTCTTCTTCAGCTGCTGTTCTTTCTCTGGTCTGGGGATTTTTGTTTCTTTACTGTTGTATTTCCCTGTATATTGCTTGTGTTCTTTCAAATTCTTGATATCTCTATGATTATCTGTGTGCTATGCACTTCTATTGTGTTTTTTTTCTGTCGAGAAGGAAGAAGAAAAAATTCTTTTATATTTTCCATGAAATCTTCCTTTTGAATTTCTTTAGCATTGATTACTGACGACCTTGAGAATGTCTGCATTGATTGATTTCCCCAACTGTCTCATTGAAAATCGGCAAGTAATAATCCTGATGAAGGCCATAATCAATGCTGCTTCTAACGGTAATATTCAGAGAATATTAAGCATTGATTACTCAGGAATTATTGTAATAAAGTAAGGACAGAGGGAGGAAAAGTCCATGTCTAGAACTGCGCAGAAATCGTCGAGTGAAGAATAGAATTCGTCGACCTGGGTCCTGAGTTCGTCGAGCTGAGAAGTTATGTTTGTCATCCAGATAATTATTGTTCGCCAACCTGAGATCCAAGATCATCGACCTAAGAACAGATAACTGCTTTCTCTAGAACCTTACCAATTATGTGCATCAAGATCGTCGAGCTGAGATTCTAACTTCATCGACTGGAGTTCAGTGAAATGTTTCTTGGACTTAGAAGTATAGAAGTAAAGTATCCAGAAATTGTCGACCTGAGAATTAAGTTCGTCGACCTGAGAACTGCTAATAGCTTCTTGATACAACTTGTCGAGACTGTGGTCCAAGTTCGTTGAGCTGAGAATATGAATTTATCGACTGGAGTATGATTCTGGACTTAGAATATTTGAAGTAAAGTATCCATAAATCGTCTACCTGAGAACTACGTTCGTCGAGCTCAACTCAGAGAATTATCTCTGAGTTCATCGAGCTGAGTATGACTTTCATCGAGCTGATTTTGACGAACGTTGAACTCATTTTCCTGAGCCTTTGAAATTTCTCTAAGTCTTGAGTCTTCTGCAGTCTGTAGATGGCCGGTCCATGCAGTGTTGATTCTAAGGACATGGCCTAAAGTCTAGGACACAAACATGACCCTGGCTATACATGTTGGGTCAAACATCCTAGTTTAGTGAACCTAGCCCAAATCTAACTAGTGATCCAACAATCTCCCCTTATTTGGGTGAGGTCACTAAATACAGATACAAAATATTCATAAAGCAAGAAAACATATATCTGGCAGGAAATTTTAAAATATGCAGCAGATATATATGTACAGAAAGCTTTGTATCAAGAATATAAACAGACAGTTTTTAAAATAATCAAACAGTCTAAATAGTTTAAAGTTTATTTCTTCTTCTTGGGCTCCTTTGGCTTAACCTCCTTAGCTTTATCACCAGGTTGTGTAAATTTGATTTCCCTGTTTGGGTTTGCTTCTTGAGTTTTTTGTCATTGTCATATCAGCAACTCCAATGATATTAAGGGAGGTAGCCTTTGGCACTAAACTTCTGGATGCAGTTTCATGTAGTCATCAACATTAAAAAATTTGTTAGCTTTAGCAAACCTGTTGAGTTCTTCCTTCCTGTATTTGGACATTGTAGTGTATTCAGAGGGATCCTTACCTTCATCTTTTGCTTTATTAATCATGGATATGCCAACCAATTCCTGGAATTTGGCCATCCTTGCAGTGGTAGCTATTTTTGGATCTTCAAAAGGTACAGGAGGGGAGGCAAGTCTCTTTGGGCTTTCAGCTTTCTGATGTTCAGTGATTTGTTGTTGTTGATGTTTATGTTGCTGTTGTTGTTGCTACCTGCCTGATGAATAGTGCATCTGCTGGCTGCTTCCTGAAGAAGAAGATCTACCCTGCTGTCTTTGATATGTTTGATAATGGGTAGACCTTTGAGATGAAATGCCTGAAGCACCAGCAGTAGGTGGAGGAGGAGGAGGGTCTTTCTTGAATCTTTGAGGAGGAGGTGAGTATTTCCTACTTTTCTTTCTCTCTTTCTGTTGGTGCTTGGACAGCCACATCCATGCTGGCATGCCCTTGTATGGTGTGATTTTCTGAAGTATATAATAGGGAGTATCATTTGTTGGATTGGGTTTTGGAGCAGGGGGTGGAGGGGATTTCCTCTTCTTGGAGACTTTCTTCTTAGCCTTGGGCTCATCATCAGAAGAGTCTTGAGGATTATCATATAGTACATTAATCACTTTCAGAGCCTCTACAGATATCAATGGTTTTTCTGCCTGGGAAGGAGCTGGAGCTGGAGAACTATACACATCAGTGCTTTCAGAAAAACTAGATGAGATTCTTTTTAGAAAAACTAGATGAGATTCTTTAGGGTTCACTTGGAACCTAGCACAAAAATATGTGGCAAACATTATATCAGGTCTACTTGTTGTAAGGTATAGTAGGGACCCAACAATGCCCCTATATAATTTCTGATCAACAGGTTTCCCATGTTCATCAGTGTCTATTACAGCATTAGTGGCCATGGGTGTTTTCTTAGTTGAGGCATCAGCCATCCCAAACTTTTTAATAAGCTCTTTAGCATATTTAGCCTGGGAGATGAAAATGCCATCAGGTAGCTGCTTCACTTGGAGACCAAGGAAGTAGAAGAGTTCACCCATGCTACTCATTTCAAACTTAGTATGCATGAGGTCAGAAAACCTCTTGCATAGTTTAGAATCAGTAGACCCAAATATAATATCATATACATATATTTGTACTAACAAAGTTTGATCCTTATGGTGCCTAGTGAACAATGTTTTATCTACAATGCCTCTAGAGAATTTATGCTCTATCAAAAACCTAGCTAAGGTCTCATACCAAGCTCTTGGAGCTTGCTTTAGACCATAAAGAGCTTTATGCAATCTAAAAACATATGAAGGATGGGTTGGAGAGAAAAAACCTGGAGGTTGTTCAACATAAACCTCTTCTTTAAGTACTCCATTCAAAAAGGCACTCTTTACATCCATCTGATAGACTTTGAACTTCTTGTAGGAAGCATAGGCAAGGAAGATCATGATTGCTTCTAACCTTGCAACTGGTGCAAACGTTTGGTCATAGTTTATCCCTTCTTCTTGCCTATAACCTTGAGCAACAAGCCTAGCCTTCTTCCTCACAATTACACCATGGGCATCTAGTTTATTTCTATATACCCATTTAGTTCCAATGACTGGGTAGTCTTTGGGTCTTGGAACTAAATCCCAAACTCTACATCTCTCAAATTGGTTGAGTTCCTCTTGCATTGCAATGATCCAGTGGGGATCTTGCTCAGCATCTTTTATGGATTGAGGCTCAACTTGAGAGAGGAAACATGCATGCATCACATCTTGGTTGAGTTGATGTCTTGTCTGTACACCTACTATTATGTCTCCAATCACTTGAGATCTAGGGTGATCCCTAAGTGTGATAAAATCAGTGGGTGGAGTTGGTTCAGCAACGACATTTGGAATTAATTCCTCTTGTGGAATTATGTCTGCTGTTGAATGAAGTTCAACCACTTCTGTGCTTTCTTCTTCACTGTCTTCATCAACCTGTGGAGGAGATGGTGATGTAACCTCTTATGGAAGGTTTAATTCACCCAATTTCTCACACAAGTGAGGTACCTGCAAGGTGCTATTGGTAGAAATCTCTTTCTCCTTGTAAGACATGTTAGTCTCATCAAAAGTAACACGAATTGATTCTTCAATTTTTAAAGATGACTTGTTAAACACCCTATAAGCATTGCTTACTTGGGAATATCCTAGAAAAATTCTCTCTTCATACTTAGCGTCAAACTTTCTAATATATTTCTTGTTATTACTATGTATATAACATATGCAACCAAATACTTTAAAATAAGTGATTTTAGGTTTCTTCCCTTTAAGTAATTCATAGGGAGTCCTATTCTTAAGTTTGTGTATTAAACTTCTGTTCAGTACATAGTTTGCTGTGCTTACAGCCTCTGCCCAAAAGGATAGGGGCATGTAAGCATCTGCAAGTAATGTGCTTGCAACTTCAATTAGGATTTTATTCTTCCTTTCAGCTACCCCATTTTGTTGAGGAGTTCTAGGAGCTGAGAAGTGGTGTCTGATACCTTCCTTCTCACAGAACTCATGCATAAGAAGAGACTCAAACTCTGTACCATGATCACTTCCTATGAATGCTACATGAGTAGAGTGCTCAATCTGTATGGTCCTGAAAAAATCTGTAAGAACTTTGAATGTTTCTGACTTAGATTTCAGAAAGAACACCCAAGTGAATCTTAAGAAGTCATCTATAATAACTAGAGTATAGGATTTCCCTCCTAGGCTCTGTACAGCAATAGGTCCAAAAAGGTCCATGTGTAGCAAGTACAAGATCCTAGGTGAATCACTTTTATTTACTGATTTAAAGCTAGATTTAGTTTGCTTTCCTAGTTAACAAGCCCTGCAGAGGCCTTCTTTCTTGTAGGGACCAGAAGGTAAACCTCTCACAAGGCTGTCTTAAGATAGCCTAGCAATGTTTTTCATGTTAACATATCCTAGACTTTTATGAAAAATTTCATTTTGATTGCTAATTATATTATGTAAACATATATCTGAAGGTGCAGAATGAAAATCTACTATATATACGTTACCTTGTCTATTTCTAATTAAAACAGTTTGTTTTTCTTTATTAGAAATAATACGAGATGTTGCGTTAAAATGTACCTGATAACCTTCATCACAAAATTGGCTTATAGAGATGAGGTTATGCTTGAGTCCACTTACATATGTCACCTTTTTAAAAGTGACTGCTCCAATCTTTACTTCTTCAAAGCCCTCTGACTGGCCCCAATTTGAATCACCAAAGATCACCTTTGGTCCCAGCTTGGACTTGTAGTTAATTAAATTGTGCTTGCTGACAGTCATATGTTTGGAGCATCCACTGTCCAGGTACCATTTTTGTTAACAGCTGGACAACTCTTTTCCTGCAATGAAAACATTTAGTTGTTCTTGACCCAGGTTACCTTGGGTCCTTTATATTATTGATAAGAGAAACTAGATATTATTGAAAATTCAGGTTGTGATTTATACCCTAAGGGGTGATATCTTCTAGGAGGAATTGTCCAATCGGCAAGTGGATTAAAAGGTTTCCTGGATTGATTTGAGTTGCTGTTATAGTTATAATTTTTATTAAGTCTGTCTGGGTTCGACGAAAAGTTGAAAGTTCGTCGACCAGAGTTCGACGAAATGGGATGAGATCGTCGATCTCTGCTCAGGGAATGGACATATCCATTTTTTGTGCCCCAAGTTCGTCGATCTCTGCTCGACGAAGCATACACAGTTCGTCGATCGCAGTAAGACGAATTATTACTATATAGATTTACATTCAAAGTTCGTCGACTTGAGTTCGACGAACTGGCCGCATTTCGTCGATCTAAGTTCGATGAAATCTGCTGAACTTTGTTTTTATCTAAGGTTTTCTGGTTTCTGTTTTTGTGATTTTTAAACTTGGGTAATTCTTATGTGATTTGTTTGTTGTTCATTACCACTTTATCCTCAGCTAACACAAATTTAATGGGGGTGGATAATATGTTCTTTTTGAGTATGGGGGGGGGGGGTAAACTTGATGATGCACCCAAGCCCAGTTTGCCATTTAGTCTGGCATTGACTGTGCTTGTAATGTCCATTAGCTTAAGGCTTATCCCATTGAGAGATTCCTCAAGTTGTTTGGCCTCACATAGCTCTGTTATTAAAGAATTGATTTGTTCATTAGCTAGAGTTAGTTCTTCTTTTAGCTTAATGTTTTCAGAAATCAGGTTTTCTTGATTAGATAATTTTTCTCTAAGTTTTTTGATTTCCTTTTTAGAGTTGATTAAATCAATACACAATGTTTTAAATTCAGTTTTGAAAGTATCAGAACTATACTCAAAAGTTGAGAGTACCGGATCAACTTCTAATTCTGAAGCTCCTTTATTGTCAGATTCTTCTTCATCTGATTGACTTCTGGAGGCATCAATGGCCATAAGGCAGACATCTTTGGCCCTTGCCTCTTCTTCCTATTCACTTGAACTGGAAGATGTGGATTCATCTTCAGTGTCACTCTAGTTTTCAGCTACAAAGCCCTTCTCCTTCTTCTTGTATTTGCTGGAGGAAGGACTTGAGCTTTGTTGTCTTCTGAAGTCCTTCTCTCTTCTCCTTTCTTTCTTTTGATTCCCTGGACACTCTGAGATAAAGTGTCCAGGTTTCCTACAGCCAAAGCAAACCACTTCTTTAGTGGGGGTTTTGTCATACCTTCGCTTATCATCCTGCCTGGATGATTTTCTTCTGAAGTATTTCCTTGCCATTTTGTAAAATCTTTTGGCAAGAAGACTCATTAGCTCTTCATTTATTATTGAAGCTTATGTCTCCTCAGCAGACTTGAATACCAGGTTGTGCTCTTTCCTTGCCGGTGGAGGAGTCCTTTGTTCAGCTGCTTCTCTGGACTTGATTAACTGCTCATAGGATTTGAGCTTTCCCAATAAAGATTCTGTGGAAATCTCATTTAAGCTCCTGCCTCCTTGATTGGCCAGATCCTTGAGTCCCATGAGCTTGGGAAGCACATGAGGATTTTGTCATTCACCTCAGTGAGGGTGATGTCCTTATCCAAGGTCTTCAGCTCATTGATGATTGAGCTCATCCTGTCATACATGTCTGCAACAGATTCTACTTCATCCTTCTTGAAATTCTCATACTGGAATATGATATTTGACCTTCTGTCCTTCCTTTCATCAGTAGAGCAACCCAGTATTTGGTTGAGAGAGTCCCAAATGGCCTTGGCTGAAGTGCATTCAGCCACTTTCTGGAAAATGTCATCAAACGTTGTTTGGGCCAGAATGTTCATGGCTTTAGCATCAGCAACTTTTGCTTTCTTCTGAGCATCAGTCCACTCAGGTGGTGGAACTGCATTAATGCTTGAGGATGCTGTAGATATAGAGGCAGTAGCTTGAGGAGGACCTGTCAAAATAGAGTTGTAGATGTCCTCATCAATAGAATTCATATACAGTTTTATTCTTGCCTTCTAGATGGCAAACTTATTTAAGTTGCAGACTGGAGGTCTGGTGCTTGCATAGACTTTGTTCTGTGCCTTGCTGTGTATATAATCCTAATAGAAATAAAATAAAAATCAGATTTAACAAGGGATCTTTTGGTTCAAGGGTTAGCTTGTATAACCAAAGGAACCTGCTTTGATACCAATTGAAAGTTAAGGTTAGATCTGATATACTCTAGAGGGGGGGGGGTGAATAGAGTATCTTGAAACTTTTAATGCTTTTTGCTGTAAATAAAAATCAATCCTAAGATAAAATAATCTACCACAGGCACAACAAATATGAACTAACTATCATAGACACGACAACCTAAACTAGCACATCCACAACAAGAACAAAAGAAAAAATATGGCAACCAGACAACACAAGAATTTTATAGTGGTTCTCCAACTTGGGTACATCCACTCTTCTACCACCCTGGTAGGAATCTACTCAGGTTTTTGATCAGGTGACTGCCACCAATGAGCTTTTGATCAGGTGCTCAAAAACCAATCCTAAGTCTTTTGATCAGGTGACTTGCAACCAGGAATAACTTTTGAAGGGAGTTAAAGAACCCTTTTTACAGTGGGGGTGAGAGAGTGATGATGTCTTCTCTTTCTCAAATACAACTGAAAAGACTTAGTGGATCTTTGATGTTAACAGAGCTCCTCCTGAGATATTGATTTGTTCAGGAAGGTTGGAGCTTTGCTTCAGGGTGAGTAGGCCTTCAATCCTTTAGTCTTGACCAGAAGAAATCCAGGAACTTCTTGACTGATAGAGTTGGTGTTGTCCTTGAAGAATCCTGGAATGAAGAAGGAAGAAGACTCTTGATTTTGAATGGATGTTCTTCTTCTTCTTCAGCTGCTGTTCTTTCTCTAGTTTGGGGCTTTTTGTTTCTTTACTGTTGTATTGCCCTGTGTAGTGATTGTGTTCTTTCAGATTCTTGATCTCTCTATGATTATCTGTGTTCTCTGCGCTTCTGTTGTGTTTTTTTCTATCGAGAAGGAAGAAAAAAAAAATCTTTTATATTTTCCATGAAATCTTCCTTTTGAATTTTGAATTTCTTCAGCATTGATTACTGATGGCCTTGAGAATGTCTACATTGATTGATTTCCCCAAATGTCCCATTGAAAATCGACAAGTAATAATCCTGATGAAGTCCATAATCAATGCTGCTTCTAACGGTAATATTCAAAGAATATTAAGCATTGATTACTCAGAAATTATTGCAATAAAGTAAGGACAGGGGGAGGAAAAGTCCATGTCTGGAACTGCACAGAAATCGTCGAGTGAATAACAGAATTCGTTGACCTGTGTCCTGAGTTCGTCGAGCTGAGAAGTTATGTTCATCGACCAGATAATTATTGTTCGTCGATCTGAGATCCAAGATCGTCGACCTAAGAACAGATAACTCCTTTCTCTAGAACCTTGCCAATTCTGTGCATCAAGATCGTCGAGCTGAGATTCTAACTTCGTTGACTGGAGTTCAGTGAAATGTTTCTTGGACTTAGAAGTGTAGAAGTAAAGTATCCAGAAATCGTCGACCTGAGGACTGCTAACAGCTTCTTGATATGACTTGTCGAGACTGTGGTCCAAGTTCGTTGAGCTGAGAACATGAATTTTTTGACTGGAGTATGATTCTGGACTTAGAATATTTGAAGTAGAGTATCCATAAATCGTCGGCCTGAGAACTACGTTCGTCGAGCTCAGCTCAAAGAATTGTCTTTGAGTTCGTCGAGCTGAGTTCGACGAACGTCGAACTCATTTTCCTGAGTCTTTGAAATTTCTCTAAGTCATGAGTCTTCTGCAATATGTAGATGACTGGTCCATGCAGTGTTGATTCTAAGGACATGGCCTAAACTCTATGACATAAACATGACCCTAGTTATACGTATTGGGTCAAACATCCTAGTTTAGTGAACCTAGCCCAAATCCAACTAGGGATCCAACACATCTTCTATTATCCTCTCAAGGACTTGCTCCCCCCTCCACTTGAGGACAGAATAGAACAACTTCAGGACCATCTGGAGTTTGAGCAATCCTATTCTACAGATTCTCAATGAAGGAGTCTAGTTGTTCTTGAATTGATTGGATAGTCTCCCCCTCAGCATGGGAAGTATCCAGGAAGTCTCTCCCTCAACATTTGCACAGATATTTTATATTACTTGTCCAGTCAGTATTTCCAGAGCTTCAACTAGAATCTCTTCAGACGGGGATCCAACCTCTTGATTCCTTGCTGCAGGTTTAGAAGAAATTGAAACCTAAGCACTCATGTATTTCCTTATTTCTTTAGAAGAATTGCATTCAATCTGCTGAGGATCATGTGTCTCTTCTTCTCTCTTCTCAGAAGTACTTTCTATGTTTTCCTTAGTCACTAGAACAACCTTCTTTTTCCTCTTCTCAACAATCTGTTGATGTGGCAGCATAACTCTTTCCCACCTATCAAATATTTTGGAGTCCATTCTCCTCATGTGATGGATCTTTGTCCCTAGCCATATATTGAGGATACATGGAATAATACTATGTAGATATAAAGATAAGATCCTTTCCAGGTTAGGTTCTGGGATGCATTCCACTATTCTATCAAACAACACTTTTCCCCTGTCTATTTTCTTAGATAGAATAATCCGGGTCATGAGTTCAAACATCTTCCTTGATATTTTATCATGTGAACCAGTTTTGCAAAGCAGAGCTTTTCCCACAGTATCTGCTAGAAACTTTCCTCTCAGATTCATTTCTTTCCTCAACACAGAGCCAATGGTATGCTTAGAAGCCTACACTACTTGAGGGTTGTCTTTACATCATCTTAACATAAGTCTGTATCATCATCAGACTACTTCACCCTGAGTAGATGTAGTGCTTTACATAATCTCTTGGGAGTAATCTTGATCTTATGCCCACTGATTGATGATTTGATTTTGTTTGAAGCTTAGTCCATAGTGGCATTTGAGTACAGTTCCAGAACTTCTCTCTTCCAAATCAATACTGGCTCAGACAGAACGAAATCTTGGTCAGCAACCTCGAGTAACTGTATGACTTGTGTAACCTCCTCGGGAGCATCCTTGAAACCATTTCGCACAAGTTCATAGCCATCGAACAGGAAATCCATTCCTTTTGGCGCCATGAATTTACTGAGTTTTTGAAGGTTTGACGAGCTTTCGTCGCAGGGAGACAGCAGGTCGCAAGGGCTAGGAATAGTGTTTCTTTTTCTAAGCACACTCAGTTCTATTTATACTTGCCTCAAAGTAGTGAATGTGGAGAGGCACATACCTGTTGTTGTAATCATGAAAATATCAACGATTGAGATTAAAATCCGCAATTTGAAGTTCCTGGGAGTATGCATTAAGTGGACTCGATGCTTTCAACGCATTCGAGGCACTCGACGCCTGAAGTTATCTCAGCACACTTGATGCCTGAGTACTTAGACTCAGCCCATTCGACGCTTGGACACTTAGTCCACAACTCCTTTGTTATCCTATAGGGATTAATACTTCATTCAACAAAATGCATGAAGATCTACTAAAGCTAGACTATGTTCATCATACCCAATTCAAATTTGAAGGTGTTGAACTTGACTTCATTTAGTGGCGTGGTGAAAATATCGGCCACTTGCTTGTCTGTAGAGACAAACTCAAGTCTGATGTCCTCAGTTTCCACATGCTCTCTAATGAAATAATATCTAATCTCTATGTGCTTAGTCCTGCTATGGGAAACAAGATTCCTAGCAATAGAGATTACACTAGTAGAATCACAAAACATTGGATTTCTACTTAGCTTTAGATTGTAGTCCTGAAGCTAATGATGGATCCATAGTAGCTGTGCACAACAACTACAAGCTGAGATGTACTCTGATTTAGCTATTGAGATAACAACACTTATTTGGTTCTTGCTGTTCTAAGACACCAATCTTCCTCCAAAAAACTAACAGGTGCCAGAGGTGCCTTTACTGTCTTCTTTGCAGCCTGCAAATTTTGCATCTTAATACCCAGTTAGTTCAAAGTCATTATTCCTAGGGTACCACAGACCAAGATCAGTTGTGACCTTGAGATATCTCAAAATTCTTTTAGCTGCTGAATAATAAGATTCCTTAGGGCTAGCCTGGTTTCTAGCACAAACACATGTAGCATACATAATGTCTGGCCAACTAGCAGTAAGGTAGAGGAGGGAGCTAATTATGCCTATATGCAAAGTTTCATCAATAAGTTTCCTAGTTTCATCTTTATTTATTGACATACTTGACCTCATAGGAGTTTTTATTATGTAGGCACTCTCCATTCCAAAATTTTTAATCAATTCCTTGGTGAACTTAGACTGAGATATGGATTGTTCATCCTGTGATTTTCTAACTTGGAGGCCCAAGAAATATATAAGTTCACTCATACTGCTCATCTCAAATTTCCCTTGCATAAGTTTAACAAATGTTTTGTAGTGGCCATCATCAGTAGACCTAAATATTATGTCATCTACATAAATTTGGACTAGAATGATCTTACCCTTGACTTCCCTTAGGAATAATGTCTTGTTTATCTTTCTCCTTGAGAATTTGTCAATGAGAAAGTTAGACGGAGTTTTATATCATGCCCCAGGGGCTTGCTTCAACCCATACAAAGCTTTTCTGAGCTTAAATACGTAATCATGAAAGTTAGAATTAACAAAACTCGAGGGTTTCTCAACATAGATCTCTTCTTTTAGGTCACCATTTAGGAAAGCTGACTTTACATCCATTTGGTAGAGCTTGAATCTTTTATGTGCAGCATATGCAAGGAATAGTCTTTAGCTCTAATCTACTACTTGTGCAAAGGTTTGATCAAAATCAATACATTCATCTTGCTTGTATTCATTAGCCACCAGTTTAGCTTTATTCTTGATTATAACACCATTTTCATCAAGTTTATTCATGTATATCCACTTGGTTCTAATGATATTATGTCCTTGTGGTCTGGGAACCAGCTTCCAGACCTTGCATCTCTTGAACTAGTTCAGTTCTTCTTGTATAGCCATAATCCAAAATGAGTCTATGTTGGCATATTTAAACCTTTTAGGTTCTAGCATCTCTTATGATCTGATTTCTGGGATGATCCCTTAAATGTCTGACAGGAAGAGTCATTCTTTCTTCAGCATCATGTTCTTCAATGGTTGGGTCTTGCTGGTCTTCACCCATGTCCAGTGAACTTTGTCCTTCTTCAGGAATGCATACACCATCATCTTCTTCATGGACAGTTAGAGGAGTGTCCTTGATGGTTAGTTTATCCATCTCCAACTCTACACCTATAGACCTAGAGGAGCTAGGTAGCTTACTGTTAATCATGTATGATTCATCAAACACAACATTAAAAGACTCTTATATAACTTGATTTTTCAAGTTGTAGACTCATATATGCATTGTTATTATTATTGTACCCAACAAATATCCCTTCATAGGACTTGACAGTAACTTTGTCAAGTAGGACTTCCTACTATTGAGCACAAAGCACTTACTTCCAAAGATACTGTGATAGGCTAGATTTGATTTTCTGCCTTTCATAATCTCATAGGGAGTCTTTTTGCGATACTTGTTGATAAAAGCTCTATTCAACACATGGCAAGCAGTATTTACTGCCTCATCCCAGAAATATTCTGGGAGAGAAGTGTCACTAAGCAGTGTCCTTCTAGCTTCTATGAGAGTTCAATTTTTCCTCTCAGCTATCCTATTTTGCTGGGGTGTTCTAGGAGAAGAAAATTCTTTATGAATCCCTTGTTCTTCACAGAACACTATCATGCTATCAGACTGAAATTCTGTACCATGATCACTTCTGATTTTGACCACATAATTGTTCTTTTTATTCTAAATTTGCATAAAAAAGGTCATGAAGATGTCCAGGTTTCAGACTTTTGCTTTAGAAAGAAAACCCAAGAAATTGGAATAGTCTTCAACTATCACAACTGTATAGACTTTCCTACTTAGACTATGAACCGGCATAGGACCAAATAAGTCCATATACAAGAGGTACAAACACCTCTCAGAATCCTTGGCCCCAATGCTGAAAGTCTTTGATTTCAAAGTCAGCTAAACACCTAGATGGGGGGTGAATAGGTTTTTTGGTCTCTTTTGATTTCTCTTCTTACTTGAGTGTGTTCAGTTAGCTTTGTTAGCTTGCTTTCAAGACAATAACAGAAGACACATAAGGTTTATAGTGGTTTCCCGGATTATGAGTACGTCCACTATCCCTCCTAACTTACTAATAACTTATTAGACAAGGCACATCTCTAATCTCGGCTCCTAAGGGCTTACAACTCGATCTCATAGGACCACTCAGTTTCCTCCAAGACCTACAGCTCGGGAACAAAGCCCTACAACTCTGTGATCAACAGATCACCTATCTCAGGCCAAAGTCCCTACCACTCAGGCTGGGAGTATAGCCCTGCACTCAGAGAGAATGACTATCCTACCTCAGGCACAAGGCCCTACCTCAGATCCAAACTGGATCCTACATCTCAGATTCACACTTGAATCCTACCACTCAGGACAAATCCCTACGCTCAGATTCTTAACAGAATCATACCACTCAGATCTACACAAGATCATACACTCAGCCTTTATAAATAGACTTACAACTCAGATCTAGAAAGATCCTACAGAGAGAAAGAGTTAGTTTTTGTTACTTGACACTAGAGATATTTGCTCTGTGTCCTCTGCTTCCTGAGCTGATTAAATCTCAACCCTAATTTTTCATAGCAACAAGAAAAGATTTTCAATAAGCTATTGATTGTTCTGGAAGTAACCTGCAAAACTACTGCTCTGCTTCTTCTTCTCTTCCTAGATAGAGTAGATTCAGCCCTAACTTTGACTCCAGAGAAATAGCCCTATGTTCCTACTTCCAGATCACAGCTTCTTCAAGCTTTATTCATCATAGCTTCTAGAAAATGTTCTTCAGAGATGATCGGCTGGAACTGTGTGTGACTGCAGCGAGGAATAGTCCTTGCTGCCTCTTCTTCTCTCTCAGAGATTTCTCTGGCCGTTCTGGTGCAGGTGAAAATGGAACCAGCTAACTTTCAGAACTTTTAGATCAGTCGATTTGAACTTCTGCTTCGAGCTCTACAACAATAGCAAGGAAGAAGATGAAGTTCAGCTGCTTTGTGAAAAGGCAAAACCCTAAAAGTTATTTTTCTTGTCCGCTGATCCCATTCCTATTATCATCCACCGTCCAACGGCTCTATTGACCCGTGGGCCCAGCTTTAATTGATGATTTATGACCTTCCCTTTACAGAATAAATTATATAGTAGGCCACTGACGTCATAAGTGATGGATTCCAGTTCTCTCATAATGAATTTGAATTTCGTTGACTTTTGGTAACATCAGCATCTGTGGACTTAGCTAATTTCTCAGTTCCAACTCAGGCGTTGAGTGCGTTGAGTGAACTGGCTTCACTTAATGCCTCTGGACTTAGCCAATTCTTCAGTCTTGCTTAGGCATTGAGTGCGTTGAGTGAACTAGCTTCACTCAACACCTCTGGACTTAGCCATTTCTTCAGCCTTGCTTATGCATTGAGTGAACAAGCTTCACTCAACGCCAAAACCTTTAGTCAACTTTCTGAACCTTTCTGCAACATAGGCACTGAGAGCTTTGAGTGAGCCTTCATCACTTAACGCCTCTGGACTTAGCCACTTTCTGCTCCACTACAAGGCGTTGAGTGCATTGAGTGAACCTTCATCACTCAACGCCTCTGTACTTAGACGCTTCTTTGAATTCCTGCCATCTTACTGAGGCGTTGAGTGAACTGTCTTCACTCAATTCTTCTATACTTAGTAAATTTCTCTGTACTGCTAGGCGTTGAGTGTGTTGAGTGAGTCTTCCTCAATCAACGCCATTCTGGACTTTTTAGTCTCAACTGCTTAGGTGTCGAGTGAACCTTCATCACTCATCGCTTTTGGACTTAGATAGATTTTTTGTCTATCTTTTCTTGAGCTTTAACATCACACGATGCTTTCTTATTTAGCATTGAGTGAGCTGACCTCACTCAATGCTTCTAGACTTAGTTAATTTTTCTGTCTTCTTCTTCTTTGGATTTTACAGAATTAGCATGATTCAATGCTTCCTTCTTCAGGCATCGAGAGCTGTGTTCACTTGACGCTTCTGGACTTAGTCAATTTTCTGCTTGCCACTGCTGGAGCTTTGACAGACTCAGCTTATCTCAATGCTTTTAGCTGTATGGCATTGAGTGAGTTGACATCACTCAACGCCAGTGGACTTGGCAACTTTTCTTTACTGTCAATGCAAAGGCTTGACTTACTGGTCTTTACTCGATGCTTCTGCTCATCTGGCGTTGAGTGAGATGTCCTCAATCAACACCTGTGGACTTCGACAATTTTTCAATCTTTCCACCTCTCTACCTTATGGCCACCTGTCACAACGACTTAGACAACCTGTCTAAACTTATTCCATGTAACATCCTGCACATGATGAGCTTGAACAACATCAAATACAACTATGCTCTTAGTACTAATTGTGATGCCTCTTAAAATCTAGGGAACATTGAAGGCAATATTCCCAACAAATGCTCTTAAAGGATGCTTTGATCTGTTTACCCTTTTGACATGCAAAGCAAATGCCCTCCTTGGTGCATCTTATATTGGGTCCATTTCTGACTAGCCCTTCACTAAAGAGCTTGTTAATTGTCTTGTAGTTCAAGTGAGCAAGTCTCTTATGTCATTGCATACAATAAGAGACTTTCTCATTTGCTACTAGACATACTGGTGAGTCTGTACTTAAACACAAGAAGTTTAAACAATATATATTTCCACTCCTAGTGCCTGTCAAAATGACCTCTTGGTCACTTGACCTTTTGATCAGACACTCATCCTTGAGGAAGATAATGACATCACTAATGTCACATAGTTTGCTTATGCTAATCAGATTGTGTTGCAATCCTTCTACATAAGCTACTTTTGTGACGGAGACTATGTCATTGGTGATCATACCATAAACTTTGGTGACCCCTCTGTCTGATCCTCCAAAGATCACCTTATGTCCATTCTTCATAAGAGTATAATCCTTCAGGTTGCTCCTTGTTCTAGTTATATGTCTGGAACATCCACTGTCCAAGTACCATATTGGTGTATGGATACTTGGACTATCCTGCAAATATAGTTTAGTTTACCTTAAGATTCCAAAAGGGATTGGGTCCTTGGTTCTTGTTAGCTTGAAACTGAACATTTCTACCTACAGCACTCCTGACAGGAAGACTTACCCTTGCCATTGGCACACTAGGGTTGTGCCAATAATTTATGACAAAGTATCCCACTTTACCATAACACCAACATTCATGAATGTTGTATCTCCTTTTCTGACAGCCCTTGTGGAGTGCAAAGAGTCAACAACTATATGTTCAAAAGGGAGTGCAACAACCTTTTTCTTATTTCTTTTAGCAAGAATCTAACTGATTGTGAGTCTGCCAGTAGATGTACTTGTCTTACTCTGAGTTCCACTAACAACAGTTTTCTTTCCAGTTGACATACTATTAATGGCCTTAGAGATAGCCAAGTCAGGCTTACTGACTGACTTACCTTTGTTCTAGGTTTTTGCTGGAAGATCCTGAGAATAGGCTACTCCCCTATTCTTAATTGTGAGGGCTAGAGCACCAAATACAAATGATATATGATGGGCCATCTGGATTTCCTCATGGGGAGCCTTCAGTGCACTCACGCCCATGACTTTTCTCCCTCCATTGTAAGATACCCTTGTATTCTTACAAGCAGAGTTCCCATTTTTTCAGTGACCATAAATGTTATCTTGGTCATACCAGTTTGATGAGAGTATTACCTTATGAAAGTGATGCAGGCTCTCACGTCGACACCGTAAAATCTACGGACTAAACACGATTACCTCTCCACGATCAAATTATACACTCCCACAAAACTACAATGCGGCACAGACGTACTACAATTATATCAATTAGATGCTAACGTACGGATAGCCAAACCGATTAGGATCGAATAAAAGCTATAGGCCAATATTATTTCCGACTAAAAGGACCCACCCGATCCGACCGAGCGATGGTTGTACCAAACGAGATCTACCAAAATTTACGATTCAGAAAATGGTAGATCTCTCCCAACAAAGATAAAACGAAGGTTCGCCAAACCTCTCGAACTTAAATAAAATAAGGATGAACAACAAAATCAATCGAAGAAAACCACGATGAAAATAATGCTATCAAGAATCAACGCCACGGCATTCCACCACAAAAATTAATCTAGATGGAAAACACGCAAAGTAGCAAGGTTTTCGTTACCCAATCGGAATGGATGATTCTGATTCACTATTCTCTAGATCGTTCTTCAACGGCTCTGCCGGAGTCACGCCGGATGGAGAGAAAACTCATCCGCCTTCGTCGCTTCCCGCCGGAGTTGGAATCACAAGGAGAGATTTTGGTGTCTTGGCCGAGCTTCCACAAATAAAGATGAGGGTGGTCGGGATTTGTTATTGATGAGGGGATACTCGGATTTTGGGAGTTATGAGGGTGGTCGGCTTTGATGGTGGAGAGGGAGGACGGTGGCCGAGTGTAGCAAGGGAGGGGAGAAGTGGGTGGCGGCTAGGGTGGTTTGCCGAACTAGATGACCAAGGAGGGGGTCGATTTTTTCATTGGCGATGAAAGGAGATGGAGGGGGTGGTGGAGAGGAGGCCAAGTAGAGAGAGTGGGGGGAATAGTGGTCGGCAGCCAAAGAGAGGGGTGGAGGATAAGAGGAGCCAAATTCTCAAGAGGAAGAGAGGGGAAATAGGGGGAAAAGATCTCAAGAAAGATTTAGGGATTCAAATTCTTATCATTCATTCTCTAATCAAAATGATACAATACATGGCTATATATAGCCTACACCACTCAACTTCCTCCATTCAAAATTTAAAATGAAACTATGATGGTTATAGACACCCATCATTACATGAAATATAAACAATACAATAAAATGCAATATCATAAAATGCATGAAATAAAACATTTTAAAATAAAATTGCTAAAATAAAAATTTGATAAAATATATAATTATAATTATGTAATTTATAATTATATATTTTATTTAATGGCGGCGGCGGACCTCAAGCAAAACATGTAGCGGCGGCGACGTTAACATGTAGCGGCGGCAGTGTTGGCATCGTGGTATAATCCCATCCTCGAGCTTGCGGCATCGATCATCCCAATCCATGAACTCTCTCAAACGGGGTGTAATGTCCCGAAACTCAAAAGAGCGACGTGAGGCGTTTTGGGCCAAATCTGGTATTTGGCAGGGGGCACACGGCCTGGGACACGAGCGTGTCCCAGGACGTGTCAAGCCCGTGTCGACGATCTGTCCGGGGAGTCGACATTTTCGCTCGACGATGTGTCGAGGCAGGGAACACAGCCTGAGACATGGGCGTGTCTCAGGGCGTGTCGAGCCCGTGTCGACGATCGGCCCGGGGAGTCGACATTTTCGCTCGACGTTGTGTCGAGACAGGGAACACGGCCTAGGACACGGGCGTGTCCAAGGCCGTGTCGGGTAGTCGACGAACTTCGCTCGACGAAGTGTCGAGACAATGAACACGGCCTGGAGCCCAGGCGTGTTCCGGTTTGACACGGGCTTGTCAAATAGGACACGGGCGTGTCCAAACCCGAGTGAGACTCGGGTTATTTTCGGGGCTGTGTCGATGGGGGCACACGGCCAGCCACACGACCGCGTCAGTTTGAACACGGGCGTGTCAGGTTAAATACGGGTGTGTCGGGACCCGTGTAAGTTTCGTAACACGGTGATTTTGATGGCGAATGAGGGACACGACCCTGGACACGGGCGTGTCGCAGGCCGTGTTCGGCCTAGGTTTTACTTTTCAGCTACGAATCGTAGCCATTCGTTTCCTTATTTTGGGATCCGACAGTTAGGGGTTTTTTCTACTGGGATATACCCGAGATTGGGCCTTTGAAACCCTCATTTCACTTGAGTGGTTCTCTTTCTAAGTCAAGAGAGAGGGGAGAGCAAAGGAGGAAGAAGAAGCCTAGATCCGGTCACCGGCAGAGCTTCGGAGCTCCAAATCGCGAACTGACTTCAGATCTACGGAGGCAAGGAGAGTGCGGTGCTTTTCATCTGCTTGCATTTCCATGGCGCCAAGGAAGAATGCTAGGGTAACGATTCTCTACTTGAGCATGTGAAGCTCTACTTCTTTTTCATAGGAAGCCCGCTCTCGCGAGTTTGCGGTGAGTTTGAGGCGTTCCTTCGGGTAGATATGTAAAGTTCCCGTTGTGTAGAGTCCGTAATCGAGAATGGATATAGGCATGATGTGTGAAGCTTACCCGGACAAGTTGGTCTGGATCGGTGATGTTGCATTGCATAAATGACCGGAGAAGACTCCGTGTGATTGTTTGTTTTTCTGGTTTTCTACGAGGTAGATTGCAGTAGGGAGACTTGGGGATTAACTCCAAGGTGCACCCGGAAAACTGGGCAGATACGTAATTCTGCCAACTTAGAGTCCTGGGAGCTAACTTGAACATAACCGGGTTATGTGAAGTGTGTAACGAAAATGGGACTCAGGAGAAGTTTGACCCGCGCATATGGCTTAAATTGTCGTTGCGATGTGAGCACTGGTTAGATGAAACTGTACCCGTTCTATGTCGTCCGGTTAAAGCGACCTAAAAGTACATGTTACTTGTCGTTGGCATAGATGAGGGTCTTCGGCGATCTATGGCTTAAAATGACGTGACCCATGCCGGGAAGACAAATTACTCATAGTGTGGCCGTCAAAGTGGCGGTGGTGAGATCGGAATGTCAATGGCTTAAATTGACGTGACATCGACCGGTTCACCGAGAATGTGCCCTGAGTGCACAAGGTGTGTGGCCGTGCGTGCCTACACCTGTGATGCAATGTATTTATATACTGCTTGGTTATGCTAATAAAGTGCAGGGAAGGAGCATCGCCGCCCCAAATTGTGGGCGGGATCGTTATAATTTGGTCAGCATGGCTGACCGTTGCTTTGATTTGCCACCGTTGCGGTGGATTGTGCTTGCAGGTGCTGCTGGACCAAGCGGTTAATAGCGGGCTAAAGCCCAAGTTGCTGTGCCGGCCCTCGAAGGCCTAATTTTGGATGTTTTCTTTATTCATGTATGGCCGGCCTGCGTGCCGAGGTTTGAAAACATGTAATTCTGAAGGAAATAAATTGTAAGGCCTTAAGGACAGTACTTGTGTATTTGTATTTCATTCCTTTGGGATTGTTTAGTGGACATTCATGCTATTTGTGCTGGGTTTTTTTAATTTCAACTTATAAGACTGCTTCCGCTAGAATGACTCTGTGTAGGACGTTGAAATGGTTGGATGGTTTCCATTGAGTAACCACCCGGTCTGTCTGTGGTATATGGCGTCGGGCCCCAGCCGGACCTACTGTTATATGCTATGCGACGGATAGGGAGTATTATAATTTGGTATCAGACTATTGGTTTTGGTCAGCTAAAAATGAATTCGTGGGCGAATTCTTTTAAGGGGTGGTGAGCACATGTGTGTGCGTCATCGTTATAACAACAAAATAACCCATGAATGTCCACTTAGGAATGAAAATACACGTGTTTGGGGAACCTGCGTGTTCCTATAATTGTTGTTTGTAATTTTTTTGGTCGCTTAACGGTGTTTTGTACCACTATAGGTGACCTGAAGCGGTGCTGGCCCGTCAGAACGTCGAGTTTCTGAGGCTAGCAGTGCACCAAATGATGCTCCTGCAACATCTCTATCAGTTGAGACCCTACGATTGGTGGCCGAAGAAGTGTTTTCCATGATAAATGCGCAGTCTACAAGGCAAATACAGCAGCCCACTCCTGCGATGGAGCAGGTGCCTCTCCCAGAGGTTGAGCTGAGAAGAGTGGAGCAGATAGTAGTGGAGCCGTTGGTGCCAAGGAGGGCAACCGAGAGACAGCTCAAACATCTCAAGCTGAAGACTGGCTCTCCCGTGTGAACAGAGTCTTGACAGCGACGGAGACGGAGGAGTGGCAGATGACCACTATAGCTACGTTCCTGTTGGATGGACACGCTAGGCTATGGTGGGAGGGTTTGGAGCTGTATCTATTGAGAGGTAGGCAACTTATAGACGTCTCGATGGAGGAGTTCTCGAGACTGTTCTTGGCTAGGTACCTCCCTTCTACTCAGAGGATTTCGATGGAGAATGAGTTCCTAAAGTTGGTTCAAGGAGAGAGTAGCGTGGATTAATATCTCCACGAGTTTTCTCGATTGAGTCAGTATGCTAGCTCCACCATCGCGGATGAGGAGCGCAAGACGAATCAATTCTACGAAGGGTTGAGAGATGATTTGAGGCTACTACTCTCGGGGCCGATGACGCAGGATTTCTTGACCTTGGTCAACACGGCCCGGTCCTTAGAGAAGGACATGAAGAAGGTTCAAGCAAATAAAATCGTTGGTGACAAGAAGTCTGAGTTCAAGGTGCCGACTACTTCTAAGTCCGGCTATCGAAGGTTCTATAAGAAGGCTAGGACTTCGGGTCCAGCTCCTTCTTCCGGTGCTTCTAGGGCGACTACGGGTCGGACCCCGGGTGCATGTTTTACTTGTGGGAAGCTGGGGCACTTTGCCCGTGATTATTGGAGCGGACGTCCCAAGTCCGAGAGAAAGCCGGGAGCAACTTATGAAGAGAAGGGCAAGGCGGTGGAGTTAACTATATCTCATTATGCTCCGGCCCAACCAAGGGTTTATAATCTTGGCCAACAGGAGGCCATCAAACAAGCGCATGTGGTGACAGGTACGGTTTCATTCGTAGCAAGTTAAGTTTCTTTAAATACTTGTTATGCGTATGTTACCTTACCGCTGCTTGTTTAGGATTTGTTTTGATTTGTGAGTTTCCGGCGAGAGCACTCTTTGATACGGGAGCTTCACAGTCCTTCTTGTCCGAAGGATTCATATCGCACATCAGAGTACCTTCTTCGATGGCAAAGGACAGGTTGGATGTGTTGTTACCGAATTGGTGTTCGATGCGCGCGGATAAAGTCTGCGGTTTTAAGATTCGCATTGGGAATCAAGAGTTCGATCTGCAAGCATCGTTACTACCGTTGGTGGAGTTCGACGTTATATTTGGCATGGACTGGCTCTCGGAGCAGCAAGCCTATATTGATTGCGGTCGCAAGGAAGTCAAGTTGGGGGCAAGTCGTGAGACGACTTTTACGGGCTTGAAAGCGTCGAGCAAGACATTTATGTCTGCTCTTCAGGTGGTGAAGGCGGTTCGTGCTGGTGCAGAGCTGTTCATTACACTAGTGGAGGTTGCAAAGCCGAAGCCTACGTTGGATAGTATATCAGTGGTAGCTGAGTACCCTGATGTGTTCCCCGCAGATCTTTCTGGAGCCCCGCCTCAACGGGAGATAGATTTCAATATTGAGCTAGTGCCAGGTGCGAAGCCTGTGTCACGATCTCCATATCGGCTAGCGCCTAAGGAAATGGCGGAGCTGAAGGTGCAACTTCAAGAGTTGTTGGAGCAAGGGTTTGTGCGTCCAAGTTTGTCGCCTTGGAGCGCACCGGTCATCTTTGTAAAGAAAAAGGACGGGAGCTTGAGACTCTGTATTGATTATCTTGAGTTGAACAAGCTAACGGAAAAGAACAAGTACCCAATCCCAAGGATCGATGATCTTTTTGATCAGTTGGTCGGGTCGACGGTGTACTCTAAGTTGGATCTCAAGTCTGGTTACTATCAGTTGAGGATAAGGGAGAGTGATAGCCCTAAGACAACGTTCAGTACAAGATACGAGCATTACGAGTTTACGGTCATGCCGTTTGGGCTGATGAATGCGCCGTCAGTGTTCATGGATTTGATGAACAGGACCTTCAGGGAGTACTTGGACCATTTTGTGATCGTCTTCATCGATGATATTTTGGTGTACTCGTAGAGTGAGGAAGATCACTTCAGGCATCTTCATTTGGTTTTGGAGACGCTAAGGAGGAATCAATTGTATGCCAAGTTCTCGAAGTGCGAGTTTTGGTTGTCCTCAGTGGCGTTTCTCGGTCATATAGTGAGTGGGGAAGGTATTGCAGTAGATTCGGCGAAGATTGTTGCAATACGAGAGTGGCCGGAGCTTTCTACGGTAGCGGAAGTCCGGAGCTTTTTGGGGCTTGCCGGCTATTATAAGCGCTTCGTAGAGAACTTCTTGTGGATAGCGTTAGCTCTCAATACTTTGACGAGGAAGGAGCAGAAGTTTGTTTGGGCGCGGGAGTGCGCGCGAGCTTTTGAGGAGTTGAAATGTCGGTTGACCACGACACCTGTGTTGAGTTCGCCGAGTGGGACCGAAGGTTATGAGATTTATAGCGATGCTTCGGGCAGTGGTTTGGGTTGTGTGCTGTTACAGCATGGAAGCATTATAGCATATGGCTCAAGACAGCTGAAGGTGCACGAGAGAAACTATCCGGTCCATAACTTGGAGTTAGCGGCTGTGATTTTTGCCTTGAAGCTGTGGAGGCATTATTTGTACGGTGTGAATATTGATATCGACACCAATCACAAGAGCCTAAAGTATTTGATTGATCAGAAAGATCTGAACAAGCGGCAGCATAGATGGATGGAGTTCTTGGGGGACTATATATTCAAGATCCATTACGTGCCTGGTAAGGGTAATGCGGTGGCGGACGCAGTGAGTCGCCGGGCCCCAGCTTAAGCTAATTGGTTGTCGGTCCATGACGAGCGGTTGGTTCGGGAGTTGGAGGCGTTGGAGATCTTTTGCATTGATAAGCAATCAAGTGCTGAAGCAGTATTGAATTAGACTGAAGTCCAATATGACCTGTCTGATCGGATTCGGCAGGCGTTGGATATGGATGTCCACATGAAGCAACTCATGATAGAGGCTCTGGATGGGTCAAATTCCCAATTCGTTGTGTACGACGGATTACTTTGGAAAGACGGTCGTCTGTGCGTCCCAAGCGTGGGCGATTTTTAGGTGGAATTATTGTACGAGGCGCATCATACCAAGTACTCAATTCACCCGGGGAGCACGAAGATGTACCGCGATGTTAAGAAATTGTTCTGGTGGCCAGGACTGAAAAAGGATGTGGCGCTCTACGTGGCAAAGTGTCAAACTTGCGCCTTGGTGAAGGCGGAATGCCAAAAGCCGGGAGGATTCTTGAAATCCTTGCCTATTTCGGAGTGGAAGTTCGACGATATTACTATGGAATTTGTGCATGGGTTGCCAAGGTCACAAAAGGGGAACGACACCATTTGGGTGGTCGTAGATCGTCTAACGAAGGTGTCGCATTTCATTCCACATAGGAAGGATGATCCGGTTGAGAAATTGGCAAAGTTGTATGTAGATAATATTGTACGGCTTCATGGTGTGCCCCGCAACATCGTGAGTGATCGAGATGGGCGGTTCATGTCCAATGATTGGAGGCTGGTGCAGCAGATGTTGGGAACAAAGTTGAGTTTTAGCACAGCCTTTCATCCGTAAACGGATGGGCAGATCGAGAGGGTCAATATGACAATGGAAGACATGCTTCGCATGTGTATCCTGGACTTTGGAAAGCAATGGGAAGATCACCTATAGTTGGTGGAATTCTCTTACAACAATAGCTACCAGGCGAGCATTCAAATGGCGCCCTTCGAGGTCCTTTATGGTAGAAATGTCGCACGCCGTTGTCCTGGTTGGAAACGGGTGAATCAAAGTTGCATAAGCGACTAGAGGTGGAGGATGCTAATTCTTTGGTGAGAACCATTCGGGAGAGGTTGCTAATCGCTCAGGATCGTCAGGCGAAGTACTATAATGCCAAGCACAGGAACGTGGAGTTCGCTGTGGGCGACTGGGTGTACTTAATGATCAAGCCGTTCAAGGGTGTCTCGCGGGTGCGGCGATTGAAGAAGCTAAGCGCGAGGTACCTTGGACCGTTTGAGGTTTTAGAGCGGATTGGTGAAGCAGCGTACCAGTTGAATCTGTCTGTGGAGCTTAGTCGTCTACATGATGTATTCCATATATCGTTGCTACGGAAGGCGGTGCAAGAGCCTACGCAAGTGATCGCGGTCGATCAAGTCCCAGTTGATAGTGGGTTGACGACAAAGGTCAAGCCCGTACGTATTGAAGACTCAGAAGTCAAGCGGTTACACAATAAAGAGATCAGGATGGTCAAGGTCCATTGGGACAATTGCGGTAGAGAGGAGCTCTCTTGGGAGCGAGAGCAGACTATGCTTGAGGAGTACCCGGAGTTATTTCACTTAGGTACCATTTAAGTTTTATGTTTCTTTCCTTTATGTCCTTTATGTCCTTTATGTAATTTCGAGGACGAAATTCTTTTAAGAGGGGTAGAGCTGTAACGCCCCGAAACTCAAAAGAGCGACGGGAGGCATTTTGGGCCAAATCTGGTACTTAGCAGGGGGCACATGGCCTGGGACACGGGCGTGTCCCAGGGCGTGTCAAGCCCGTGTCGACGATTGGTCTGGGGAGTCGAAATTTTCGCTCAACGATTTATCGAGGCAGGGAACACGGCCTGAGACACGGGCGTGTCTCAGGGCGTGTCGAGCCCGTATCGACGATCGGCCCGGGGAGTCGTCATTTTCGCTCGACGTTGTGTCGAGACAGGGAACACGGCCTAGGACACGAGCGTGTCCAAGGCCGTGTCGGGTAGTCGACGAACTTCGCTCGATGAAGTGTCGAGACAATGAACACGACCTAGAGCCCAGGCGTGTTCAGGTTTGATACGAGCGTGTCAAATAGGACACGGGCGTGTCCAAGACTCGTGTGAGTCTCGGGTTGTTTTCGGGGCTGTGTTGATGGGGGCACACGGCCAGCCACACGGCCGTGTCAGTTTGAACACGGGCATGTCAGGTTAAACACGGGCGTGTCGGGACCCGTGTAAGTTTTGTAACACGGTGATTTTGACGGCGAATGAGGGACACAGCCCTGGACACGGGCGTGTCGCAGGCCGTGTTCGGCCCAGGTTTTACTTTTTAGCTACAAAACATAGCCATTCGTTTCCTTATTTTGGGATCTGATGGTTAGGGGTTGTTCCTACTGGGATATACCCGGGATTGGGCCTTTGAAACCCTCATTTCACTTGAGTGGTTCTCTTTCTTAGTCAAGAGAGAGGGGAGAGCAAAGGAGGAAGAAGAAGCCTAGATCCGGTCACCGGCGGAGCTTCGGAGCTCCAAATCGCGAACCGACTTCGGATCTACGGAGGCAAGGAGAGTGCGGTGCTTTTCATCCGCTTACATTTCCATTGCACCAAGGAAAAATGCTAGGGTAACGATTCTCTACTTGAGCATGTGAAGCTCTACTTCTTTTACATAGGAAACCCGCTCTCGCGAGTTTGCAGTGAGTTTGAGGCATTACTTCAGGTAGATATGTAAAGTACCCGTTGTGTAGAGTCCATAATTCAGAACGGATATAGGCATGATGTGTGAAGCCTACCCGGACAAGTTGGTCTGGATCGGTGATGTTGCATTGCATAAATGACTGGAGAAGACTCCGTGTGATTGTTTGTTTTTCGGGTTTTCTATGAGGTAGATTGCAGAAGGTTGCCTTGGGGATTAACTCCAAGGTGCACTCGGAAAACTGGGCAGATATGTGATTCTGCCAACTTGAAGGCCTGAGAGCCAACTTGAACATAACCGGGTTATGTGAAGTGTGTAACGAAAATGGGACTCAGGAGAAGTTTGACCCGCACATATGGCTTAAATTATTGTTACGTTGTGAGCACGGGTTAGATGGAACCGTACCCGTTCTATGTTGTTCGGTTAAAGCGACCTAAAGGTACGTGGTACTTGCCGTTGGCATAGATGAGGGTCTTTGGCAGTCTATGGCTTAAAATGACGTGACCCATGCCGGGAAGTCAAATTGCTCATAGTGTGGCCGTCAAAGTGGCGGTGGTGAGATCAGAATGTCTATGGCTTAAATTGACGTGACATCGACCGGTTCACCGAGAATGTGCCCTGAGTGCACGGGGTGTGTGGCCGTGCGTGCCTATGCTTGTGATGCAATGTATCTATATACTGCTTGGTTATGCTAATAAAGTGCAGGGAAGGAGCATCGCCGCCCCGAATTGGGGGCGGGATCGTTATAATTTGGTCAGCATGGCTGACCGTTGCTTTGATTTGCCACTGTTTCGGTGGATTGTGCTTGCAGGTGCTGCTGGACCAATCAGTCAATAGCGGGCTAAAGCCCACGTTGCTGTGCCGGCCCTCGAAGGCCTAATTTTTGGATGTTTTCTTTATTCATGTATGGCCGGCCTGCGTGCCGAGGTTTGAAAACATGTAATTCTGAAGGAAACAATTTGTAAGGCCTTAAGGCCAGTACTTGTGTATTTGTACTTCATTCCTTTGGGATTTTTTAGTGTACATCTGTAACGCCCCCGATTTTTCGATGATTTTATTTGTTTGGGCAACGTCAGTTTTATGACGTCGTGGCGTTACATTTAACATCGAGTGTTGTATTTGAGTAGTTTTGGACGTGCTCGTCCAGTTTCGTCGCAACCCGAGCATTTTCGGAGTCTCTGCGCGCGATCGAAGTTTTGGGTTTTGTTTTTGTTCGTCGCATGTTTTGGCGGTTAATATCTCGGGAATGGCTTGTAGGATTTTGGTTTTGACTTCGCCGTTGTGTCCGTGGCAGCAGTTTTCGCCTACGGCGTGAGTTTCGTTTAATTCGGCGCGGTTGAGACTTTGTTTTGATCTCATATGCCTTGTTCAACTATCTGAACACGATAATTGCTATTTTAATGCCTTGGGCTTGTGTTGATTCTCGGGAAGCCCTCCTAAAGGTGTGGGTTTTCGTCGAACCGAGTTTTTTTTTTGTTTTTTTTCTGGGCCTGTGTCAGGTTAGACAATCGTCGAGCGGCGCTCGACAATTGTATTCCTTTTCCTGAGCGCTGTGTAGGGTTCGACGATCGTCGAGCGGAGCTCGACGATTGTATTCCCTTTTCCTGGGCACTTTGTCGCGTTCGACGATCATCGAGCGGAGCTCGACGATTGTTATTCTTTTCTCGGTGCCGTTTGGAGTCGACGATCGTCGAGCGGAGCTCGACGATCGTCGAGCGGAGCTCGACGAATCGTCTAGCGGAGCTTGCTGTAGGTCTAGCGGATCTCCGTGTTGAGTTCGACGATTTTTGAATTGAGTTCGACGATTTTCGAACTGAGTTCGATGATCGGGCCCTGCTTTCTGTGTTCGACGATTTTCGAACAAAATTCATGAGTAATCCTCTAGCTGTACTCGAGTAATTGCCTTAGTACTCGAGTAATCCCTGTGTCGTACTCGTGTAATTCCCTTAGTGCTCATTTACTCCTTCTCTGTCACTCGAGTAGTTGTAATGAACTACTCGAGTAGGTCTCTGTTACTCGAGTAGTTGTAATGAACTACTCGAGTAGGCCTCTGTTACTCGAGTAGTTGTGATGAGCTACACGAGTAGGTCTTCTGTTACTCGAGTGGTTGTATTGAACTACTCGAGTAGGTTTTTGCCGGATACTCGAGTAATTCCTTCCCTCTTGTCTCGGGAAATCAGGTTCAGCCGAACCCGGTTTATTTTGTTGTTCTTCCTGTTATCACCCTTAGTATAAGTACCTTCTTCATTTTCTTCATCTTCTCCGATTCTTTTTTTCCTCCCGAACCAGAGCGGTGTGAGCGAGATAAAAGTTGTTCGTCCTTAATTCTTCTGGTGGCCGTTGACGGTGCTCCGGTGCTCGGAATTTCAAACCGATCGTAGATCTGGAAAGCTCCCGTCGAGAGCTGAGCCCTCGTTGTAATTTATTCCCCGTTTCTTGATATTTTCTCGTTAGGGTTTTTCGGCCCGAGTCCTCTTTTCGGCCCTTTTTGTCTAGATTTCAACTCCTCCCGCAGTCTTTTGCCCCGATCTTCGACGTGGAGCGATTCAGAGGACTTTTCCGGTAAAACCAAGGCAAGTGGTGGTTTTCCCCTCGTTTCTCTTTGTCTGATCTGATGGTAACGACTATACTTTCATGTTCTTTATATTTTTTGCACTTATTCTTCCAAGTCATTGTGATGATTAATCGTTTCAACGTTCCTTCGTTGTTGTACAATGTTGTCTTGGAAAGCCCAATTTTATCTGATTTTGGTTAATCATTCCTGGTGTGTCTTAGTGATGGCTATGCATGTTTTAGCTTTCATTATTTAGCGCGTTAGAATTTATCTAGGACTGTAAATTGCTCCTAGAGGTTGATCAACCACGTATCGAGTTCGGTAATGTCAAGTAGAATCTGTCGAGACAAATCTCGAGATATTTGTTTTGTGCTTTCTTTGGGTTTCTTGAATGCGGGAGTTAGTGGACGATTCCACGTCCGCAGTGTTTGTTACCTTCATTAGTGCCCTGTGGAAGTCTACCTGGTTTTTGGATGTCTGCGGTGTATGGTGGAGAGTATGAGACTGCCTCGCAGTTAGAAGGATTATATATCCGTTTTCTTTTTGGGTGGTGTGTCCAAGAGTGACCACTTCGCCCGTGTTTTGGGTGGTGTGTCCAAGAGTGACCACCTCGCCTGTTGTTGTTTTTGGGTGGTGTGTCCATGAGTGACCACTTTGCCGTATTTTTGGGGTAGAGTCGACCATAGGTGCCTAATAAAGGTTTTGCATTTTCTTTCTTGTGAAATATTCATGTAGTCACCTTATAGCCTCGTGCATCTGGTGTACTCTTGTTGAACGTGATAAATCACGTAGGAGTTCTTTTCCTGTTGATGCCCTGTTTTCTTTTGTACTTTACTTCAGTGCTTTTGGTCTTGTGTTGGTACCCTTGTTGACCTTTGTTTATTTTGGCTTATTACTTTTCCTGCCACCTTTTGTACCTTCTTGCTGAGGTGTTCTGTCTTTGGAATGCCTCAGGTTCAGAGCAGTAGCAGTTAGCAGTGCTGGTTTTGGAGTTTTCTGGCAGCAGTGTTGGTCGTGGTTGTTGCCTCGTCTTAGCGAGGTAGTTTGTTGTTTGTTTGGTTTTACTAGTTCAGACATACTTTTGTTCGTGGGTTCGTGTCAGTTTGTTGGCGCCCACTGAATTGTTAGTTGTTTGATACTTGCTAGCTGCTCATTTCTTTAAATGCGGATGTGGATTACTTGTTCTCTGGGAGGATTTATGTTAGGAATGCATGTTAGGTATTTTCAACTATAAAATCTACTACTATTACTTCATGCATTGCATAATTTGAAACACGAACGTGTTATTTTTAGCGACCGTGAAAACTATCTTTCCTACTATAATAAATTTAGAGTCTTGCATAGCATGAGTTGTCCTTTAGGGACGTCTATACTCATGTTGGATGTTTGAGTTAATCTAATCAAGTATTTTTTCGCAGCGTATAATATATTTTGATTCGTGGACTAGATGAGCCACTAAGCCGAGGGATCGGCTAACTTCTGCACTTAACTGATTTTCCTTAAAATAACTTAAAAGGAACCTTTCTTCATGATTAGTTTGGTGTCTGCCTGAGCGTCCGCGGTTATCCCCTGCTGACGTGGCATCATGACGTGCATTTTACCTTACTCTGATAAGCTTTATTTGCGGTGAAAATGCGAGTTGTGACAGTTGGTATCAGAGGGAGGTTGCTTGATAATTTGTCGGGCAACCTTTCCTTGTTGGTATTAGGTGTTTAGCATCATATCATACATACACCGATATGTCATCAACAAGTCTTGGCTGAAGCACGAAAACTATACTCATAGCATGACATGAAGTATATGAGGCATATTATGTAGTATGGGATGCATAATATGTGTCTGTATATGGATCCACCATAGGGGCAACATGTGAGGGTTATGTAGTATGGGATGCATAACCTCACCACATGAATGCGACTAGCACGTTTCTTTTTCGTTGCATGAGAATGTTATGTAGTATGGTATGAATAACATTTTCATGCGTACACCGCTCATAACATGCATTAGGGCCTATTTTTAGAATGCATAGCACAATCATGCATAACATAACATTACATAAGCACAACGTACCAAGCTAAAGATTTGTGGGATGAAATATGTACACACATAGTTTTAAATCAGAAAATGAATATAAATACATGCATTCATGTCATAGGCACAAGTGTCAATGTGATGAGAGGATATCATCCTAAGTAGGACATAGCATCATTATAAAATCCCAGAGCAAGTTGCAGCGTAAGCAAGTGTTTTTTTGTATGGTCTGAACTAGTCGTGTGGCTTTGTTGTATGCTAGGATTTTGATGAGTGGTTCGTTTGCTTTTTAGAAATTCCGCCAAAGCGTCCTGCGATGAGGTCGACTCCCCAGTCGGAGGGTGAGTCATCAGGTGCGCATAGTGACACGATTATCGAGAGTCTGCGTCAGATCAATGAGGCTCTGTCGAGACAATTGGTTGCGATGCAATCGCAAATTGAGTCTTTGTTGTCTGCCGCTCCCGCGCAGCAACCTTTAGCGCAAGAGCCCGCCTCGGGCCAAGCCGTGCCCGATACCCCTGCTCCTCTGGTGCCCCCGATGACGATACCACCAGAAATGAATTTCATATCACACTTCCAGCGGTTGGGGCCTCCCACCTTCGATGGGAGTGCTGACTTTGTGATTATAGATGATTGGATCATCTCCATCGAGGAGATGTTTTCGTATTCTGGAATTCTAGAAGCCCAGAAGGTGATTATTGCAGCCTATCAGGTAAAAGGTCTGGCGAAGAGTTGGTGGATTCGGGAAAGAGAGGGTCTGAAGGAAGGCTCTTCTTGGGAATCTTTTAAGAAGACACTACTGAAAAAGTTTCTACCCACGGTTGAGCAAGACCGTCTGATGAATAAATTCCTGCATCTAAAGCAGAGACAGCTCACCGTGAACGAGTACGAGGTTGAGTTTAGCAAACTGAGCAGGTTTGCTCCTGACTTGGTAGCTTCTGAGGAGGGTAGAGTGAAACGTTTCCTGGGAGGATTAAGGAGCGATGTCCAGCAGTTAGCATGCGCTTACTAAGCTAAAAGTTATGCTAAAGCAGTGGAAGCCGCTTTAAAAATGGAGGCGATTGAAAACGCCAAGAACCGCGGTGCTGCGGCAAGGAAGGAGAAAAGAAAAGGTGTTGAGGATGGTAGCTCCAGGGCATCTGGCCCTTCTTCAAATAAGAAAAGTAAGGAGTTGTGTAGCTTCTGTGGTCGTCCTGGCCACCCCTATGGAAGGTGTTTCAAGAGGACTGCTACCCTGAAGCAGCAGCAGGTGCACGCCATCCAAGGTGTACCCAAGGGAGAGCTTGTGTGCTCGTTCTGTTTAAGGAAGGGTCATGACGTGACTCGCTGCTGGATGAAAGAAAGGATTTGCTTCCAGTGTGGGCAGAAGGGACACCAGAAGTCTGCGTGCCCCAGGCTCAGTCCCCACTGCAGCCTGCCCCACTTCGAGCTCTGCCACCGCCACCAAACCTGGATAAAGGAAAAGGAAAGCTGAACGTGATGACCAGCGAGAAAGCCCAAACCTCTACGCAAGTGATATCAGGTTAGCCTCAGTTTAATTTATTCTTGTTAGTTATCGTCGTTGCCCTAGTTATCGTTCGTTTAGTTATGTATGTTATAGTTTTAGGGGAGTTTAAGGTGCAGAATAGGTGGGCCCGCGTTCTTTTCGATTCGGGTGCCACCCATTCCTTTGTGGCCCGGAGATTTGTCGATAAACATCGCCTGAGTGTGGACCACTTGGGAGGCTCCTTCAATGTCAAGCTCCCTTCTGGTGATTCTGTGATATCTAACCAAGGAGTTCTGAGATGCCCTATTTATCATGGCAATTTTCTGGCCTTTGCGGATCTGATGATTTTGGAACTGTCTGATTTTGACGTGATTCTGGGCATGGACTGGCTGTCCAAGTATGATGCGATCATCCAGTGCAAGGCTAAGCGATTGGATTTCAGAATGGATGACAGACAACCTATGAGCGTCTATGGATTTCAGGACAGAGTTTCTCCTGTCATTTTTGCGGTACGTGCTTGTCGTGCTATAGAGTCTGGTTGTGAGGCATTTTTGGTTTCTATTTCTGCTCTAGAGACAGCTTTTGTTATGCCACGTCTTGAGGATGTCTCAGTGGTGAGAGAGTTTACAGATGTCTTTCTGATAGTCTTCCAGGACTTCCTCCTGAAAGGGAGATAGAGTTTGTGATAGGCCTCGAACCAGGTACTCGTCCTATTGCTAAAGCACCGTACCACATGGCTCCGCGTGAGCTCGATGAGTTGCGTACTCAGCTCGATGAGTTGCTCAGTTGTGGTTTTATTAGACCAAGTACTTCTCCATGGGTGCTCCTGTTTTGTTCGTCAAGAAGAAAGATGGATCGATGAGACTTTGCATCGATTATAGGGAATTGAACAAGGTAACAATTAAGAATAGATATCCCCTGCCAAGGATTGATGATTTGTTCGACCAATTGCATGGTAGCTTGGTATTTTCAAAGATCGATCTTCGCTCAGGCTACCACCAGTTGAGGATTCGAGAGGCAGATATTCCCCGAACCGCTTTTCGTTCTCGTCATGGACATTATGAGTTTTTGGTGATGTCTTTTGGTTTAACCAATGCACCCTCTGCTTTCATGGATTTGATGAATCGGGTGTTTAAAGATTTCTTGGACCGATTTGTTATTGTGTTCATAGATGATGTCTTGCTGTTTTCCCGCAATGTTGAGGAGAATACTCAGCATTTGCGTCTGGTTTTGTCGGCCCTGAGGGAGCATAAGTTATATGCGAAGTTGAGCAAGTGTGAGTTCTGGCTACCTCAGGTGTCCTTTCTGGGTCATGTTGTAAGCAAGGACGATATTTTTGTAGACCCTACCAAGATTTCTATTGTAATGGAATGGGAGAGACCTTCTACACCTAAGGAGATTAGGAGTTTCTTAGGCCTGGCTGGCTATTATAGAAGATTCGTGGAGGGGTTTTCGGTGTTGTCTGCTCCTCTAACTAGACTTACTCAGAAGAATACTGCTTTCATTTTGAGTGATAAGTGCGAAGAGGCTTTCCAAGAGCTGGAGAAGAGATTATGTACTGCTCCAATTTTAACCTTACCTACTGAAGGAGTTGAGTATGCTGTGTATGTTGATGAGTCACACATCGGACTTGGTTGTGTTTTAATACAAGATGGTAAGGTGATTGCATGTGGATCGAGATAACTAAAGATCCACGAGAGAAACTATCCTACACATGATTTGGAGTTTGCTGCCGTAATTTATGCGCTGAAGCTTTGGAGACACTTATTGTATGGCGCGCTGTACAAGATCTATACGGACCATAAGAGTTTGAAGTACGTCTTCACTCAGAAAGAACTAAATCTGCGCCAGCGTCGGTGGTTAGAATATGTGGCGGATTATGAAGTGGAAATTTTTTATCACCCGGGAAAGGCTAATGTAGTAGCTGATGCCTTAAGTAGAAAGACCGCTATTATTTTTAATCTGTCGGTGTAGTCCTTGATAGAAGAATTTTTGTTGATGGATATTGAGGTCGGGAGTAGTACTGTGCCTGCTAGTCTAGAAGCAGAAGAACTCTCTTGGATTTCCCTTACTCGAGCACATCAGAAGGATGATCCTGATTTGTTGCACCTCCGGAATAGAACTTTGAAGGGAGAGCTACCCAATTTCTCTGTGGACGAGTTGGACACCCTGAAGTATCGGGGTAGATTTTGCGTCCCCGCCTTTGGCGATATTCGAGCTAAGATCTGTGCTGAAGCTCATGGTTCCAGTGTAGCCTACCACCCTGGTTCCACTAAGATGTATAAAGATCTAAAGCAAATTGTTTGGTGGTCAGGGATGAAGAATGATATCTCAAGGTTTGTATCAGAATGTTATACTTGTCAACGTGTTAAAGCTGATCACAGAAGGCCTGGTGGTAAATTGACACCGCTTGATATTCCAAGTTGGAAATGGGAGAGTATTTCAATGGATTTTATCACCGGTCTGCCAAAATCTCCCTGTGGGCACGACTCTGTTTGGGTGATAGTCGACAGACTGACAAAGTGTGCTCACTTTATTCCATTAAAGATTGGGTACTCGATGAAGAAGATAGCCGAGTTATATCTTGAAGAGGTCATCAGGTTACATGGTGTGTCTGTTAGCATCGTATCAGATCGGGACTCTAGATTTACGTCTCGTTTTTGGAAGCGTTTACAAGAGGGGTTGGGTACTGATTTAAGGTATTCCACCGCCTATCATCCGCAGACTAATTGTCAGATGGAAAGGGTAAATCAAATCATAGAGGATATGATCAGGTGTTATGTTTTGGATCATGGTGGTGCTTGGGATGACCGTCTCAGACTCATGGAGTTCACTTACAATAATAGTTATCAAGAGAGTTTGCAGATGGCTCCGTTTGAGGCCTTGTATGGGAGGCGTTGTAGGACTCCATTGTTTTGGGCTGAAGTTGGTGAGAGACCGTTGTTAGGTCCGGAAGCCCTTGAAGAGATTAATTGTGTCGTCACTCATATTCGAGAAAAGCTTCGTGTGGCTCAAGAGCGCTATGAGAAGTATGCTATTCGACGAATAGTCGATCTGGAGTTTGCTGTTGGAGACTTGGTTTTTCTGAAAGTTTCCCCGATGTCTGGCGTTAAAAGGTTTGGAAAGAACCACAGGTTAGACCCCCAGTATGTGGGACCTTTCCAGATTCTTGAGCGCATCAGAGTGTCAGCTTATAGGCTAGATTTGCCTGCGACCTTCCCTGGTGTCCATGATGTGTTCCATGTGAGCCAATTGCGGAATTATGTTCGTAGTGATCGTCAAGTACTCGACTCGATACCCCAGATTCAGCTCAACCAACATATGTGGAAGAACCTATTCGTGTTCTGGATTCTCAAGAGCGTGTGTTGCGGAGAAAGACCATCCCCATGGTCAAGCTCTTTGGAGAAATCAAGACGTCGAGAGCGCGACGTGGGAATTGGAATCGGCGATGAGGGAATCTCACCCGCACCACTTCTCTTAGCTTCGGGTATGTTTCTATATTTTCAGTTATGTTGGATTTTGTCGTTTTTGGGTTGATTTTGGAGCTGTGATAAGTTTTGGGATGAAACTTCTTTTAGGGGGAGTGATTGTAACGCCCCCGATTTTTTGATGATTTTATTTGTTTGGGCAACGTTGGATTTATGATGTCGTGGCGTTACTTTTAACATCGAGTGTTGGATTTGAGTAGTTTTGGACATGCTCGTCCAGTTTCGTCGCAACCCGAGCGTTTTCGGAATCTCGGCGCACGATCGAAGTTTTGGGTTTTGTTTTTGTTCGCCGCATGTTTTGGCGGTTAATATCTCGGGAATGGCTCGTAGGATTTTGGTTTTGACTTCACCGTTGTGTCCGTGGCAGCAGTTTTCACCAATGACATGAGTTTCATTTAATTCGGCGCGTTTGAGCCTTTGTTTTGATCTCATATGCCTTGTTCAACTATCTGAACACGATAATTGCTATTTTAATGCCTTGGGCTTGTCTTGATTCTCGGGAAGCCCTCCTAAAGGTGTGGGTTTTCGTCGAACCGAGTTTTTTTTCGTTTTTTTTTTGGGCGCTATGTCGGGTTCGACGATCGTCGAGCGGCGCTCGACGATTGTATTCCTTTTCCTGAGCGCCGTGTTGGGTTCGACGATTGTCGAGCGAAGCTCGACGATTATATTCCCTTTTCCTGGGCGCTGTGTCGCGTTCGACGATCGTCGAGCGAAGCTCGGCGATTGTTATTCTTTTCTCGGTACTGTTGGAGGTCGACGATCGTCGAGTGGAGGTCGACGATCGTCGAGCGGAGCTCGACGATAGTCGTGCTGAGCACGACGAATCGTCGAGCAGAGCTTGCTATAGGTCTAGCGGATCTCCGTTTTGAGTTCGACGATTTTCGAATTGAGTTCGACGATTTTCGAACTGAGTTCGACGATCGGGCCCTGCTTTCTGCGTTCGACGATTTTCGAACAGAATTCGTGAGTAATCCTCTAGATGTACTCGAGTAATTGCCTTAGTACTCGAGTAATCCCCGTGCCATACTCGTATAATTCCCTTAGTGCTCGAGTACTCCTCTGTCACTTGAGTAATTGTAATGAACTACTCTAGTAGGTCTCTGTTACTCGAGTAGTTGTAATGAACAACTCGAGTAGGCCTCTATTACTCGAGTAGTTGTGATGAGCTACATGAGTAGGTCTTCTGTTACTCGAGTGGTTGTATTGAACTACTCGAGTAGGTTTTTGCCTAATACTCGAGTAACTCCTTCCCTCCTATCTCGGGAAATCTGGTTCAGCCGAACCCAGTTTATTTTGTTGTTCTTCCTGTTATCACCCTTAGTATAAGTACCTTCTTCATTTTCTTCATCTTATCCGATTCTTTTTTTTCTCCCGAACCAGAGCAGTGTGAGCGAGATAGAAGTTTTCCGTCCTTAATTCTTTCGGTGGCCGTTGACGGTGCTCCGGTGCTCGGAATTTCAAACCGATCGTAGATCTGGAAAGCTCTCATCGTTTTTGTACAGTGTTGATTTTCTCGTCAGGGTTTTTCGGCCCTAATCTCCTTTTCGACCCTTTTTGTCTAGATTTCAACTCCTCCCGCAGTCTTTTGCCCCGATCTTCGACGTGGAGCGATTCAGAGGACTTTTCCGGTAAAACCAAGGCAAGTGGTGGTTTTCCCCTCGTTTCTCTTTATCCGATCTGATGGTAACGACTATACTTTCATGTTCTTTAAATTTTTTGCGCTTAATCTTCCAAGTCATTGTGATGATTAATCGTTTCAACGTTCCTTCGTTGTTGTACAGTGTTGTCTTGGAAAGCCCGATTTTGTCTGATTTTGGTTAATCGTTCCTGGTGTGTCTTAGTGATGGATATGCATGTTTTAGCTTTCGTTATTTAGCGCGTTAGAATTTATCTAGGACTGTAAATTGCTCCTAGAGGTTGATCAACCGCGTCTCGAGTTCGGTAATGTCAAGTACAATCTGTCGAGCCAAATCTCGAGATATTTGCGTTGTGGTTTCTTTGGGTTTCTTGAATGCGGGTGTTAGTGGACGATTTCACCTCCGCAGTGTTTGTTACCTTCATTAGTGCCCTGTGGAAGTCTACCTGGTTTTTGGATGTCTGTAGTGTATGGTGGAGAGTATGAGACTCCCTCGCAGTTAGACTGATTATATATCCATTTTGTTTTTGGGTGGTGTGTCTAAGAGTGACCACTTCGCCCGTGTTTTTGGGTGGTGTGTCCAAGAGTGACCACCTCGCCCGTTGTTGTTTTTGGGTGGTGTGTCCAAGAGTGACCACTTCGCCGTATTTTTTGGGGTAGAGTCGACCACAGGTGCCTAATAAAGGTTTTGCATTTTCCTTCTTGTGAAATATTCATGTAGTCACCTTATAGCCTCGTGCATCTGGTGTACTCTTGCTGAACGTGATAAATCACGTAGGAGTTCTTTTCCTGTTGATGCCCTGTTTTCTTTTGTACTTTACTTCAGTGCTTTTGGTCTTGGGTTGGTACCCCTGTTGACCTTTGTTTATTTTGGCTTATTACTTTTCCTGCAACCTTTTGTACCTTCTTGTTAAGGTGTTCTATCATTGGAATGCCTCAGGTTCAGAGCAGTAGCAGTTAGCAGTGTTGGTTTTGGAGTTTTCTGGCGGCAGTGTTGGCCGTGGTTGTTACCTCGTCTTAGCGAGGTAGTTTGTTGTTTGTTTGGTTTTACTAGTTCTGACATACTTTTGTTCGTGGGTTCGTGTCAGTTTGTTGGCGCCCACTGAATTGTTAGTTGTTTGATACTTGCTAGCGCTGCTCATTTCTTTAAATGTGGATGTGGATTACTTGTTCTCTGGGAAGATTTATGTTAGGTATTTTCAACTATAAAATCTACTACTATTACTTCATGCATTGCATAATTTGAAACACTAACGTAGTATTTTTAGCGACCGTGAAAACTATCTTTCCTACTATAATAAATTTAGAGTCTTGCATAGCATGAGTTGTCCTTTAGGGACGTCTATACTCATGTAGGATGTTTGAGTTAATCTAATCAAGTATTTTTCCGCAGCGTATAATATATTTTTATTCGTGGACTAGATGAGCCACTAAGCCGAGGGATACGGATAACTTCTGCACTTCACTGATTTTCCTTAAAATAACTTAAAAGGAATCTTTCTTCATGATTAGTTTGGTGTCTGCTTGAGCATACGCAATTATCCCCTGCTGACGTGGCATCATGACGCGCATTTTCCATTACTCTGATAAGCTTTATTTGCGGTGAAAATACGGGTTGTGACAACATCCATGCTATTTGTGCTGGGTTCTTTTAATTGCAACTTATAAGACTTCTTCCGCTAGAATGACTCTATGTAGGATGTTGAAATGGTTGGATGGTTTCCATTGAGTAACCACCCCGTCTGTCTGTGGTATATGGCGTCGGGCCCCGGTCGGACCTACTGTTATATGTTATGCGATAGATAGGGGGTGTTACAAGGGGATCAATGGCGGCCACATCAGCAACATCTCCATCAGAAAGGTTGTCTGAGGCACTATAGGAGTTTTGACTTTCCCTTTGGGATGAGCATCTCTAGAATTTCACATGAACCCCAAACCTCTCTTATCCTTCTGAAAGGTGGAGCCAGCTTGTCTCTTGGCAAGTCTTTTTCTCTTCTTCAAATCATCAAGAATTGCGCCATACTTGTCAATCAATTAATTGACATCATATTCAGAATCTGATCCCTCTTCCCCACTGGATGAAGTTGATGTATCAGAGTCTGAGCCAGCCTCATAGATGAAAGGAGAGCTTGGGATAGAATGTACCTCATCAGGAATAGAAATGTCCTGATTGTCTTCTGATATGGCCATGAGACTGTACTCCTCATCCTCTTCACAGTCACTGTCAATTGAGGATAGTGGAGCCCTGATTCCTAATGGTGCAGCTAGAGCTTCAGTCTCTTCTTCAAGGCATATGAGGCCAATATAGGCCTCCTCTTCTTCTGATTCTGAAGATTCAGAATCACTGTCTGATAGACTGACAGTCTTCTTGGCCAAGAAGCTCTTTACAACCTTCTTTATAATGTGATGGCTTTTGCCATCAGACTTCTTCTGTTCTTTCCTCTTCACTGGATAGTCAGCAATGACATGTCCACTCCTGTTACAACATTAACAAAAAAAATTAGTCTCAACATATTTGTTCTATTTGGAGTCATACCTCTACCCAGAGGGGTTAATTCTGGGCTTGTCTTTGCTGGGCTGGGGTTTTCTTGATGAAGAGCTTTAAGAGCCCAAGTTCATCCATTGTCTTCTCCTGCTCAACAACTTATTGAACTTCCTGGAGAATATTGCTATTTCTCCATCTGATAATTCATTTTCAGAGGAGCTAAACTCTGAGCATTCTGACTCAGTAACCCTCCTTGGAGGAGGATCTTTTCTTTGCTTCTTCTTGTGGATTTAGCTCTAAATACCATTATCTTTTCTTTACCGAGAGATCTGGCTACATCCTATTCAGCCTTCCTGGAGTTCAGATGCATCTCATATGATATCAGCTTCCCAAACAAGTTCTGAGGCAGAGTATTGGCCAGGTTGCAAACTTCTCTGATGGAACAAATCTTAATATCTCATTCCTTGTTTAGGGATCTCAAGAACTTGTCATTCAGCTCATAATTAGTGAGTTGTCTACTATAGGTGATCAGACTGTTCACAATCATGAAGATCTTTTCATAGCATTCAACAATGGAGTCCTTCTTCCCTTGCTTGAAGGCTTTATACTATTGATTCAGGAGGGATTTCCTATCATCCCTCACCTCCTCGGTCCCCTCCATGTTGATAATGAGAGATTCCCACATTTTCTTGGCTGTCTTGTAGTGTACAAGGTTCTGGAATGTGGAGTCATCTATGACAGTCACAATAATGTTCTGTGCCCTCTTGTCCATGGTTATCAGGAAGACCCCATCCTTGGTCATCTCAAAGCTAGTACTTCTTAGGAGTTTGGCCATTTGCATCCATGATAGATATCTTCATGGGAATGGAGGGTCCCTCTTGGACTGTTATGAAAATCCTTGCGTCTGAGGCTTCCATGAATAGCCTGACCCTCTCATTCCAAATCCTAAAATTCTCTTTTCTACAGATAGGGAGCCTCATGGAGGTCAACTCCTTGTGGTTCTCACCTGAACCCATGGAGCAAATTTTCAGCTACTCTTAGAAATCTGTTCAGACTGTTAAGTCCTTTTTGAACAACCTCCCTCTGATACCACTTAAAAGTCTTTATTTCAAGAGTAACTTTACACCTAGAGGGGGTGAATAGGTTTCTTAGTCTTTTGACTATCTTTTTGATTAGCTATGTTGTGTGTTTAGTTAGTTCAGTTAGCTTTCAAGAAAGAGACACAACACACAAGTATTTATAGTGGTTCCCCAATGTATGGGTACATCCACTGTCCCTCCCACCTTTCTAACAGTGTGTTAGACAAGAATAAATTCTCCAATTCTTAGCTCAAAGAGCTTACAACATAGATCCCTCAGGATCTCTCAAACTTCTCCAAGTCCTACCTCAAGCCCAAGGCTCTACGACTCAGAGTAAATGATACTCCTACAGCTTAGTGATCCACAAATCACCTACCTCAGACTTAATCAAAGTCCTACACTTGGGCTAGGAGGATAGCCATACACTTAGATCCACCACCGGATCCTACCTCAGAGAATAAATCTCTTACCTCAGGCACACAGGCCTAACCTCAGATCCATAGAAGGATCCTACTGCTCAGCCTTTATATTTCAAGCTTATAACTCAGATCTAGAAAGATCCTACATAGAGATTGAGTTTGTTGTTGATGACTTGCTCCTGAGAAAGTGTTCTCTTAGTCTTCTTGATGAACTGAGTAAACTCAGCTCTTCTTATTTACAGCACCAGGAATGGATCTTCAATGTTGTCTTACTAGTACTGAGAAGTAACTGCAGAGTTTTATTTCTTCTTACTTTGAAAGAAATCTTTCTGACCTTGCTATTGAAAGTTGATTTAATCTTCAGTGAAAAATTTCTTCAACAACAGCCTCTGTCTGTGATTCAGACCAACTTTAGAGCAAGTTCTTGGTAAGCTTCAACTTTGTCGAGAGGAAGAAGATAACCAGAAAAACTTTTTCTCCAAAAACGTTTTTCCATCTTTCTCGGAACTCTGCTTTTGTATATCGCCATCCAACCACTCTATGCGCAGTGTGGACCACCGGAATGAGCAATTGTAGCACTGATGCGTCGGCAAGTGTACCGGCCGTAGTCAAGTAATAAAGTTGTGGAGTTGAATCCCTGGATATCGATCTCTCAAGGAGTGCAAGTAGGTAGTATGATTTCGCTATTGAAAAAGTGATTGCAAGTGTTAACGTAAACAAAGGGGGTTTTGGTTCGGAGTTTCCTAAGTTTAACGCTAATAAACCTAGTGTGGGTTGCCGTCACCGTGTCTCTTTGGTGGATTACTCAAGAGAGTAATCTGAAAGATGGATGAGCCAATGAGGGTCGCAATCAGCTCTTCGCCATGCATGCTTCTAGCAATCGTTAGAACGACATTATCTCAACAAGAACATGAAAAATTGAAGCTCAGCAACACAATCATGATCTAAAATATAACAACACATAGACATGCTGAAATACTTAAACTAAACAGTGTTCTTATGCAACAATCAAACGACCACAAGTTCAGAACAAAGTAACTACAATAGGAGGGGGAGAAATACAACCAAACGCAGGAAGGCTTTTCGAGATTCGCGGCCGGAGTCAAGGGTTGTCGTGCCTTGTCCGAGCTCGGTCTACGGATGACGTCCGGGGTCCAGAAGGGTTGTCACCTCCTTCCAATAACCCGCCTTCTTCGTGAATAGTCATTGGGCTAAATCTATCAGGAGAACTCCACGAATGCAACACCTTACGAGCTTGAAACAAAGCTTGGTGTTTGGAGAAGAAAATGGTGTCCAAAGATGAAGCTATTGCAAGCTTTTGGAGGGAGAAAGGTGGCCGGATCAACTCTCCAAGGAGGAGAGAAAAAATGCCGGCTGGAGGGAAGTTTCCCCGCTTAGAGGGGCGGAAATGGCGGGCTGGATTGGCCTCTCTCCGAACTATCCTTTAGGAAGAAGAAATTTGTGCTTTAAATAGAAGCAAGTCAGAAAAATAGGCACGCACAGTTTGGCGCATGATCGTGTGCAAACCGTATGATATTAACTTTCAGAACAAGCCTGCAGAAGGAGAAGCATTGACCCGTGTGTTTTACTCGCGCACGGACATTTTCGCCTGTGCGTGAAGGAAATCGCACGGGTAGCAACAGAAAGCTGGATTTTCTAGATTTTTATAATACACTTTCAGCCAAATTTTCAAGAAAACTTCACCGCACAACCACATAACAACATCACAGCCACAACACCAATGGAAGATTTAACATACTAATACATTGAGATTGGGGTGTGCAACTGGGAAAAGCTTTTAGGCTCTAGTGATCGCGAAGTGGGGCTAAATCAATAGGAGGGGTAGGCTCAGAATAGGCTAACAAGGATTATCGTTAGGACGGGTATAAGGCTCAACCGGGCCAAAAACATGGCCTACATCACGCTCACGGTATACTAACCATGCACCAATGCTTCGAGAGTAGCTTGGGGCAAGTTCTTAGCCACCGAGAAAAATTATCTTTCCCCCCGACTCGAGCAATACGAGGCTAGTGATGGCTACACACATTCCTACACCACCGTTCGATTACTCCAAATTCAACACTTTTGAGTAGTACAAACAATATTTACAAATGCAAAAAAGTATAAATCTACGAGTATAAAGAAAAATTAAATCTATACTATTTCTACACACCATGAGTACTCGATTAGGAGAACTGCACGAGTTTCGAACTAGTCTACCCTAAAATCCTAAGCCAACACCACTATTTTGAAGTTAACACAAAAGAAATAAATTTGACTTGAGCCGAGCGCGTGCTTAAGATCGCGCTCATGTGGGTGTAGGTGCACGATGCAGACAAGATATCAAGAAAACATAGAATAAAAATGTTCTTTTGGTATGAAAGCGATAGTAGTGCATGTGCACTGGTAACCCGCATAACTCTCCCCCGCCAGACTTAAACTAAACAACCTATTCAAGATTTGCAATAAAAATAGAGAAATAAAAGTTGGGGGAGAGGTTACCCCATGCTCGGAAAATGGGCATACCAGAAGCTCGATGTTAATTTCAGCAGAAAGTCCACGGCCCAAACAAACTCCACCTGCACAAGAGAATACCTCCAACCACACATACTATAAACATATAATAACATCAGCATAATTGAGTAAATTAAAAGCAGGGAAATTAGGTTGTCTCCCATAAGCCACTTTTCTTTACCGTACTTAAGGTAGACAAAATACATGTATTAGTAGTTATATAAATATTGTTCAGAGCATAAGTTCAAAACGCAACGAAAAAGTCTAAAGTTACACACAACATTAAGAAATAAATAAAACTAGAAAAAGCAGGAAAGGGGCCCCAGAGATCCTTCACTCCTCACCTGAACGCTGAATTGTGATAGATCCCCCTAGTCATGCGAGATGAGGGCAAGGTGAAAGCTTTAGGGCCCAGGGAAGACGAATCTCCCCTGCCCCTAACCTCTTCTTTCTCGTGTCGGTGGGCAAAATTTTGCGCCTTGCGCATGAGCAGTTCTTTTCTTTTCAGATCCATGGATGGGGATTGCCAGGGTGGTATAACCACACCAACCAATTCAGTAGCATGTCTATATTTCTCATCCGGGGGCATCCTTTCCTCACCCGCGGAGGGTGAAAGTTTAGCCCCAAGTCACCTGTTTAACAGTATTACAAACTTTGTTCGGAAAAATCTATGTTTTTAAATCAGTCTTCCGCACGCTTTCTATAGTCGTGCTCAGCTCATGTTTCTTCTCAACTGAATCTTGTTACATATCAAGTGACTCTGTCTCTGTCTCTCCTTCAGCTAATGTCAGCAGTTCTGCCACTTTCTTAACCCGATCTTGCTCATTCAGCAGATAACATGTCTCAGCAACACTAAATAAATCATTAGATAACAAAACATTCAATTTCAGAAGTTCTTCTGGTTCATTTGAAATTTTAGGGGGAAGTGACGCTGGTAAAGGCAAATCGACCTTGGAAGCCAAGGTGACACCGCTCACAATAAATTGCAATGTAGCTTCGCTAGTTTTTAGGAATGGGACCCCTAAGATGGGTTTCGATGTATTTCCCATGCGTCCTAACACCTGAAAGTCAGTGACTATAATAACACCATTCAGAATCACTTCCACATCTTTAATCTCTCCATCAGCTAGCACTAGGGACTTCCGGACATCAGATTCGATATTTAAATTCAGTTTTTCAACATCTTGCAAAGCAAGAATGTTGCACGATGATCCAGAATCACATAAAGCTATCATCTACACTGCATTAATCTCACATTTAACAGCTATTTCATTTTTATCGCACTCCTCCGCATCTCCAACACTCTTCCCTTGCTCACTGGGATTTTTCTACGTATCACTTGGGAGGGTACCGCGAGTACGCTCGGAGAACACCTGGGCCAGTTTCCCCAGTTGTGTTTCCAAGTTCCTCATGGAAGCGGTTTGAATGGCCATATTAGATTGGGCCATATCCACAAATATTTCCATCATTTCCTCCAACGCACACTTATGCGCCACCTGTGCATTCTGATTATAACCCGGATGAGTCAGTCACCGCTGGCTGTTAGAGGCTTGAGCATCAAATTGATGTTGGCCTCCCTACCACCTTTGACCGGGAGCATTTTGATTCCACGGGAAATTAGGATGATTTCTCGCGTTGGGTTAGACGCATTATTATAAGCAGCAGTGTGGTTTTGATTATTTATAAAATTTACGCTCTCGTCAGAAGTTATACCTGACGGCTCAGCAAAGGTCTCACCAGCAGTGCATTCATAAGCATGATGGCCAGGGTTACCACAACCCTGGCACGATATGTCCATAACCTGAGCTGGAGGAGGGGTCGATCTGGTCAACATCTTCCTTCCATCCAAAGTATGATGGCTCGCCTCAGCTTGTTGCACCACAACATTTACTTCAAACAAATTCCTCGCCCCTTTAGGGGAATTTCTTCCAGCAGTTCAGTATGTGCTATGGGAGGTAGTGTCGCGAAGTAGCCTCAATGCCTCATCAGGAGATAGGTTCATTATTGTGCCTCCAGCTGCTGCGTCGATCATAGCCCTGAAATTAGGCTCAATAACATAGTAGAATATTTCAACTAAATTCTACGGCTCATAGCTGTACTGGGGGCATCGACGCTGCAAGTCAGAGAACCTCTCCCACGCCTCAGACAACGTTTCTTGGTCCAGCTGCCGAAAGGTTGCAATACCCCTACAGGCATTCACATTCTTATCCACCGGGTGGAACTTAGCCAAGAACATAGAGGACTGGGCCTACCATATGGTAGCGGTCCTAGGAACAATACTATGGTGCCAGGTTTTGTCCTTGTCCCTCAGCGAAAATGGGAACAGCCTCAGCTTTACTACGTCATCAGAAATACCGGCATAGTGGAATGTGTCGCAAATCTCCGAGAACTCTGCCAGATGGAGCTACGAATCCTCACTCGATAAGCCTGAGAGATGAGTATTATTTCGGATCATATTCAGGATGGCGTGTTTAATCTCGAAGTGGTTGTTTACGATTGCTAGTCCGAAGCCAGGGTAAACACTTCCCGTAGTAGGGGTTGTCAAATCACGCATTATCCTAATGCGTGGTTGGACCACCTCTTGGCCCTCAACAAACCATTTACCATGGCCATTTCCTCCTTGGCTAAGCTCCTTAATCCTTTCTTCAGTAGCAGCAGCACCTAGGCAAGTTTTCCTCGCACGTGCGGTTTCAAGCTCACACACAAGATCTTCAACCCTATCACTGGAGTTGGGATCTGTCATACAACATAAAAAATCCTTTCAAAAATACAAAAAACACTTATAAACTTTTTCAAAATAAAAATACATGCAACAGTTGCATTCCCCGGCAACAGTGCAAAAAACTTGATGCGTCGGCAAGTTTACCGATCGTAGTCAAGTAATAAAGTTGAGGAGTTGAATCCATGGATATCGATCTCTCGAGGAGTGCAAGTAGGGAGTGTGATTTTGATATTGAAAAAGTGATTGCAAGTGTTAACGTAAACAAAGGGGGTTTTGGGTTCGATTTTCCTAAGTTTAACACTAATAAACCTATTGCGGGTCGCCGTCACCGCGTCTCTTTGGTGGATTACTCAAGAGAGTAGTACGAAAGATGGATGAGCCATTGAGGGTCACAATCACCTCTTTCCATGCACGCTTCTAGAAATCGCTAGAACAACACTATCTCAACAAGAACACGAAAAACTGAAGCTCAGCAAAACAATCATGATCTAAAATATAACAACACATAGAAATGCTGAAATACTTAAACTAAACAGTGTTCTTAAGCAACAATCAAACAACCACAAGTTCAGAAGAAATTAACTACAAGAGGAGGGGAGAAATACAACCAAACGCACGAAGACTTTCCGAGATTCGCGGCCGGATTCAAGGGTTGTCGGGCCTTGTCCGAGCTCGGTCTACGGAAGACGTCCAGGGTCCAGAAGGGTTGTCACCTCCTTCTAATAACCCTTCTTCTTCGTGAATAGTCGTTGGGCTAAATCTATCCGGAGAACTCCACGGATGCAGCACCTTATGAGCTTGAAACAGAGCTTGAAGTTTGGAGAAGAAAATGGTGGCCGGAGATGAAGCTATTGCAAGCTTTTGGAGGGAGAAAGGTGGCCGGATTAACTCTGCAAGGAGGAGAGAGAAAATGTCAGTTGGAGGGAAGTTTCCCCACTCAGAGGGGCGGAAATGGCGGGCTAGATCGGCCTCTCTCCGAACTATCCTTCAGGAAGAAGAAATCTGCGCTTTAAATAGAAGCAGGTCAGAAAAATAGGCACGCACGGTTTGGCGCATAACCGTGCCCAAACTGTGCGATATTAACTTTCAGAACAAGCCTGCGGAAGGAGAAGCATTGACTCGTGCGTTTTACTCGCACACGGACGTTTCCGCCCGTACGTGAAGGAAATCGCACAGGTAGCAACAAAAAGCTGGAATTCAGGAAACTATAGGGGAACCATGCATTTTACATGCACACAGGCACTGCCGCCCGTGCGTGAACAAATCACATGATTAGCCACAGAATGGAACAAATAAGAAAGCTACAGGAAAATCGTGCGTTTCCTTCGCGCACGGCTCCGAAGAAACCGTGCGTTAACCGTGCGTGAAGATCGTTGAGCCCAGCTTGACGATATTTCGTCGAGCTCCACTCGACGTTTCTCCATCTCAACAAAACATACGATCAAGAAGAATCGTGTGCTAAGAAAATGCACGACCGTGCGTTTTCCTCAAACCTGAATTCCAGACTTGGGGGAACACGCACCACATGTATTCAAACAAATAAATCAAAAAGCGAACCCTCAAGCAATGCATAAATGCAACAAAACCAACTAGAAAGAGCCCCTGGGGAGCACCATGTGCTTACCCCCAACAACAGAATGTGCAATTGCACACCCTTGAGCCAAAACAGTGCACAAAATGGTCATAGACCGGCCGATGCAAATATAACCGATAAACAGTTGAAATGTAGTGCACGAGTGAGAAAACCAACCCGGATGAGTCCGAAAAACCCTATAAATATCGGACTCATCAAGCACAACTTTTGCATTAACTACAGAACTAAAGCCAAATGACATATTTTATCTTCTAGCAAGCAAAAAACACGATATTTGAATTTCTGCTGACGTCGGCATCACTCAGTTCTTATGGACTTAGCAAATTCTAGACAAATTGCATAGGCGTTTAGTGAAGCCTTGTCACTCAATGCTTAAGTACTTAGCTAAATTCTACATCTTAGGCATTGAGTAAGCTGAGTGATCCTTCATTACTCAACGCATATAGACTTTTACAATCTAACAGCTTAGGAGTCGAGTGAGCCTTCATCTCTCGATGCTTCTTGACTTTGTTGAATTTCTCTGTATGAAGGTGTTGAGTGTAGCTTCTTCACTCAACACTTCTCTCCTTGGCCTGGAATCTTGATGAGACATTGAGTGGCCTGTCTTTACTCAACACTTCTGTCCTTAGACAGATTTTCTGTTGAGTATGCGTTGAGTGAACTGCCTTCACTCAATGCTACTGTAACATCCCACTTTCAATTTGACCCCTCTACTTAGGTTGGGTTAGGGCATGTGGTGGGGGCATGGGTTTAGGCTAGGTTTGAACCATGGGGTTAGGGTTTAGTCACATGTGGCCCACAATAGGGCCCAAGGTAATCTAAGTCAAACCAGCCTCAAATTAGGGTCCTAGCCATACATTGATTCCACCACTGCATCCCTAACCCTAACACCAACCTAAGGGAACCATAAGCCATACTACAAGGTCACCAATTGACTAGAGTTGACCCAAGTCAACCCTAATCTTAATTTGGTCAAACCCACACCTAAAAGCCCAAATAGTCCAAGTGGGACACGACCATGGACCAATCCAAGTTGGGTGGTATAATAGGGTCCATGACCTTCGGGTGGGGTCAGCCCACTCATAAAGTTGACCAAGTCAACCCTAAAAGTCAACAAAGTCAAAAAAAAGGCCTGAAGGAAGAAAGAGTGAACCAAGCCCACTCCCAATGGGCAAAGCCCACTAACCATGGCCCATGACCAGCCCAAGTGATCAAAGACAGTTCCTACCCCTCTGAATTAGGAGAGAGAATGCATGCATGGGGGCAATTTGGACTTTTAGATGAAAAGAGGAGAGAGAAATGGGAAAAAAAGAAATGGTGGCCATGTGGCCCTCCTTCTCTCTGCCCAAGCAGCTGGCTGAGCTCCTCAGCATTATTCCTGCAAGGTGGAGGGATTTTGGGACACCTGGTGGCCAGGAGGAAGTTCCAAAGCTTGGCCGACCATCCCCCTTAACTCCAACTCCTCCCACAGCCACTCCCAGCTAAAAGCAAGCCCACCACCATCTTCAGTGAGCTCAGGCGAGTGGAGATCAACATCTAAAGCACTGTTTTTCCTGGAGAATCAAGGAATTGGGCTAGTTCATCGGAGCAAGAGTCGGCCATGGAGCACCGCCAACGCACGCGCCGCCAAGCCTGACTCCAGGTCCGTTTCACTTCACCTCTCACCATACTAGAATTCTAGATCGACTAGGAGTAACATCAGGCTCAATTGAGCCCGATACCATGTGAGCAGAGAGAAAAATTTCGAGCTTTTCCATCTTGCTCAGGATCGCCGGTGGAGCCGCCTCCGGCAGCCTCACTGCCGGGAAACGCCAGCCACCACCGCAACGAAGGTGGTGGCAATAATCGCCGGCGGTGGCGCCGACCCAAGTGGTTGGAAATGAGAAATCCAGTTGATCCAGGTTGGGATCATCCTAGTCGTTGGCTAGAGGTAGGGGATGAATGGATGCCGTTTGTTTCATTTCATATGATTGATGAATTAATTAGATAATGAACAGTACATTATTTGTCACACTTTTACACAGTTCTTGCATGTTAAAAATAGGCCTCTTAAAGTCACTTTCAGAACCAGACATCAACATGAAGATTGTAGGCCTAGGTCTTATCTTTCATTTACCACCATAAAGTCTAGATTTGGGATAGTATATCTCCCTGTAGGACCAATCTACTAGGACTAGTCCTAGGCTGAGGCAGAAATTTGATTGAATGCCCATGCCAAACCAGCAGTCCACATGACCCAAAATTTTGGGTATGTGCTTGAATAGGTCAAACTTAGACCCTGTAAAAATATGAGAATTTTTGGAAGAAATTTTCCTATAGTTTTTGTTGAAATACATATATTAAAATTAAGGAAATATTGGGGCAATATAGATTTGAATGGCCCCAAAGTTTGGTGGCATGACCTTTGGGTCAATATCAGACAATGATAAAAATGTCAGCCTCTTTGGGCCTCTGCATATTGGGTAAACCCACTTGCATGAGTATGATGAATATAGGCTTGGGGTGCCTTTAGCAAAAATCTATATAATGGGGACTTAGCCAATTTGGAACATCAAAAGTCTATGAAATCTTGGTCAGAGGATTATTAGGTGAAATATACCTTCAACAGGAGTAATGAGATTTTTGGGATCAAAAATCCCATTATTTGGAATTTTGAGTATTAGGCCATTTAAAGATACAAAATTTAAAAATAGGGTTATTGATGAATTAAAATTCTCAAATTTTGTTAAGAACTCAAGGGAGTCATATTTAACCCCTGGAAAAAATTTTTGGGTCTGTTAGATGATTATATTTTGCAATAATATGGAATTTACAATTTTTCCCCTTTATGGAAACTATTTAAAATGATGGAAATTACAGTAGGAATATTATGGAAAAATTCCTAGTGATTTAATTATGTGTTTGTGACCTTTTGTAATTTTTTTAATATTTTTGGATGCTTCTATAGGTTTAAAATCCAATAAATGGCATTTTTGTTATATTTGTCATATGAGTGTTGGTGAACCATACTGTCTAGGGCTATGAAATTTTGTATTTGGTATTATTTCAACAATTTACATCTGCAGTAATTTTCCTAGAATTTTTAGAAACATATTTAATATACTTCATTTGTAAAGTGGCCAATTCATGGATTTAACTTTAAATAAAATTTAAATGGAAATATAGATGGGAAAATTACAATTCTTGGAAACCAGTCATAATTAGCCTAGATGATCATTAGGAAAATTTATTAGACAAGGGGGACCATTTGATATAGTACTTCTTGTATAAAGTGACGTAGGCCACTTAATTAATGGATTTAATTTAGGGTCTTTATGACTTAGAAAAATAGTGAAAACTCCACATAATCAATATCATATATCATACCATCCCATGATAAATGGTTAGGGTAACTTTGGCCAAGAAATTGGAAGTCGTACTTTACGGGTGGTATTAGGTCATGAGTTACGTCTAGCTCAAATAGTATATACTACTAGGACTGTCGGGGGATAAGAATACACATTGAGATGGTAATTATTTTGTTATATTTCTGGAAACCTTAACTTATAAGTTTGAATGAGCATTCATATAAGTTAAGGTACTTCTGTGATGGTAGTAGTAACTTATTTACTTGCTGTTTTTTCTCATCTTACTTCCAGTACTGTTTACTTACTGCACATACTTGTTCTGTTCAGTTCTTCTTACTTTCCTGCACCCTATATATATAGAACTGCTAGATTAGAAATTTTTGATTCATATATACTTGTTAGTATAGTTCCATTGTCACCTGCTTCCTTGTTTTACCCCTTATTGTCCTCCGCTTCGCCTCCTGCCTGGTGCCTAGGAGTTGTGGGGCGAGGTGTGGAGGAAACGACTTAGTCTTTTGAATAACAATCGTGTGACCAAACATTTTAGGGGCTCGAGGAGAGGGAGCACCAACAGGACGAGGTGGCAGGATGTGAGGAGCTGATACCACCACCACCTACTACTACTATTGCAGCCCGACGTCAGGTGGACACGTCTTCTGATGATAGTGTAGCTTTCGCATGTTGTCATTTATGAGAGAGATATTTATCATTATGTACTGGGCATAAGCCCCTTTTTCTCTATTTTTATATAACTCATGCAGGACTAATGTACTCTTATTTATTATGATATAATGCTGTGACTTATGGACTACTGGTTGCTTTATGTTGCTTTTACTTCTTACTCTCTTTTGGCCAAACAGATTATATGATCGTACTAGCCGACAGAATCATCATGTTGCGTTGTCGACTAACCCGAGCGTTAGTGCCACCGTAATATGGCAGTTATGGGCATAAGATCGGGTTCACTCCTTGGTAAGGGGGAGGGGTCTTACAAACTGGTATCACTTGAATAAACGATCATAAGAGAAGAAGTCCACAACACTGGGACACCCCGCTCGAGCATTAGTTTCGGACAAACTATGCAGTGGAAGCAATGGTGTGCCCATGTGTAAAAAGTCACATAAAACAGTCCACATAAGCAATGAGTTAGGCCAATTCTAATATGAACCTTACCTTTGCGCAGCCTCCCAGGGTCACCGTACCGTAGAGTGTGGCTCCTTCCCCTCCGGATCTCATTCCTTTTCTACAGACAGAGATGGGCCAGACCTTGATGGACATCCTTGAAGCCTTCAGGGCCCAGCAGGTTCCGGCGCCGCTGCCAAATCCGGGATCAAACTGGCTGAGTGCGTTCAAGAGTTTGTCCCCGCCCATGTACCACGGGACAGTGAATGCAGTAAAAACGGAGGAATGGCTCGAGGCTATACATGAGATGTTGGCAGGCATTAGCTGCCCTATCAGCGAGGCAGTTCATTTGGCGACTACCGCACTGGATGCCCATGCAAAGAGGTGGTTGAAGTCTATGATGGATTCCACCTATGCAGATAGAGATCTATCAGAAATATCTTGGGAGGAGTTTGGCGAAGTATTCTTGGACCATTTTGTGTCCACCACGGATCGTGATGAGTTAGAAGAGAGGTTCTTGAATCTCAAGCAGGGGACCAGGTCGGTGATTGAGTACCAGATGGAGTTTTACCACCTTGCAGGTTCGTAGGGATACTTGATACAGACGATGGGAGGTATGCCAAGAGATTCTACCGGGGACTTAGAGACGATCTAAGGCAGACCCTCTTTTTCATCTCTCATGGCACATCAGCTCAGATCATCGAGATGGCCAAGAAGCTGGAGGTAGACTAGCTGATGGTGCAGAACAGAGGAAAGAGACCACTGGATGGGTTGTTCTTGGGGAGAGCAGCCGGGGCTCGCAGAGGGGCAGAGTCATTAGGCACAAGAGAGGTGGGGGATGTTGTCGTCCCAACTACAGGCAGGAGCAGGGACCCCCTACAGCACCAGCTCCACCACCACCACAGACACATGGCCAGATGAGACAGGATGATCGTGGACAGCGACCGATAGTTTGTTTCGAGTGCTATCAGCCGGGCCACATTAGATCTGAGTGCCCTCATCGGTTTTGACCACTTCCTCTCCACCTCCTCCACCTTCGGTAGCTCCTCCGGTACAGCAGGGCCGAGGTCGAGGATGAGGTCGAGGTCGGGGCCGAAGCCGAGGACCTTTTGGCTGAGGCAAAGGACAGGAGCAAATGTATGCATTGGACCTCGCTGAGCCGAGAAATCCGGAGGAAGTCATCACAAGTATATTGAAAGGGGAAACTAGATCTGATATACTCTAGAGGGGGGTGAATAGAGTATATGGTGCTTTTTGAACACAAAGAAAAACTTTTGCAAAGCTTTACAACAATTGTTGTAATGAGTGTGAGCAGGGAAGCAGAAATAAAACTAATTACAAAACTAAGCTATGCAGAAACTAAGCACAAGAAAATCTAGGCCAGAAACAAAAAGAAAACATGCAGAACCAGATGACACAAGGAAATATAGTGGTTCCCCAAACTTGGGTACATCCACTCTTCTACCACCCTAGGTAGGAATCCACTGCAGGATGAGTTGATCAGGTGTCCTGGGCACCAATGAGCTTTTGATAAGGTGCTCAAAAACCAAATCAGATTTTTTTGATCAGGTGTCTTGCCACCAATGAGCTTTTGACAAGGTGCTCAAAAACCAGATTCAAACTTTTGAAGGGAGTTTGAAAAACCCTTTACAGAGTGGGGGTGAGAGAGTGATGGCAGTCTTCTCTTTCTCAATCAACTGAGAAGACTAAGTGGATTGATGTCAATGCTCCTCCTGAGTCCTTGATCTTCAGGAAGAAGAGCTTTGCTTGAGGGTGATAGGCCTTCAAATGTAGAACTCCAGCAATAGATGATTTCAGCAAGCTGAAATGTTGAGTGTCTGGAGTCTTGAGATGATGTTGGCCTTGAACACTTTGAAAGCTGAGGAGATCTGATGATTTTTGAAAACTTGATCTCTTTGAGAAGTGTTCTTCAGAAATCTTTTTGACAGAAGATTGAGAGAGTCTCTATATTCTGAGTTGTGTGTCCTCTTCTTGTCAATCTCTGTATTTCTTCTCTATTCATTCAAAAACATTCTGTCTATTATTCTCTGTGCCAGAATAGAATATCACTCTGTCAAAGATAGTCGTTGGTCTGCATTGATTACAGCCTTAATTGCATAATTTCTTCTGAAGGAAAGTCCACTGAATTGTTCCTTGAAAAATCCCTTGAAACTTGCTCCAGGAGTAAATGAAAACGACTGGCAGATCTTCTGAATTAAATGCAGAATAACTTCTATCTGATTTAAATTTGAATTCTGAAAGATAACTGAAATCGTCGAACTGAGCTCTGCTATCGTCGAGCTGAGCTCAGCGAACTGGAAAATTCAATCAGCAACATGATCGTCGATCTGAGCTCAAAGATCGTCGAACTGAGCTCAGAGATAAAGATCCAAAGCAGAGTCAAAATCATCGACCTGAGCTCAGCGATCGTCGAATGGAGTTCGACGATATTGCGAAGTTGAGCTCAGCGATCGTCGAGTGGAGCTCGACGATATTGTGAGGTTGAGCTCAGCGATCGTCGAATGGAGCTCGACGATCTACAGAAGTTGAGCTAGACGATCGTCGACCGGAGTTCGACGAATCGTCGTGCTGAGCTCGACGATTAGACTTAGTCTCCAGAAAAACTTGGTCTTCAGGGCAGCTTCCAAACCTAGACTTCTAACCCTTAGACTCAATTCTAATTAACCTATTAAGCTATACAGAAGGTCAAACACAGATTCCTAGAGACATAGTGATCCTGACCCAAATTAGTAATAGGGTGTTCCAACATATATAATTTATGTTATGAAATTAATACATGTTCTTTTATTATTACTATTTTACATAGTCTTGACCATGAAGAATGACTACCCATTTGAAACTCAATCAACCTCAGGCATAGTCTTCATCAGCGGCAAGCCCGCTCATACGTTATTCGATACGGGTGCTTCACACTAGTTCGTGTCAGAAGCCTTTGTTGAAGGATTGGACGGCGTAGAACGATTCACAGGTTCGATGATGAGAGTGAGGCTACCTGATGGATCGGTACTACTATCATCTGCCAAGTGAAATATGGAAGCGGAAATCGGCGAAAAGACTTTTGAAGCGCCTGCGATGATTCTGAAGATGCCAGATTTTGACTTGATCTTGGGCATGACTTGGTTACATAGGAACCATGCCCAGATCGACTGCCCATCGAGGAGGATCACCCTGAGGCACAGAGACTCCCATGTCATCGTCAAAGGTATTAGACTTGTCTCTCATCTCTTATTATAATCTGTACAAGTTGTCAAAGCCCACAGGCAAGGAGAGTAAGTGTACATTATCTGCTTCGAGATGGCGGGAGCAGAGACTTCTATTGTGGACATTACAATGGTTCGGAATTTTTCCGACGTGTTTTCGGAGAAATTGCCCAGATTGCCACCGGCCAGGGACTCGGACTTCCGTATTCAGTTGGTGCTAGGAGCTAGGCCTGTATCTCGGGCTCCATACAGGATGGCGCCAAAGGAGCTAGCAGAGTTCAGGACGCAGCTACAGGAGCTGGTAGAGTCAGGGTTTGTCCGACCGAGCTTATCACCGTGGGGAGCTCCGGTGTTATTTGTCAAGAAGATGGATGGCTCCATGCATCGACTACCGGGAGCTGAACCGGTTGACAGTCCGGAAAACATACCCACTACCCCGGATCGACGAGCTGTTTGATCAGCTTCAGGGAGCCTTCTGGTTCTCCTAGTTAGATTTGAGATCGGGGTACTATCAGCTGCGAATCCAGGAGGAGGACATTGCGAAGACGGTTTTTAGTTCCCGCTACGGATTGTATAAGTTCACGGTGATGCCATTCAGGCTCACGAATGTGCCTTCTGCATTCATGAGTTTGATGAACCGCGTTTTCGAGCCTTACCTGGACAGATTCGTTATAGTCTTCATCGATGATATACTGATCTGCTCCCAGACTCAAGAAGACCATACTTAGAATTTGGCCTTGGTTTTGGGGAAGCTGAGAGAGCACTAATTGTATGCAAAGTTCTCAAAGTGCCAGTTCTGGCTGCAGAAAGTGGCATTCCTATGGCACACTATCAGTGGGGCAGGGTTGGTCGTGGACCCAGCCAAGGTGCAGGTAGTTAGAGATTGGCCGTGGCCAAAGTCATCATCAGACATACGCAATTTTCTAGGACTTGCAGGATATTATCGCAAGTTCGTGGAGGGGTTCTCAAGGATAGCACTCCCCCTCATGTCCTTGACGAAAAAGGAAGCAACTTTTATATGGATGGAGAAGTGCGTGGCAGCGTTTCAGGAGCTGAAGGACAGGCTCACCTCTTCCCCCATCCTTTCACTTCCATCTGGGAAGGAAGGATTTCACATATATATAGATGCCTCATATCAGGGGATGGGTGCAGTCTTGATGCAGCACAGGCATATCATCGCTTATGCTTCGAGGCAGTTGAAGAAGCATGAACAGAATTACCCTGTACATGACTTAGAGCTCGGGGCAGTGGTATTCACATTAAAGATCTGGAGACACTACTTATATGGGGTTTATTGTGATATCTTCTCGGATCACAAGAACCTCAAGTATGTTGATATGCAGAAAGACCTGAACTTGCGCCATAGGAGGTGGCTTGAATTCTTATGTGATTATGAGTACACCATGCATTATCATCTGGGGAAAGCGAACATCGTGGCAGACTCCTTGAGCAGGAGAGCCAACACCTCAGTACCGGAGACTCGAGTGATGTCTATGGAGTTGTTGCGGATGTTAGAGGATATCCACATTTCGGTCATTTTCGAGTCCCAGTCGGAGACCTACTGAGAGTATTTGAACTCCCTGAACGTGGAATGTGATATACGAGAGCGCATCGGGGTACAGCAGAGGTTAGATACAGCTTTGGTGTCGGTGTTCAGGGCCCTGAAAGGGGGCAGGTCAGGTGATTATACCTTGCTTGATGGCCTTGTTCATTTCTGTGGTCGTGTTTATATACCCGCAGGATGTGGTATCCGGGAGGATATACTCAGGGAGGCTCACTATACTCGGTACTCAGTGCACCCCGGTATCACCAAGATGACAGCTGATCTACGGAGGAGCATGTATTGGCCGGGTATGAAGAGGGAGATCATCTTTTATGTGGTACACTGCGAGACCTGCCAGTGAGTAAAGAATAAATGCAAGAGCCCCGTAGGGTTGCTACAGTTGCTGTCGGTCCCTGAGTGGAAGTTTGAGGATATTGCTATAGATTTTGTGCACGGATTGCCTCGCTCCCACTCGGGGCACGATTCTGTTTGGGTCATTGTCAAAAGATTGACCAAGGTGGCCCGGTTTATACCTATCAGGAAGGACAACCCAGTTACTATTTTGGTGAGGTTGTTTGTGGAATAGTTCGTCAGATACCACGGGGTCCCCAGGACGATTGTCTCGGATCGTGACGGTCAATTCACTTCTAGGGAGTGGAGAGCGGTGCATGCATACTTGGGTTCTCAGCTTACTTTTAGCACTGCTTTCCATCCACAGACCGACTGTCAGACGGAGCGGACCATCAGGACAATGGAGGATCTGCTACGATTGTGTATGCTGGATATGGGGAGGCCCTGGGAGAGACTGTTGCCACTGGTCGAGTTCTCCTACAACAATAGTCACTAGACGAGCATTGGGATGGCACCTTATGAGGCTCTTTATGGGAGGAAATGCCGGACACCGCTATCTTGGATACAGGATGAGGACCCCAGGGCACTTGGATCGGAATATATTGAGGATACGGATGCTCAGATACGATTGATCAGGGACCGGATGCTAGAGACCCAGAGTAGGCAAGCTAAATACTACGATGCGTGGCATTGGAAGGTGGAGTTCTAGGTGGGGGACAGAGTGTTCTTGAAGATACGTCTGGTGCATGGTATTTCTCAGGTGCGGCGGCACAAGAAGCTCAGCTCTCGATATATGGGGCCCTATTTGATTCTGGAGTGGATCGGCCCCTTGGCCTACAGGTTGGAGTTACCGCCAGAGCTGGGGACCTTGCACGACGTATTCTACATCTTCTTGCTACAGAGATCTCTCCTTCGGCCAAAGCAGCATATCGCCACTACAGTAGGCCCGCTAGCGTCCGATAGATCAGTTCGTTTGGAGCCGCTCCGGATCGATGATACCGCGGTCCGAGTGCTGCGGAAGAAGAGGGTTCCCCTTGTGAAGGTGTTGTGGTCCAACCATGGATGGGAGGAGCACACCTGGGAGCCGAGGGATCTGATGCTAGAGCGGCACCCAGAGATTTTTACATCATGTAACACTATAATTATTAGCAAAAGTACTTAAATTTTCATACTTGGAAACCCCGTAGACCCGAACTTGAATTTCGGGGACGAAATTATTTCTTTGTTTATTGGAATTTGTAACATCCCACTTTCAATTTGACCCCTCTACTTAGGTTGGGTTATGGCATGTGGTGGGGGCATGGGTTTAGGCTAGGTTTGAACCATGGGGTTAAGGTTTAGTCACATGGGGCCCACAACAGGGCCCAAGGTAATCTAAGTCAAACCAGCCTCACATTGGGGTCCTAGCCACACATTGATTCAACCACTACATCCTTAACCCTAACACCAACCTAAGGGAACCATAAGCCATATCACAAGGTCACCAATTGACTAGAGTTGACCTGAATCAACCCTAATCTTAATTTGGTCAAACCCATACCTAAAGGCCCAAATAGTCCAAGTAGGACACCACCATGGCCCAACCTAAGTTGGGTGGTGTCATAAGGTCCATGACCTTCAGGTGGGGTCAGCCCACTCATCAAGTTGACCAAGTCAACCCTAAAAGTCAACAAAGTCAACAAAAAGGCCTAAAGGAAGAAAGAGTGAACCAAGCCCACTCCCAATGGGCAAAGCCCACTAACCATGGCCCATGACCAGCCCAAGTGGTCAAAGACAACTCCTACCCCTCTGAATTAGGAGAGAGAATGCATGCATGGGGGCAATTTGAACTTTTTAGAGGAAAAGAGGGGAGAGAAATGGGGAAAAGAAGAAATGGTGGCCATGTGGCCATCCTTCTCTTTGCCCAAGCAGATGGCTGAGCTCCTCAGCATTATTCCTGCAAGGTGGAGGATTTGGGGACACCTGGTGGCCAGGAGGAAGTTCCAAAGCTTGGTCGGCCACCCCCTTAACTACAACTCCTCCCACAGCCACTCCCAGCCAAAAGCAAGCCCACCACCATCTTCAGTGAGCTCAAGCGAGTGGAGATCGACATCTAAAGCATTGTTTTTGCTGGAGAATCAAGGAATTGGGCTAGTTTGCCGGAGCAAGAGTCGTCCATGGAGCACCGCCACCGCACGTGCCGCCAAGCCCGACTCTAGGTTCGTTTCACTTCACCTCTCACCGTACTAGAATTCTAGATCGACTAGGAGAGACATCGGGCTCAATTGAGCCTGATACCATATGAGCAGAAAGAAAAATTTCGAGCTTTTTCTTCTTGCTCGGGATCGCCGGAGGAGCCGCCTCCGGCAGCCTCACCGCTGGGAAACGCCAGCTACCACCTCAACGAAGGTGGTGACAATAATCGCCGGCGGTGGCGCCGGCCCAAGTGGCCAGAAATGAGAAATCCAGTTGATCCAGGTTGGTCTCATCCCAGCCGTTGGTTGGAGGTAGGGGATGAATGGATGTCGTCTATTTCATTTCATATGATTGATGAATTAATTAGATAATGAACAATACATTATTTGTCACACTTTTACATAGTTCTTGCATGTTAAAAATAGGCCTCTTAAAGGCACTTTCAGAACTAGACATCAACATGAAGATTGTAGGCCTAGGTCTTATCTTTCATTTGCCGCCATAAAGTCCAGATTTGGGATAGTAGATCTCCCTGTAAGACCAATCTACTAGGACTGGTCCGAGTCTAGGGCAGAAATTTGATTGAATGCCCATGCCAAACCAGCAGTCCACATGACCCAAAATTTTGGGTATGTGCTTGAATAGGAAAACGTAGACCCTGTAAAAATATGAGAATTTTTGGAAGAAATTTTCCTATAGTTTTTGTGAAAATACATACATTTAAATTAAGGAAATATTGGGAGCAATATAGCTTTGAATGGCCCCAAATTTTGGTGGCATGGCCTTTGGGTCAATTTCAGACCATGATAAAAATTTCAGTCTCTTTGGGCCTCTGCATGTTGGGTAAACCAACTTGCATGAGTATGATGAATATAGGCTTGGGGTGCCTTTAGCAAAAATCTATATCATGAGGACTTATCCCATTTGGCACATCAAAAGTCTATTAAATCTTGGTCAGATGATTATTAGGGTTAAATATACCTTCAACATGAGTAATGGGATTTTTAGGATCAAAAATTCCATTATTTGGAATTTTGAGTATTAGGCCATTTAAATACACAAAATTTGAAAATTGGGTTATTGATGAATTAAAATTCTCAAATTTTGTTAAGAACTCAAGAGAGTTATATTTAACCCCTGGAAAAATTTTATGGGTCTGTTAGATGATTATATTTTGGAATAATGTAGAATTTACAATTTTGCCCATTTATGAAAATTATTTAAAATGATGGAAATTTCAGTAGGAATATTATGGAAAAATTCCTAGTGATTTAAATACGTGTTTGTGGCCTTGTGTAATTTTCTTAATATTTTTGGATGCCTCTATAGGTTTAAAATACAATAAATGGCATTTTTGTTATATTTGTCATGTGAGTGTTGGTGAACCAAATTACTGTCTAGGGCTATGAAATTTTTTATTTGGTATTATTTTTACAATTTGCATCTACAGTAATTTTCCTAGAATTTTTAGAAACATATTTAATGTACTTCATTTGTAAAGAGGCCAATTCATGGATTGAACTTTAAATAAAATTTAAATGGAAATATAAATGGGAAAATTACAATTCTTGGAATCCAGTCATAATTAGCCTAGATGATCATCAGGAAAATTTATTAGACCTGGGGGATCATTTGATATAGTACTTCTTGTATAAAGTGACATAGGCCACTTAATTAATGGATTTAATTTAGGGTCTTTATGACTTAGAAAAATAGTGAAAACTCCACATAATCAATATCATATATCATACCATCCCATGATAAATGGTTAGGGTCACTTTGGCCAAGAAATTGGAAGTCGTACTTTACGGGTGGTATTAGGTCATGGGTTGCGTCTAGCTCAGACAGTATATACTACTAGGACTGTCGGGGGATAAGAATAGACATTGAGATGGTAATTATTTTGGGAGAATAAACCCTGGTTGGTCTACTATAGGTCATTCCTTGGTTACTAGTGATAGAGCACAAGTCCTAGGATAGTAATTATAACAAAGGCCGACGGAAGACCGCCGCCCTTCTATTAACATCTTAAGTCATTAGGACCACTCCAGAGTAATAATGAGAGGAGAATATGGATCATTGGAAGATATCAATAAAAGTAAATATCCTTGCGAAAGGGAGCTTTGGGATTCAGCCCATCTTAGTTCCTAGTGCTCCTGAGAGCCCTTCATCGGGCATGCCTCGGGCAGTCCTGGGATCAACCCTAAATAGCTAGGTGTAACCAACACTAGACAAGAGTAGTCTAATAGGGTAAGGCATTGTGGTTCATTCTCACCCGTGATGGGTTTGAGGGATTTTGAATAAAGGCACTATGTGCAATCTCACTCGTGATGGGTTTGAGGGATTTTGAATAAAGACACTATATGCAATCTCACCCGTGATGGGTTGGAGGGATTCGGGACCGGTTGGTCCTGTGAGCTGGTGGCTCGGGTTAGAATATCTTGCATGTGCATAAACTTGTGGCAGGTCATGCGGTACTGGGTCAATCGTCACACCGATGGCAGTACGGTGTCTCTGGCGAGGTGTGATGGTTTGAGGGGCCAGTGGGTTATTTTATGCTGCGGTTTGGAGGACGATCCCCGAAAACGCACACTCAACCAAAAAGACTGGTGGGTAGCCAACTAATAGTACACAGAGACTCTAGAGTGCACCTAAGACATGTATAGAGGCGTATGAGAGGTCTAGGCCTGGTAGTGTGATACCCTCCAGGAGCGGAGACGCCCGCTCCACTGCTGTCGTAGCCACAACGGTGGTACCAGAGAGTGATGCTAGCTCCAAAAAGTGGGAACTAAAGGTCTGTGATCACAGAGACGTGTGTGTGAGTTGCACTTGCATGAAGCATAAAACGCATGCATATCATACATTCATACACACCATAGATCCTTATCATATAAATTAGTATGAGCTCTTTTATATGATAAGTTATATTTCTAAAAACCTTAACTTATAAGTTTGTATGGGCATTCATATAAGTTAAGGTACTTATGTGATGATAGTAGTAGCTTATTTATTTGCTGTCTTTTCTCAGCTTACTTCCAATACTGTTTACTTACTGCATATACTTGTTCTGTTCAGTGCTTCTTACTTTCCTGCACCATATATATATAGAACTGCTAGATTAGAAATATTTGATTCATATATACTTATTAGTATAGTTCCATTGTCCCCTGCTTCCTTGTTTTACCCCTTGTTGTCCTCCGCTTCGTCCTCCCGCCTGGTGCCTAGGAGTTGCGGGGCGAGGTGTGGAGGAAACGACTTAGTATTTTGACTAACGGTCAGTGTGACCAAACATTTTAGGAGCTCGAGGAGAGTGAGCACCAGCAGGACGAGGTGGCAGGACGTGAGGAGCTGATACCACCACCACCTACTACTACTACTGCAGCCCAGCATCAGGTGGGATGCGTCTTCTGATGATAGTGTAGCTTCCGCATGTTATCATTTATGAGAGAGATATTTGTCATTATGTACAGGGCATAAGCCCCTTTTCTCTTTTTTTATATAACTCATGCTGGACTGATGTACTCTTATTTATTATGAGATAGTGTTGTGACATGTGGACTAGTGGTTGCTTTATGCTACGTTTACTTCTCACTCTCTTTTGTCCAAATAGATTATATGATCGTACTACCCGACAGAATCGGTGTGTTGCGGTCTCAACTAACCCGAGCGTTAGTGCCACCGTAAGACGACGGTTCTGGGCATAAGACTGGGTTCACTCCATGGTAAGGGGGAGGGGTCTTACAGTTACTGTCCTTGATAGATTTCTTGTTGAGTAGGTGTTGAGTGAACTGTCTTCACTCAATGCTTCTGTCCTTAAATAGATTTCTTAGCAGCAACATTGTGGCTTTGACTTCATATAGTTCTGTTAATGCTTTTAGACTTCTTGGCGTTGAGTGAACTGCCTTCACTCAACGCTTCTGGACATAGCCAGATTTCTTGTCTGCACCTTTGCGACTTTGACTGATTGAGCTTCTGTTGACGCTTTTATCCTCTTGGCATTAAGTAAACTACCTTCACTCAACACTTTTAGACTTAGCCAGATTTCTGTTTTGCCACCAACCTGTCTTGAGTGCAACTAGTATTGTGACCCTGACTACCTATCAAATCAGTGCAATAGTGAACAACATGCATACATTGAACTTAGAGCATGCATAAAATACATTCATGCGTATATCATTATCATGTGGGCCATCTTAAAATCCAGTACATCGTGATCAATGGACCCAACAATGAATGATGTATTGGATTATAAGTAAGATCAATTGCACTCTTATTGTCGCACCTTAATTATATGGTTTATTGATGTATTTCGAAATCTTCTAAAGTTTGTTTCGTCCATAGGGCCTATGCACAACAACTACCTAGTATAATATATTCAGTCTCGGTGGTGGAGAGGGCAACATAATTTTATTTCCTACTCGACCATGAAATAAGGTAATGGCCTAAAATGTGACAAGTGCCACTTGTGCTTTTACAATCTAACGAACCACAAGCATAATCGGAATCAGAATAACCATGTAGAACAAAGTCATCATTATGAGGATACCACAATCCTAGTTTAGAAGTACCAATAAGATATCTAAAGATTCGTTTAACCGCTTTTAAATGTGATTCTTTAGGATTAGCTTGAAACCTAGTATACAAACAAACTGCAAAACATAATATCAGGTCTAGATGCGGTTCAGTATAATAAAGAACTTATCATCCATCTATATAAAGTTTGATCAATTGATATTCCACTTTCATCTTTTCCTAATTTTAATGATACACTCATGGGAGTACTAGATTAAGATTTTCAAATCTTTATCTTTTAAGAACATCATGAATATACTTAGATTAACAAATAAAAATATCATCATGTTTTTGAGTAATTTGAAATCCTAAATGTACAACCCCGTGTTCGCCGAGTGGGTCCACTAGGCAAGGCGAGCGGACCAAGGCGACCTGTCTGTACCAGAATAGTATGCGGGCGAACTCAGAACGGCCAACCCTCTCCCACCAAAGTTAGGCGCGCAAGCTGCGCGGGCTAGCCCACCCAAACCGCATCTGCCTGGGTTTCATCTAACCGAGTCGGGTTTTCGCCAAACTGAGCTTGGGTTGAGATCGACGTTCGTCGCACGGAGCTCGGTGTTTGTCGAACGGGACTCGGCATTTGTGGAACGGAGCTCGGCGTTCGTCGAACGGAGCTCGACATTTGCTGAACGGAGCTCGGCGTTCGTCGAGCTGACCTCAGGAGTTTGAATCCTAGATTCTTCGAACTAAGCTCGGCGAACTCAATTCTTCTGGATTTCCTTCTGTAGTAATAGTCCCAGACCGGCTAGCCCGCTCTCCCATAGGCGACCTAGCCGCCAGCCCGCCTCAGAGAGAGGGTCGGTGGGCTGCGGCGTCCTAGCTCGTGCTCGCTCAAGGAGGGAAGACGAGCTGCGGGAGCCAGGTCGCGTACACCCCGGCGAGGCAGAGAGTTCTGTCGAGCTAACATCCATATCCTTGGAACCTGCCCAATGGGGCCTAGAGGTGGAATTACCTGGGTGCCCTTACCAGGGGTGCAAATAGCTTGTTAGAACAGCGGAGTTATGCTATTGGCAGACCCAGCTGGGCTGCATATAGCTGTTCAAAACAACTGAGGTTGGTTATTTGCAGGCCATTTTCAGAAATCTATAAATAGGACCCAAGGGGGCAACTCAGAAGACATGCTTACCAGTGTTCAGATCTTCTTGCGCTTTCTGAGGTAGCCTTAGCTCGACCTTTGGCTAAGGAGGGGAAGTGCTCTAAGATTTTTTGGGTGTATGGTGGGACCTCCATGCTGAGCCCTTGGGTCAATCACCCTTTTCTTTTGTCATTTGGCTTGCAGGAGAGAAGTAGGTGTGCGATCACCCCTTCCCCGCAGGTGAACTCCACAAGAGACCGATTTTTTGGTTTCAACATCTTGGTGCGGTGAGTGTGGAGCGTGGTCAGTACAAAAAATCTTCGACAGGATAGATGACAGGAGGAGAAGGACAAGGCTTGGACAGGTCTGGCTCGCCGCCCCCACTGCCTCTGGCCATGGTGGGGATGTTCGAAGACTTCATACAGGAGGTGATCAACCTCGTCAAGTTCACACTCAGCTCGCGGGCCGAGTTCTCGACTCCAGTAATTCTAGTCATAACTGCCCTGTCTCTGGGCGATGACGCTCCCGACAAGCGAGCTGGGAAGGAGGTCGTCGTGGAAGGGAGAGGCTGCGAGCTCCCTGGGCGTGTTATCTTCCCCGACTCAGCAAGCGGAGGCTGGTTTGGCGAGATGGGTGTGCGAGACTCTCCAGCTCACCCAACAGGAGGGGGGGGGGCAGCCCCTTCAGCGAGTTGGTTTCTTCAGCCCTAGTTCCAAAGGGGTTCAGGGAGCCCGAGATATCTTACTACACCGGGAAGGGAGACCCAGTTCAGCACGTCTAGTGGTTTGAGGACGTGGTCTCGATCCGACAGATGTCGGATGGCTTCAAATACAGACTCTTCTCCATCACTCTTAAGGAGAAGGAGAGACTGATTTCACCAACTACCAGCCAGCTCCATTTATTGCTTTGAGGACCTGCGCCGGGGATTCATGTTTAGGTTCACCACCTCCAAGAGGATGAAGGAGTCGGATTCCCTGCTCCACATCAAGTAGGGGGTGAATGAGACCTTGGGGAGTTATGTTGACCGATTTTAGGAGGAGGTCACCCTGGTCTAGGAGATGCCCGGGCATAGCCTGATGATGGCCTTTACCCTAGGGTTGTAACCGGGTTTCTTCAGGATGGAACTGAAGTGTAAGACCCCCCCCCCCCTTTTTTTTCTTTTTAAACACCGAGGTCTTAGGCCCAGAACCGCCGTTTTGTGGTGACTCCTTCACGCCCTGAAGGGGGCATCACACAAAGCGCCGATTCTTCCGGCCAATTCGATCACAAAAAAGTAGCACAATAATGTAAATGCAAAATAGCAGTCCACAGAAAATCACATATCAGAGTAAACAAATCTCCACGAAGGGAGTGTCCACAGAATAATATATCAGAGCACTAAAATACGGGCTTATGCCCGATACATCATGTCCTCACTACAAATCACTCATGCGGAAGCAAATGCTGAAAATATACTCAAGGTCGAGACTCACGGTCCCGGCTGTGTGAACTCCGGAGCTACACTACACCATCTCCATGTGCACCGGTCTCTAGGGCTGCTCCTCCATGTTGGGCTCCACGATTCCCTAAAATGATGCGGTTCAGAAACCGTTAGTCTAAATTACTAAGTCCTATCATCCTCCACCCCTTCCCCCAAGGCTCCTAGGCACCGAGCGGAGAGGAAGAAAGGGAGGACTTGAAGGTGGAGAATAATCAAAAACAGATGGCAGCGGACCTATACTAGCAATTCTATAATAGATATTGACAATAAGATGAAATATGAAAAGTAACCTTCACTTATGTGAGAACACATAAGCCAAGGGGTCTTCTGCAAGGCTCCCATCGTATAAAGAGTCCCATACCAATTTATACGTTGGGGTGTCGGTTATCAAACAGCAATATATATATATATATATATCGAAATTGACCTTAATTTATAAACTTGCCCACACAAGCTTATAGACCAAGGGGTCTTTTTGCAGGGCCTAAAGTATAGGCGTCCCATTCTACTTATACTTTAGGTGTCAGGGGTTAAATGAATCGATTATGTTATGACATGCAAGTGGGTATGATGGAACATGCCAGTGCAACACACACACTCGACTCTGTGCACACAGACCTTTAGTTCCCCCTTTCTGGAGCCGTAACCTCCCAGGATACCTCCGTAGTGGCAGACGGAAGCGGTGGGTTGGGCCTCGCACACCTCTAAACCAGTAAAGCACTACCGGTCAGACCTATCGTACGCCTCAACACTTGGTGCACGAAGCGGACTCCTGCGTACTCTTGCCGGCTGGCGCACCGGACTTCCGTTGGCGAAGTGCTAACCACACTTGCCGAGTCAGCGTATTGGCGTCGGTGCATCGACCCTCCAATACCGAAGACCCACCATCTTAATTTCCTTTCCATTTATGCACATGCAAATTTAGCGTAATCAAAAACTGAGCTGAGGCTCCCCGGACCAAAATGTCCGTCTCTTAACTATCTGAGCCGAAGCTCTTCGGACCAAAACGTCCGTCTCTTAACGATCCGAGCTGAAGCTCCCAAATATCTTCATGTGTTATCTATGTTCGTGAAATGTGCAACCCTAATTACTAAATTACTCTTTTCAGCTTGTTAATATAGTTTACGTTAACCCAGGACTGCCCCCGGTATTCCCTGTGAAGGGCTCTCAAGGGGCACTAGGAACTATGTTGGGATTACGCCCAGCGTTCCCTTTCGCAAGGTAATTATTATTATTATTATTGGTTGATTCCCTTACCCATTACTTTCTCATGTTACGATAGGCTAATCCTAGGGTGATTTGACTCTACCTCACCTTGGGGAGGACGATCTTTCGTCGATCCCGCGCGCCTCTAAACCCTAGCCAAAACAACACTCTACTCATTTTATCTTCCAATGATGATCCTAATTCTATTTATCCCTTCCAGCAAACCACTAAACCCAACTCCTGTGCTCTAATTCGTATTCCAACGTATTTCCTGCAGTTTTACTAAATACAGACCACTTAAGCTATATGACCCGTAAAATGAGAAGTATACCAAATGATCATCCAACACTCATATAATAATTATTGGAGGGCTATACTGGCATTTGTAGCTTAAATCCATAATTTCCTAATTTTCATAATTTAACTGATAATTTATTTATTTATTCTAATAACCAAAAGTTCCAAGTTTGAACATGAAGTACAAGTTTTAGACAAGACAAAATTCTACTAAATTTATGTTAAATGCAAAATGAATAATCATCTAAAAATCCAGAATCTCCCAATTTTTCAGCAAGGTTTAAGCCCTTAAATTTTATTTCAAATTTATTCCATAATAAATCATTTAAGGGGGAAGTACAACAATAATACTTCCAGAAATTCAGAGAAAATTCCAGGATGATTATAAGGACACATAAAACCTCTGGATAAAGTTTCATAATTTGTTTAGAAAGAATTATTCTCTGAATTAATTAAATATCAAATTCTCAAAATTATGGACTTGTAAAGGAAGTACTGTAAACACCACTCTAAAAATTATTAATAAATTTCTATAAGTATATTTTGGCCTCAAATCATCAAAACCTAAGTCTCATGAGTTTTCAACAGATATATCATCAATAATTAATTTTATTCTACCAAAGCCCCTTTCCAAAACTTGTGAAAGAAGTACTAAATATAATCAAGTAAAAAATATAATAAAATTCAGGGATATTCACTTAGGCCTGGATTATCTTCTGACCAAGTTCCATCAGATTCACATGAAGAGAATAACCAGAAGTAATTTAAACATCATTTTGGGCCTTTTGGTATTTAACAAAAGAAGTACCAGAAATATAATTCATAAAATTCTAGTAAAATTACCAGGGGTTCTAGATGTTCTAAAACGTACTCTACCCAAGTTCCATAACTTTTAGCTAAGGTTTAGTGGCTGAATTTACAAATTTGTGCTTCTACCCTAAAACTAGGGTTAGGGCTTTGAAGTGCCTACCTTCCTCTCAGTCCCCTAAGAATTCTTCCAGATAACGCAGATTACTCTACCTTCAAGTTTACTGAGTTTTCATGGTCATACAAGGGTCTTAGCCCCTATGTCCATCACAACCCCCAAAAGTCCTTCCTTATGGTTTGAGGTTGAACCCTAGGGTAAATCAAGCCTAAATCATCCCATTTTCCTTAAGAGGGTGACATTGGCCATGCCAATTCAGTGTCCAAAATCTCAGCCTCTGTTGAGGGGAGGTGACCACCCTAAGTCCATAGTGCACTTTTAATCAAAAATACCTCCTTAAGGCCAAACTAGGGTTTGGTGATTCCCCAACCAAAACCTATCCAAATTATTTGACATTTTGTACAGAACTAGGTATTGATGCAAGGGACCACTCACCAACATTTGGGAGGGTTTGGAGGTCATTAGACCACTTAATTAAAATACCCTAACATTATTAAATAAAAGTAAAAACTTAGGGAATAATGTCTCCAAAAAATCCCAATTTTGGACATACCCTAGGAATTGTTAAGACTGATCCCTTATCCAAATTTCAGCCCATTTGGACAAGGGATGAAGGGCGGGCATCCATTTGAATCTCAGGACAGCCCTATGTACAGGTCCCACCAAAATGGGTGCCCTGATCCAACTAGAGGGCCAAATCGGTCAACATTAATTTTGGATTAAAGTAGACCCATAGGGCTACAACGTTCATATTGAAAGTTTTCCCACAAGATGGACCTATGTATTTTTAATATTTATTTGATAACAGCCCAGTTTACAGGACAGAAAATTCAGAAATCAAACTAAATAAATAAAATGATCTGCACGGATCTTAAAGCAAATCGTGAGGCTCCTGGTCATCTTCTTCCTCCAGCCAAGGGCCATGATTGGCCGAACCTGGAGCCTATTCCAAGAGCATTTCCCGGACACACGGCCACCTCCCTGGCCGGCCACCGCCACCACCACCTCCGTTGAGGTGAGGGCTACCGTCCGGCGCTGGTTTGACCGCCGGAGGTGGTGGTTTCCGGCGAACCCGACCACCATTTTTTTTTGGAAAAACCATGGAAATGAAAACTTGGATCGGCTCAATTAAGTCTGATTCTTGTCCTAAACGATTCCTAAGATCTACCCACGGAAGAAGGAGTGGAGGAGGACCTTTAACCGAGCTTGTCGGCGAGTGTGGTGGTGGTGCGCCATGGCCAGTGGTGGAGCTTTCCGAAGCTTGCAACTTCACTACCAAACCGCCTGTTTTCTTCAGGTTAAGGGTGGAAATGATTTCTCTTGGCCCAGGGAAGCTTTTAAAAGCATCAAATGGGGGGAGAGGGTGGTGCATGGCTTCAAAGCCATTTATGGCCATGAAGGATAATTTTGGCCATGGAGAAAATCCATGGAAATTCACCTCCCCTTGGTCCCATTTCGTCTGGAAACTCCCCAAAACTGATAGGGGAGATGAATACTAATTAATTGGTGAAGAATGGAGGGGTGATTCACCTTCCCCACCATGAATGGCCTTCTCTTTCTTCTTTCTCTCTCTTCCCTATTGGAGGAATTGAATTCAGCCACCTTGGGTGGCTGGCCATGGCTATTAAACTCCTCAAAACTGATGAGGGGGAATGTATTCAGCCTTTGGAATCAATTGGAGAGGCCCTTGGTCTCCCTTGGCCATGAATGGGCTCTTTTCTCACTTTCTCTCTCCTCCATTAAAGGGAAAAATGGAGCTTTCTCTCTCCTACTCACCATGGCCGAATTTTGATCTCTCTTCCAGCCTATTGGCACCCTACTAACTCATTTTAATAATAGAAACGAGGTTAGTCCAAGTGGGGGAAATGGATTGAGCTTGGGTTAGCCCATTTGGGCTAATTTGACTTAACCTTAAGGTAGAGTTGACCTTGGTCAACATGAACATTTAGGTTGACCCCAATGGGTCCTTGGAGACTCATTGGCCTCCCCTAAAGTTCAGGAAGGCTTGGGTAGGGTTGGTTGGGCACCTTGGTGGTCACTTGACCCTTAGTTAGGGCACTTTGACCAAATTAGGGGTTAGGGTTGACTTGGGTCAACATGACCATTTGGGTTGACCTCAAGGGATCCTTGGTGACCCCATGGCTTCCCTTGAGGTCTAGGAATGGTTATGTAGGGTTACCTTGCACTTTGGAGGTCACCTACCCTTAATAAAGGCAGTTTGACCAGATTAGGGCTTGAGTTGACTTGGGTCAACTTGGCCTCTAGGGCTGACCCCAATGTTTCCTTGGTGACCCATTGACCTCACTTTAGGGTCAGGAGGGCATGGGTGGGGTCCACTTGGCTAGGGGAAGGTCAATTGACCCTAAGTAGGCTAGTTTGACTCATTTAGGGTTATGGTTGACTTGGGTCAACCAAGTCTCTTTGATTGACCCCAATGGGTCCTTATGGCTCTAATGGGCCTCCCAAAGTATTAGGGGTGTTGTGGTAGGGTCTTGGGGTCAAGGTGTAGCCCCATGGTCATCCTAAACTATTGTTCACAATTCTACTATTTGCAGACCATGATGATTCCCAACTTCATGTCCAAGCTCACTTTGTCTTCTTGAGCTTCCTAGGGTTTTGTCATGACCTAGTCATGACAAAAACACTCTTAGGGATCTAGTTGGAAATGAGATGTTACATGAAGAGAGTGCCTCCCCTCTCCTACGAAGAGCTGATCGAGAGGGTGGCAAGAGAAGTAGATGGGGAGGCGTCGAGCCCGAAGTTTGCCCGGAAGCTAGCCAGGTGGGCCACATAGGAGGAGGAGCCAAGGGGTGGCATAGGTCAAGAGGAGAGGAGAGATGAACCACTGCAGAGGGAATAATGACAACTACAACAACAACAAGAACCCAGGTGGGGGCGTCCGAATCCGGACCGTCGGCTGGGTTGGAGGCTAGGGTGGCAAGACCAGGGGCCGCAGAGAGGTTACCAGGGAATGGACAACCGCCAGGGAGGCCAGGATCAGTTCCACCCTCCAAGTTGGAGGCAGGCCCAGAGACCTCCCCTCCCCGATCAAAATCAGGCTATGATTATAGCCATAGGGGAGAGGAGGAGAGCAGCACGAAGAAGGAGGATAGAAGTCAGGGTGGAATTGCCCTACTGTGACTTCCACCAAGAGGAAGGGCACGCTACAGCCACGTGCCCGAAGTTCCTCGCGATGAGAGGAAATATGGAGCAGTATCAGCAGCAAGGTCGCCAGGAGGTGAGGATTGAGGAGGTCCTACCTTGGGAGGAGGAGGATAGGTATAAAGACTGGGTGGATGTTGGAATCCGAGGAGGTATCAGAGTAATCCATAGGGGTGGGGAGGGGATAAAGGTTTCCCAGAAGGCAAGCCTCGATACCATGTACCGCCGGAGCTTTGGCTCCAAATCTCAGACTCCACCCCCGGAGTAAAAGATTACTTTCTCCAGAAGTGATATGTCGGATCACGCGGATCCCTTTTGTGATGCGTTGGTCATCCAGACAACCATCGAGAATTTCATCGTCTCCAGGATCCTCATTGACAACGGAATCTCCATCAACGTCATCTTCAAGAAGGTGTTCGACACGATGAAGGTGGAGGCGAAGAGGGTGTTGGCTTCAGATGGGCCCCTGTTTGGGTTTTCATGGGAAAGGAAGGAGGTAGAAGGTGGAGTGGGGCTCCACGCCACTCTGGGGCGGGGGCAGTCCTGGAACTATAGGTTTGTCATAGTGGATGCCCCCAATAGCTACAACACCATCTTCGGGAGGCCCCTCATCAGTGCCTTCCGCAGTGTCCCCTCGTCCTTCCACCAATGCCTGAATTTTAGCATCGAAGGGATCTAGATCTGGGCTCGGGGGGACCCCAAGGTGGCAAGAGAGTGCTACGTCACCGCCGTAAACTCTAACTTCTAGAAGGATGGGCCGAGGAGATTGAGCGGAGAATGGAGGAGGTAGAGCAAGGAGGCTGGCAGAGAGGAGATGGAGATAGAAGAGAGCGGCATCCAAGTGGTGACAGGAGGAGACTAGGAGGAGTTGGCCGAGGCGATGGCCGTGGAGGAAGAGGTGGAGGCTAAGGAGGTTCTGGTCCCAAAGGAGAGGGACATCAGGGAATGGGGGGAGCAGTCCAGGCTGGAGGCTATGGAAGAGGCCGTGGAGATGGAGGTTCTCACCCTTGGAAGCATGGTGGAGAAGGTTCACATCAGCGGGGGGCTGACCTCGGAGGCTCAGGGCAGGATGCTGGCATGCATCCAGAAGAACGTGGACATTTTCGCATGGAGCTCAACGAAGATGCCGAGAATTGACGTGGACATGGCCTTCCACCACCTCAACCTGGACCCTAGAGCTCGCCCTATCCAACAGAAGGAGAGGTCCACCGCAAACAAGCTGGCCGAGGCCTTCAGGGAGGAGGTCGTCAAACTCCTCAAGGCTGGCTTTGTGTAACATCCCATGTTACTTCTGGACCCCTCAACTTAGATTGGGTTAGGCATGGGGTGAGATTTAAGGAGATCAACTAGGTTTGACCCTAGGTAGTGGGTGGTAGCCATGTGGAGCCCACTATTGGACCAAAGTCAAACTAGGTCAAACTAGCCTAAATAGGGACCTTAGCCACACCATGACCCCACCACATTGCCCTAACCCTAAAAACAATCTAAGTAGACCCTAGGGCATGTCACTAGGTCAACACTTTGACCCCAATTGACCAAAGTCAACCTTGGGCTTAATTTGGTCAAACCCACACTCATAAGCCCAATTAGCCTAAGTAGGGCACCCCCTTGACCCAACCCAAGTTGGGTGGTGCCACTAGACCTACTTCCACCAAGTAGGGTCAGTCCACCTACCATGGTTGACCAGTCAACCCTAAAAGTCAATTTGGTCAACAAATTGACCTAAAGAGAGAAAATGAAGGCCAAGCCCAATCCCATTGGGCTAAGCCCATCCAAGTCAGCCCAAGCCCAACCTAAGTGGTCAATGACAACCCATAACCCCCAAGATCAGGAAAGAGAATACATGCAAAGGGGTAGAAAAGGAATTTGGAGAAGAAGAGGAGAGAGAAAGGGGAAATAAAGGAAATGGTGGCCACATGGCCACCCCATCAGTTGATTTTAGCTGCCCAAAACCAGGTGGCCGACCTCCCCTCTTCATTTCCAGCAGAAAACCAGGGATGTGAGCCACTTGGCAGCTGGGTGAAGCCTCTAAAGCTCAAAACCGAGCTAACTTTGGAGTTAACTCCACATATAGCCCACCTCAGCCCAATTCACCCCCTCCATTAGCTTCAGTGAGCTCAGGCGAGTAGAAATCAACTACTGGATCGAAGGAAACGGTGCAGGATCCATGAATCCAAGAAATCTCGCCGGAGCAAGGTCGGGAATGGCCACCCGCCATCAAACTCACTGACGCGCCGCCATTCAGGTCCGTTTCACTTCACCTCTACCCGTACTAGAATCCTAGATCAACTAGGGGAGATATCGGGCTCCATTGAGCCCGATGCCATAGGAGAAATGAGAGAATTTTCCAAGCTTTCTAAACCACTCGGGATCGCCATCGCCGCCATCTTCCGCCGCCCCATCACCGGGAAACGACAGCCACCACCACCGTGAAGGTGATGGCACCGTTGGCCGGGGGTGGCGCCGCCTCAGCTGGCCGGAAACAGCCAGCAAAGGTGCTCCAGCCAGATTCAATCCCTGCCGTTGGCTGGAGGTAGGAGATAAACAGATGCCGTTAAAATGCGCTTTAAGATTCGTGCGGCTGATATTTAAAAATCAAATTATTTGATATAGATTAATGAAATGAATTGAAAATCCTGTCACACTTTTACGGTCACCTTGCATGTTGATTTTAGGCCTCTTAGAGGCATTTTCAGAACTTAGTCTCTTGAGGAAAATTGTAGCCAAGGGTCTTACCTTTAATTTTCCACCCTAAACATGTGATTTGGTGTAGTGTGCTGTCCTGTAGAACATTTCTCCTAAGAATGGTCCTAGGGTAGGGCAGAAATTATATTGGATGCCCAGGTCAAACCATTAGTCACCATGGCCCCAAATTTTGGGCACATGCATGATTAGGGCATACTTAGCCCCTGCCAAACTTTAGGAATTTTTAGAGAACATTTTCCTATAGTTTTTGCTAAAATATCAAAATACTAATAAATGAAATATAAGGAGTTCTACTCCTCCCCATGGCCCCAAATCTTGGTGGAAGGTCAGTGGGGTCATCCTTGGTGCTTGATAAAATTTTCAGCACCTTGGGTTCACTGCATGTTGGAGAATCCACTTGCATGTGCTAGCCTATGTTATGCCTTGGTGTGCAAATAGCAAAAATGCAAATTTGGTGTATTTAGCCCAATGGTGACATGCAAAGGTCTTGGAATTATTTACAGTGGTTCATTAGGGTAAATTCCATCCCTCAAATTAATAATGGAATTTTTGGAATCAAAAATTCCATTTATTGGAATTTATTTTAAATATAGCTATTTTGGCAATAAAATTGGAAAATAGGATTTCCTCAAGTACAAATCCAAACATTTTGCCAAGGCATAGATAATGTCACATTTGACTTAGGAAAAATATGATTCCTCTGTTTTGAAGAACTTTTGGAGTAGATATCTTAAATTGTCCATTTTACCCTTATCTTATTAATTCTTGAAATGATGGATATATACCTCTGAAAAATTTGGAATTTATTCTACTGTTGTAAAATGGCATTATTAGTTTTGCATGAATTTCTCAGAATTAATGGATGCATTGTTAGTTGTTAGACTAATATAATGGCATTTTTGGTAAATATGTTATAATGGAATTTTATAGGCCATTACATAATAAATACTGATGATACTCTGCCAATAGTCATAAATTAGTGTTCTAAAAGTTCTGTAATGTTTCTGGAATTTTTGTTTACATAATGCCTATACTTCATTTGGAAAAATGCGATTTGTGTGGAATTGATATTAAATAGGAAATGGGAATAAATAATTTAAGGAAAATTATGAAACTCTGTAGGCAGCCATATTTTATCAATATACATCTCAGGAAAAATTGCCTAGGTCAGAGGATGCTAAATCATAGTACTTCATGTGTAAAGTGACCTAGCGTTTAAATTAAAAGATTTAATTAAAGGACTATTTGGCCAAGAAAAATTATGAGAATTCTTAGGGCAGTTCCCTTAGTCCATAACACCTTAGGATAAATATTTAGAGGCAAGATGCCCTAAGGTTTGGAAGATCACATTTTAGGGTAATCATAGGTCATGGTCTGCATATAACACAAATAGGTCTTGCCTTAAGAGTTACCAGGGGATTGATTATCGGATGAAATAAAAGAGTTCAACATGAGTAACCCTGGTGGGTAGAGTTGTCTTAGTGAGGGATCAAAGTGCAAGTCTTAGTTAGCAACTGGAGTGGGGGGTCGGCGGAAGACCGTCGGCTTCCCGGTAACACCTTAAGTCACTAGGGTTGTACGAGGGCAATAATGAGAGCTGGGGAGATACATGGGTAGCCATCAACTAAAATAAATATCCTTGCGAAAGGGAACGCTGGGCGTAATCCCAACACAGTTCCTAGTGCCCCTTGAGAGCCCTTCACAGGGAATACCGGGGGCAGTCCTGGGATTAACCTTAAATCTCTAAGTATAATAAACCGTAGACAAGAGTAGTTTAATAGGTTAGGACATTGTTGTACCTTCTCGCCCGTGTAGGGTTGGAGAGATTCATGATATATTCTCACCCGTTTAGGGTTGGAGGGAGTTGGTATAAAGGCACTGATGTGCGATCTCACCCGTTTGGGGTTTGAGGGAGTTGGTATAAAGGCACTAATGTGCGTTCTCACCCGGGTTTGGGTTTGAGGGATTCAGGACGGGTTTGGTCCTGCGAGCGGGAGGCTCGGTATGATTTACTTGCATGTGCATAAATATCGTGACGGGGCATGCGGTACTGGCCGTTCGTCACACCGATGGCAGTACGGTGCACCAGGCGGTTATGGGAGTTAGAGGGGCCAGTGGGTTGTTTTACACTGCGGTCTGGAGGACGATCCCCGATAACACACATCCGACCCAACAAGACTGACGGGTTTGTCAGCAAAGTACGTACGCGAGACTCTAGAGTGCACCTTGGACGTGTACAGAGGCGTATGAGAGGGGTCTAAGGCTTGGTAGTGTGCATACCGGTCTAGAAGCGGAGACGCCCGCTCCGCTGCTGCCGTAGCCACAGCGGTGGTACCCGAGAGTGATGCTAGCTCTTAAAAAGTGGGAACTAAAGGTCTGTGATCACAGAGTCATTGTGTGTGAGTTGCACTTGCCTGCGCATAAAATTGCATCATATCATTCATTCATATTAGGTCATACGCTTCATAGATCCTTATCATATAAATTAGTATAGGCTCTTTTATATGATAAGTTAAATTTTCGGGAAACCCTAACTTATATATTTGTATGGGCATTTATATAAGTTAGGGTACGTTTGTGATGATAGCATAGTGGTAGTTTAGTTTATTTACTTGTCATATTACTGTTCTTTACTTTCCTTTACTGCACCGCTCTTACTTATTACTTGTACCGTACTTAGAACTGCTAGAGTAGAATTACAATACTTATTACAACTCTAGTTAGATATTGTCACCTGCTTCCACTTTGCTACCCCTTGTTGTCCTCCGCTTCGTCCTCCCTCTCGGTGCCTAGGAGCTGCGGGGCGAGGTGCGGAGGAAACGACTTAGTCTTTTTGACTAATGGTCGGTGACCAACTATTTTTAGGAGCCCGTGGAGATGGAGCACCAGCACGTCGAGGAGGCAGGACATGAGGAGCAGATACCACTTCAGCAGGCTACTACCACTACTGTGCGTCCTCAGGTGGGACGAGATCTGATGTTCTAGCATAGCTTCCGCATTTATGATTTTGTGAGAGAGAGATTTGATGTACTGGGCATAAGCCCTTTTTACTCTTTCGTTTGTACTCTATTGTGGACTATTCTGATGTACTATTCATTTCTTTTACATGATTGTACTATGTGACTTGTGGACTGATAGTTTTACATATACAGTTTACTTCTTTCTTCTCATATTGGCCTACAGGATAATGATCGTACTAGCCGGCAGAATCAGCGTATTGCGGTGTCGACTAACCCGTGAGTTAGTGCCACCATAAGACGGCGGTTCTGGGCATAAGATCCGGTAGCCCTCCTTGGTAAGGGGGGGGGGTCCTACAAACTGGTATCACTTGAACAACGATCATATGAGAAAGAAGTCCACAACATGGGACTACCCCCGCCCGAGCATTAGTTTGCGGACAAACTATGCAGCGGAAGCAGTGGTGTGCCCATGTGTAAAGTCACATAAATGGTCCACAAAGTACAATGAGTTAGGCCAGTTTTGTTTTAACCTTCCTTTTATGCAACCTCCACAGGTCGCCGCGCCACAAAATGTGGCTCCTCCCCCTCCAGCTGCAACTCCATTCCTACATACGGAGATGGGGCAGACCCTGACGGCGATTTTGGATGCCTTTAGAGCCCAGCAAGTCCCGGCTCCACAGCCAAATCCGGGGTCGAGCTGGCTGAGTGCATTCAAGAGCCTGTCCCCACCGACGTACCGTGGGACAGAGGATGCGGTGAAGACGGAAGAATGGCTGGAGGCCATACATGAGATCTTAGCAGGCATCAGCTGCCCAGTCGGCGAGGCAGTACCTCTAGCCACCTCTGTGCTGGAGGCTCATGCAAAGAGATGGTGGAAATCAGTCCGGGAGTCTACTTATGCGGACTTTGAGCTGTCAGAGATATCTTGGGAGGAGTTTGGCGATGTGTTTCTGGAGCACTTCGTCTCTCCTACGGACAGAGATGCTTTGGAGGAGAGGTTTTTGAATCTCAAGCAGGGGACTAGATCGGTGATAGAGTACCATAGAGAGTTCTCCCACTTGGCCAGATTCGCGGGGATTCAGGATACCGATGATAGGAGGTATGCCAAGAGATTCTACCGGGGCCTCAGGGACGATTTGAGGCAGGCCCTGCTATTCATTTCTCATGGCACATCTAGGAAGATCATCGAGATGGCGAAGAAGCTGGAGGCTGACCAGCTGATGGTGCGAGCCGGAGGGAAGAGACCATTTGATGGGTCGACGTCAGGAGAGAGCAGTAGGGGCTCTCAGAGAGGCAGGACCATCGGATACAGGAAGGGTGGGGTACGTCGTCGTCCAAACTTCAGGCAGGAGCAGGGGCCTCCTCCCGCATTGGCTCCCCCACCTCTACAAATGCATGATCCAAGGAGACAGGATGACCGAGGCCACCGACAAGTGGTTTGTTATGGATGCCGCCAGCCCGGGCACATCAGGTCGGAGTGCCCGCACCGATTCCATCCCCCTCCTCCTCCTCCACCTCCAGTGGCCCCAGTACAGCAGGGCCGAGGACGAGGCCGAGGACGAGGCCGAGGTCGGGGATATCATGGCAGGAGACGCGAGCAGGAGCAGATATACGCCTTGGACCTCACAGAGCCGAGGAATCCCGAGGAGGTTATCACAGGTACTTAAAGTAAATTATGGATTTTCTTGGATTTTTAATGAAGTATATATATAGTACCTGGAACTATAGGATAACAATTAATTTTCACCTAAACAAACCTCAGGCATAGTTATGATCAGCGGCAAGCCCGCTCATACTCTCTTCGACATGGGTGCTTCACACTCGTTCGTATCTGAGGCCTTCATCGACGGACTCGAAGGCGTGGAGAGGTTCCCTGGACTAGAGATGAGGGTGCGTCTACCCGATGGGTCGGAGCTGCGGACCACTGCACATTGTGATATGGAGGCCGAGATTGGCGGCAAGGCATTTGAGGCGCCGGCAACTATTCTGAAGCTGCAGGACTTTGACTTGATCTTGGGCATGGCCTGGTTACATCGGAACCATGCCCAGATAGATTGTCCGTCCAGGAGGATCACGCTAAGGCATGGCGACTCTCATGTTATCGTTGAAGGTATCCAGCCTATCTGCCACCTACTGTTATCTTCTGTACAGGTTGTGAAGGCCCATGAGCAGGGTGAAGAAGTTTATCTTGTCTGCTTCGAGATGGTGGGAACAGAGACGACTATCTCAGATATTCCGGTGGTCCGGGATTTCTCCGACGTATTTCTGGAGAAATTGCCCGGGCTACCGCCTGCTAGAGACTTGGATTTCAGGATTCAGCTAGTACCGGGAGTGAAGCCGGTGTCCCGGGCACCCTACAGGATGGCTCCCAGGGAGCTAGCAGAGTTCAGGACTCAACTGCAGGAGCTAGTCGAGTCAGGATTTGTGCGGCCCAGTTCATCGCCATGGGGAGGGCCAGTTCTCTTTGTGAAGAAGAAGGACGGATCACTGCGATTATGTATAGATTACCGAGAGCTGAACCGGTTAACGGTCTGCAATACCTATCCTCTGGCTCGGATAGATGAGTTATTTGACCAACTACAGGGAGCCTTCTGGTTCTCCAAGCTAGATTTGCGATCCGTCTACTACCAGCTCCGTATCAGGGAAGAGGACATACCGAAGACGACATTCAGTTCACGCTATGGATTATACGAGTTCACGGTGATGCCTTTTGGGCTCATGAATGCTCCTGCCGCATTCATGAGTCTAATGAACCGTGTATTCGAGCCTTTCCTAGACTGCTTCATGATTGTATTCATCGACGACATCCTTATATATTCTCGGACTCAGGAGGAGCATACGGAGCACTTGGCACAGGTCTTGCAGAGGCTAAGGGAGACCCAGATGTACGCAAAATTTTCGAAGTGCCAGTTCTGGTTGCAGGAGGTGGCTTTCCTGGGGCACACGATCAGCGGGGCTGGGTTAGCAGTGGACCCAGCCAAGATAGAGACAGTGAGGGATTGGCCACGGACGAAGACCGCATCTGACATCCGCAGTTTCTTGGGACTAGCAGGGTATTACCGCAAGTTCGTGGAGGGGTTCTCGAGGATAGCACTCCCCCTCACGTCCTTGACGAAGAAGGACACAGATTTTGTTTGGTCAGAGCGGTGTGAGATGGCTTTTCAGGAGCTGAAGGACCGACTCATCTCATCCCCCATTCTTGCGCTTCCATCCGGGAGCGAAGGATTTCAGATCTACACGGACGCCTCTTATCAGGGGATGGGTGCAGTCCTGATGCAGTATGGACACGTTATTGCTTATGCTTCGAGACAGTTGAAGAAGCATGAGCATAACTATCCAGTACATGACCTAGAGCTCGGGGCTGTGGTTTTCGCCCTAAAGATATGGAGGCATTATCTATACGGGATTCATTGTGACATCTTTTCGGATCACAAGAATCTCAAGTATATCGATACACAGAAGGACCTAAACCTGAGACAGAGGAGGTGGTTGGATTTCCTCTGCGATTATGATTACAATATCCACTATCACCCGGGGAAAGCGAACACGGTTGCGGATGCTTTGAGCAGGAGGGCCGACACTTCTGGACCGGAGCCCTGATTGATGTCTATAGAGCTGCTACAGATGATGGAGGACATGCACATTACCATGGTGTCCGAGACCGAGCCAGTCGTATATAGAGAGTATTTGAGCTCAGTGATCAGTGGCGATGATATACAGGAGCGCATCCGAGCACATCAGAGGCTGGATGCTGCGTTACAGCCGATTTTCAGTGCCCTAGAGAGGGGCAAGGTCGAGGACTACACGCTACAGGATGATCTTCTTCGGTTCCGTGGGCGCATCTACATACCAGCAGGAGGCAGTATCCGAGAGGACATACTCAGAGAGGCACATTGCTCGAGATATTCAGTGCACCCCGACATCACCAAGATGTGGGCAGATTTGTGGAGGTCTATGTATTGGCCCGGGATGAAGAGGGAGATCACGGATTTTGTGACCCATTGTGAGACCTGCCAGCGTGTGAAGGCAGAATGCAAGAGCCCGGGAGGTTTACTACAGCCACTGCCAGTTCCAGAGTGGAAGTTCGAGGACATTGCTATGGACTTTGTACACGGATTGCCTCGCTCCCACTCTGGGCATGATTCTATATGGGTTATAGTGGATAGATTGACCAAGGTAGCGCGGTTTATTCCAGTTCGAAAGGATGCCCCAGTTGCAGTTCTGGTGAGATTATTTGTGGAGCAGTACGTCAGATATCATGGTATCCCCAGGACTATTGTTTCGGACCGTGATGGTCGGTTTACTTCGAGCGAGTGGAGGGCCGTGCATGCTTACTTGGGATCTCGGCTTACCTTTAGTACCGCCTTCCACCCGCAGACCGACGGACAGACCGAGCGGACCATCCGGACCATGGAGGACCTGCTCAGACTATGCATATTGGATACGGGGAAGCCTTGGGAGAGGCTGCTGCCATTGATTGAGTTCTCGTATAATAACAACCACCAGGCAAGCATCAGGATGGCTCCATACGAGGCACTTTATGGGAGGAGATGCCGAACACCGCTATCATGGGTTCAGGATGTAGATACCAGGGCTCTTGGATCTGATTATATAGAGGACACTGAGGCTCAGATTCGATTGATCAGAGATCGGCTACTAGAGGCCCAGAGCAGACAGGCAAAGTATTATGATGCTCGACACCGGAAGGTGGAGTTCCAGGTTGGAGATAGGGTATTCTTGAAGATACGTCCAGTACACGGTGTCTCTCGGGTACGGAGGCACAAGAAGCTCAGTCCACGATACATGGGGCCATACCTGATCCTGGAGCGGATCGGCCCCCTGGCTTACCGACTGCAGCTACCACCGGAGTTGGGTGCATTACATGACGTCTTCCATGTCTCTTCCTTGCGAAGAGCTCTCCTTCGCCCGGAGCAGCACATTACTACTACAGCCGGACCGGTAGAGCCTGACAGATCAGTGAGATTGGAGCCGATCCGGATTGACGATACAGCCATCCGAGTGTTGCAGAAGAAGAAGGTCCCTCTTGTAAAGGTGTTGTGGTCCAACCATGGACGGGAGGAGCACACTTGGGAGCCGAGGGATCTGATGCTGGAGCAACACCCGGAGCTATTCGCATCAGGTACTTTTAAGTTGTGTCTTTAAATTTCTTGATGATTCTTGCGAATAGAACCCCGTAGACCCGAACTTAAATTTCAGCGACGAAATTATTTTCTTGTTTATTGGAATTTGTAACATCCCATGTTACTTCTGGACCCCTCAACTTAGATTGGGTTAGGCATGGGGTGAGATTTAAGGAGATCAACTAGGTTTGACCCTAGGTAGTGGGTGGTAGCCATGTGGAGCCCACTATAGGACCAAAGTCAAACTAGGTCAAACTAGCCTAAATAGGGACCCTAGCCACACCATGACCCCACCACATTGCCCTAACCCTAAAAACAATCTAAGTGGACCCTAGGGCATGTCACTAGGTCAGCACTTTGACCCCAATTGACCAAAGTCAACCTTGGGCTTAATTTGGTCAAACCCACACTCATAAGCCCAATTAGCCTAAGTAGGGCACCCCCTTGACCCAACCCAAGTTGGGTGGTGCCACTAGACCTACTTCCACCAAGTAGGGTCAGTCCACCTACCATGGTTGACCAGTCAACCCTAAAAGTCAATTTGGTCAACAAATTGACCTAAAGAGAGAAAATGAAGGCCAAGCCCAATCCCATTGGGCTAAGCCCATCCAAGTCAGCCCAAGCCCAACCTAAGTGGTCAAAGACAACCCATAACCCCCAAGATCAGGAAAGAGAATACATGCAAAGGGGTAGAAAAGGAATTTGGAGAAGAAGAGGAGAGAGAAAGGGAAAATAAAGGAAATGGTGGCCACATGGCCACCCCATCAGTTGATTTTAGCTGCCCAAAACCAGGTGGCCGACCTCCCCTCTTCATTTCCAGTAGAAAACTAGGGATGTGAGCCACTTGGCAGCTGGGTGAAGCCTCCAAAGCTCAAAACCGAGCTAACTTTGGAGTTAACTCCACATATAGCCCACCTCAGCCCAATTCACCCCCTCCATTAGCTTCAGTGAGCTCAGGCGAGTAGAAATCAACTAATGGATCGAAGGAAATGGTGCAGGATCCATGAATCCAAGAAATCTCACCGGAGCAAGGTCGGGAATGGCCACCCGCCGTCAAACTCACCGCCGCGCCGCCATTCAGGTCCGTTTCACTTCACCTCTACCCGTACTAGAATCCTAGATCAACTAGGGGAGATATCGGGCTCCATTGAGCCCGATGCCATGGGAGAAATGAGAGAATTTTCCAAGCTTTCTAAACCACTCGGGATCGCCGTCGCCGCCTTCTTCCGCCGCCCCATCACCGGGAAACGACAGCCACCACCACCGTGAAGGTGATGGCACCGTTGGCCGGGGGTGGTGCCGCCTCAGCTGGCCGGAAACATCCAGCAAAGGTGCTCCAGCCAGATTCAATCCCTGCCGTTGGCTGGAGGTAGGAGATAAACGGATGCCGTTAAAATGCGCTTTAAGATTCGTGCGGCTGATATTTAAAAATCAAATTATTTGATATAGATTAATGAAATGAATTGAAAATCCTGTCACACTTTTACAGTCACCTTGCATGTTGATTTTAGGCCTCTTAGAAGCATTTTCAGAACTTAGTCTCTTGATGAAACTTGTAGCCAAGCGTCTTACCTTTAATTGGCCATCCTAAACATGTGATTTGGTGTAGTGTGCTGTCCTGTAGAACATTTCTCCTAGGACTGGTCCTAGGGTAGGGCAGAAATTATATTGGATGCCCAGGTTAAACCATTAGTCACCATGGCCCCAAATTTTGGGCACATGCATGATTAGGGCATACTTAGCCCCTGCCAAAATTTAGGAATTTTTAGAGAACATTTTCCTATAGTTTTTGCTAAAATATCAAAATACTAATAAATGAAATATAAGGAGTTCTACTCCTCCCCATGGCCCCAAATCTTGGTGGTAGGTCAGTAAGGTCATCCTTGGTGCTTGATAAAATTTTCAGCACCTTGGGTTCACTGCATGTTGGAGAATCCACTTGCATGTGCTAGCCTATGTTATGCCTTGGTGTGCAAATAGCAAAAATGTAAATTTGGTGTATTTAGCCCAATGGTGACATGCAAAGGTCTTGGAATTATTTACAGTTGTTCATTAGGGTAAATTTCATCCCTCAAATTAATAATGGAATTTTTGGAATCAAAAATTCCATTTATTGGAATTTATTTTAAATATAGCTATTTTGGCAATAAAATTGGAAAATAGGATTTCCTCAAGTACAAATCCAAACATTTTGCCAATGCATAGATAATGTCACATTTGACTTAGGAAAAATATGATTCCTCTGTTTTGAAGAACCTTTGGAGTAGATATCTTAAATTGCCCATTTTACCCTTATCTTATTAATTCTTGAAATGATGGATATATACCTCTGAAAAATTTGGAATTTATTCTACTGTTGTAAAATGGCATTATTAGTTTTTCATGAATTTCTCAGAATTAATGGATGCATTGTTAGTTGTTAGACTAATATAATGGCATATTTGGTAAATATGTTATAATGGAATTTTATAGGACATTACACAATAAATACTGATGATACTCTGCCAATAGTCATAAATTAGTGTTCTAAAAGTTCTGTAATTTTCCTGGAATATTTGTTTACATAATGCCTATACTTCATTTGGAAAAATGGGATTTGTGTGGAATTGATATTAAATAGGAAATGGGAATAAATAATTTAAGGAAAATTATGAAACTCTGTAGGCAGCCATATTTTATCAATATACATCTCAGGAAAAATTTCCTAGGTCAGAGGATGCTAAATCATAGTACTTCATGTGTAAAGTGACCTAGCATTTTAATTAAAAGATTTAATTAAAGGACTATTTGGCCAAGAAAAATTATGAGAATTCTTAGGGTAGTTCCCTTAGTCCATAACACCTTAGGATAAATATTTATAGGCAAGATGCCCTAAGGTTTGGAAGATCACATTTTAGGGTAATCATAGGTCATGGTCTGCATATAACACAAATAGGTCTTGCCTTAAGAGTTACCAGGGGATTGATTATTGGATGAAATAAAAGAGTTCAACATGAGTAACCCTGGTGGGTAGAGTTGTCTTAGTGAGGGATCAAAGTGCAAGTATTAGTTAGCAACTGGAGTGGGGGGTCGGCGGAAGACCGTCGGCTTCCCGGTAACACCTTAAGTCACTAGGGTTGTACGAGGGCAATAATGAGAGCTGGGGAGATACATGGGTAGCCATCAACTAAAATAAATATCCTTGCGAAAGGGAACGCTGGGCGTAATCCCAACACAGTTCCTAGTGCCCCTTGAGAGCCCTTCACAGGGAATACCGGGGGCAGTCTTGGGATTAACCTTAAATCTCTAAGTATAATAAACCGTAGACAAGAGTAGTTTAATAGGTTAGGACATTGTTGTACCTTCTCGCCCGTGTAGGGTTGGAGAGATTCATGATATATTCTCACCTGTTTAGGGTTGGAGGGAGTTGGTATAAAGGCACTGATGTGCGATCTCACCCGTTTGGGGTTTGAGGGAGTTGGTATAAAGGCACTAATGTGCGTTCTCACCCGGGTTTGGGTTTGAGGGATTCAGGACGGGTTTGGTCCTGCGAGCGGGAGGCTCGGTATGATTTACTTGCATGTGCATAAATATCGTGGCGGGGCATGCGGTACTGGCCGTTCGTCACACCGATGGCAGTACGGTGCACCAGGCGGTTGTGGGAGTTAGAGGGGCCAGTGGGTTGTTTTACACTGCGGTCTGTAGGACGATCCCCGATAACACACATCCGACCCAACAAGACTGACGGGTTTGTCAGCAAAGTACGTACGCGAGACTCTAGAGTGCACCTTGGACGTGTACAGAGGCGTATGAGAGGGGTCTAAGGCTTGGTAGTGTTCATACCGGTCTAGAAGCGGAGACGCCCGCTCCGCTGCTGCCGTAGCCACAGCGGTGGTACCCGAGAGTGATGCTAGCTCTTAAAAAGTGGGAACTAAAGGTCTGTGATCACAAAGTCGTTGTGTGTGAGTTGCACTTGCCTGCGCATAAAATTGCATCATATCATTCATTCATATTAGGTCATACGCTTCATAGATCCTTGTCATATAAATTAGTATGGGCTCTTTTATATGATAAGTTAAATTTCCTAGAAACCCTAACTTATATATTTGTATGGGCATTTATATAAGTTAGGGTACGTTTGTGATGATAGCATAGTGGTAGTTTAGTTTATTTACTTGTCATATTACTGTTCTTTACTTTCCTTTACTGCACCACTCTTACTTATTACTTGTACCGTACTTAGAACTGCTAGAGTAGAATTACAATACTTATTACAACTCTAGTTAGATATTGTCACCTGCTTCCACTTTGCTACCCCTTGTTGTCCTCCGCTTCGTCCTCCCGCTCGGTGCCTAGGAGCTGCGGGGCGAGGTGCGGAGGAAACGACTTAGTCTTTTTGACTAATGGTCGGTGACCAACTATTTTTAGGAGCCCGTGGAGATGGAGCACCAGCACGTCAAGGAGGCAGGACATGAGGAGCAGATACCACTTCAGCAGGCTACTACCACTACTGTGCGTCCTCAGGTGGGACGAGATCTGATGTTCTAGCATAGCTTCCGCATTTATGATTTTGTGAGAGAGAGATTTGATGTACTGGGCATAAGCCCTTTTTACTCTTTCATTTGTACTCTATTGTGGACTATTGTGATATACTATTCATTTCTTTTACATGATTGTACTATGTGACTTGTGGACTGATAGTTTTACATATACAGTTTACTTCTTTCTTCTCATATTGGCCTACAGGATAATGATCGTACTAGCCGGCAGAATCGGCGTATTGCGGTGTCGACTAACCCGTGAGTTAGTGCCACCGTAAGACGGCGGTTCTGGGCATAAGATCCGGTAGCCCTCCTTGGTAAGGGGGAGGGGGTCCTACAAACTGGTATCACTTGAACAACGATCATATGAGAAAGAAGTCCACAACATGGGACCACCCCCGCCCGAGCATTAGTTTGCGGACAAACTATGCAGCGGAAGCAGTGGTGTGCCCATGTGTAAAGTCACATAAATGGTCCACAAAGTACAATGAGTTAGGCTAGTTTTGTTTTAACCTTACTTTTATGCAACCTCCACAGGTCGCCGCGCCACAAAATGTGGCTCCTCCCCCTCCAGCTGCCACTCCATTCCTACATACGGAGATGGGGCAGACCCTGACGGTGATTTTGGATGCCTTTAGAGCCCAGCAAGTCCCGGCTCCACAGCCAAATCCGGGGTCGAGCTGGCTGAGTGCATTCAAGAGCCTGTCCCCACCGACGTACTGCGGGACAGAGGATGCGGTGAAGACGGAAGAATGGCTGGAGGCCATACATGAGATCTTAGCAGGCATCAGCTGCCCAGTCGGCGAGGCAGTACCTCTAGCCACCTCTGTGCTGGAGGCTCATGCAAAGAGATGGTGGAAATCAGTCCGGGAGTCTACTTATGCGGACTTTGAGCTGTCAGAGATATCTTGGGAGGAGTTTGGCGATGTGTTTCTGGAGCACTTCGTCTCTGCTACGGACAGAGATGCTTTGGAGGAGAGGTTTTTGAATCTCAAGCAGGGGACTAGATCGGTGATAGAGTACCAGAGAGAGTTCTCCCACTTGGCCAGATTCGCGGGGATTCAGGATACCGATGATAGGAGGTATGCCAAGAGATTCTACCGGGGCCTCAGGGACGATTTGAGGCAGGCCCTGCTATTCATTTCTCATGGCACATCTAGGCAGATCATCGAGATGGCGAAGAAGCTGGAGGCTGACCAGCTGATGGTGCGAGCCGGAGGGAAGAGACCATTTGATGCGTCGACGTCAGGAGAGAGCAGTAGGGGCTCTCAGAGAGGCAGGACCATCGGATACAGGAAGGGTGGGGGACGTCGTCGTCCCAACTTCAGGCAGGAGCAGGGGCCTCCTCCCGCATTGGCTCCCCCACCTCTACAGATGCATGATCCAAGGAGACAGGATGACCGAGGCCACCGACAAGTGGTTTGTTACGGATGCCGCCAGCCCGGGCACATCATGTCTGAGTGCCCGCACCGATTCCATCCTCCTCCTCCTCCTCCACCTCCAGTGGCCCCAGTACAGCAGGGCCGAGGATGAGGCCGAGGATGAGGCCGAGGTCGGGGATATCACGGCAGGAGACGCGAGCAGGAGCAGATATACGCCTTGGACCTCACAGAGCCGAGGAATCCCGAGGAGGTTATCACAGGTACTTAAAGTAAATTATGGATTTTCTTGGATTTTTAATGAAGTATATATATAGTACCTGGAACTATAGGATAACAATTAATTTTCACCTAAACAAACCTCAGGCATAGTTATGATCAGCGGCAAGCCCGCTCATACTCTCTTCGACACGAGTGCTTCACACTCGTTCGTATCTGAGGCCTTCATCGACGGGCTCGAAGGCGTGGAGAGCTTCCCTGGACTAGAGATGAGGGTGCGTCTACCCGATGGGTCGGAGCTGCGGACCACTGCACATTGTGATATGGAGGCCGAGATTGGCGGCAAGGCATTTGAGGCGCCGACAACTATTCTGAAGCTGCAGGACTTTGACTTGATCTTGGGCATGGCCTGGTTACATCGGAACCATGCCCAGATAGATTGTCCGTCCAGGAGGATCACGCTTAGGCATGGCGACTCTCATGTTATCGTTGAAGGTATCCAGCCTATCTGCCACCTACTGTTATCTTCTGTACAGGCTGTGAAGGCCCATGAGCAGGGTGAAGAAGTTTATCTTGTCTGCTTCGAGATGGTGGGAACAGAGACGACTATCTCAGATATTCCGGTGGTCCGGGATTTCTCCGACGTATTTCCGGAGAAATTGCCCGGGCTACCGCCTGCTAGAGACTTGGATTTCAGGATTCAGCTAGTACCGGGAGCGAAGCCGGTGTCCCGGGCACCCTACAGGATGGCTCCCAGGGAGTTAGCAGAGTTCAGGACTCAACTGCAGGAGCTAGTCGAGTCAGGATTTGTGCGGCCCAGTTCATCGCCATGGGGAGCGCCAGTTCTCTTTGTGAAGAAGAAGGACAGATCACTGCGATTATGTATAGATTACCGGGAGCTGAACCGATTAACGGTCCGCAATACCTATCCTCTGCCTCGGATAGATGAGTTATTTGACCAACTACAGGGAGCCTTCTGGTTCTCCAAGCTAGATTTGCGATCCGGCTACTACCAGCTCCGTATCAGGGAAGAGGACATACCGAAGACGGCATTCAGTTCACGCTATGGATTATACGAGTTCACGGTGATGCCTTTTGGGCTCACGAATGCTCCTGCCGCATTCATGAGTCTAATGAACCATGTATTCGAGCCTTTCCTAGACCGCTTCGTGATTGTATTCATCGACGACATCCTTATATATTCTCGGACTCAGGAGGAGCATACGGAGCACTTGGCACAGGTCTTGCAGAGGCTAAGGGAGACCCAGATGTACGCAAAATTTTCGAAGTGTCAGTTCTGGTTGCAGGAGGTGGCTTTCCTGGGGCACACGATCAGCGGGGCTGGGTTAGCAGTGGACCCAGCCAAGATAGAGACAGTGAGGGATTGGCCACGGCCGAAGACCGCATCTGACATCCGCAGTTTCTTGGGACTAGCAGGGTATTACCGCAAGTTCGTGGAGGGGTTCTCGAGGATAGCACTCCCCCTCACGTCCTTGACGAAGAAGGACACAGATTTTGTTTGGTCAGAGCGGTGTGAGATGGCTTTTCAGGAGCTGAAGGACCGACTCATCTCATCCCCCATTCTTGCGCTTCCATCCGGGAGCGAAGGATTTTAGATCTACACGGACGCCTCTTATCAGGGGATGGGTGCAGTCCTGATACAGTATGGACACGTTATTGCTTATGCTTTGAGACAGTTGAAGAAGCATGAGCATAACTATCCAGTACATGACCTAGAGCTCGGGGCTGTGGTTTTCTCCCTAAAGATATGGAGGCATTATCTATACGGGATTCATTGTGACATCTTTTCGGATCACAAGAATCTCAAGTATATCGATACACAGAAGGACCTAAACCTGAGACAGAGGAGGTGGTTGGAGTTCCTCTGCGATTATGATTACAAGATCCACTATCACCCGGGGAAAGCGAACTCGGTTGCGGATGCTTTGAGCAGGAGGGCCGGCACTTCTGGACCGGAGCCCCGATTGATGTCTATAGAGCTGCTACAGATGATGGAGGACATGCACATTACCATGGTGTCCGAGACCGAGCCAGTCGTATATAGAGAGTATTTGAGCTCAGTAATCAGTGGCGATGATATACATGAGCGCATCCGAGCACATCAGAGGCTGGATGCTGCGTTACAACCGATTTTCAGTGCCCTAGAGAGGGGCAAGGTCGAGGACTACACGCTACAGGATGATCTTCTTCGGTTCCGTGGGCGCATCTACATACCAGCAGGAGGCAGTATCCGGGAGGACATACTCAGAGAGGCACATTGCTCGAGATATTCAGTGCACCCCGGCATCACCAAGATGTGGGCAGATTTGCGGAGGTCTATGTATTGGCCCGGGATGAAGAGGGAGATCACGGATTTTGTGACCCATTGTGAGACCTGCCAGCGTGTGAAGGCAGATTGCAAGAGCCCGGGAGGTTTACTACAGCCACTGCCAGTTCCAGAGTGGAAGTTCGAGGACATTGCTATGGACTTTGTACACGGATTGCCTCGCTCCCACTCTGGGCATGATTCTATATGGGTTATAGTGGATAGATTGACCAAGGTAGCGCGGTTTATTCCAGTTCGAAAGGATGCCCCAGTTGCAGTTCTGGTGAGATTATTTGTGGAGCAGTACGTCGGATATCATGGTATCCCCAGGACTATTATTTCGGACCGTGATGGTCGGTTCACTTCGAGCGAGTGGAGGGTCGTGCATGCTTACTTGGGATCTCGGCTTACCTTTAGTACCGCCTTCCACCCGCAGACCGACGGACAGACCGAGCGGACCATCCGGACCATGGAGGACCTGCTCAGACTATGCATATTGGATACAGGGAAGCCTTGGGAGAGGCTGCTGCCATTGATTGAGTTCTCGTATAATAACAGCCACCAGGCTAGCATCAGGATGGCTCCATACGAGGCACTTTATGGGAGGAGATGTCGGACACCGCTATCATGGGTTCAGGATGTGGATACCAGGGCTCTTGTATCTGATTATATAGAGGACACTGAGGCTCAGATTCGATTGATCAGAGATCGGCTACTAGAGGCCCAGAGCAGACAGGCAAAGTATTATGATGCTCGGCACCGGAAGGTGGAGTTCCAGGTTGGAGACAGGGTATTCTTGAAGATACGTCCAGTACACGGTGTCTCTCGGGTACGGAGGCACAAGAAGCTCAGTCCACGATACATGGGGCCATACCTGATCCTGGAGCGGATCGGCCCCCTGGCTTACCGACTGCAGTTGCCACCGGAGTTGGGTGCATTACATGACGTCTTCCATGTCTCTTCCTTGCGAAGAGCTCTCCTTCGGCCGGAGCAGCACATTACTACTACAGCCGGACCGGTAGAGCCTGACAGATCAGTGAGATTGGAGCCGATCCGGATTGACGATACAGCCATCCGAGTGTTGCGGAAGAAGAAGGTCCCTCTTGTGAAGGTGCTGTGGTCCAACCATGGACGGGAGGAGCACACTTGGGAGCCGAGAGATCTGATGCTGGAGCAACACCCGGAGCTATTCGCATCAGGTACTTTTAAGTTGTGTCTTTAAATTTCTTGATGATTCTTGCGAATAGAACCCCGTAGACCCGAACTTAAATTTCGGGGACGAAATTATTTTCTTGTTTATTGGAATTTGTGACATCCCATGTTACTTCTGGACCACTCAAATTAGATTGGGTTAGGCATGGGGTGAGATTTAAGGAGATCAACTAGGTTTGACCCTAGGTAGTGGGTGGTAGCCATGTGGAGCCCACTATAGGACCAAAGTCAAATTAGGTCAAACTAGCCTAAATAGGGACCCTAGCCACACCATGACCCCACCACATTGCCCTAACCCTAAAAACAATCTAAGTGGACCCTAGGGCATGTCACTAGGTCAACACTTTGACCCCAATTGACCAAAGTCAACCTTGGGCTTAATTTGGTCAAACCCACACTCATAAGCCCAATTAGCCTAAGTAGGGCACCCCCTTGACCCAACCCAAGTTGGGTGGTGCCACTAGACTTACTTCCACCAAGTAGGGTCAGTCCACCTACCATGGTTGACCAGTCAACCCTAAAAGTCAATTTGGTCAACAAATTGACCTAAAGAGAGAAAATGAAGGCCAAGCCCAATCTCATTGGGCTAAGCCCATCCAAGTCAGCCCAAGCCCAACCTAAGTGGTCAAAGACAACCCATAACCCCCAAGATCAGGAAAGAGAATACATGCAAAGGGGTAGAAAAGGAATTTGGAGAAGAAGAGGAGAGAGAAAGGGGAAATAAAGGAAATGGTGGCCACATGGCCACCCCATCAGTTGATTTTAGCTGCCCAAAACCAGGTGGCCGACCTCCCCTCTTCATTTCCAGCAGAAAACCAGGGATGTGAGCCACTTGGCAGCTGGGTGAAGCCTCCAAAGCTCAAAACCGAGCTAACTTTGGAGTTAACTCCACATATAGCCCACCTCAGCCCAATTCACCCCCTCCATTAGCTTCAGTGAGCTCAGGCGAGTAGAAATCAACTACTGGATCGAAGGAAATGGTGCAGGATCCATGAATCCAAGAAATCTCACCGGAGCAAGGTCGGGAATGGCCACCCGCCGTCATACTCACCGCCGCGCCGCCATTCAGGTCCGTTTCACTTCACCTCTACCCGTACTAGAATCCTAGATCAACTAGGGGAGATATCGGGCTCCATTGAGCCCGATGCCATGGGAGAAATGAGAGAATTTTCCAAGCTTTCTAAACCACTCGGGATCGCCGTCGCCGCCGTCTTCCGCCACCCCATCACCGGGAAACGACAGCCACCACCACCGTGAAGGTGATGGCACCGTTGGCCGGGGGTGGCGCCACCTCAGTTGGCCGGAAACAGCCAGCAAAGGTGCTCCAGCCAGATTCAATCCCTGCCGTTGGCTGGAGGTAGGAGATAAACGGATGCCGTTAAAATGCGCTTTAAGATTCGTGCGGCTGATATTTAAAAATCAAATTATTTGATATAGATTAATGAAATGAATTGAAAATCCTGTCACACTTTTACAGTCACGTTGCATGTTGATTTTAGGCCTCTTAGAGGCATTTTCAGAACTTTGTCTCTTGATGAAAATTGTAGCCAAGGGTCTTACCTTTAATTTGCCATCCTAAACATGTGATTTGGTGTAGTGTGCTGTCCTGTAGAACATTTCCTCTAGGACTGGTCCTAGGGTAGGGCAGAAATTATATTGGATGCCCAGGTCAAACAATTAGTCACCATGGCCCCAAATTTTGGGCACGTGCATGATTAGGGCATACTTATCCCCTGCCAAAATTTAGGAATTTTTAGAGAACATTTTCCTATAGTTTTTGCTAAAATATCAAAATACTAATAAATGAAATATAAGGAGTTCTACTCCTCCCCATGGCCCCAAATCTTGGTGGTAGGTCAGTGGGGTCATCCTTGGTGCTTGATAAAATTTTCAGCACCTTGAGTTCACTGCATGTTGGAGAATCCACTTGCATGTGCTAGCCTATGTTATCCCTTGGTGTGCAAATAGCAAAAATGCAAATTTGGTGTATTTAGCCCAATGGTAACATGAAAAGGTCTTGGAATTATTTACAGTGGTTCATTAGGGTAAATGTCATCCCTCAAATTAATAATGGAATTTTTGGAATCAAAAATTCCATTTATTGGAATTTATTTTAAATATAGCTATTTTGGCAATAAAATTGGAAAATCGGATTTCCTCAAGTACAAATCCAAACATTTTGCCAAGGCATAGATAATGTCACATTTGACTTAGGAAAAATATGATTCCTCTGTTTTGAAGAACTTTTGGAGTAGATATCTTAAATTGCCCATTTTACCCTTATCTTATTAATTCTTGAAATGATGGATATATACCTCTAAACAATTTGGAATTTATTCTACTGTTGTAAAATGGCATTATTAGTTTTGCATGAATTTCTCAGAATTAATGGATGCATTGTTAGTTGTTAGACTAATATAATGGCATTTTTGGTAAATATGTTATAATGGAATTTTATAAGCCATTACACAATAAATACTGATGATACTCTGCCAATAGTCATAAATTAGTGTTCTAAAAGTTCTGTAATTTTCCTGGAATTTTTGTTTACATAATGCCTATACTTCATTTGGAAAAATGGGATTTGTGTGGAATTGATATTAAATAGGAAATGGGAATAAATAATTTAAGGAAAATTATGAAACTCTGTAGGCAGCCATATTTTATCAATATACATCTCAGGAAAAATTGCATAGGTCAGAGGATGCTAAATCATAGTACTTCATGTGTAAAGTGACCTAGCGTTTAAATTAAAAGATTTAATTAAAGGACTATTTGGCCAAGAAAAATTATGAGAATTCTTAGGGTAGTTCCCTTAGTCAATAACACCTTATGATAAATATTTAGAGGCAAGATGCCCTAAGATTTGGAAGATCACATTTTAGGGTAATCATAGGTCATGGTCTGCATATAACACAAATAGGTCTTGCCTTAAGAGTTACCAGGGGATTGATTATCGGATGAAATAAAAGAGTTCAACATGAGTAACCCTGGTGGGTAGAGTTGTCTTAGTGAGGGATCAAAGTGCAAGTCTTAGTTAGCAACTGGAGTGGGGGGTCGGCGGAAGACCGTCGGCTTCCCGGTAACACCTTAAGTCACTAGGGTTGTACGAGGGCAATAATGAGAGCTGGGGAGATACATGGGTAGCCATCAACTAAAATAAATATCCTTGCGAAAGGGAACGCTGGGCGTAATCCCAACACAGTTCCTAGTGCCCCTTGAGAGCCCTTCACAGGGAATACCGGGGGCAGTCCTGGGATTAACCTTAAATCTCTAAGTATAAATAACCGTAGACAAGAGTAGTTTAATAGGTTAGAATATTGTTGTACCTTCTCGCCCGTGTAGGGTTGGAGAGATTCATGATATATTCTCACCCGTTTAGGGTTGGAGGGAGTTGGTATAAAGGCACTGATGTGCGATCTCACCTGTTTGGGGTTTGAGGGAGTTGGTATAAAGGCACTAATGTGCGTTCTCACCCGGGTTTGGGTTTGAGGGATTCAGGACGGGTTTGGTCCTGCGAGCGGGAGGCTCGGTATGATTTACTTGCATGTGCATAAATATCGTGGCGGGGCATGCGGTACTGGCCGTTCGTCACACCGATGGCAGTACGGTGCACCAGGCGGTTGTGGGAGTTAGAGGGGCCAGTGGGTTGTTTTACACTGCGGTCTGGAGGACGATCCCCGATAACACACATCCGACCCAACAAGACTGACGGGTTTGTCAGCAAAGTACGTACGCGAGACTCTAGAGTGCACCTTGGACGTGTACAGAGGTGTATGAGAGGGGTCTAAGGCTTGGTAGTGTGCATACCGGTATAGAAGCGGAGACGCCCGCTCCGCTGCTGCCGTAGCCACAACGGTGGTACCCGAGAGTGATGCTAGCTCTCAAAAAGTGGGAACTAAAGGTCTGTGATCACAGAGTCATTGTGTGTGAGTTGCACTTGCCTGCGCATAAAATTGCATCATATCATTCATTCATATTAGGTCATACGCTTCATAGATCCTTATCATATAAATTAGTATGGGCTCTTTTATATGATAAGTTAAATTTCCTGGAAACCCTAACTTATATATTTGTATGGGCATTTATATAAGTTAGGGTACGTTTGTGATGATAGCATAGTGGTAGTTTAGTTTATTTACTTGTCATATTACTGTTCTTTACTTTCCTTTACTGCACTGCTCTTACTTATTACTTGTACCGTACTTAGAACTGCTAGAGTAGAATTACAATACTTATTACAACTCTAGTTAGATATTGTCACCTGCTTCCACTTTGCTACCCCTTGTTGTCCTCCGCTTCGTCCTCCCGCTCGGTGCCTAGGAGCTGCGGGGCGAGGTGCGGAGGAAACGACTTAGTCTTTTTGACTAATGGTCGGTGACCAACTATTTTTAGGAGCCCGTGGAGATGGAGCACCAGCACGTCGAGGATGCAGGACATGAGGAGCAGATACCACTTCAGCAGGCTACTACCACTACTGTGCGTCCTCAGGTGGGACGAGATCTGATGTTCTAGCATAGCTTCTGCATTTATTATTTTGTGAGAGAGAGATTTGATGTACTGGGCATAAGCCCTTTTTACTCTTTCATTTGTACTCTATTGTGGACTATTGTGATGTACTATTCATTTCTTTTACATGATTGTACTATGTGACTTGTGGACTGATAGTTTTACATATACAGTGTTGGGTACATTGGTCAAATGTACCTGATTTGAAGAAGCCTCACCTAACTCAATGATATACATCATAGTGTATTTGATGTTTGTTTGAGTTACTTGTGCAGGTTAGGAAAACACTGGACTGAAGCTAAAAATTCTAAGTCCATGTGTCGACACCCAGAGGGAAAGTGTCGACACTTGAGAAAGCTTGTGTCGACACCCAGACAAGCAGTGTCGACACTTGGAGTCATTGTGTCGACACCTGGGAAGAAGAGTCGACACCAGTCAGAAAGTGTCGACACTTGGAGCTGTGTCGACACTCAGTGTAGAAGAATGCAGAAAAGCTATGTCGACACTTAGCAGAAGTGTCGACACCTAGAAGAGCTGAGTCAACACCAGAAAGTGTCGACACTTGAAGTGAGTGTCGACACTCAGCAAAAGTCTGCAGAATCTAAGTACAAGTGTCGACACTCAACACAATGTGTCGACACTATGCAGAAGAGTCGACACTTGAAGTGAGTGTCGACACTCAGCAAAAGTCTGCAGAATCTAAGTACAAGTGTCGACACTCAACACAATGTGTCGACACTATGCAGAAGAGTCAACACTTGAAGTAAGTGTCGACACCCAGCACAATGTGTCGACACTTAGCTAAAGACTCTGTATTTGAAGAATGTGTCGACACTCAGCACAATGTGTCGACACACAACCAGAAGAGTCAACACTTGAAGAAAGTGTCGACACTCAGCACAATGTGTCGACACTTAGTTGAAGACTCTACACTTGAAGAAAGTGTCGACACAAGGAGCTGTGTCGACACTTAGCAGAGAACAGAAAAGTTTACAAAATATTCTAAGTACAAGTGTCGACACTAAGGGAATGTGTCGACACTCAGCTGAAGGATCAAATTTGAAGACTTGTGTCGACACCAAGAAGCTGTGTCGACACTTGACAGTTTCAACACATAAAGATGTGTCGACACAAAGGAGATGTGTCGACACTTAGAAGAATACAGTTAAAGAATGAAGAACAAGTACTTGTGTCGACACTCAATTTCAGTGTCGACACATGCAGAAGTATCTGTGTCGAGACATACAAGGAATTGTGTCGACACCTTGTAGACTTGTGTCGACACTTACACTACTTGTGTCGACACTTAGTCTATAAGTGTCGACACTTAAGAACAGAAAGTCTCGACACTATCTGACAGTTAGAGAATTTCAAGAAGTGACTGGTTGACATGACAGCTGCCGATCCAGCCGGTCTACATCAACTGTCAGAGAAGTCAGAAGTCTGTTATGAACCGGACCAGCCGGTTACCATGAAGGAAGCCTATAAATAGGCCCCCATAGTTTACAGAAACGAATACATATAGAAGGTTGTTCATTATCATTACATGTTGTGAGAATAACTGAAGTGGTTGATCAGATTAAATCAAGAAGTGATACACTGAGGATCAACACAAGAAGATCAGGCAGTCCAACTGCAGATCTAAGAAGTTGGAGAGAGAGAGCTCCATCCAAGAATTCAGTCTTTGGAACTAAGGCTGAGAAGAAGAATTCAGAGTCATCTGGATTTCAAGAAGCAGAAGATTCAGACTAATTCAGTTCTACTCAAGAAGCTTTGAAGAAAGCTAAGTCAGTTTGGATCAAGCTGAGTTCTTCCAAGAACTCTTCAAGAAACTCTCAACTTCTCTCATCTTTTCTGAGTTGTAGAGTTAGCAATTTTATTTCAATTACATCTTGTAAGATCCATTGGATCTGAGTGATTGTAAGCCTATTTTATAAAGGCTGAGGGTAGGGCTTGTTGCCTGAGTGTAGGAGTTGAAGAACTCTGAGTGTAGGCCTTAATTGGCTGAGTGTAGGCCTGGGTGGCTGAGTGTAGGCCTTTTGGCTGAGTGTAAGGCTTTGGGCCTGAGGTAGGAACCTAGTTTGGTTCTGAGTTAGTGGAGAAGTTTGGCCGAATCTAGTACACTGCTAGATAGGCGAAGGGGGAAAGTGGATGTACCCAAAGATTGGGGAACCACTATAAAATCTTGTGTATTCTGTGCTGTGATTGTACTGTGTTGAGAATTGCTGTGTGCTGTGATAACTTATTCAGAAATCTGTGTTATAAACTGTTGACTGCCAACAAAGAATTTAGAAAAGGATTAGGTCACCTATTCACCCCCCCCCCCTCTAGGTGTTTAGGTACCATATCTTTCAAGTGGTATCAGAGGGAGGTTCCTCAAAATCAGGACTAACTGTCTGAGGAGATCCAGTTTGGCAGGAACAGATTGAGTCTGAACACAGTTTCAAGAAAATCAAGAAATATGGGTTCTTCAGAGAATCATAAGGAGTTGGGTTCAATGAAACTGCCCATATGCAGAAAAGAGATATTTGGAATCTGGAAAGAAAGGGTAAGGCTGTTCATGGAGGCCTCTGACCCTAGGATCTACATCACAGTCAAAGAGGGGCCATATGTGCCCATGAAGATCTCAGTATTGGATGCAAATCAGAGGACTCCAAAGGATTTCTCTGAGATGACCAAGGATGAAATTGTCCTAGCCACTATGGACAAAAGGGCACAGAACATAATAGTTAGTGCAATTGATGATGCCACCTTCCAGAACCTTATTCACTGTAAAACAGCAAAAGAAATGTGGGATACCCTCATTGTCTACATGGAAGGTTCTGAAGAAGTAAGACAAGATAGGAAATCCTTGCTTAATCAAGAATATGAGAGCTTTAGGCAAGGAAGAGGAGATAGCATCACTGAATGCTACAAAAAGTTCTACAGAATTGTTAATGAACTCATGTCCTATGGAAGAGAGTTCACAAATTATGAATTGAATGACAAGTTCTTGAGGTCCCTAACCAAAGATTGGGACACTAAGATCTGTGCCATCAGAGAAATGGCAAAGTTGGGAGAAATTCCTCCTCCCACACTGTTTGGCAAGTTGTTATCTTATGAGATGCAATTGTCAGTAAGAAAAGAGGAGGAAAAGTCAACAAGGACTGAACACAGGGAAAGGACTGTTGCCTTTAAGTCAGAAGTACCTAGAAAGAACAGGACAAAGTCATCAACTCCTCCTCCAGAGGTAGTTGAATCAGATTCTGATGAGTCTATTAGCACTAAATCTACAAGCAGTGAAAGTGATGAAGACTTTGCTGCTTTCACCAGACATTTTCAGAAGTTCCTGAAGAAGAAACAGTGGAGGTCTAGACCTTCATCTTCCAAAGGGAAAGAAGTCCAGTATCAGGAAAAGAAGCCTTCAAAGAAGGACAAGAAGAGGACCAAGACTAGTAAGGCAACTGGGTCTAAGATAGTATGTTACTGCTGCAATAGACAGGGTCATGTAATTGCAGATTGTCCTGAAAGAAGGAAGGAATCCAGTGACAAAAAGAAAACTCACTTCAAAGGAAAGAAGGAAAAGTCCTTTGTTGCAAAGAATGAGAAGACTCTTTCAGACATGTCTTCTTCAGACACAGAGACAGATGCTGAAGCCTACATAGGGCTAATTGCTGAAGAAGAAGAAGAGTTTATGCAGATCATGGAATCTATCTATGAGCAAGAAGACTGCCAGAGCCAAGGACTGATGGCTTTGACTGAAAGTACCAAAAACCTGGAGCAGCCAGGACCCAGTCAGGTACAAGGTTTAACTCAAAGTTCTGATTCCAGTTCTAGTTCAGAATCAGATTATTCTTCATCAAGTGATGAGAATATATCTGAGTCTGAGGGAGATATTCATCAACTCCTAGATGAATATAAAGTACTATTGCAAGCCTATAAGAAAAGCAAGACCCTAGCCAAAAATTTGGCCAAGGAGATTGCTGATCTCAAGGCAGCTGCAATAGATTATGAGAAGAATTATGATCAAAAACTTAATGAGGTAGCCAGGCTGAAACATATTACAGTGATTCAGATGGGAACTATTACATTTAAAAATGATCAAATTAAGAAACTGGAGATTAATCTTCAGAAGGAGAAAGAGCTAGTAGCTAGGTTTTCAAAACCTAAATCAGTGCTACCCTTGATTGATGATTTTGTTCATCATAAAGGAAAGACTGGACTGGGTTTTGTTAATCCAGCTAGGACTGTTCAGGATCAGTCCAAGTCCAAGGGCAAAGCCCCAACATTCAATAAGACTGCTGTAGTTAAGACAGCTAAGTCAGAACCTAAGCAAAGGTACAACAAATTTGAATGTTGGTGCTGTGGCAAGGTTGGCCACTTTGCTTTGGATTGTTGGCACAATGCCAGTGCCAAGTTGAGTAGCAAGTTACCTGTTGGAAAGACAGCAGGTAGCTATGTCAAATTGCAAACTAACAATCACCAAGGACCCAAGTTTACTTTGGGTTCTAAGGTTCATTAATTTGTTTTGCAGGAGAATCCAAGTGGCCATACCCCTACATGGTACCTGGATAGTGGATGTTCCAGACACATGACTGGAACTAGGGGACTACTGAAGAACTACATCCCAATCAAAAATGGTCCAAAGGTGACCTTTGGTGGTTCTGAAAAAGGAATCATCAAAGGGTTTGGTAACATTTCTTCTAACCTTGTTACCATTACTCAAGTGGCTTATGTTAAAGGTTTGAAACACAACCTCATTAGTATAAGTCAATTAAGTGATGTAGGGTATGACATCTCATTTGTTAAAAATGGTTGTCATATCAAGAGGTCAAGTGATCAAGAGATCATTTTGACTGGATATAGAAGAGAAATGTCTACTGCTTAGACATTATGGTTGAGAACAATTGTTCTCCAGTCTGTCTTGTAGCTGATGAGACAGTCTCTCAATGTGTCAAATGGCACAAGAGGCTTGCTCATCTTAATTACAAGACTATTGGCAAACTCTTTAGTAAAGAGTTAGTGAGGAATGGTCCTCAAGTTAAGTGTGTCAAAGATGGCATTTGCTCAGCTTGTCAAAAGGGCAAGCAGACTAAATCCACCTTTAGAAGCTTAGACAACAAAGATGTTGTGAGGTGTTTATACCTCTTGCATATGGATCTATTTGGTCCAATGCCAGTTCACAGCTTAGGTAGGAAGGTCTACACCTTTGTAGTTGTTGATGACTACTCAAGGTTTTCCTGGGTGTTCTTCTTAAAGCAGAAATCTGAAACACCTAGTGTCTTCTATAGTTTTGTTAAGCAAATTCAGAATGAATTGAACTGTACAGTTTTCAAAATTAGAAGTGACCATGGTACTGAGTTTCAGTCTGAAAGCATGACAAAGCTGTGTGAAGACTATGGGATATTTCAAGAATTCTCTTCACCTAGAACACCTCAGCAAAATGGCATTGCTGAAAGGAAAAATAGGACCTTGATAGAGGCTGGTAGAACCCTATTAAGTGATTCATCACTGCCAGAATATTTCTGGGCTGAAGCAGTTAACACTGCATGCCATGTGATAAATAGGGCTACCATCACTAAAAGGTTAAACAAGACCCCCTATGAAGTAGTGAAAGACAGGAAACCAAATCTGTCCTATTTTAGGATCTTTGGTTGTAAATGCTTCATACTTAACAATGGGAAGTCTTACTTAACTAAGTTTGCTGCCAAGTCCCAAGAGGGAGTGTTTGTTGGGTACAGCAATAATAGTAAGGCTTATAGAGTCTACAACTTGACTACACAAGTTGTAGAGGAATCTGTGCATGTAGTTTTTGATGAGTCACAACTAATTAACAATGAGTTGTCTAGTAGTGTGTGCAGCCCCTCAGGTCTTACTAAGAAGATGGACAAGCTAACCATAGAAGATGTACCTGCTGCAAGACAGCAAGTAGAAGAAGATGGCTTATGTCCAGGGGGAGAACTACATGTACAAGGAGCTGAAGAAGTACAAGGAACTCAGCATGATGAAGATGCTGTAGAAGTACAACCAGAAGTAAGGATGCCTCCAGCCAACAGGCATCTAAGAGATCATCCAAGTAGAGCTGATAATTGGAGATCCAAGACAAGGTGTTCAGACAAGGAGCAGAAATCAGAATGCTGTAGTCTATTCAAGTTTTCTGTCTCAAATAGAACCAAAGAAATTTGAAGAAGCTATACAAGATCCACAGTGGACTGAAGCAATGCAGGAAGAGCTCAATCAGTTCAAAAGGTGCAAGGTTTGGGAGCTGGTTCCAAAGCCTAAAGATCACAATGTGATAGGAACAAAGTGGATCTACAGAAATAAGTTAGATGAACAAGGAATCATCATTAAGAATAAAGCAAGATTGGTTGCAAAAGGATATAGGCAAGAAGAAGGTATTGATTTTGATCAAACCTTTGCTCCAGTAGCCAGACTGGAAGCCATAAGGATGTTCTTGGCCTATGCAACCTACCAAGGATTCAAAGTATACCAAATGGATGTGAAGTCAGCATTCCTTAATGGTAATTTAAAAGAAGAAGTATATGTGGAGCAGACTTCAGGTTTTGTTGATTCTACTCTTCCACATTATGTCTATAGACTTAGGAAAGCATTGTATGGGTTAAAGCAAGCTCCTAGAGCTTGGTATGAAACCCTATCTAGTTTCCTCATTGAGAACAAGTTCACAAGGGGGAAAATAGATAAGACTCTATTTCTTAGGGAATCTAGAGGCAAAGTAATACTTGTCCAAATATATGTAGATGACATTATATTTGGGTCTACTGAAAGTAGCCTTTGCAAAAAGTTTGCAAAGCTTATGCAAAGTCAATTTGAGATGAGTAGTATGGGAGAACTGAAGTTTTTCTTGGGTCTCCAAGTTAAACAGACTGAAAAGTGGTCTATCCATATGTCAGTCTAAGTTCACCCTAGAACTCATAAGGAAGTATGGTATGGATTCATCCAGTACCATGAAGACTCCTATGGGGTCAAGTATGTCTCTAAGCAAGGATGATGCAGGGAAACCTGTAGATGAAACCTTGTATAGAGGGATAGTTGGCTCCCTACTTTACTTGACTGCAAGTAGACCTGACATTATGTATGCTACATGTGTTTGTGCCAGGTATCAAGCCTGCCCTAAAGAGTCTCACTTGACTGCAGTCAAGAGAATCTTGAGATATCTAAAGGGCACACCTTATCTAGGCCTCTGGTACCCTAGGAATGGAGATTTTGATCTAACAGGTTATTCAGATGCAGACTTTGCAGGATGCAAAGAAGATAGAAAGAGCACTACTGGATCCTGTCAATTCCTAGGTGGAAGACTCATTTCATGGAGTAGTAAGAAGCAAACCAGTGTGGCCATCTCCACAGCTGAGTCAGAATATGTAGCTGCAGGAAGTTGCTGTGCTCAACTTCTGTGGATTCAACATCAGCTAGAAGACTATGGATGTCAGGTAAGTAGAACTCCACTTTATTGTGATTCTACTAGTGCTATTTCAATAGCTAACAACCCTGTATCACATAGTAGAACTAAACATATTGAGATTAAATATCACTTTCTTAGGGAGCATGTAGAAAGAAATGATATTGCACTTGAATATGTTAGAACTGATAATCAGATAGCTGATATGTTCACTAAGCCCTTAGAAGAAGCTAAGTTTAATAGGTTCAAAATTGAACTAGGTATGATAAACTTAGATTAAGTATACAGAACAAAAATTGGCTAAGTAAAAAGGTGTCGACACACAGACAAGTCTATGTCGACACAGAATAGTAAGTGTCGACACTTCAGGAAAATAGTGTCGACACATCTAGGAAGTTGGTGTCGACACTTCAGAATGTTAGTGTCGACACATGTCGAGTAGGTGTCGACACATCCAAATAAGGTGTCGACACTTAAGTTTTACTCAGAATTTTTCTAAGTAAAGTCTCGACACATGTCGAGTATAGTGGTGTCGACACTTAACCAAGTGTCGACACATAAAATATGTTGACTAAACTTGTGTCGACACATAAGTGTCGAGACATTATAAGTCAGTGTCAACACTTATTGCCAGTGTCGACACATCTTTAGGATTCCATCCCGCCTGTTCGTCTTCAAACTAGAAAGGTATAAATTGGGGTCTGTCTTTGTTTGTCGACACGCTTTCAAAGTTTCGAGACCTAAACTCTTGTGTCGACATTTCTCTCATCTCAAGACTAAATCTTCAAACCCTAATGGCTCCCAAGCTGGAAGAGAACGTTAACGAAGGATATGAACTGGTGCGTGGCGCATTCGACGACTGCGAATCAAGAAATCAAATCAGTGATAACCCTAATTGCCAATTCAGGATTGGAGTTCTTGGTTTCAGAACCAACGAAGATATGGAAGAAGGAAGTCATTGAATTCCTTACTGGCGCGGCTGTAGATGACTCAGGCTACAGAATTAAGTCAAGGGTGCATGGCACCAAGGTCAAGATTTCACCCGAGTCTTTAAGAAAGGTACTTCAGCTACCTAAAGTTCAAGATGAAGAGGAAGTAACTGCTTCTAAGACCAGGGAAGCTCTTACTTGGTGTGGACTGGATCCAAAGATGAAGGTGGGATCAGTCTTTAACAGAAAAGGTATGAATAATAAAGGCAAGTTCTTGTCAGAAATAGTGGGCAAGGTAATACTAAGCAAGCCAGGAGGACATGACAGGGTGTCTGCCTCCATGTTTGAAGTCATGACCAGAATCATCTTCAATCTGAAAACAGACTGGTCAATGGTGGTTTATGAAAAAGTGAAGGAAAGCCTGAAGAAGCCCAATCTGGGCAGGATACTAAGTCTCTACCTGGCTGGATCAATTCCAGAGGTAATGAGCACTGCTGCAGGAACTAAGATCAATCATATGAGGAAGATGGACTCAAGAATATTCTCTAGATGGGAAAGGGTGCTGGTGTCAAAGGAATTGACCACCCCTGAGAAACAAACTTCTAAGAAAGACTCTCCTCCCAGGAAGAAGAGGAAGACTGCTGCTGTGCCTCAAGAGCCATCCAGCAGCTCAGGCAGTGAAGAACATGTGGTCTTCACTCCTGATAGTCCAATGGATAAAGCTGCAGAAAAGTCACCTGCTCCTCAGGAGCCAGCTGACATCCAGGGGGAGCTTCCAGGTGTAGCAGAACCATCTACACTGGAGAGTGAGCAAGCCACCCTCCTCATTCAAGAGGTACTTGTTGACCTTAATACTTTGAATTTTTCTATCATAAATTCTGATTTGTCTGATGATCATCAGCAAAATCAGCCAGCAACTCAAGAACCAGATGTTGTTCTCCAAGACACATCTGTTGTAGCTGATGAAACCAGAACATCTCCTGCACAGTCTCCAGCAGAATACACCATGGAAGATCTTTTTCTGAATTTAGATCAGGATGATTTTGATATGGAAAAGAATGCTGCTGATACAGAGAAGGATGCTGCTGCTGAGGGGGAGAATTTGGATATTCAAGTAGAGCCTATAAGGCTAGATACAGAGAAAGCACAAGATGTGCACACTGAACAACCATCCAGCCCTAAGGATAGGGTGGATATTGCCAGTACATCAGAATCTGAAGATGATGAAGCTGAGGAAGCTAAGAAAAAGAAGTTCTTTGTTTTCAAAAGAAGGAGCCAAAGCTATAAGAAGGCTCTCCAAACTGTTGCTCAACACTCACTGGTTCAACATGCTCCATCAACTGATTATACAAGCCTAATGGTTGCAATGCAAGTAAAGATGGATGAGCAAAGGAGGGCCATAGAGAAATATATTGATGAGGGCCAAAAATCTCTACAATTTGATCTAGCTCAAGATATCAAATCAATCAGGTTTGAAATGAACATGAATAAGAAGGAAATGAATGAATGCTTCCACAAGGGTGGTAATGCTGTGGTCTATCTGGCTAAACATCAAGAAATCATCAAAGAGAAGGTAGAAGATATTGCACTCAAGCAAGGATATGTGTTGGAAAATCAATTGAGGATGAATGATAACTTGACTGCATCTCACAATGCCATAGTCACTGAACTCAAGAAAAAGTCTGATGAACCACCAACCTCTTCTGCTACTGCCAAAGCTGATTTTGATAAACTTTTTCAAGCTGAATTAACTGCTGTCAAGTCTGCCATCAAGGACTCACAAAAGGTCATTTCTGAACAGCTTACCAAGCTAAGACCTTTCTTCAAAGAGGGCATAAGGTATTTGGATAGCCAAATAAGGTTTCAGAAAGATGATGTGAGAGATCATGTAGCCCAAGAAGTCATAAAGGGGGAGAGAGTGTTAGTCAAGGCCAGTTCTGAGCATGCCAAATGGATTTCAAATTCAATCAGGGCTACACTTGGATATCCTCCCCTGTGTGATGACAATGAAGTAGCTGAATCTGGTATTCAAGGAACATATCTTGGAGGTGAGCAACAGGCAGTGGCTGATGTAATCTATCCACCTCCAGATTTTGAAATGATCCATGCAGATATAAGCACAATGTATAGTCCAACTGCTGGCAAGCCTAATGTTATTCTGGAAAAGGTTGTTCAACCTATCACAGCTGCTATGCAAGAGGCTTTGGACAAAGAAGAAGAGACTAGGCTATCAAAGAAGAAGTTTAGGGAACTTGCTGAACAAAAACCAGATTTTGAACAGTGGAGCCCTACTTCTAGGAACATCATTCTCACTGCATGGAAAGCAGCCAAGGACAATGCCATGAGAGGAACAAGTGGTTCTCAGAGGCTGAATGGAGGAAACATGAGAGTAGGCAGGAAGCAATTGTCCAATATAGAAGAAAGGCTAAGTTAGGAAAGCTACCTCCTACAGCTGTGGAGCCTAGCAAGTACTTTCCTAAGCCCTATCATTATTTTGAAAGGCAAAAGATCAAGGCTGAAGAACAGAAGAGAAGGACTCCAAAGGGAAGAAGCCTGCTGAAGCTGAGCCTGCTGCTGCTGCTGCTGTAAAAGCTCAAGTTAAAGCTGGAAAAGGAATTGTTATTAAAGAACCTGATCAGAAATAGATTAGGAATTAACTTGATGCTTGTTGTAATCTGTTAAGTGAAAAACATTGTAGTACATCATTGGAAATGTATAAGGAATAATATTGGAACAGTATATGATAAATATAGTATGATTGTTCTGAAATATGTATGTTTCTTAATTGTTCTGCAATGTTGTATGAGTGTACATGTGTGCTTTATTACATGTTTAAGTTTAACTCTGTTGTCATATATCTGTTTTACTTCATTTTATAATTTTTAATTATGAGTGATATATATCATTGACTAAGGGTTATGACTTTTCCAAATAGGGGGAGATTGTTGGGTACATTGGTCAAATGTACCTGATTTGAAGAAGCCTCACCTAACTCAATGATATACATCATAGTGTATTTGATGTTTGTTTGAGTTACTTGTGCAGGTTAGGAAAACACTGGACTGAAGATAAAAATTCTAAGTCCATGTGTCGACACCCAGAGGGAAAGTGTCGACACTTGAGAAAGCTTGTGTCGACACCCAGACAAGCAGTGTCGACACTTGGAGTCATTGTGTCGACACCTGGGAAGAAGAGTCGACACCAGTCAGAAAGTGTCGACACTTGGAGCTGTGTCGACACTCAGTGTAGAAGAATGCAGAAAAGCTATGTCGACACTTAGCAGAAGTGTCGACACCTAGAAGAGCTGAGTCAACACCAGAAAGTGTCGACACTTGAAGTGAGTGTCGACACTCAGCAAAAGTCTGCAGAATCTAAGTACAAGTGTCGACACTCAACACAATGTGTCGACACTATGCAGAAGAGTCGACACTTGAAGTGAGTGTCGACACTCAGCAAAAGTCTGCAGAATCTAAGTACAAGTGTCGACACTCAACACAATGTGTCGACACTATGCAGAAGAGTCAACACTTGAAGTAAGTGTCGACACCCAGCACAATGTGTCGACACTTAGCTAAAGACTCTGTATTTGAAGAATGTGTCGACACTCAGCACAATGTGTCGACACACAACCAGAAGAGTCAACACTTGAAGAAAGTGTCGACACTCAGCACAATGTGTCGACACTTAGTTGAAGACTCTACACTTGAAGAAAGTGTCGACACAAGGAGCTGTGTCGACACTTAGCAGAGAACAGAAAAGTTTACAAAATATTCTAAGTACAAGTGTCGACACTAAGGGAATGTGTCGACACTCAGCTGAAGGATCAAATTTGAAGACTTGTGTCGACACCAAGAAGCTGTGTCGACACTTGACAGTTTCAACACATAAAGATGTGTCGACACAAAGGAGATGTGTCGACACTTAGAAGAATACAGTTAAAGAATGAAGAACAAGTACTTGTGTCGACACTCAATTTCAGTGTCGACACATGCAGAAGTATCTGTGTCGAGACATACAAGGAATTGTGTCGACACCTTGTAGACTTGTGTCGACACTTACACTACTTGTGTCGACACTTAGTCTATAAGTGTCGACACTTAAGAACAGAAAGTCTCGACACTATCTGACAGTTAGAGAATTTCAAGAAGTGACTGGTTGACATGACAGCTGCCGATCCAGCCGGTCTACATCAACTGTCAGAGAAGTCAGAAGTCTGTTATGAACCGGACCAGCCGGTTACCATGAAGGAAGCCTATAAATAGGCCCCCATAGTTTACAGAAACGAATACATATAGAAGGTTGTTCATTATCATTACATGTTGTGAGAATAACTGAAGTGGTTGATCAGATTAAATCAAGAAGTGATACACTGAGGATCAACACAAGAAGATCAGGCAGTCCAACTGCAGATCTAAGAAGTTGGAGAGAGAGAGCTCCATCCAAGAATTCAGTCTTTGGAACTAAGGCTGAGAAGAAGAATTCAGAGTCATCTGGATTTCAAGAAGCAGAAGATTCAGACTAATTCAGTTCTACTCAAGAAGCTTTGAAGAAAGCTAAGTCAGTTTGGATCAAGCTGAGTTCTTCCAAGAACTCTTCAAGAAACTCTCAACTTCTCTCATCTTTTCTGAGTTGTAGAGTTAGCAATTTTATTTCAATTACATCTTGTAAGATCCATTGGATCTGAGTGATTGTAAGCCTATTTTATAAAGGCTGAGGGTAGGGCTTGTTGCCTGAGTGTAGGAGTTGAAGAACTCTGAGTGTAGGCCTTAATTGGCTGAGTGTAGGCCTGGGTGGCTGAGTGTAGGCCTTTTGGCTGAGTGTAAGGCTTTGGGCCTGAGGTAGGAACCTAGTTTGGTTCTGAGTTAGTGGAGAAGTTTGGCCGAATCTAGTACACTGCTAGATAGGCGAAGGGGGAAAGTGGATGTACCCAAAGATTGGGGAACCACTATAAAATCTTGTGTATTCTGTGCTGTGATTGTACTGTGTTGAGAATTGTTGTGTGCTGTGATAACTTATTCAGAAATCTGTGTTATAAACTGTTGACTGCCAACAAAGAATTTAGAAAAAGGATTAGGTCACCTATTCACCCCCCCCCCCCCTCTAGGTGTTTAGGTACCATATCTTTCAAGTGGTATCAGAGGGAGGTTCCTCAAAATCAGGACTAACTGTCTGAGGAGATCCAGTTTGGCAGGAACAGATTGAGTCTGAACACAGTTTCAAGAAAATCAAGAAATATGGGTTCTTCAGAGAATCATAAGGAGTTGGGTTCAATGAAACTGCCCATATGCAGAAAAGAGATATTTGGAATCTGGAAAGAAAGGGTAAGGCTGTTCATGGAGGCCTCTGACCCTAGGATCTACATCACAGTCAAAGAGGGGCCATATGTGCCCATGAAGATCTCAGTATTGGATGCAAATCAGAGGACTCCAAAGGATTTCTCTGAGATGACCAAGGATGAAATTGTCCTAGCCACTATGGACAAAAGGGCACAGAACATAATAGTTAGTGCAATTGATGATGCCACCTTCCAGAACCTTATTCACTGTAAAACAGCAAAAGAAATGTGGGATACCCTCATTGTCTACATGGAAGGTTCTGAAGAAGTAAGACAAGATAGGAAATCCTTGCTTAATCAAGAATATGAGAGCTTTAGGCAAGGAAGAGGAGATAGCATCACTGAATGCTACAAAAAGTTCTACAGAATTGTTAATGAACTCATGTCCTATGGAAGAGAGTTCACAAATTATGAATTGAATGACAAGTTCTTGAGGTCCCTAACCAAAGATTGGGACACTAAGATCTGTGCCATCAGAGAAATGGCAAAGTTGGGAGAAATTCCTCCTCCCACACTGTTTGGCAAGTTGTTATCTTATGAGATGCAATTGTCAGTAAGAAAAGAGGAGGAAAAGTCAACAAGGACTGAACACAGGGAAAGGACTGTTGCCTTTAAGTCAGAAGTACCTAGAAAGAACAGGACAAAGTCATCAACTCCTCCTCCAGAGGTAGTTGAATCAGATTCTGATGAGTCTATTAGCACTAAATCTACAAGCAGTGAAAGTGATGAAGACTTTGCTGCTTTCACCAGACATTTTCAGAAGTTCCTGAAGAAGAAACAGTGGAGGTCTAGACCTTCATCTTCCAAAGGGAAAGAAGTCCAGTATCAGGAAAAGAAGCCTTCAAAGAAGGACAAGAAGAGGACCAAGACTAGTAAGGCAACTGGGTCTAAGATAGTATGTTACTGCTGCAATAGACAGGGTCATGTAATTGCAGATTGTCCTGAAAGAAGGAAGGAATCCAGTGACAAAAAGAAAACTCACTTCAAAGGAAAGAAGGAAAAGTCCTTTGTTGCAAAGAATGAGAAGACTCTTTCAGACATGTCTTCTTCAGACACAGAGACAGATGCTGAAGCCTACATAGGGCTAATTGCTGAAGAAGAAGAAGAGTTTATGCAGATCATGGAATCTATCTATGAGCAAGAAGACTGCCAGAGCCAAGGACTGATGGCTTTGACTGAAAGTACCAAAAACCTGGAGCAGCCAGGACCCAGTCAGGTACAAGGTTTAACTCAAAGTTCTGATTCCAGTTCTAGTTCAGAATCAGATTATTCTTCATCAAGTGATGAGAATATATCTGAGTCTGAGGGAGATATTCATCAACTCCTAGATGAATATAAAGTACTATTGCAAGCCTATAAGAAAAGCAAGACCCTAGCCAAAATTTGGCCAAGGAGATTGCTGATCTCAAGGCAGCTGCAATAGATTATGAGAAGAATTATGATCAAAAACTTAATGAGGTAGCCAGGCTGAAACATATTACAGTGATTCAGATGGGAACTATTACATTTAAAAATGATCAAATTAAGAAACTGGAGATTAATCTTCAGAAGGAGAAAGAGCTAGTAGCTAGGTTTTCAAAACCTAAATCAGTGCTACCCTTGATTGATGATTTTGTTCATCATAAAGGAAAGACTGGACTGGGTTTTGTTAATCCAGCTAGGACTGTTCAGGATCAGTCCAAGTCCAAGGGCAAAGCCCCAACATTCAACAAGACTGCTGTAGTTAAGACAGCTAAGTCAGAACCTAAGCAAAGGTACAACAAATTTGAATGTTGGTGCTGTGGCAAGGTTGGCCACTTTGCTTTGGATTGTTGGCACAATGCCAGTGCCAAGTTGTGTAGCAAGTTACCTGTTGGAAAGACAGCAGGTAGCTATGTCAAATTGCAAACTAACAATCACCAAGGACCCAAGTTTACTTTGGGTTCTAAGGTTCATTAATTTGTTTTGCAGGAGAATCCAAGTGGCCATACCCCTACATGGTACCTGGATAGTGGATGTTCCAGACACATGACTGGAACTAGGGGACTACTGAAGAACTACATCCCAATCAAAAATGGTCCAAAGGTGACCTTTGGTGGTTCTGAAAAAGGAATCATCAAAGGGTTTGGTAACATTTCTTCTAACCTTGTTACCATTACTCAAGTGGCTTATGTTAAAGGTTTGAAACACAACCTCATTAGTATAAGTCAATTAAGTGATGTAGGGTATGACATCTCATTTGTTAAAAATGGTTGTCATATCAAGAGGTCAAGTGATCAAGAGATCATTTTGACTGGATATAGAAAGAGAAATGTCTACTGCTTAGACATTATGGTTGAGAACAATTGTTCTCCAGTCTGTCTTGTAGCTGATGAGACAGTCTCTCAATGTGTCAAATGGCACAAGAGGCTTGCTCATCTTAATTACAAGACTATTGGCAAACTCTTTAGTAAAGAGTTAGTGAGGAATGGTCCTCAAGTTAAGTGTGTCAAAGATGGCATTTGCTCAGCTTGTCAAAAGGGCAAGCAGACTAAATCCACCTTTAGAAGCTTAGTCAACAAAGATGCTGTGAGGTGTTTATACCTCTTGCATATGGATCTATTTGGTCCAATGCCAGTTCACAGCTTAGGTAGGAAGGTCTACACCTTTGTAGTTGTTGATGACTACTCAAGGTTTTCCTGGGTGTTCTTCTTAAAGCAGAAATCTGAAACACCTAGTGTCTTCTATAGTTTTGTTAAGCAAATTCAGAATGAATTGAACTGTACAGTGGTCAAAATTAGAAGTGACCATGGTACTGAGTTTCAGTCTGAAAGCATGACAAAGCTGTGTGAAGACTATGGGATATTTCAAGAATTCTCTTCACCTAGAACACCTCAGCAAAATGGCATTGCTGAAAGGAAAAATAGGACCTTGATAGAGGCTGGTAGAACCCTATTAAGTGATTCATCACTGCCAGAATATTTCTGGGCTGAAGCAGTTAACACTGCATGCCATGTGATAAATAGGGCTACCATCACTAAAAGGTTAAACAAGACCCCCTATGAAGTAGTGAAAGGCAGGAAACCAAATCTGTCCTATTTTAGGATCTTTGGTTGTAAATGCTTCATACTTAACAATGGGAAGTCTTACTTAACTAAGTTTGCTGCCAAGTCCCAAGAGGGAGTGTTTGTTGGGTACAGCAATAATAGTAAGGCTTATAGAGTCTACAACTTGACTACACAAGTTGTAGAGGAATCTGTGCATGTAGTTTTTGATGAGTCACAACTAATTAACAATGAGTTGTCTAGTAGTGTGTGCAGCCCCTCAGGTCTTATTAAGAAGATGGACAAGCTAACCATAGAAGATGTACCTGCTGCAAGACAGCAAGTAGAAGAAGATGGCTTATGTCCAGGGGGAGAACTACATGTACAAGGAGCTGAAGAAGTACAAGGAACTCAGCATGATGAAGATGCTGTAGAAGTACAACCAGAAGTAAGGATGCCTCCAGCCAACAGGCATCTAAGAGATCATCCAATAGAGCTGATAATTGGAGATCCAAGACAAGGTGTTCAGACAAGGAGCAGAAATCAGAATGCTGTAGTCTATTCAAGTTTTCTGTCTCAAATAGAACCAAAGAAATTTGAAGAAGCTATACAAGATCCACAGTGGACTGAAGCAATGCAGGAAGAGCTCAATCAGTTCAAAAGGTGCAAGGTTTGGGAGCTGGTTCCAAAGCCTAAAGATCACAATGTGATAGGAACAAAGTGGATCTACAGAAATAAGTTAGATGAACAAGGAATCATCATTAAGAATAAAGCTAGATTGGTTGCAAAAGGATATAGGCAAGAAGAAGGTATTGATTTTGATCAAACCTTTGCTCCAGTAGCCAGACTGGAAGCCATAAGGATGTTCTTGGCCTATGCAACCTACCAAGGATTCAAAGTATACCAAATGGATGTGAAGTCAGCATTCCTTAATGGTAATTTAAAAGAAGAAGTATATGTGGAGCAGACTGCAGGTTTTGTTGATTCTACTCTTCCACATTATGTCTATAGACTTAGGAAAGCATTGTATGGGTTAAAGCAAGCTCCTAGAGCTTGGTATGAAACCCTATCTAGTTTCCTCATTGAGAACAAGTTCACAAGGGGGAAAATAGATAAGACTCTATTTCTTAGGGAATCTAGAGGCAAAGTAATACTTGTCCAAATATATGTAGATGACATTATATTTGGGTCTACTGAAAGTAGCCTTTGCAAAAAGTTTGCAAAGCTTATGCAAAGTCAATTTGAGATGAGTAGTATGGGAGAACTGAAGTTTTTCTTGGGTCTCCAAGTTAAACAGACTGAAAATGGTCTATCCATATGTCAGTCTAAGTTCACCCTAGAACTCATAAGGAAGTATGGTATGGATTCATCCAGTACCATGAAGACTCCTATGGGGTCAAGTATCACTCTAAGCAAGGATGATGCAGGGAAACCTGTAGATGAAACCTTGTATAGAGGGATAGTTGGCTCCCTACTTTACTTGACTGCAAGTAGACCTGACATTATGTATGCTACATGTGTTTGTGCCAGGTATCAAGCCTGCCCTAAAGAGTCTCACTTGACTGCAGTCAAGAGAATCTTGAGATATCTAAAGGGCACACCTTATCTAGGCCTCTGGTACCCTAGGAATGGAGATTTTGATCTAACAGGTTATTCAGATGCAGACTTTGCAGGATGCAAAGAAGATAGAAAGAGCACTACTGGATCCTGTCAATTCCTAGGTGGAAGACTCATTTCATGGAGTAGTAAGAAGCAAACCAGTGTGGCCATCTCCACAGCTGAGTCAGAATATGTAGCTGCAGGAAGTTGCTGTGCTCAACTTCTGTGGATTCAACATCAGCTAGAAGACTATGGATGTCAGGTAAGTAGAACTCCACTTTATTGTGATTCTACTAGTGCTATTTCAATAGCAACAACCCTGTATCACATAGTAGAACTAAACATATTGAGATTAAATATCACTTTCTTAGGGAGCATGTAGAAAGAAATGATATTGCACTTGAATATGTTAGAACTGATAATCAGATAGCTGATATGTTCACTAAGCCCTTAGATGAAGCTAAGTTTAATAGGTTCAAAATTGAACTAGGTATGATAAACTTAGATTAAGTATACAGAACAAAAATTGGCTAAGTAAAAAGGTGTCGACACACAGACAAGTCTATGTCGACACAGTATAGTAAGTGTCGACACTTCAGGAAAATAGTGTCGACACATCTAGGAAGTTGGTGTCGACACTTCAGAATGTTAGTGTCGACACATGTCGAGTAGGTGTCGACACATCAAATAAGGTGTCGACACTTAAGTTTTACTCAGAATTTTTCTAAGTAAAGTCTCGACAACATGTCGAGTATAGTGGTGTCGACACTTAACCAAGTGTCGACACATAAAATATGTTGACTAAACTTGTGTCGACACATAAGTGTCGAGACATTATAAGTCAGTGTCGACACTTATTGCCAGTGTCGACACATCTTTAGGATTCCATCCCGCCTGTTCGTCTTCAAACTAGAAAGGTATAAATAGGGGTCTGTCTTTGTTTGTCGACACGCTTTCAAAGTTTCGAGACCTAAACTCTTGTGTCGACATTTCTCTCATCTCAAGACTAAATCTTCAAACCCTAATGGCTCCCAAGCTGGAAGAGAATGTTAACGAAGGATATGAACTGGTGCGTGGCGCATTCGACGACTGCGAACAAGAAATCAAATCAGTGATAACCCTAATTGCCAATTCAGGATTGGAGTTCTTGGTTTCAGAACCAACGAAGATATGGAAGAAGGAAGTCATTGAATTCCTTACTGGCGCGGCTGTAGATGACTCAGGCTACAGAATTAAGTCAAGGGTGCATGGCACCAAGGTCAAGATTTCACCCGAGTCTTTAAGAAAGGTACTTCAGCTACCTAAAGTTCAAGATGAAGAGGAAGTAACTGCTTCTAAGACCAGGGAAGCTCTTACTTGGTGTGGACTGGATCCAAAGATGAAGGTGGGATCAGTCTTTAACAGAAAAGGTATGAATAATCAAGGCAAGTTCTTGTCAGAAATAGTGGGCAAGGTAATACTAAGCAAGCCAGGAGGACATGACAGGGTGTCTGCCTCCATGTTTGAAGTCATGACCAGAATCATCTTCAATCTGAAAACAGACTGGTCAATGGTGGTTTATGAAAAAGTGAAGGAAAGCCTGAAGAAGCCCAATCTGGGCAGGATACTAAGTCTCTACCTGGCTGGATCAATTCCAGAGGTAATGAGCACTGCTGCAGGAACTAAGATCAATCATATGAGGAAGATGGACTCAAGAATATTCTCTAGATGGGAAAGGGTGCTGGTGTCAAAGGAATTGACCACCCCTGAGAAACAAACTTCTAAGAAAGACTCTCCTCCCAGGAAGAAGAGGAAGACTGCTGCTGTGCCTCAAGAGCCATCCAGCAGCTCAGGCAGTGAAGAACATGTGGTCTTCACTCCTGATAGTCCAATGGATAAAGCTGCAGAAAAGTCACCTGCTCCTCAGGAGCCAGCTGACATCCAGGGGGAGCTTCCAGGTGTAGCAGAACCATCTACACTGGAGAGTGAGCAAGCCACCCTCCTCATTCAAGAGGTACTTGTTGACCTTAATACTTTGAATTTTTCTATCATAAATTCTGATTTGTCTGATGATCATCAGCAAAATCAGCCAGCAACTCAAGAACCAGATGTTGTTCTCCAAGACACATCTGTTGTAGCTGATGAAACCAGAACATCTCCTGCACAGTCTCCAGCAGAATACACCATGGAAGATCTTTTTCTGAATTTAGATCAGGATGATTTTGATATGGAAAAGAATGCTGCTGATACAGAGAAGGATGCTGCTGCTGAGGGGGAGAATTTGGATATTCAAGTAGAGCCTATAAGGCTAGATACAGAGAAAGCACAAGATGTGCACACTGAACAACCATCCAGCCCTAAGGATAGGGTGGATATTGCCAGTACATCAGAATCTGAAGATGATGAAGCTGAGGAAGCTAAGAAAAAGAAGTTCTTTGTTTTCAAAAGAAGGAGCCAAAGCTATAAGAAGGCTCTCCAAACTGTTGCTCAACACTCACTGGTTCAACAAGCTCCATCAACTGATTATACAAGCCTAATGGTTGCAATGCAAGTAAAGATGGATGAGCAAAGGAGGGCCATAGAGAAATATATTGATGAGGGCCAAAAATCTCTACAATTTGATCTAGCTCAAGATATCAAATCAATCAGGTTTGAAATGAACATGAATAAGAAGGAAATGAATGAATGCTTCCACAAGGGTGGTAATGCTGTGGTCTATCTGGCTAAACATCAAGAAATCATCAAAGAGAAGGTAGAAGATATTGCACTCAAGCAAGGATATGTGTTGGAAAACCAATTGAGGATGAATGATAACTTGACTGCATCTCACAATGCCATAGTCACTGAACTCAAGAAAAAGTCTGATGAACCACCAACCTCTTCTGCTACTGCCAAAGCTGATTTTGATAAACTTTTTCAAGCTGAATTAACTGCTGTCAAGTCTGCCATCAAGGACTCACAAAAGGTCATTTCTGAACAGCTTACCAAGCTAAGACCTTTCTTCAAAGAGGGCATAAGGTATTTGGATAGCCAAATAAGGTTTCAGAAAGATGATGTGAGAGATCATGTAGCCCAAGAAGTCATAAAGGGGGAGAGAGTGTTAGTCAAGGCCAGTTCTGAGCATGCCAAATGGATTTCAAATTCAATCAGGGCTACACTTGGATATCCTCCCCTGTGTGATGACAATGAAGTAGCTGAATCTGGTATTCAAGGAACATATCTTGGAGGTGAGCAACAGGCAGTGGCTGATGTAATCTATCCACCTCCAGATTTTGAAATGATCCATGCAGATATAAGCACAATGTATAGTCCAACTGCTGGCAAGCCTAATGTTATTCTGGAAAAGGTTGTTCAACCTATCACAGCTGCTATGCAAGAGGCTTTGGACAAAGAAGAAGAGACTAGGCTATCAAAGAAGAAGTTTAGGGAACTTGCTGAACAAAAACCAGATTTTGAACAGTGGAGCCCTACTTCTAGGAACATCATTCTCACTGCATGGAAAGCAGCCAAGGACAATGCCCATGAGAGGAACAAGTGGTTCTCAGAGGCTGAATGGAGGAAACATGAGAGTAGGCAGGAAGCAATTGTCCAATATAGAAGAAAGGCTAAGTTAGGAAAGCTACCTCCTACAGCTGTGGAGCCTAGCAAGTACTTTCCTAAGCCCTATCATTATTTTGAAAGGCAAAAGATCAAGGCTGAAGAACAGAAGAAGAAGGACTCCAAAGGGAAGAAGCCTGCTGAAGCTGAGCCTGCTGCTGCTGCTGCTGTAAAAGCTCAAGTTAAAGCTGGAAAAGGAATTGTTATTAAAGAACCTGATCAGAAATAGATTAGGAATTAACTTGATGCTTGTTGTAATCTGTTAAGTGAAAAACATTGTAGTACATCATTGAAAATGTATAAGGAACAATATTGGAACAGTATATGATAAATATAGTATGATTGTTCTGAAATATGTATGTTTCTTAATTGTTCTGCAATGTTGTATGAGTGTACATGTGTGCTTTATTACATGTTTAAGTTTAACTCTGTTGTCATATATCTGTTTTACTTCATTTTATAATTTTTAATTATGAGTGATATATATCATTGACTAAGGGTTATGACTTTTCCAAATAGGGGGAGATTGTTGGGTACATTGGTCAAATGTACCTGATTTGAAGAAGCCTCACCTAACTCAATGATATACATCATAGTGTATTTGATGTTTGTTTGAGTTACTTGTGCAGGTTAGGAAAACACTGGACTGAAGATAAAAATTCTAAGTCCATGTGTCGACACCCAGAGGGAAAGTGTCGACACTTGAGAAAGCTTGTGTCGACACCCAGACAAGCAGTGTCGACACTTGGAGTCATTGTGTCGACACCTGGGAAGAAGAGTCGACACCAGTCAGAAAGTGTCGACACTTGGAGCTGTGTCGACACTCAGTGTAGAAGAATGCAGAAAAGCTATGTCGACACTTAGTAGAAGTGTCGACACCTAGAAGAGCTGAGTCAACACCAGAAAGTGTCGACACTTGAAGTGAGTGTCGACACTCAGCAAAAGTCTGCAGAATCTAAGTACAAGTGTCGACACTCAACACAATGTGTCGACACTATGCAGAAGAGTCGACACTTGAAGTGAGTGTCGACACTCAGCAAAAGTCTGCAGAATCTAAGTACAAGTGTCGACACTCAACACAATGTGTCGACACTATGCAGAAGAGTCAACACTTGAAGTAAGTGTCGACACCCAGCACAATGTGTCGACACTTAGCTAAAGACTCTGTATTTGAAGAATGTGTCGACACTCAGCACAATGTGTCGACACACAACCAGAAGAGTCAACACTTGAAGAAAGTGTCGACACTCAGCACAATGTGTCGACACTTAGTTGAAGACTCTACACTTGAAGAAAGTGTCGACACAAGGAGCTGTGTCGACACTTAGCAGAGAACAGAAAAGTTTACAAAATATTCTAAGTACAAGTGTCGACACTAAGGGAATGTGTCGACACTCAGCTGAAGGATCAAATTTGAAGACTTGTGTCGACACCAAGAAGCTGTGTCGACACTTGACAGTTTCAACACATAAAGATGTGTCGACACAAAGGAGATGTGTCGACACTTAGAAGAATACAGTTAAAGAATGAAGAACAAGTACTTGTGTCGACACTCAATTTCAGTGTCGACACATGCAGAAGTATCTGTGTCGAGACATACAAGGAATTGTGTCGACACCTTGTAGACTTGTGTCGACACTTACACTACTTGTGTCGACACTTAGTCTATAAGTGTCGACACTTAAGAACAGAAAGTCTCGACACTATCTGACAGTTAGAGAATTTCAAGAAGTGACTGGTTGACATGACATCTGCCGATCCAGCCGGTCTACATCAACTGTCAGAGAAGTCAGAAGTCTGTTATGAACCGGACCAGCCGGTTACCATGAAGGAAGCCTATAAATAGGCCCCCATAGTTTACAGAAACGAATACATATAGAAGGTTGTTCATTATCATTACATGTTGTGAGAATAACTGAAGTGGTTGATCAGATTAAATCAAGAAGTGATACACTGAGGATCAACACAAGAAGATCAGGCAGTCCAACTGCAGATCTAAGAAGTTGGAGAGAGAGAGCTCCATCCAAGAATTCAGTCTTTGGAACTAAGGCTGAGAAGAAGAATTCAGAGTCATCTGGATTTCAAGAAGCAGAAGATTCAGACTAATTCAGTTCTACTCAAGAAGCTTTGAAGAAAGCTAAGTCAGTTTGGATCAAGCTGAGTTCTTCCAAGAACTCTTCAAGAAACTCTCAACTTCTCTCATCTTTTCTGAGTTGTAGAGTTAGCAATTTTATTTCAATTACATCTTGTAAGATCCATTGGATCTGAGTGATTGTAAGCCTATTTTATAAAGGCTGAGGGTAGGGCTTGTTGCCTGAGTGTAGGAGTTGAAGAACTCTGAGTGTAGGCCTTAATTGGCTGAGTGTAGGCCTGGGTGGCTGAGTGTAGGCCTTTTGGCTGAGTGTAAGGCTTTGGGCCTGAGGTAGGAACCTAGTTTGGTTCTGAGTTAGTGGAGAAGTTTGGCCGAATCTAGTACACTGCTAGATAGGCGAAGGGGGAAAGTGGATGTACCCAAAGATTGGGGAACCACTATAAAATCTTGTGTATTCTGTGCTGTGATTGTACTGTGTTGAGAATTGCTGTGTGCTGTGATAACTTATTCAGAAATCTGTGTTATAAACTGTTGACTGCCAACAAAGAATTTAGAAAAGGATTAGGTCACCTATTCACCCCCCCCCCCTCTAGGTGTTTAGGTACCATATCTTTCATACAGTTTACTTCTTTCTTCTCATATTGGCCTACAGGATAATGATCGTACTAGCCGACAGAATCGGCGTATTGCGGTGTCGACTAACCCGTGAGTTAGTGCCACCGTAAGACGGCGGTTCTGGGCATAAGATCCGGTAGCCCTCCTTGGTAAGGGGGAGGGGGGTCCTACACTTTGTATCTGAAATACAATACCCCGGTTGGGTCTCCAATGTAGTTATGGTTAAAAAGGGGACGGGCGGTGGCATACGTGTGTCGATTTTTCTTTGCTTAATAAATCATGCAATAAGGACTGTTATCCTTTGTCTCGAATCGACATGATGGTTGACTCAGCCGTCAGTTTTCCCGTAATGAGCTTCTTAGATGCATTTTCAGGTTATTACCGGATCAGGATGCACCTCCCGACATCAAAGATGTCTCATTCATCACGGGGTACGAGTGCTACTTCTACAAGATGATGTTGTTTGGGCTGAAAAACATAGGGGAAACATACCAGAAGATGATGGATATGGTCTTACGAGAGCAGAAGGGGAGGAACTTGTAGGTATATGTAGATGACCTCATGATCAAAAGTCGAGACGTGGACTCTCACCTCCGGGACCTGGGGGAAACCTTAACCACCCATGCACAAATATTATATGAGGTTGAACCACCTAAAGTGCATCTTCAGGGACAGCATGGGAAAGTTCCTAGGCCATATCCTCACCCCCGCCAGGGTCGAGCCAAATACTGACAAGGTCAAGCCATCATGGAGCTGGGGTCACCTCAGAATACTAAAGAGGTGCAATGGTTGACGGGGAAGCTGGCAGGGTTGAGCAGTTTTCTCTCCCTGGTCAGAGAGATGTGCTCCCCCATCTTTAAAACATTGAGGGGGGGGGGGGGCAGAAGTTCGAGTGGACTGGGGAATGCAAGGAGGCGTTCCAGGCCTTGAAGAAGCAGCTGACTCAGTCTTCCCTGGTTCAAGAGCCGAAGGAGGGGGAGGACCTATATTTATATCTTGGGGTCGGAGTAAAGGCCTTGAGCTCCGTCCTAGTTCGAGAAGAGGAGAAAAAGCAGCTCCCCATATATTATGTGAGACAGGTCCTGAGGAAGGCCGAGCTTCGGTATCCAATCTTAGAAAGGTTGTCCTTCGCTCTGGTGATCTCTACTCGGAGGCTCCAGCCCTACTTCCAGGCACACTCCATCCGAGTGGTGACTCACCATCCCCTCCACAACATCTTCGAGGGGGTGGAGAATTCGGGCATGTTGGCCAAGTGGTCGGTGGAACTAAGTGAGTTTGACATCTCCGTCGTTCCCCGCCTCTTGATCAAGGCTCAAGCAATGACCAACTTTTTGGCTGACTACATGGCTGAGGTGGCGGAGGAAGAGCTCACTCATCTGGCTTCATGGAAGTTGAAGGTAAACGACACTTCGGGGAAACATTCCTTGGGGGTGGGGGTAATCTAGGAAAGCCCCCAAGGGACGAGAATCGAGAAAATGGTGGTGGTGCACTTCCACATCACGAACAACCAGGCCGAATACGAGGCCGTAATAGCAGGGTTGCGCCTGGCCAAGGAGCTGGGTGCTTGACGTGGAGATCCTCACTGACTCCATGGTGGTGGCTTCCCAGATCAACAGGGAGTTCGAGGAGAAGGAGCCCACCCTCCGATTGTACTTAGAAAAGGTGAAGGGGGGTCATCGGTATGTTCCAGACCTTCTCCATTCGACACGTGCCCAGGTAGGAGAGCGAACAGGTAGATCAATGGGCAAAGCATGGTCCACGGGTGTGGGGTACCATCACTGATCTATTCTGCCCCTCCATTGAAGAGGGAGAACTGATGGAGGTGGATCAACACCCCTCGTGGATGGACCCATTCATGACCTTCCATTCCACGGGAGAATATATGTGGTGGATGGACAAAAAGAAGTCCAAATATAAGTCAGCGTACTATCTCCTCTGAGATGGGCAATTGTATCAGAAGACTCTCTCTGGGATGCTGGCCCGTTGTATGGCCGAGAGGGAGGTTCAGTGGATCTTAGAAGAAGTCCACTCTAAGGAGTGTGGGACATGGGTACTTTTGGCCTACTCTAGGCCACAACGCTGCAGAATTCATGAAGATGTGTCACAAGTGCCAGTTGTTCGCCACCCTCCGACTACAATCGGCTCAGCGCCTCAGGAGCATCACGCCCCTCTGGCCCTTTACAATCTGGGGGATGGATTTTGTTGGACCTTTCGCCCGGGCCAACGGGCAGAGGAGGTTCCCGGTAGTAATGATTGATTATTTTGCTAAGTGGTTGGAGGTGAAGGAGCTGGCCAAGGTGACCTCCCAGGTCATCAGAAATTTTATTTGGGAGGGGGGGGGATCATCTGCCTCCATGGGGTACCGCAGGCCATCGTTATGGTCAATGAGCCTCAGTTCACCAGCGCGGAATTCATTAGCTTCTACGAGCAACTCGGAATTGACCTCATATTTGCCTCGGTCCACCACCCCAAGAGCAATGAGCAGGTGGAGGTGGCGAATAAGATTATTGTGAACCTTCTGAAGAAGAAGGTTGAAAACCTAAAGGGGAGCTGTGTGGAGTAGCTTACCTCGGTCCTTTGGGCCCTGAGGACCACCCCCAACGCAACCACAATGGATACCCCCTTCAAGCTCTCCCATGGCTGCAAAACAGTACTTCCCATAGAATTTGAAGTCCGTACACCTCGAGTGGAAGAGGCTCGGGAAGAGAGGGAAGAGTGGTAGGCTGAAAACAAGGAGGAGCTGCGGCTCTCCCTCGACGTGGTGGAGGAGTTGCGTGACCTCTCTACCATCCGACAGGAAGAAGTGAAGAGGAGAAGGGTTAACTACTTTGAGAAGCACGTCAGAGTCAATCAATTTGCAGAGGGAGACTTGGTCTTGAAGAAGGTAGATGCAATGAGAAGATCGACAACTGTGGGGAAGCTCAACCCCAACTGGGAGGGACCATACATTGTGAAAGAAGTATTGAAGTCAGGAGGGTATCTTCTCCAAAATGTGGAGGGCGAGACCCTAAGTCTCACCTGGAGTGGTGATGACCTGAAACGTTTTTACCCTTAAGACATGTAAGTAATGCCTTGTTTCTAATAAAGCTTCTCGATATACTGATTCTCCTGTAGTGATGTGTGAGTAGGTGAAGTGTTCATTTGACAGACCCCGAGCAGATCACATTGTCAGGCTCTCACCTAGTTAGCAGAGCTGGATGTCACTCGTATGTCTACTCAAACCCCGAGCAGATCCCGCTGTCAAGCTGTCACCTAGCTGGCAAGGCTGGATGTCACTCATATTTGTCTACTCTGACCCCGAGCAGATCCCGCTTCCAGGCACTCACCTAGCTGGCTGGGCTGAAAATCACTCGCATGTGTGTCTACTCAGACTCTGAGCAGATCCTTCCACTAGGCTCTTACCTAGCTGGCAGGGCTGGATATCACTCATGTGTGTCTACACAGACCCCGAGCAGATCCCAATATCAGGCTCTCACTTAGCTGGCAGGGCTGGATGTCACTCGTGTGCGTCTCCCCGAACCCCGAGCAGATCCTGCTGTCAGGCCCTCACCTAGCTGGCAGAGCTGGATGTCGCTTGTGTGAGTCAAAGTGGACCCCGAGCAGATCTCGCTTCCAGGCTCTAACCTAGTTGGCAGGACTGGATGTCACTCATGTGCGTCTACCCGAGCCCCGAGAAGATCCCACTGTCAGGCTCTCACCTAGTTGGCAGGGCTGGATGTCAATCATGTGTGTCTACATAGACCCCGAGCAGATCCCGCTGCCAGGTTCTCACCTAGCTGGCAGGGCTGGATGTCACTCGTTTGTGTCTATCCTGACCTCGAGCAGATCCCGCTGACAGGCTCTCACCAAGCTGGCAGGGCTAGATTTCACTCGTGTAAGTCAAGGTGGACCCCGAGTAGATCCCGTTTCCAGGCTCTCACCAAGCTGGCAGGGCTGGATGTCACTCGTGTGCATCTACCCGAGACACAAGCAGATCCCGTTGCCAGGCTCTCACCTAGCTAGCAGGGCTAGATGTCACTCATGTGTGTCTACACAGACACCGAGCAGATCCCGCTGCAAGGTTCTCACCTAGCTGGCAGGGCTGGATGTCACTCATTTGCGTCTACCCTGACCTCTAGCAGATCCCGCTGCCAGGCTCTCACCAAGCTGGCATGGCTAGATGTCACTCGTGAGAGTCTACCCAGAACCCTAACTAGCTAGCAGGATAGGATTTGACGAATGAAATAATGTCAAAATTCAGGGCCCAAACACCCGAGCATCAGAGGAAACAGTCGCTGGGTGAATAGAATGGGCTCGGCAGGACAGCAAGCCGGGAGTGCCGCGTCGAGACTGTGGCGGGTCGTCGAGCCAAGATTGTAGCTCGACGATGCGAGCTCTCGAGATCCAACATGATCGTCCGACGCCCAAAAAAGAAGCAACCAAGGTTGCGAGAACTCCAGCCACAATGCGACCTCATGTGGGGCCAACTTGCGTGAAGCCAGGCGACTCTGGTGCGGGCCAAGCCAGCCCGCTCCAACCGCACAAACAACTTGGAGAATCTGGACTAGAGATGCGGGTCGCCACTCACAGTTCAGCTAACTAAGACCCCTATATTTCCTAAGCTAAGTCCACAATGGGCACGCGACCTCAATAACGAGACACATGCTCAGAGGCAGTGAGCGGGAGAGTTGGGCCGATCCGCGAGTATGAAGCTAAAAGAGAGAAAACAACATCAAATCAGAATAAAAACATATATATCATTGATTGGTCAAAAAGAGTTACAAGTTTATGGGCTTAGCCCGCATTTACATTAAGAACAAAAATACAGTAGAGGCGAGGAGCGTGGATTCGGCAACGCGAGCACTCGGGCAGCAAATCCTAGATGGGCTGGTAGGACTTGTCTCCTGGCTTCGGTACCGGGAGGAATAGTGTAGGTACCACGTCGCTCTCAGAAAGGCCCGTTCCCTAGCCATTAATGAGGTTCGCCTGCCGTAATGTCTGGAGGGTGTACTTCGCTGCACAGGCAGCGTTTTTCTACATCATTACCTCCAGCTCGTACTCGTTATAGTGTATGAGCTGACAATTATTGCTGGAGGGCGGCAGGGCAGCTGCCGCTACTTCCAGCTCTCGCACCCGCGCTTGTAGCACCTCCTTTTCTTCCTCCAAGGTGGCGACGATGGCATCAACCATGTCTGCCCTCTATCTCTCTGTCGCTTCGTCTCCTCCTGAGCGAGACGGCGGGCCTCCTCCTTCTCATCCACTAACTTCTTGAGCGAGGGGGCATTCTTCTCCATCTGGGTGCATCGTCGGTCGACCATGTGGTCTAGCTCCAGGCTGCGGAGCTGGGCCCGCGCGCTCTCATGAACGAGCACACGCATGGCCTCCTCGTCATAGGTCGCGGCGTCTTCCCGCGAGTAAAGGCCAAACGAAAAATTGTAGGCCTCCCCGTCTATGGTCTCCTGCTCTAGCCAACTCGGCAGCAGGGTGAAGATGATGGACCTATTTGATTCCTTGTCCCACAGGAGGAGGGGGATGCCATGCTCGTCTAAGGCCCGCTCGCCAAGGCCAAAGTTGTGGTGCCCTGTTGGCACCGGCTTCGGGGCAGGTTACTCTTCACCCTGCGGCCTGGCGGTGTCGGCCGCTCCACCAGGGGAGCCGCTGGTCGAGGCGGTCGCAGGGGCGGGATCCCTATCTAGTTTGCCCGCCGGGGGCTTGCCTTTCTCCCGAGCTGTGGGAGGTGAGTCGCTCGCGGTCTTCGATTTCTTGGGTGGCGGCGGCAGAGGAAGTGATCCACGGCTAGGCCGCTTTGTGGAAGCAGATGACAGGGTCTCGCGGCGCGCGATGGCTACGACCTCTGCATGAGCAAGATTGCTAGAAGCAAGTCTCACACTCTCATAAGGACGGTGCAGGGGGATGTCCCGCTCACCTGCAGGAGAGGAAAGTTAAAGCAGGAAAGACAGTGAAGTGAAAAGGAAAAGCGCGAGTAGCTTACCTCCCCCGGGCGGGGCGGAGGCGAGGTTGTCCAGATTCCTACGCAGGAAGGCGACTTCAAAGTTTTTCCCAACAAAGAACCTGCACAGCTCTGCTTCATGGCCCCCAGACTAAGGGGCGGTAGCTCGTCTCACTGAGCTGGACCGGCGAGAAGGGGACATTGCCAAAGTACCCCTTGATGAAGTCAAATTTCTTTAGCCAGTTATGGCACTTTTTGATAGTCTCCTGCACCTTAACGTGGTCGCTGAAGAAGTAGGTGGTCCCATCTTTGTTTGCCTGGAAGGAGAATAGCTTGCAGAAGACCGCGAGGCTGAACTCGATCCGCTCTTCCCGCATGAAGCACGCGAACCCGATCACCACTGTGATGGAGTTGGGGGTCATCTGCCCAGGGATGAGCCTGAAGTATTTCAATATTTGGCGGACCTCCAACCAAAGGGGAAGCCGGAGAGCCTCCTCGAAATGCGTCGTAGGGATGGCGAGCTCCTCCCCTGAGAGATCATTGACCTTCTTTCCCTCCACAGGTCGACTCGCCACGAAGTCTGGCGGTATGTAGTCGCCTATGGCATCGAAGAACTCACCTTTAGAGATGGCGACATGAGAGAAGTTATGCTCAGAGAAGGTCCAAGTTCACCTGCTCCTCCCATCGGCATCGTCGCTGCCACTAGCCATCTCACAGGAAGCTTGCTAAGCGAAACGAAGTTGTTCTCGCAGGAAGAGGGCGAGTCAAGGGTCGCATGAAGCAAGTAAGAAGGGAAAATCTTAAATGCGGTGGGTGAGAAAGAGCTGGCAATGCCTATTTATAGAAAGAAAAAGGGAGGGAAAATATTCCGCCTGCGGGAAAAGTGTGAATCGCAAAATATACCCTGACGCTTCAACTTCCCGGCTCGCATCCGCGCTACAAAGATTGTTCGGTAGCAAACAACGCTCACCCACGTCCGCCCAAGAAGCAAGCGAGCTACGACTCGAGCCCACATGGAACAGTGGTTGAGCCACGCAGGCTCACAATCAGCGAGCTACCGGCTCCCTCCCACTGAGACTAGCCGGGCGAGCCAATTCAACAATCTTGCGCCAGCTTAAGGTAGTGGTAGGAGAGCAAGAGGGCTTCATCCGCATTCACCCAGAGAAAACTAAACAACAGTACAATAAAAGCAACATAGAACAAGCATTAAGCACATTGGCGGGCGAGAAAGTCTGAAATTATTACAGATTAAAAATGTCCCAAGAAGGATGACCCTACTAAGCGAACTGGTCTAGGATGTGGATGCGACCCTGGCCTAGTGATCAATAGTGGGGAGGGGGCAGGCGGCTCAGTACTGGATCCACTTCCACCTGCCCCGCCTCCGCATCCCAGATAGGGGCGACACGTGAGGATAATGGTAATCGCGAACCGCCAACAGTTCCTGCTATGCCAGGCTGACTTGCTCCGTGGCGTACCTAAGCCGCTCCTCGGCTCGCATTATGTGCACCCCCGGAGGGGTAACACCATCCCCATTAGTTGGACGCCTCGCTCCCTCCAGAACGGCGAACCGCTCTTCCGCCGCAGACTTGTCCTTGTCGACCCTGTCGAAGACCTCCTGCATTAGTCATGTGTGTTTCTAAAACAGCCGTATCACCTATTTTTTCATCCCCTTCGCATCCGTCGGGTCGCCCAAAAACTCTGAAATGTGATCTGTATCAGGGGGAGGCAAGTACCTCTCGCTCATGTCGAGATCAGAGGAGGAGATCGCGTTAAAGCCTATAAATGGAAAGGTTAGAGGGAGCGAGCGGTAACAAACAGGCATAAGTACAAGCTCACCGGGGGTCGGCACGTCGCCCGCACCAGCTGATAAGTTGTAAATATACGTATTTTTACGTACATTAAAAAAGTCGTTTTAGTTTTTTTTTATGATTTTTAGTTATTTTTCTTTAATAAATTGTTCTTTTTTGGTAAATACATTGCTAACTTAGCTTTTTTTTATTTTCCAAAATATTTCAAAAAAGTCAAAAATTGCATACTACACGCCCGTGACCTGGACGTGTAGCTTTGATTCCAACAGAAATCAACCGAATGCGAAGAAAAGCCAAGACACGCCCGTATCAAATGTTACACTGTCGTGACCAAGCCCCGTGTCATGCCCTCGACGATTCCGCGCTCGAAGATCGTCGAACTGACCGACATGCCCGTGTCAAGATGTGACATGCCCGTGACTTCTCCACCTGGCCCAGAGAAGATGTCCCCGACGGCTAATTGACACGACGCCGTCCCCAGTTCGACCTTCCCGACACGCCCCCTACGTACATGCACGTGACTAACAGAGTCATGCCCATGTCATCTACGTGTACAGCCGCAAAGTCAAACCAGCCATCAAATCTCAGCACCGACTCACCAACAGTAGTTACACGCCCCCGTACACGCCTGTGACCTCGGGTGTGTACTTAAAAAATTTTGCCTATAAATTGGAGTTTTCTATTTGGATTTTTGTTCTTCTTTTTTGAACCATTTTGCTAGGGAAGGTGCTGCTTAGATGCATTTCAGGCTTTGTAAGGGAATTACTCCCCCTCTACTTTATTTTTGTTTTACCTTTGTAATCCACTATTTATCTTAATAAAATTTGTAGTTTTTGTTCTTCCTTATATGGTTTTGGAATGCATCTAAGTGCCCTTCCTTATGCAATCTTATTTATCTTTATTTTTTTTCTTTATTTTTCTTATCTTTAAAATGGGTGTGTGTGTATGATTTTAGTTTTATGCTTTCATAGTTTTCATAGTTTAGCTTTTTAGTACTCTTTATGTTCATTCTTATGAGTTTATAAAGATGCCTTAAAAATGGTTTTGATTTTTCTTTAACTTAGTTTTTTTTTTGTTATGATGTAAAACTTTTTGTTCTTTTTCTGCATTATTTCCACTTTTTAAGCTCCTTTATAAAATTATAAGAATGAAATAATTGTCGTTTTAATTTTTCTAACACTTCAATTTTTACTTTTATTTGCAGAAACTTTTGCTCGTTTAATTTTCATTTTCTCTTTTTATGCATTTCTATCGCATTCTAGCGGTAGAAATGTAGTCGTTTTAATTTTTCAAACACTTTGATGTTCGCTTTTATTTCCAAAAACTTTTGCTCCTTTAACTTTTATTTCTTCGTTTATGCATTTTTAACAAAATCTAGCGGTAAAAATATATTTATTTTAATTTTTCAGTCACTTTATTTTTCTCATTTTTTGCTTGTGTGCATGTGTATGAGATAGTGTTTATCGCTTTCTTTCATTTTTGTAGTGTGTGTGTGTTGAAACCGAAAAATCGGTCTTTGTGGAGTTTGTGGTCCCTAAAAAGGGGTGACCTCACACTTACTGCACTCAGACGAATGTCACGGACCAAAGGCTTAGGAAACTAGGAACAGAACCTCGGCTCTAGCTTGGAGGTCCCTCCTCACACCCGGAAGATCTTGGTGATCTCCCCCTCCCTAGCCAATGCTGAGTTAGGTGCCTTGGAGGATGAAGAAATAGGATCAAGAAGTGATGCCCTCCAAGGCACCCCCTAAGGGTCTATTTATAGTCTTCCCAAACCTAGGGACCAAAAGGTCAGAAATACCCCCAAGATAAATAGGTCCTGGGTCAATATAAAACATCCACACCTGAGGGGAAAGAGGTAATTCTACCCCTCGGGGCACAACGGTAAAATCATGGCCAGAAGTGATCCGGGGGTGAAAATAGGCTAAACCATACCCCTCACCTTCCCCGGACACCCGAGGCGAGTGGGGATTAAACCACTCCACTCCTTCACCTTGGTACCGTGAAAGTGCAGGTTAGATCTGTATACTCTAGAGGGGGGTGAATAGAGTATGGTGCTCACTAAAAACTTTTTACAACTTTTGTTGTATTCCTAAGTGAACGGAGAAGCAAATAAAATAAAGTAAGACAACACTTATCTACTCACAGAGCAATCACAGAGCACAGCCAGAAAACAAAAGAAAAGAGCAACCAGACGACACAAGAATTTTATAATGGTTCCCCAACCTGGGTACATCCACTCTTCTACCACCCTGGTAGGAATCCACTCAGGTTTTTGATCAGGTGTCTGACACCAATGAGCTTTTGTTCAGGTGCTCAAAAACCAAACCTCAAGTCTTTTGGAAGGAGACTTGCAACCAGAATAATTTTGAAGGGATTTAAAACCCTGTACAGGAATTGGAAAGAAGGTGATAGTGTCTTCCCTGTCAACAATCAGAGAGAAGACTTGTAGATTGATTGTAGCAGATCTTGCTCCCCCTGAGATCTTGAATTAATCAGGAAAGCTGGAGCACTGCTTCAGGGTGATAGGTCTTCAATGACCTAGAATGCCTGGACCAGAGATGCTTCAGGAACTTCTTCTGACAGATAAAGTTTTGTTGTCCTTTGAAGTTGTCCTGAGAGTTAGCAGATGAAGAAGACTCTTGATAGTGATGTGGTGTTCTTCTTCTCGAAAATGTTCTATGGTTGAGGCTGATTGCAGTCAAGAACTTTTTACTTTTGAATGATTATTCTTCTGTGCAATCTAAGTGTCTGTCTGTGTTACTTGCTGTATTGACAATCTATTCCTATTGATTGTTTTTCTCTCTGTGTATATGTCTGTCTGACTGAGGAACATTCAAAATTTTTGAATGTCGAGCAGTAATTGCAGTTGGCCTTAGAAAGAATCAGCAATCAATGACTTTCCTAACTGTCCCATGGAAAAATGGCGTGTAATAATCCATCGTCAATGCGCGTTCCAACGGTAACATTTCAAGAAGATCTGGCATTAATAACTCCGGATTCATCGCCAAGAAACGGGACGGGAAACTTGAAGAAAACCAAGTCTGGATTCGTCGAACGAAGAACACAATTCGTCAAGCTGCACTTGTGTTCGTCGAGCTGAGCTTGAGTTCGTCGAGCTGAGCTTGAGAGAGTTCGTCGACCAGATAATCTTCATTCGTCAAACAGACAGTCTTCATTCGTCGAGCTGAGAATCAAATTCATCGAGCTGAGAAACATTCTGGACTTAGGCAAAATATTCTGCATCTGCTGAAATGCTGTGTCGACATAAGTTGGTGTCGACAGATTGATCTTGATGTCGACACAAATCCTCTGGTTCCAGAAATCATCGAGTAGAGTACAGCATTCGTCGACCTGAGAGGTTGACTTCGTCGACCTGAGAAATTGACAACTTGAGGTCCAAGTTCGTCGAGCTCAGAATATAATTCGTCGACCGAAGCTTGAAGCTGGACTTAGAAAATTTTGAAGTTCTCCTGACTTTGTCTTGATGTAGAAACTGAGTCTTCGTCGAACAGAGAACTAAGATCGTCGAGCTCAGCACTAAGAATTGTCTCACGATCGTCGAGCGCAGAACTCCTTTCGTCGAGCTTAGTTCGATGAACGTCGAACTCACTTTACTTAGACTTGAAATCCTCTAAGTCTGAAGTCTCTGATGGTCTTGATGGTAGCTGGTCCTTCTGAAGTTGAACCTAAGGACTTGACCTAGACTCTAGGACATAACTTGACCCTGGCTATACATGTTGGGTCACATCCTAAGTCAGCGAACCTAGCCCAAATCAACTAGGGATCCAACAATCTCCCCCTATTTGGGTGAGGTCACTAACAGAGACTAAAAACAGAAAAACAAAGCATGAAAAAGGAATATATCTGGCAGAAAATTACCAACACATGCAACAGATATATATCTACACAACTTTGTTTAAACAGAAAGCATAGTTTGAAAAAAAAACAAAAAATGAAATAACATGAAGATTATTTCTTTTGCTTCTTCTGCTTGGATTTGTCTTCAGATGTCTGCTCTCCTGGCTTCTTAAAGACGATTTCTCTCTTAGGATCTTGTGCTTGAGCTTTTGTCATAGTCATATCAGCTGCCCCAATTATATTCAATGATGTAGCCCTGGGGACAACTGCTTCTGGATGAAGTTTCATATAATCATCAACATTAAACAGTTTATTACCTTTGTCAAACCTTTTCAGCTCTTCTTTTCTATACTTTGACATTGTTGTGTATCCAGAAATATCTTTTCCTTCTGCTTTGGCTTTATTGATCAATGATAGTCCAATCAATTCCTGATATCTAGCCATTCTTGTTGTATTTGCAGTTTCAGGATCTTCAAAAGGAGTTGGAGGAGAGTAATGTCTCTTTGGGCTTTCAGCTTTTTGAATTTCAGAACTTTGCTACTGCTGCTGCTGATGCTGTTAATGACTACCTGAGGATGGCTGCCTATGCTGGCTGCTTCCAAAAGATCTCCCTAACTGTCTCTGATATGTTTGCATTAGGGCAGATCTCTGGGAGCTAGAACCACTGGCATCAGCTGCTGGAGGAGGAGGAGGAGGATCCTTCTTGAATCTGTGCACTGGAGGAGGGGAATATCTCCTGCTTCTCTTCCTTTCTTTTTGTTGGTTCTTGGATAGCCACATCCATGTAGGCATCCCTTTGTATGGAGTAACATTATGCAGAATATAGTAGGGAGTGTCTGCAATGGGATTTGGCTTAGGAGCTGGAGGAGGAGGAACCTTTCTCTTCTTTGACAACAATCTCTTTTTCTTACTGACTGTATCTTCATCAGAATCATCATCATCTTCTTCACTATCTGAACCCTGAGGGTTATCATACAAGGAATCCAAAGCTTTTAAAGCTTTATCAAAAATAACTGCTTTTTCTGGAGGAAGGGCAGAAGGTTCAGGAATAGGAGTATCAGCAACACTAGGGATAGAGCTGTCAGCTACTGCCTTATTCTCTTCTTTAATGTCAGCCTGGATAAGCTCATCTAAATTAGGCATTGGAGAGTCATCCATAACAAAAGCTGGGGCTGGAATTTCTTCTGGAATGACTTCAGGAATTGAAGCAACATCTGGAAGAGCAAAGTTATCACAGAGTTGCTTAGCAACTTCTGGACTTATTGGGGAAGTATATGGTACAAGAGCCAAACTTGGCTTAGTAAAATCAGTTGGAAGAGATTGCATGTATACAGTATCAAAATTACTCAACAAATCAGACAAATTCACTGTGGGATTTAAATAGAAATCACCAACAGACGTTATTTGTTGCACTGACTCATCCAAATCAATGTCAGTGTCCATAAATTGAATCAACTCAATCATTTCAGAATAAAAATCTTGCAAAATTGCTGTATCTGTATCAGAATCTGCATCTGCTGGAGAGGGAGCTTCTGTTGTGACAGCTGCTGTTGTTGTATCTACATCTGCTGCAACTTCATTACTGAGCATCTCCCCCGCCTGGGTTCAGGAATACCTGGAGCCAGGCCCCTAGATGAAGAGGGGACAGCATATAGGAAAGAGATCTAGGCAGATAAATAATTGATGGAGGTCATAAGAGGTGTAATGGCCTCTTGGATCAAAGATTTGATGAGGGGAGTGAGCAAGGATATGATGGTGGATACAGAGGGGGTTCCTAATGAAGGAGAGATGGTGGTTGAAGGTAGAGAAGTGGATGAAGGAAGGGGAACAGATGGAGGGTATAGAGGAGAAAGAACATCTTGCAAGATTGTGTCTGTGGGTATGTTGAAATATGGAATAGATGACAAATGTGGGGGAAGAGGAGACTAAGGAGGTGTAGGAATAGGAATGTCCTGAGGGGAATCTGGAGGTGTTGGAATGTTGGTAATGTCAAGTGGTGGAGATGGAGGAGGATTAGGCAGATGAGGATGTGGTGGATATTGAGGTGTGGTAGCAGGAATGGAAGAGGAGGGGAGTTGTTTGGCTGGAAGAGCAGGAAGAGATGATGGAGGGGGAAGGATCTCTTTAGCAGGGAGGGGAGCGACCTTCACAGCCCTTGTGCTCTCAGAAGTTTGGATGGAAGAGGAGGAACCCTTGGAGGGATTGGAGATAGTCCTCTCCCACCTGCCAAACAGTGTGCATGTGAGGTGCTTGCTGGCGTTTATGAAGATGGTCGGGGAGACCATACATTCAGCAGCCTTTTCCTGGAGGAAGATTCCCAAAATTCTGCCGAAGCAGACCTCTTTCTTGTTATTCCTTTTCTTGATCAACTCAAAGAAAACTTTACTCCAATTTACAGAATGCTTGTTCACCACTGCACACATGATTAGAAAAATATGGCGGGTAATATAGTCATGAGCAGAATGCTTGGCCATCAGTATTTTTCCTGTAATGTCCGCCAGAAACTGGTAGGCGTCGGACAGTTGTTTCTTCAACAACTTATTAGGGTTGTTACCAGAAAAAACCCATTAGCTTCAACATATCATTGTATTCCTCAGAATCCATTTCTATGTTATCTTCTCCATTTACTAGTCCAAATATCTCAGAAAGAATTACGGGAGAGAGGGAAACAGCAGTAGTCCCGATATTGCATGTCAGAACATCTTCTTTAGAAACTGTAGATGTATAAACCAATTCTTGAATTTCCGTTCCATGTAGTTTGATCCTTCTTGTCATGAAATCTTTGAGATTGAGTTCTTCTAGCAGTTCCAAAATATAGAGGAAAATAGGGTTAGAATGTTGGAAAGACTCAAAATCCATATCGAATCCAGTATCAAACTTCATTGCTGCTAGGGCTCCTGCTGGAATCGCCATTGATGAACCTACAAGAAACACAGAGAAAAACGGCGATCAAGAGAAAAGGAACTGAAAGCGTGGGACGGAGGTCGAAGAAAACCTAGATATAAGATTTTTAGAATATGAATCGACAAACTCCGTTCCATGAAAAGAGAAAAATTCTTCGAACTGAGCTCGACGAAATAAATTAGAGATAAATAATTCGTCGATCTCATCCAGAAGAATTGAAAACCGTTCGTCGAACTCCGTTCGACGAAGAGTCTTCTGAAGCAAAGTTCGTTGATCTCCGGTCGACGAAAATTATTTCCACACAGAGAATTCGTCGATCTCCGTTCGACGAGAATCTCTCAAACTTTCCCTAATTCATCGAACTTCGTTCGACGAACTCTGGAAAATTCGTTGAATGCAGACAGAAGCTAATTTAACTCTTCTCCATTAATCATTCCCAGTTTATTTATGAAGAACAGATGGGTTTTCTCATCCAAGGGCTTGGTGAAAATGTCTGCTCTCTGTAAATCAATAGGAATATGGATCAAGTTAATTTTCTTTTTGTCTACATTATCCCTAATGAAATGATGTCTTATTTCAATATGTTTAGTCCTAGAATGGTGAACTGGATTCTGTGTTATAGCAATAGCACTAGTATTATCACAAAATAATGTTAAGTTATTTAAGTTGACACCATAGTCTAGGAGTTGATTTTGTATCCATAGCATCTGTGAACAGCAGCTGCCAGCAGCCATGTATTCTGCTTCTACAGTTGATGTGGACACAGATGTCTGCTTTTTACAAAACCAGGAGACAAGTCTCATACCCAGGAACTGGCATGTTCCAGAGGTACTCTTCCTATCCACTCTACATCCAGCATAGTCAGCATCTGAGTATGTAGTTAACTCAAACTCTGACTCTGCAGGATACCAGAGTCCTAGATTAGGGCAACTCTTTATATATCTCAAAATTCTTTTTAGGAAAAAAAGGTGAGATTCTTTAGGGTTCACTTGGAACCTAGCACAAAGGCATGTGGCAAACATTATGTCAGGTCTGCTAGCTGTTAGGTATAATAGGGATCCAACAATTGCCCTATAATTTTTCTGATCTACAGGTTTCCCTGATGCATCAGAATCCACAACAGCATTTGTAGCCATAGGGGTTTTCATCCCTGAAGCATCATCCATCCGAAACTTTTTGATAAGCTCTTTAGCATACTTAGCTTGGGAGAGGAAGATATCATCTGGGAGCTGCTTCACTTGGAGACCAAGCAAGTAGGAAAGCTCACCCATGCTACTCATCTTAAATTTAGAATGCATGAGATCAGCAAACCTCTTGCATAATTTGGGATCAGTAGACCCAAAAATAATGTCATCCACATATATTTGTACTAACAAGATTTGGTCCTTATGATGTCTAGTGAAAAGTGTTTTATCTATGGTTCCTCTTGTAAATTTATGCTCTAAAAGAAAGCTTGCTAGAGTCTCATACCAAGCTCTTGGATCTTGCTTTAAACCATAGAGAGCTTTATGCAATTTATAAATAAAAGAGGGTTGAGTTGGAGAGATAAAACCTGGATGTTGTTCTACATAAACCTCTTCTTGAAGTACTCCCTTCAGAAATACACTTTTGACATCCATTTGGTAGACCTTGAATCTCTTGTGAGCTGTAAAGGCAAGGAAATCCTAATGGCCTCTAACCTTGTAATAGGGGCAAAGGTTTGGTCATAGTCTATTCCTTCCTCTTGTCTGTAGCCTTGAGCAACAAACCTAGCCTTGTTCCTCACTATGTTGCCTTGAGCATCCAACTTGTTCCTGTAGACCCATTTGGTTCCAATAACTGGGTAGTTATGGGGTCTTGGAACCAAATCTCAAACTCTACATCTCTCAAACTGATTTAGTTCCTCTTGCATTGCAATGATCCAGTGGGGATCTTGCTCTGCTTCATGAATGGTGAGAGATTCAATTTGAGAGAGAAAACAGTCATGCATCAAGTCTTGGTTGAGTTGATGTCTTGTCTGTACACCTACTGAGATGTCTCCAATCACTTGAGATCTGTGGTGATCTCTAAGTGTGACAAGATCGGTTGGTGGAGTTGGTTGAGCAACAACTTCTGTATTTAATTCCTCTTGGGGAATAGTACCAGCTGTTGAAGGAAGTTCAGCCACTTCCTCTTGAATTTCTTCTTCACTTTCTTCAGTAACCTGTGGAGTAGGATGGTTTGGTACCTCTTGGGTAAGGTTTAGTCCATCCATAGACTCACACAGTTGTGGAACCTGCAAGATGCTATTGGTAGAAATCTCTTTCTCCTTGTATGATATGTTAGCTTCATCAAAAGATACATGAATAGATTCTTCAATTTTAAGGGTAGATTTATTAAAAACCCTATAGGCCTTGCTTACTTGGGAATATCCTAGAAAAATCCCTTCTTCAGCCTTGGCCTCAAACTTTCTAATGTATCTCTTGTTATTTGTGTGAATGTAACAAATGCAACCAAAAACTTTAAAATATGTGATTTTAGGTTTCTTCCCTTTAAGTAATTCATAGGGGGTCTTGTTCTTCAGTTTATGTATAAGGCTTCTATTCAGGACATAATTAGCAGTGTTTACAGCTTCTGCCCAAAAGGAGAGAGGCATGTAAGCATCTGCCAATAATGTACCTGCAGATTCAATGAGTGTCCTATTTTTTCTTTCAGCAACCCCATTTTGCTGGGGAGTTCTAGGAGCTGAGAAGCACTGTCTGATACCTTCCTTCTCACAGAACTCATGCATAAGAAGAGACTCAAACTCTGTGCCATGATCACTTCTGATCAATGCAACATGAGTAGAGAACTCAATCTGTATGGTCCTGAGAAAATCTGTAAGAACCTTGAATGTATCTGACTTAGCTCTCAAAAAGGCTACCCACCTGAATCTCGAGAAGTCATCAACAATCACCAAAGTATAGGACTTCCCTCCTAGGCTTTGTACTGTAATGGGTCCAAATAGATCCACATGAAGCAAATACAATATCCTAGGTGAATCACTTTTATTAATGGATTTAAAGCTAGTTTTGGTTTGCTTGCCTAATTGACAAGCCCTGCATAGGCCTTCCTTCTTGTAGGGGCCAGAAGGTAAACCTCTAACAAGGTTGTCTTTAGATAGCCTAGATATGTTCTTAAGATTTACATGTCCTAGTCTTTTATGTCATAACTCATTTTGATTACTAGTGATATTAAGTAAACAAACATCAGTTTGTGCAGAAATAAAATCTACTAAATATATGTTACCTTGTCTAAGTCCAATTAAAACTGTTTTGTTTTTATTATCAATGATAGAACAGGAAGTAGAGTTAAAATGTACCTGATAACCTTCATCACATAATTGACTTATGGATATAAGGTTATGTTTAAGTCCTCTTACATAAGTTACTTTCCTGAAGGTCACTGCTCCAATCTTCACTATCCCATATCCTTCTGATTGACCACTGTTGGAATCTCCAAAAATCACCTTTGGTCCTAGCTTGGGCTTGTAGTTGGATAAATTGCCCTTGCTGCTTGTCGTGTGTTTGGAGCAACCACTGTCCAAGTACCAGGTCTGACTCACCCTTGGACAGCTCTTCACCTGTACCTGCAAAGAAAAACAAAATTCAATTGTTCTTGACCCAGGTTTCCTTAGGTCCTTTATTTTGTTGAAAAGTAAAGCTGGAAATAACTGATAAAGTAGGTTGTGATTTATACCCTAAGGGATGGTATCTCCTAGGTGGAATTACCCAATCAGCTACTGGATTAAATGTCTTCTTAGTTGGTTTAAGGTTTCTGTAAGGGTAGTGGTTTAGGTTTGGTCTTTCTGGGTTTGACGAATTGTTGTAAGTTCATCGACCAGAGTTCGACGAATAGGGATGAGATCGTCGATCTCTGCTCAGAGAATGACAGTAGTCATTTTCTATGCCCTAAGTTCGTCGACCTCTACTCGACGAACCATACACAGTTCGTCGATCGTAGTTAGACGAATTGTTATATCTGAAGTTTGCGTTCAGCGTTCATCGATCTGGGTTCGACGAACTGGCTACATTTTGTTGATCTGAGTTCGACGAATGCTGCTGAACTTTGTTTTTATTTGCTATTTTCAGATTTTTGTTTCTCTTGTCTATAAGTTTAGGATTGTTTTCAGACAATGGTTTGTTCATAATCTTTTTTTTTCCTTTTGTAGAAATAAATTTAATTGGTGTTGTAAGAATGTTTTTCTTTATTATGGGGGGTAAACTTGATGAAGCACACAAGCCCAGCTTGCCATTTAATCTGGCATTTACTGTGCTTGTGATGTCCATCAGCTTGAGGCTTCTCCCATTGAGAGATTGCTCAAGTTCTTTAGCCTCACATAATTCAGATTTTAATTTAATTATCTGTTCATTAGCTAAGTTTAATTGGTCTGTTAGCTTTATGTTTTCTGAATTAACTGATTCAAGACTTCCTAGTCTTTCTCTAAGAGTTTTTATTTCTTTTTCTGAATTGATTAAGTCTAAACACATAGATTTGAATTCAACTTTAAATAAATCAGAACTAAAGTCAAAGCTATAGATAACCTGATCTGCCTCTGAGTCTGAGGCAGCTTCATCTTCAAAACCTTCTTCTGATCCAGAATTGCTCCTGGAGGCGTCAATTGCCATAAGGCACACCTCCTTGGATCTAGATTCTTCCTCTTCTTCACTTGAGCTGGAGGAAGATGTTTCTTCTTCAGTGTCACTCCAAGTTTCAGCAACAAAGCCCTTATCTTTCTTCTTATATTTGCTGGAAGAGGGTCTGCTGCTGTGCTTTCTTCTGGAGTCTCTTTCTTTGTTCTTGTCCTTTTGATTTTCTAGACATTCTGAAATGTATTGTCCAGGCTTTCTGCACCCAAAGCACACAACCTCCTTGGTTGGTGTCTTGTCATATTTGGGCTTATCATCCTGTCTGGATGATTTCCTTCTAAAATCCTTCCTTACCATCTTGTAGAACCTTTTGGCAAAGAGGCTCATGAGTTCTTCATTTGAGGATGATGTCTCACTTTCTTATGATGCTTTGAAGGCTATGATGTGCTCCTTTATAATTGGAGTTGTTGCCTTTTGTTCTGCTGCTTATCTTGATTTGATCAGCTGCTCATAGGATTTCAATTTGCCTAAGAGAGACTCAGTTGAGATCTCATTGAGGCTCCTGGCTTATTTGATTAACCAGATTCTGGAATCCCAAGAGTTAGGGAAACACATCAGAATCTTATTATTCACCTCTGTCAAGGTGATGTCCTTGTCCAATGTTTTGAGCTCATTGATGATTGTGCTCAATCTGTTGTACATTTCTGCCACTGATTCAGTCTCATCCTTTTTAAAGTTCTCATACAGGGATATGAGATTGGATCTTCTGTCCTTTCTTTCATCTGCAGAGCCAGCTACCATTTGGTTAAGGGAGTCTCAAATGGCTTTAGCTGAGGTGCACTCAGCCACCTTCTGGAATATGTCATCTGACATAGTCTGGGCTAAGATATTCATTGCCTTAGCATCAGCCATCTTGGCTTTCTTGTAGGCATCATTATTCTCTGGAGGAGGCACTGCAGTCATGTTGGTTGAAGTGCTGGTAGAAGCTGCAGGTGCATGAGGTACACCTGTCAAGATAATAGAAAAAATATCCTCATCAATAGAGTTCATGTATAACCTGATTCTTGCCTTCCAGATGGAAAACTTGTTAAGATTGCACACTGGAGGTCTGATGCTTGCATAGTCTTTGTTTTGGGTCATGTCTGTGAAGAAATAAATCTAATAACACAAACAAAACAAACAGATCTAACTAGAGGGATCTTTGGGTTCAGGTGTTAGCCTGTGCAACCAATAAGGTATGGTATTTTAACCAACCTGGCTCTGACACCAATTGAAAGTGCAGGTTAGATCTGATATACTCTATAGGGGGGGTGAATAGAGTATGGTGCTCACTAAAAACTTTTTACAACTTTTGTTGTATTCCTAAGTGAACAGGGAAGCAAATAAAATAAAGTAAGCACAGCACTAATCTACTCACAGAGCACAGCCAGAAAACAAAAGAAAAGAGCAACCAGACGACACAAGAATTTTATAGTGGTTCCCCAACCTGGGTACATCCACTCTTCTACCACCCTAGTAGGAATCCACTCAGGTTTTTGATCAGGTGCCTGACACCAATGAGCTTTTGTTCAAGTGCTCAAAAACCAAAACTCAAGTCTTTTGGAAGGAGACTTGCAACCAGAATAATTTTGCAGAGATTTAAAACCCTGTACAGGAATTGGAAAGAAGGTGATAGTGTCTTCTCTGTCAACAATCAGAGAGAAGACTTGTGGATTGATTATAGCAGATCTTGCTCCCCCTGAGATCTTGAATTAATCAGGAAAGTTGGAGCACTGCTTCAGGGTGATAGGTCTTCAATTACCTAGAATGCCTGAACTAGAGATGCTTCAGGAACTTCTTCTGACAGATAAAGTTTTGTTGTCCTTTGAAGTTGTCCTGAGAGTTAGCAGATGAAGAAGACTCTTGATAGTGATGTGGTGTTCTTCTTCTTCTCGAAAATGTTCTCTGGTTGAGGCTGATTGCAGTCAAGAACTTTTTACTTTTGAATGATTGTTCTTCTGTGCAATCTAAGTGTCTGTCTGTGTTGCTTGCTGTACTGAGAATCTGTTCCTATTGATTGTTTTTCTCTCTGTGTATATCTCTGTCTGACTGAGGAACATTCAAAATTTTTGAATGTCGAGCAGTAATTGCAGTCGGCCTTGGAAAGAATCAGCAATCAATGACTTTCCTAACTGTCCCATGGAAAAACGGTGTGTAATAATCCATCGTCAATGCGCGTTCCAACGGTAACATTCCGAGAAGATCTGGCATTAATAACTCCGGATTCATCGCCAAGAAATGGGACGGGAAACTTGAAGAAAATCTAGTCTGGATTCGTCGAACGAAGAACACAATTCATCGAGCTGCACTTGTGTTCGTCGAGCTGAGCTTGAGTTCGTCGAGCTGAGCATGAGAGAGTTCGTCGACCAGACAATCTTCATTCGTCAAACATACAGTCTTCATTCGTCGAGCTGAGAATCAAATTCGTTGAGCTGAGAAACGTTCTGGACTTAGGAAAAATATTCTGCATCTGCTGAAATGCTATGTCGACATAAGTTGGTATCGACAGATTGATCTTGATGTCGACACAAATCCTCTAGTTCCAGAAATCGTCGAGTAGAGTACAGCATTCGTCGACCTGAGAGGCTGACTTCGTCGACCTGAGAAATTGACAACTTGAGGTCCAAGTTCGTCGAGCTCAGAATATAATTCGTCGACCGAAGCTTGAAGCTGGACTTAGAAAATTTTGAAGTTCTCCTGACTTTGTCTTGATGTAGAAACTGAGTCTTCGTCGAATAGAGAACTAAGATCGTCGAGCTCAGCACTAAGAATTATCTCACGATCGTCGAGCGCAGAACTCCTTTCGTCGAGCTGAGTTCGACGAACGTCGAACTCACTTTACTTAGACTTGAAATCCTCTAAGTCTGAAGTCTCTGATGGTCTTGATGGTAGCTGGTCCTTCTGAAGTTGAACCTAAGGACTTGACCTAGACTCTAGGACACAACTTGACCCTGGCTATACATGTTGGGTCACATTCTAAGTCAGTGAACCTAGCCCAAATCAACTAGGGATCCAACATACCAGTCGAGCGGGCGAGTCCCGTAGAAGAATCGGGAGCTGGGGGTAAGGTGGAGGCCGATCTTGCCCCGCAAACCTGGGGTGTTGTCACAACCCGCATTTTCTCAACGGTAAAAATCGTATCAGAGTAGGAGAAAACACGCGCCGTGATGCCACGTCGTGCAAGGGATAACTGCACACGCTCAGGCAAAACTCCAGACGTTAAATTTTAAGGAAAATTGTTGATTAAATATGAAGAAAAATCAGTTATGTTGAATGGCCGAATCCCTCGGCTCGGTGGATCAGCTAGTCCACAGTTAAAATTATATCTATACGCAGCAGAAAATACTTTGGTTCAATTAAGTTGACATCCTAAATAAGCACGAGAGTCCCCGGGGGACGACTCATGATATGCTCGACTCTAAGGTGAATATTATAGGTATAAAAGATAGTGTTTTACGCTGAGGAAAAATAGTGTCTTTGTTTTAGAAACATGGTATGCATGAAGTACATATATTAATACTTTTAGGTTTTAAAATATCTAACATGCCACCTAGCATAAATCCTTCCCAGAAGCAAGTAACCAACCTCAAATAGGCAAAAACAGCAGTTTAAATTCATATTCAGCATCACAAGAAGCCACCAGTGGGTGCCAACAACCTGACACGAACCCACTGGCGAGTATGTATGTCTATACAGAAGAGTAAAGAACTACCTCTCAATAAACGGGGATCAGCAATCTCAGCTACCCTAGAGGCCACCAACAAGCCCCTCCAAAAGAACTAGCCGCTGAACTGGCTACAACCTGGACCTGAGGCATTCAAGAAAAGAATACCTCAGCAAGGGAACAATCAAAAAGTAAATAGAGCAATAGGTTAAGGAGTAAATAAGATGAGGGATTTACCAACCCGGTAACAAACTGCTGTAAGCAAAAGAAAACAAAACGAGAATGGCAGCAAGAAAAGAGTACTGTCTAAAACACTGCAGAGCACACCAAGTGCGAGCATAAAAACCAACATGCCCTACCAAGAGAGCCTGCAACAGCATCAAGACATATACAAATGCCAAAAGAAAGGAAAGCATAAACAGGGAAGGGACTAACAGTCCTAACACGTGGGTAAGTGGCAGTGGTCAAAACATGGGTCTGAATGCATAACCAAAATCAGACCCAAAAAGGGCTAAGGGGTCATACAGTGGCAGCTTTAGGGTCCCACACACACCAACCCAAACTGGGGCAAAAAGGCGGTGGCCACAGCTCTCCACATAAAACCACCCCTCCAGAGGCCACCAAAAACTCCACCACCTACCACGACCCAAGAGTCGGCATGCAGAAATTAGCCGAGCACCCAATGTCCCCCTCCTAGGGAAAAGTCCCACTAACAGTCCTAGGAAACACACGAACCCAAGGCAAAAACGTCGGGTCCAACCGACGCGGCCTTGCACGCCTAACCAAAACCAACCCCGAGTCTCTCTGACCCCAAAACAAGGGTAGCACCCAGTATCGAGACGATGTGTCGACACCACGACAAGCCGGTGTCGACACAAGGTGTCGACACAACCGCTGCAGGTGTCGACACCAAGTGTCGACACCACTGCGGCCGGTGTCGACACAAGGTGTCGACACTGCCGCTGCGGGTGTCGACACCACTGCGGCCGGTGTCGACACAAGGTGTCGACACTGCCGCTGCGGGTGTCGACACCAAGTGTCGACACCCCGACTGGCTGGTGTCGACACCCCGACGGGCAGGTGTCGACACCAAGTGTCGACACCCCGACTGGAAGGTGTCAACACCAAGGTGTCGACACCCTGACTGGCCGGTGTCGACACCAAGGTGTCGACACCCCGACTGGCCAGTGTCGACACCAAGGTGTCGACACCAAGGTGTCGACACCCTGACTGGCTGGTGTCGACACCACGTGTCGACACCCAGACAGGCTGGTGTCGACACCACGTGTCGATACCCTGACTAGCTGGTGTCGACACCACGGTGTCGACACCCTGACTGGCTTCAGGCGCCAGAACCAGCGCACAACCAGAAGCGAGGACGAGGATACTCTCTCTCTCTCTAGAGTACAACATCCACCGGCCATGGCAGCTACTCGTCCTAAACCGAACCAAAACTGACCCTAATAGACACAATCCCTCGGAAAACTGAGATTTAACTGGAACTTTCTACACTAACTACAGTATGATCGGGAACAAACCCTAGCTTACACCTAAGATCTAAACAATAAAGAGATAAAAATTAGCTCAAAAGAAAGACAAAGATCAGCTTTGGCAAGGATGAGGGGACATCACTTGCCTCAATACCAGGAACTCGGTCGGCGGCCTCCCCCGCTCACGGATCTGGCCGCAGAGCAGCAAGCTGAGGAGCAGAAAGAGTGCAGATCCAGGCGAGGGCAGTCCAGATCCACTCTCGAAACCAAAATCCGACCGCAAAAACTCCAGGAAAACGGCGTCCGAAGGCTAGGGTAGGCCGGCGATGCTCTTCCTCTCGTACAGGCATCGGGCGACGGCTTCTTCCAAGCAGAGAAACAGGAAAAGAACAAGAAGGAACCCAGCCCTGAAACTGACCCAAGACTATATATATATCAGTTTTAATAGCAGACAATCATCACACTAATAATTATTTATACTTAATATCAAAACAACACGAAACCTGAAACTTCTCGGAAACAAACGAAATTCACGCCGTAGCTAAAAACCCACGCTACGAATGCAACTTCGAAGTCGAAATTAGCATTCGACGAACAAAACCCAGGATAACACCTCCCGAAGCCAAAACACAAGCATTCCCCAAGAGGCCCAGCCGAGTCATCAAACAGACTCCGGCTAGCTGGGGAATCTTGCTAACAGGCTACAAACAGGCTACACAGGGTACCCTAAGAGTTAAAACCACGCTCTACAACGGCAAAAAGCCGGAAATACACCATCGTAATGCCAGCCAAAGATCAAACAAAACACAGAAAGACCGAGGGCGTTACAGCCACCCCCCTAAAAGAAAGTTTCGCCTCGAAACTTTACTCACAACACCCCTATAAAGAAGGAGAGAGAAAAATCCGGGAAATGGCTAAATAAATAATAAAATAGAACATACCAAGCACAAGATCAGGGAAACAGATGAGAGTGAGCCTCCCTCATAGCAGACTCCAACTCCCAAGTCGCGCTTTCCACTTCTTTATTCCTCCATAAAACCTTAACCATCGGAATAGTCTTCTTCCGCAACGCCCGAACTTGAGAAACCAAAATGCGAACAGGCACCTCCACATAAGAAAGATTCGGCTCCAACTGAGGCACAGAATCCAAAACCTGCCTGCCATTCTTCACACATTTTCGCAGCTGACTGACATGAAAGACATCATGCACGCCAGGGAAATTTGCGGGCAAAGCCAGCCTGTAGGCTGATACCCCAATCCGCTCAACAATCGGAAACGGACCCACGTATCTCGGGTCCAACTTCCTATTCTTGCCAAACCGCTTGACTCCAATCAACGGGGAGACCTTTAAGAACACCAAGTCCCCCACAGCAAATTCCAAGTCCGATCTACGCCGATTGGCGTTCTTCTCATATCTCTCTTGGGCTAACCGAAGCTTTTCCCGAATAAGCTTCACTGCGGTTTCCATCTCTTCAAGTGCTTCTGGACCCAACAAAGGTCCCTCGCCAAGCTCAGCCCAAAACAAGGGAGTCCTGCAGCGCCTCCCATACAAAGCTTCAAAGGGAGCCATTTGCAAGCTTTGTTGATAATTGTTGTTATATGCAAACTCCATAAGTCGCAAGCGCTCGTCCCACGCTCCTCCGTGGTCCAGAATATAGCATCGGATCATATCTTCCACAATCTGATTTACTCGCTCCGTCTGACCATTGGTCTGAGGATGATAAGCTGTGGAATATCTCAAATCTGTACCCAACCCTTCTTGAAGACTCTTCCAAAAACGAGACGTGAACCTGGAGTCTCGATCTGATATGATACTCACGGGTACACCATGCAATCTGACAACCTCTTCCAGATACAGCTCGGCTATTTTCCTCATCGGATAATAGATCTTAAATGGTACGAAATGAGCGCTATTCGTCAATCTGTCTACGATTACCCAAACTGAATCATGCCCCTTAGGCGATCTCGGTAAGCCGGTTATGAAATCCATCGAGATACTTTCCCACTTCCACATCGGAATCTCCAAGGGGGTCAGCTTGCCACCAGGCCTCCCATGGTCGGCTTTCACACGCCTACAAGTGAAACACTCTGAAACAAATCTGTCTATGTCCTTCTTCATCCCGTACCACCAGGCAATTTGTTTTAAATCATGATACATCTTGGTAGACCCTGGATGGTAGGCAACACTAGATCCGTGGGCGTCTTTGCACACCATGTCCCGGATATCTCCAACTGCGGGGATGCAAAACCTGCCACGGTACTTCAAGGTACCCGCATCATCTATAGAGAAATCTGGTAATTCACCCTTCTCGGCTCGAAGATACAAATGCAGAAGATCGGGATCGTCCTTCTGATGCAATCTCGTAAGCGTAATCCATGAAGGTTCGGCTACAGCTATGCTACTCTGTGAATTACAGCTCCCCACAGAAATGTCCATCAACAGAAACTCTTCCACTAGACACTCGGCGGAAAGATTAAAAATCTTACCTGACTTCCGACTCAGGGCATCAGCCACCACATTCGCCTTTCCTGGATGATACTGAATTTCAACATCATAGTCGGTCACGTACTCCAACCACCGCCGCTGGCGCAGATTCAATTCTTTCTGAGTGAAGACATACTTCAGGCTCTTATGATCCGTGAAAATCTTGCACTGCGCGCCATATAGCAAATGCCTCCACAATTTCAACGCATAGATCACAGCTGCAAACTCCAGGTCATGCGTAGGGTAGTTCCTTTCGTGAGTCTTTAGCTGCCTCGACCCGTACGCAATCACCTTTTCGCCCTGCATCAAAACGCAGCCCAGACCGACATGCGACGCATCCACATATATATCGTACTCACTACCCTCCGTAGGCAACGACAGATTGGAGCCGAACATAACCTTCTTTTTAGTTCCTCAAAAGCCCTCTCACACTTGTCATCCCATATAAAGGCTACATTCTTCTGCGTCAACTTGGTCAATGGCACGGACAAGGTAGAGAAACCTTCTACAAATCTTCTATAATAACCAGCCAAACCCAAGAAGCTTCTGATCTCTTTGGGGGTAACAGGTCTCGCCCATTCCATAATAGCGGCAATCTTTTCTGGGTCCACCGATATTCCCTCCTTATTGATCACGTGGCCTAGAAAAGAAACTTGAGGCAACCAAAATTCACATTTGCTCAGCTTGGCGTATAGCTTATGGTCTCTCAGAGTCGCCAAGACCAGCCGCAAATGTCGATCATGCTCCTCTGCATCCTTAGAATACACCAAAACATCGTCTATAAAGACAATCACGAACTTATCTAGAAAATCCTTGAAAACTCTGTTCATCAAATCCATAAAAGCTGAGGGCGCATTAGTCAAACCGAATGACATAACCAAAAACTCAAAATGCCCATGGCGAGAGCGGAACGCCGTCCGCGGAACATCTGACTCTCGTATCCTCAACTGGTGATAGCCAGAACGAAGATCTATCTTGGAAAACACGGCACTACCACACAGTTGGTCAAACAAATCGTCGATTCGCGGCAAAGGGTACCTGTTCTTAATAGTAACCTTGTTCAGCTCTTTATAGTCAATGCATAACCTCATCGACCCATCCTTATTTTTAACGAACAGCACAGACGCATCCCAAGGCGAAGAACTCGGCCTTATAAAGCCTTTTTCCAACAACTCATCCAGCTGAATTCGCAACTCTTCCAGCTCTCGCGGGGCCATCCGGTACGGCGCCTTTACGATAGGACGCGTACCTGGCTCCAAATCTATGGCAAACTCGACATCTCGATCGGGTGGAAGACCGGGAAGATCGTCTGGAAACACATCAGAAAAGTCACACACCACAGGAATCTGTTCCAAACGGGGCTCACTAACAATCGACCCTACCAGAGAAACCACACCGGCAAAACAGCTAGAAATAAGCAACTTCCAAGCACGCACCGCAGAAATGACTGGAGACTCCTGGAGGGAATACCCAAAAACGCTCCCTGGCTGACCGTTGTCTTTGACGAAGTCCAAGCGCTTTCCCTTGCACTGGATCACAGCATCGTACCTTGACAACCAGTCCATGCCCAAAATAACGTCAAAGTCCTCCAGGTCAATCACCTTCAAATCTGCCTTGCTAGAAAATCTCCCAACAAAATTGGACAATCTAGGACACCCAGGTCCGTAACCACAGAGTCACCGGAGGGGAACTTAACGCAGAAGGCTCCACCAACACAATCTAGGCCCAAACTGAACCGCTCCACGAAGGCTCTAGCCACAAACGAGTGGGTAGCGCCGGAATCGAAGAGAACGCGCGCCCAGCGGTTCTTTACCTTAAATCGCCCTACGAATTGCACACGCATCTAAGGCAACAGGCGCTAAACGAAAACTATAACCATAAAAGGGAACGTAACGAAACGACTGGGGAGGAGTCGAACCTGAGATAACCTGGGTCGAGGTCTACGCTTCGTCTGCCGAGAGCACATTCAGCTTTCCTTTTCCTTTATCCACTTGCTGAGGCGGTGGCAGAGCCTGGAGGGGAACTGGCTGCAGAATAGACTGGGTCTGAGGGAACCTTGTCTTGAGATGACCCTTCTGGCCGCACTGAAAACAGACCTTATCTTTTAACCAACAACGGGCAGCCTCATGCCCCTTCCTTCCACACAAGGCACACACCAAGTCTCCCCTGGAAGTACCCTGAATCGCGTGCACCTGTTCCTTCTTCTGCGCTCCCAACCTTCTGAAATACTTCTCGAAGGGGTGGCCTGGCCGGCCGCAAAAGCTACAAATCTCTTTGACCTTCTTTCTCGAGACAGCATCAGGTTCCTGAGGGCTCTTCCCTCCACCGAACTTCCGCTTATCTTTCCTTAACTGCTGGCCTCTATTCTTGGCATTCTCAATGGCCTCAACTCTCAAAGCAGCTTCGACCGCGCTGGCATAACTGACCGCTCCATAGGCATTCGCTAACTGCTGAATGTCACTTCTTAGTCCACCCAGAAATCGCTTAACTCGGTCTGCCTCAACACTCACCAGACCCGGAGCAAACCGACTCAACTTACTAAACTCAATCTCATACTCACTAACCGTGAGTTTCCTATGCTTTAAGTGAAGAAAGTCGTTCATTAGCCGGTCCCGTTCGACTGAAGGCAGAAACTTACTTAACAACATCACCTTAAATGACTCCCAAGTGCAACCTGCCACTAAGCTCTCCTTCTCCCTCAGCCACCAGTTCTTTGCCAAGCCCTTGAGCTGGTAAGCAGCGAGCATCACTCTCTGATCGTCCGTAATCCCTGAGTACGAGAACATCTCCTCAATGGTAATCATCCAATCATCCAGAATCATGAAATCTGCCTGACCATCATAGGTAGGGGGTCTCAGCCGCTGAAACTGGGATATGAACGCCATCTCTGGGGGCACCACAACCAAAGGCACGGGAGGAGCAGGAGGGGCAGGGACAGCTACCCCCTCTGCGGGGTTCTGAGCTCTCGGGGGCTGTCCCGCCACCACTGCTACAAGGGACTGAATTTGAGCCTGCATAGACACTACCTGCCTCGATAACTCATCATTACTCTGCCGCAGGATTTCTACCAACGCATCGCTCTGCGCTCCTGACGTCTCACCCTCGGATTGGGGGGTCGATCTCGTCGCAGGACGTCTTGCCATCCTAAAACCGCACAAGCTTTAGACAAATCCTAGCCCATCAACTAGAACAAAACTACCCGGTACGGACAAACACACTTAAATATGAACTTCAACTGCAAAACTTGCTCTGGGAGTTGTTTTTTTTTACCATGATGATGTTATGCTTATCCTAAGATGGTTCACCACCATCATACTGACTCATGTGCCTAAACCATGAATGCATGCATTTGTATTCTTTTTGACCCAAAACCATGTGTGTACATATGTCATCTTGCAAATCTTTAGCTTGGCACGTTGTGCTTATGAAATGTTATGTTATGCATGATGTGCTATGCATTCTAAAAAGGCCTTAGTGCATGCCATGGGCGGCGTACACATGAAAATGTTATGCATCTCATACTACATAACATTCCCATGTAACGAAAAAGAAGACGTGCTAGCCGCATTCATGTGGTGAGGTTATGCATCCCATACTACATAACCCTCACATGTTGCCTCCTATGGTGGATCCATATACAAACACATATTATGCATCTCATACTACATAATATGCCCTGTATACTTCTTTATGCTCATGAGTGTAGTGTTCGTGCTTCGGCCAAGACGTGCTGATGACATATCGGTGTGTGGATGGTATGATGCTAAACACTAAAGCAGACAAGGGAAAGGTTGCCCAACCATTTGTCAAGCAACCTCCCTCTGATACCAACTGTCACAACCCGCATTTCCTCAACGATAAAAATCATATCAGAGTAGGAGAAAACACGCGCCGTGATGCCACGTCATGCAAGGGATAACTGCACACGCTCAGGCAAAACTCCAGACGTTAAATTTTAAGGAAAATTGTTGATTAAATATGAAGAAAAATCAGTTATGTTGAATGGCCGAATCCCTCGGCTCGGTGGATCTGCTAGTCCACAGTTAAAATTATATCTATACGCAGCAGAAAATACTTTGGTTCAATTAAGTTGACATCCTAAATAAGCACGAGAGTCCCCGGGGGACGACTCATGATATGCTCGACTCTAAGGTGAATATTATAGGTATAAAAGATAGTGTTTTACGCTGAGGAAAAATAGTGTCTTTGTTTTAGAAACATGGTATGCATGAAGTACATATATTAATACTTTTAGGTTTTAAAATATCTAACATGCCACCTAGCATAAATCCTTCCCAGAAGCAAGTAACCAACCTCAAATAGGCAAAAACAGCAGTTTAAATTCATATTTAGCATCACAAGAAGCCACCAGTGGGCGCCAACAACCTGACACGAACCCACTGGCGAGTATGTATGTCTATACAGAAGAGTAAAGAACTACCTCTCAACAAACGGGGATTAGCAATCTCAGCTACCCTAGAGGCCACCAACAAGCCCCTCCAAAAGAACTAGTCGCTGAACTGGCTACAACCTGGACCTGAGGCATTCAAGAAAAGAACACCTCAGCAAGGGAACAATCAAAAAGTAAATAGAGCAATAGGTTAAGGAGTAAATAAGATAAGGTATTTACCAACCCGGTAACAAACTGCTGTAAGCAAAAGAAAACAAAACGAGAATGGCAGCAAGAAAAGAGTACTGTCTAAAACACTGCAGAGCACACCAAGTGCGAGCATAAAAACCAACATGCCCTACCAAGAGAGCCTGCAACAGCATCAAGACATATACAAATGCCAAAAGAAAGGAAAGCATAAATAGGGAAGGGACTAACAGTCCTAACACGTGGGTAAGTGGCAGTGGTCAAAACATGGGTCTGAATGCATAACCAAAATCAGACCCAAAAAGGGCTAAGGGGTCATATAGTGGCAGCTTTAGGGTCCCACACACACCAACCCAAACCGGGGCAAAAAGGCGGTGGCCACAGCTCTCCACTTAAAACCACCCCTCCAGAGGCCACCAAAAACTCCACCACCTACCACGACCCAAGAGTCGGCATGCAGAAATTAGCCGAGCACCCAATGTCCCCCTCCTAGGGAAAAGTCCCACTAACAATCCTAGGAAACACACAAACCCAAGGCAAAAACATCGGGTCCAACCGACACGGCCTTGCACGCCTAACCAAAACCAACCCCAAGTCTCCCTGACCCCAAAACAAGGGTAGCACCCAGTGTCGACACGATGTGTCGACACCACGACAAGCCGGTGTCGACACAAGGTGTCGACACAACCGCTGCAGGTGTCGACACCAAGTGTCGACACCACTGCGGCCAGTGTCGACACAAGGTGTCGACACTGCCGCTGCGGGTGTCGACACCAAGTGTCGACACCACTGTGGCCGGTGTCGACACAAGGTGTCGACACTGCCGCTGCGGGTGTCGACACCCCGACTGGCTGGTGTCGACACCTAGTGTCGACACCCCGACGGGCAGGTGTCGACACCAAGTGTCGACACCCCGACTGGCAGGTGTCGACACCAAGGTGTCGACACCCCGACTGGCCGGTGTCGACACCCTGACTGGTCGGTGTCGACACCAAGGTGTCGACACCCTGACTGGCTGGTGTCGACACCACGTGTCGACACCCAGACAGGCTGGTGTCGACACCACGTGTCGACACCCTGACTAGCTGGTGTCGACACCACGGTGTCGACACCCCGACTGGCTTCAGGCGCCAGAACCAGCGCACAACCAGAAGCGAGGACGAGGATACTCTCTCTCTAGAGTACAACATCCACCGGCCATGGCAGCTACTCGTCCTAAACTGAACCAAAACTGACCCTAATAGACACAATCCCTCGGAAAACTGAGATTTAACTGGAACTTTCTACACTAACTACAGTATGATCGGGAACAAACCCTAGCTTACACCTAAGATCTAAACAAGAAAGAGATAAAAATTAGCTCAAAAGAAAGACAAAGATCAGCTTTGGCAAGGATGAGGGGACATCACTTGCCTCAATACCAGGAACTCAGTCGGCGGCCTCCCCCGCTCACGGATCTGGCCGCAGAGCAGCAAGCTGAGGAGCAGAAAGAGTGCAGATCCAGGCGAGGGCAGTCCAGATCCACTCTCGAAACCAAAATCCGACCGCAAAAACTCCAGGAAAACGGCGTCCGAAGGCTAGGGTAGGCCGGCGATGCTCTTCCTCTCGTACAGGCGTCGGGCGACGGCTTCTTCCAAGCAGAGAAACAGGAAAAGAACAAGAAGGAACCCAGCCCTGAAACTGACCCAAGACTATATATATATCAGTTTTAATAGCAGACAATCATCACACTAATAATTATTTATACTTAATATCAAAACAACACGAAACCTGAAACTTCTCGGAAACAAACGAAATTCACGCCGTAGCTAAAAACTCACGCTACGAACGCAACTTCGAAGTCAAAATTAGCATTCGACGAACAAAACCCGGGATAACACCTCCTGAAGCCAAAACACAAGCATTCCCCAAGAGGCCCAGCCGAGTCATCAAACAGACTCCGGCTAGCTGGGGAATCTTGCTAACAGGCCACAAACAGGCTACACAGGGAACCCTAAGAGTTAAAACCACGCTCTATAACGGCAAAAAGCCGGAAATACACCATCGTAACGCCAGCCAAAGATCAAACAAAACACAGAAAAACCGGGGGCGTTACAGGTGCAGGGGGCGAGACCCCGACCTCCAACCGGTCTCGCCCCGCAAGGGGGGGTCAGGGGGAGAGACCTCGGCCTCTAGCCGGTCTCGCCCCGCAAGGGGGGTGTAGGGGGCGAGACCCCGACCTCCAGTCGGTCTCGCCCCGCAAGGGGGGTGCAAGGGGCGAGATCCCGGCCTGCAGCCGGTCTCGCCCCTCAAGGGGGGTGCAGGTGGCGAGACCCCAGCCTCCAACCGGTCTCGCCCCGCAAGGGGCTAGGGCACTGGGGTGGGACACCGGCCTCCAGCCAGGCCCGCTGCTCCTACCCCATATCTAGCAAGCCGGGGCGGGTGCCGAACAACTCGCCGCACCCGCCCTGTAAAAGGGTCTAAGAGGGAGGCAAATTTTTCCTCCCCCTACTAGTATATCCTGTAAATCCACTAAAATTGGCCTCCAGGAGTGTGAAACTCCCAAAAAGCTTAAAAACACGCACCAAGTCCCATGCCTTATTTGGGGTCCCCTTTTTGCGAATACGGAGTTGTACACAATCCCCGCTCTTTTTGAGCGATTTCCATGCTCGGAAAGAAACATCCAACCCAACGTATTCACTGCGTAGCCTTCTTGGAGCCGAAAACACTTGGCCTCCCGTGGGGGTCAACCTCTCATGTCAGCTAATGGGAGACTAGGTGATGAGATGGCCTCGGGGTAGAAAACACTTGGCCTCCCCGAGGGGGTCAACCTGTCATGCAAACTAATGGGAGCCTAGTTGACAAGACAGCCTCGGGGTAGAAAACACTTGGCCTCCACGAGGGGGTCAAGTTGTCATGCCAGCTAATGGGAGCTTGGGTGATGAGACAGCCTCGGGGTAGAAAACACTTGGCCTCCCCGAGGGGTCAACCTGTCATACCAGCTAATGGGAGCCTGGGTGACGAGACGGCCTCAGGGTAGAAAACACTTGGCCTCCCCAAGGGGTCAACCTACCATGCTAGCTAAGGGGAGCTTTGGTGAAGAGACATCCTCGGGGTAGAAATCAACATGCCCTGCCAGCTAGTGGGAGACTGGTCAGCGGAATCATCTCGGGGTAAGGTCTATTCACCCCTCTGAGAGATCAACTGCCCTGCCAGCTAGTGGGATCCTGGTCAGCAGAATCATCTCGGGGTATGGCCTACTCACCCTTCCGAGAGATCAACCTGCCTTGCCAGCTAGTGGGAGCCTGGTCAACGGAATCAACTCGGGGTAAGGTCTACTCACCCCTCAGAGAGATCAACCTGCCCTACCAGCTAGTGTGAGCCTGGTCAGCGGAATCATCTCGAGGTAAGGTCTACTCACCCCTCCGAAAGATCAACCTGCCCTGCCAGCTAGTGGGAGCCTGGTCAGCGGAATCATCTCGGGGTAAGGTCTACTCACCCCTCCGAGAGATCAACCTGCCCTACCAGCTAGTGGGAGCCTGGTCAGCGGAATCATCTCAGGGTGAGGTTTACTCACCCCTCCGAGAGATCAACCTGTCATGCCAGCTAGTGGGAGCCTGGTTAGTGTAACCATCTCGGGGTAAGGTCTACTCACCCCTCCGAGAGATTAACCTGCCCTGCCAGTTAGTGGCAGCCTGGTCAGCGAAATCATCTCGAGGTAGGTCTACTCACCCCTCCGAGAGATCAACCTGCCCTGCCAGCTAGTGGGAGCCTTGTCAGCGAAATCATCTCGGGGTAAGGTCTACTCACCCCTCCGAGAGATCAACCTGCCCTGCTAGCTAATGGGAGCCTGCTCAGCAGAATCATCTCGGGGCTTTTCATGGATCACAAATATTTTCTGGCGGTCCCTCTCATCAATCATAGTTGATACAATGCAAGCAAAGTTCATTACAAGAGATGATCAACTTCTTCCCTACTTCCCTCTTCCATCGTACATCATCGGATCCCTCCCGGGGTGCCCACATCAACTCTGTCCTCACATCTCTCCCCTACCGCCTCGGGTTGGACTTCTTCAATCCGTACCGGATCTTGCGATTATTGAGGTTGTTGAGCCTGTGGTGCCGGAGCACTTGTCCTTCTCAACTCCAGGAATTCGGGGCAAGTAACTGTTCTATGGCCCTCCTCCCGGTGGAACTCATAGTAGGGTAACTCTACTCTAACTCTTCTTCTTCCCGCGCAGTTCCTCCTCTCCCTTCGACCAATCACCATCCCTTGCTGCTGTGGGGGTAGGAGCTGCCTACGGGCTTGCCCTTGGAAGTTGAACCTCCCTTGGTCTCCATGAAAATCCCCCCACCTTGGATGAGACCTCTTCCTGGACCCTGAATGGGTCCTCCATGTTGCCTCCAACCTGGCTTCTGACCATCTTGAGGTCCCTGGACCCCCTGAGCTCTCTGCTCCTCTCTCCTTACCCCCTCTTGATGCCTCGAGCAACCTTGCTCCTTCAACGCTGCCTCTGTTAACCTTGCCAACTTCTTGACAAATGCTGGGTTGGATGCCTCAGTTGCTATCTCCTCCGCCGCCCTTTCCATTAGCTCCTCGAAGGATAAGGGTGCCTTTCGGGTCAGACTCGTCTTTAAGAACCCCTCATGCAACCCCACTGTAAATGCCATCTGAAGGGCATACCCTGACATTTCCTGGATATCCAGGATCTCTTCTTGGAACCTGTCCACATATTGGGATAACAACTCCTTCACCCTCTGTCTTATCAGGAAGATGGACTCAGGACTCTTCTTTCTCTTCTTAGAGGTACAGAAGCCAAGCTGAAAGCTTCAGCTCAAGTCTTCGAACCCATAGATAGATCCTGTTGGGAGTTGATGGAACCAGTGCCTAGCTTTGTCTTTCAAGGTGATTGCGAAGACGCGACACTTAAACGCATCTATCCTCGGCCTGATAGAGATCGTATCCTCGAACCACTGCAGGTGCTGGAGAGGGTCGTCTTTCCCGGTATAGTGAGTCATGTCAGGCTCCCTGAACCCCTCGGGAACTGGGGCTGAGACCATCAGCTCGCTGAAAGGTGATCCCTTGCTTGGCGGTCTCGTGTGCTCCACTTGCGTGACCTGCTCGCCTAGGAGGCTGGCACTCGTCGGGTTGGAGAATAACTCCCGGCCGGTGAGGTCTCTCTCGACCCCATCTCCCATCCTCTCCTTCCCTGGCCTTCTTCCCGATATGCTTCCCTCCACCCCCCTGGGGTCATCTCACCAAGACCCCTGGGATTCGACTCGTCGAGAGGGGGGGAGCTAGCTCCTGGGGGTTGGAGTGATGTTGCCACCACGAGGAGCAATACTTCGCAGCATCTCCATGATGCCTTGGATGGATGTCATGAACTCTTCCCTCCCTACATAGGGTGTTAGGTGATCTCGCGGCAGTCATCACTACCTCCCTGATCTCCAACCATGACACTCTCCTGGGATCTTCTGTGCAGGTCACTCTCCACGCTCGCCGCACCAAGATGTTGAAACCGAAAAATCGGTCTCTGTGGAGTTCGAGCTCCCTAAAAAGGGGAGACCTCACACTTACTACACTCAGGCGAATGTCACGGACCAAAGGCTCAGGAAACTAGGAACAGACCCTTAGCTCTAGCGTGGAGGTCTCTCCTCACACCCTGAAGACATTGGTGATCTCCCCTCCCTATCCAATGTTGAGCTAGGTGCCTTGGAGGATGTAGAAAGAGGATCAAGATATGATGCCCTCCAAGGCACCCCTAAGGGTCTTTTTATAGTCTTCTTAAACTTAGAGACCAAAAGGTCAGAAATACCCCCAAGACAAATAGGTCCTGGGCCAATAGAAAACAACCACACCCGGGGGGAAAGAGGTAATTCCACACCAGGGGGGCACAACGGTAAAAACATGGCCAAAAGAGGTCCGGGGGTGAAAAGAGGCTAAACCATATCCCACACCTTCCCCGGACACCTGAGGTGAGTGGGGGTTTAACCACTCCACTCCTCCATCACCTTGGTACCGGGCAAGCGGGCGAGTCCTGTAGAAGAACCGGGAGCTAGGGGTGAGGCGGAGGCCGATCTCGCCACACAAAATTGGGTGTATTGGGCGAGACCCCGGCCTCCAAACGGTCTCTCCCCGCAAGGGGGGGAGGGGGCGAGACCCTAGCCGCCAGCCAGTCTCACCCTACAAGGGGGGTACAGGGGGAGACACCCCGGCCTCCAGCCAGTCTCACCCCGCAAGGGGGTGCAGGGGGCAAGACCCCGGCCTCCAGCCATTCTGGCCCCGCAAAGGGGGTGCAGGGGGCGTGACCCTGGCCTCCAACCGGTCTCGCCCCACAAGGGAAGGTGCAGGGGGCGAGATCCCGGCCTCCAGTCGGTCTCACCCCACGAGGGGCTAGGGCACTAGGGGCGGGATCCCGGCCTCCAGCGGGTCCTGCTACTCCTACCCCACATCTAGCAAGCCGGGGCGGGTGCCGGCCAACTAGCCGCACCCGCCATGTAAAAGCGGCCAGGTGGGAGGCAGATTTTTCCTCCCCCTACTAGTATATCCCGCAGATCCACTAATAATGGCCTCCAGGAGTGCGAAACTCCCAAAAAGCTTAAAAATGCGCACCAAGTCCCACGTCTTGTTTGGGGGCCCCTTTTCGCGAATACGGGGTTGTATAGTGCGTGTGAGTGTGTGTGTGTGTGTGTTTATTTCTGTAGAGTGTGTGAGTGTGTTTTTATTTCAGTAGAGTGTGTGGGTGTGTTTTTATTTCAGTGGATTGTGTGGGTGTGTTTTTAATTCTGTAGAGTGTGTGTGTATATGCATTTATTTCCTCCTACTCGTTTGAGTAGGACTCGCTTTCAATTCTCGCCTACTCGTTTGAGTAAGACTTGAAATTTTGCTTCTTTCATTTCCCGCCTATTCGTTTGAGTAGGACTTGTAATTTTACTGTTTCATTTCCCGCCTACTCGTTTGAGTTGGACTTGCAATTTACTGCTTTCTTTACTGCTTTCATTTTCTGCTTTCATTTTTCGCTTTGATTTTATTGTTTTCTTTCCGCAAGCCGTCCCCATTCCGATGAGCGGCTAACCGCTCTTAGCCCTCAGTATCGATGAGCATTGGGACAGATAAAATCGCTTTAAATAATTAAAGGTCCTCTTTTTCACATTAATTAAATTACTTAAGGTTTGCCCCGGGTTTACGATGCATAGAACCACATATCGATGTATGGGCTCTATTTCCGTAGTCCACACGCTAGCTAGCCGAGAGGTCATGTGTATGGACCAATCATCCCTTGGTAAATGGTGTTCCATACTAACCCTCGAGAGAGGAGGCGTGGAATTCTACCGGATTTGGTTCCCCACCCAATCACGGGATTCTTAGCATAATGCGGGCATTAAGAGGAATCCTTCGTCGGACCAGAGCCCGGTCGGATAGTCTTAATGTTCAGGTGAGCGATAGTCCTTGAGATAGGTGAGCTCATGTTTGTGGAACTTCCACGGTCAAATCTCCGCCTTAATTAATTTGAAATTTAGGATCTCTTTTTATTAAAAGTTTATTTTAGTTCAAATTTTTTTAGATACAGTTGCGCTAAGTTATTCATCGGCTCCATTTTAATACTTTTATTTTCTGTTTATATATATATATAAATAATATCCCGACAAAATAAATTTCGGTAAAATAATAGTCCCCTCTAGGGAAGAGTAGAAATAATCAACCCATCCCGAGAACAATATGACCCCGATATTTCTCACCAGAATATCATGTACTACACGTGATAGATGCACTTGCCTGCTTGTGTTAAAACTCGATTTCAACTATTTTATATCCAAATAATAAATCTGCGCGTCTCGTCATCCTAAATAAAATACACCGCTTTTCTAAATAAAACCGCCCGGGGCACCGCGTGTCCAAAATAATTTTTGAAGTTTTGACCACCAACAAGTTTTTGGCGCCATTGCCGGGGAAATTTCGAGTTGTTATTTTGAACTTTAGAGAACTATTATTTTTACCTATATATATATAAAAAATGGCCACCAAAAAAATTCATAATAATAATAATACTAATAATAAATTACTTTAAAAAACACTAAAAAAGTTTATTTTAAAAAAAACTAAGAAAAAAACTTAAAACTAAAAATTTAAAAACTATAAAACTTAAAAAAAGATCTAAAAACTACAAACCAAAAAATCTAAAAACTCCAAAATCTAAAAAAAACTAAAAACTCACAAAAAATCTAAAAACCAAAAACACTAAAAAACTAAAAAACCCAAAAAACTACAAAAACAATAACTACAAAAAACCCTACTTAAAAACACAATATATATATATATATATAATTTGTTATTTAAAATGTATATATCTATAGCAAAAAATCCCGTCCTAAAAACCAAAAAAATCTCGTATATATGTTTTGTTTTAACTTCTGTTATTTCTTTTCAAAAACCCAACAAAATTTTACCCAAAAAAATAATAATAAACACTTGAAATAAATAAAAATTTTCTATTATTAAAAATTATATATCTATTTTTCTCGCTTCGGCCCCCTGCCGCCCGTTTTTTTTTGGCCGAATTTATCTTTTTCATTTTTTTGTTATTTTTTTCCTTTGTTCTAAATAATGCAGGGTTCTAAATGCGCCTTCTCGACCTCGTCTCAAGGAAGCTTCTACCCTCCCTTTTTATTTTTGTACATATTGCATTTTATTTATTATCGTTCCGCATACTTACATTGCAACATTGGGGACAATATTGGATTTAAGTATGCAGGTGTTTTATTATTTTACACTTTTATATTCTGAACAAATAAAAAAACTTACAAAACTACAAAAAATGTAAAATGTAAAACCTCAAAAAATTGCTTGTTTTTATAATTAAAAACTCAAAAAACAAATCATAAAATGCAAAAAATCACAAAAAAAAACATATAAAACAAAAATTCAAAAAATTGTTGTTTTTTACTTTGTAAATTTTTGGTAAAAAAAATCTTTCTCATTTCCCCCCTCTCTTATTTGTAAATAACGTCTCTTTCACTCCTTTTTCTTGTAAATAAATTGATAAAAAATATTTAAAAAATCAAAAGAACTAAAAACTCAAAAAATAATTTTTGAAAATCCAAAATACAAAAGAAAAGAAAATAACTCTAAAAATAAAATAAAAAGGTAATAAATCAAAAATACAAAAAAAGATAAAAACCCGAAAATCACACAAAAACTTATTTATTATGTAATGAATAAATCGAATGTCTCATTCTTAACCCCTTTTCGCTCTCCAAAAATCTAGTTGTGAGTTTATTTATAAGCGAATTTTATTAATTCTTTGTTTACTATTCGTTTATTAATTGGAGATCGATAGAATTAGATAGCTGGGGTTAAGTTTTAAAGAATTTCTAATGCTTTATTTTTTTTATTTTTTATTTAGATAAGATACCTGTTTTCAGCACCACTTCTAACTTATCTAAATAGTTGCACATTTATTTTATTAGAAAATAACAAGCTTAGATTTCAATTATGTTTACTCCAAGTTTTTTTTTGAAATATAGGAACATTTAATTTATAATGGTTGCCCTCAAATTTTTTTATTAAATCTAATTTTATTTTGAAAAAAAGCTATCTCCTTTTTTTCATGTTTGACTTGACATGATTTTGATCCTTAAAAGATCCTATGTCAATGAGAATAAGATTTCGTTCCGTAAACATAGACATCCAATATTTGAAAAGATTATATGTTACGGAGTAAGAGGATAAAATTCATTACTCTTTTACATATACATTGGGTTATTATGAAGTTGTTAAAAAATATATTATGTTATGGAAAATAAGGTTTCGTTTTCCTAAACATTCACATTCAAACCAAAAAATTCAATAGAGGTTTGAGCAAAAAAATACCCTCGCCTATAAACCAAAGCCCTCTTCATAAACCTCAACATCCCCCTCCGCCAATTTCAAATAATTCTAGATTTAATTTTAAATTCTTTTTGAGAGCATAATTTGTAAATTGCATTATTTCTTTAAATTCTTATAAGCTAAAGTTTCCATAATCTCAATCTACTATATTGACATATTGGCCAGTAGTCGCGATTAATCGTGCCTCATCTAAACTTTCTAACTCGGCCTTAAATTGAATCTGTAGGCACCTAACAAATAAATTTTTTTGCTATATATTTGATTATATCAGAAGTTTTTAGCTGAAACTCTTCATTATTTAATTTTTTGTCAAAATTTAGGACTTAACTCTTATACCCCAGATAATTATTTTGATCTTTCTTTCGATTAATTCAAGCGGTAGCTGCACTTAGAATTTCTTTAATTCCTTATAAGTATATCTCCAACTTTTGCTCTGGAATAATAAAAGCTTAAGTATGGGGGTATTTGATAAGTTATAAATATACATATTTTTACGTACATTAAATAAGTCATTTTAGTTTATTTTTGTCATTTTTAGTTATTTTTATTTAATAAATTGTTCCTTTTTTGTAAATACATTACAACTTAGCTATATTTTATTTTCCAAAAAATTTCAGAAAAAGTCAAAACTTGCATAGTACATGCCCGTGTACTTCAGGTCACGCCCGTGACCTGGGCATGTAGCCTTGATTCCAACAGAAATCAACCAAATGAAAAGAAAAGCGAAGTCACGTCCGTGTCCAATGTTACACGGCCGTGACCAAGCCCCGTGTCACGCCTTCGATGATTCCTCGCTCGAAGATCGTCGAACCGACCGACACGCCCGTGACTTTTCCACCTAGCCCAGATAAGACGTCGTCGACGACTAATTGACACGACATCGTCCCCAGATCGACCTTCCCGACACGACCCCCTACATGCTAGTGACAAACAGAGTCACACCTGTGCCATCCACGTGTACAGCCACAAAGTCAAACCAGCCATCAAATCTCAGCATTGACTCACCAATAGTAGTTACACGCCCCCCCCCCCCCCCCCCCCCGACACGCCCATGACCTAGGGCATGCACTTAGAAAATTTTGCCTATAAATTGAAGTTTTCTGTTTGGATTTCTGTTCTTCGTTTTTGAACCATTTTGCTAGGGAAGGTGCTGCTTAGATGCATTCCAGGCTTTGTAAGGGAATTTCTCCCCCTCTCCTTTATTTTTGTTTTAGCTTTATAATCCACTATTTATCTCAATAAAATTTGTAGTTTTTGTTCTTCCTTATATGTTTTTGGAATGCATCTGAGTGCCCTTCCTTATGCAATCTTATTTATCTTTGTTTTTATTTTCTTTATTTTTCTCGCCTTTAAAATGGGTGTGTGTGTGTATGAGTTTAGTTTTATGCTTTCATAGCTTTCTTAGTTTTCATAGTTTAGCTTTTTAGTACTCTTTATCTTCATTCTTATGAGTTTATGAAGATGCCTTAAAATGATTTTGATTTTTCTTTAACTTAGTTTTTTTTGTTATGATGTAAACTTTTTTGTTCTTTTTCTGCTTTATTTCCACTTTTTAAGCTCATTTATAAAATTATAAGAATGAAAAAGTTGTCGTTTTAGTTTTTCGAACACTTCAATTTTTGCTTTTATTTGCAGAAACGTTTGCTCGTTTAATTTTTATTTTCTCTTTTTATGCTTTTCTATCGCATTTTAGCAGTAGAAATGTAATCGTTTTAATTTTTCAAACACTTTGATTTTCTCTTTAATTTCCAAAAACTTTTGCTCCTTTAATTTTTATTTCTTTGTTTTATGCATTTTTAACAAAATCTACCGGTAAAAATATATTTGTTTTAATTTTTCAGTCACTTTGTTTTTCTTATTTTTTTTCACTTTTGTGCATGTGTGTATGAGATAGTGTTTATTGCTTTCTTTCATTTATGTAGAGTGTGTGTATGTGTGTGTGTTTTTATTTCTGTAGAGTGTGTGGGTGTGTTTTTAATTCTATAGAGTGTGTGGGTACGTTTTTTTAGTAGAGTATGTGGGTGTGTTTTTATTTCTATAGAGTGTGTGTTAGTGTGTGTGCATTTATTTCCTCCTACTCATTTGAGTAGGACACGCTTTTATTTCCCGCATACTCGTTTGAGTAGGACTTGTAATTTTACTGCTTTCATTTCCCGCCTACTCGTTTGAGTACGATTTGTAATTTTACTACTTTCATTTCCTGCATACTCGTTTGAGTAGGACTTGTAATTTACTGCTTTCTTTACTGCTTTCATTTACTGCTTTCATTTTTCGCTTTGATTTTACTGCTTTCTTTCCGCAAGCCGTCCCCATTCTGATGAGTGACTAACCGCTCTTAGCCCTCAGTATTGAAGAGCATTGGGACAGATAAAATCACTTTAAATAATTAAAGATCCTCTTTTTCACATTAATTAAATAATTTAAGGTTTGTCTCGGGTTTATGACGCATATAACCACATATCGATGTGTGGGCTCTATTTTCATAGTCCATACGCTAGCTAGCTGAGAGGTCGTGCGTATGGACCGATCACCCCTTGGTAAATGGTGTTCCGCACTAACCCTCGAGAGAGGAGGCGCGAAATTCTACCGGATTAGGTTCCCTACCCAATAGCGGGGTTCTTAGCGTAATGCAGGCATTAAGAGGAATCCTTTGTCGGACGAGAGCCTGGTCAAATAGTCTTAATGTTCAGGTGAGCGATAGTCCTAGAGATAGGTGAGCTCATGTTTGTGGAACCTCCACGGTCAAGTCTCCGCCTTAATTAATTTGAAATTTAGGATCCCATTTTATTAAAAGTTTATTTTAGTTCAAATTATTTTAGATACAGTTGTGCTAAGTTATTCATCTACTTCATTTCAATGCTTTATTTTCTATTTTTATATATATAAATAATATCCCGACAACTTAAATTTCGGTAAAATAATAGTCCCCTTCAGGGAAGAGTAGAAATAATCAACCCGTCCCCAAGAATAATATGACCCTAATATTCCTCACCAGAATATCATGTACTACACGCGATAGGTGCACTTGCCTCCTCTCGTTAAAACTCGATTTCAACTATTTTATAGCCAAATAATAAATCCGCGTGCACCATTTTCCTAAAGAAAATACACTACTTTTCTAAATAAAACCGCTTGGGGCGCCGCGTGTCCTAAATAATTTTTGGAGTTTTAACCATCATCAAGTTTTTGGCGCCGTTGCCGGGGAAATTTCGAGTTGTTATTTTAAACTTTGAAGACCTATTATTTTTACCTATATATATATAAAAAATGGCCACCAAAAAAATTCATAATAATAATAATACTAATAATAAATTACTTTAAAAAACACTAAAAAAATTTAATTTAAAAAAAACTAAGAAAAAACTTAAAACTAAAAATTTAAAAACTATAAAACTTTAAAAAAAGATCTAAAAAACTACAAACCAAAAAATCTAAAAAATCTAAAAACTCCAAAATCTAAAAAAACTTTAAAAACTAAAAACTCACAAAAAAATCTAAAAACCAAAAAACACTAAAAAACTAATAAACCCAAAAAACTTCGAAAAAAACTAACTACAAAAAACCCTACTTAAAAAATATATATATAATAATTTGTTATTTAAAATGTATATATCTATAGCAAAAAAATCTCCTCCTAAAAACCAAAAATAATTCTCGTATATATGTTTTGTTTTAACTACTTTTATTTCTTTTCAAAAACCCAACAAAATTTTGCCAAAAAAAATAATAATAAACACTTGAAATAAATAAAACTTTTTTATTATTAAAAATTATATATCTATTTTTCTCGCTTCGGCGCGCTTCACGCTATTGTAAACGCTAGGAGATCGCATTTATGTTGTGCTGATATAAGCTAAGATGTTAGCTTACGAGTCAAACACGCACTTGCCCCCTACCGCCCGCAAACTTTTGACCGAATTTATTTTTTTCATTTTTCTGTTATTTTTCTTTCCTTTGTTCTAAATAATGCAGGGTTCCAAATGGGCCTCCCCGACCTCGTCTGAGGGAAGCTTCTACCCTCTCTTTTTATTTTTGTACACATTGCATTTTATTTCTTATCGTTCCGCATACTTACATTGCAACATTGGGGACAATGTTGGATTTAAGTATGTGGGTGTTTTTCTTATTTTTCATTTTTATATTCTGAACTAATAGAAAAAACTTACAAAACTACAAAAAAATGCAAAAATTTAAAACTTTAAAAAAAAATTTTGCTTGTTTTTATAATCAAAAACTCAAAAAAAAAATCATAAAACACAAAAAATCACAAAAAAACATATAAAACAAAAATTCAAAAAAATTGTTTTTTTACTTTGCAAATTTTTTGTAAAAAAAAAAAACTTTCTCTTTCCCCCCTCTCTTTTTTGTAAATAACACCTCTTTCTCTCCCATTTCTTGTAAATAGATTGATAAAAATGTTTAAAAAATCAAAACAACTAAAAACTCAAAATATAATTTTTGAAAATCTAAAAAAATGAAAATAACTCTAAAAATAAAAAAAGGTAATAAATCAAAAATACAAAAAAAGATAAAAACCCTAAAATCACATAAAAAATTGTTTATTATGAAACAAATAAATCGAATGTCTCATTCTTATCCCATTTTCGCTCTCCAAAAATCTAGTTGCGAGTTTATTTATAAGAGAATTTTATTAATTCTTTGTTTACTATTCATTTATTAATTGAAGATCGATAGAATTAGATATCTGGGGTTAAGTTTTAAAGAATTTCTTATGCTTTATTTTTTTTATTTTTTATTTAGATAAGGTACCTGTTTTCAGCACCACTTCTAACTTATCTAAATAGTTGCACATTTATTTTGTTAGAAAATAATAACCTTAGATTTCAATTATGTTTGCTGCAGGCTTTTTTTTGAAATATAGGAACGTTTAATTTATAAAGGTTGCCCTCAAATTTTTTTATTAAATCTAGTTTTATTTTGAAAAAAAAAACCTATCTCCTTTTTTTCATGTCTGACTTGACATGATTTTGATCCTTAAAAGATCCTATGTCAATGAGAATAAGATTTCATTCCGTAAACATAGGCATCCAATAATTGAAAAAATTATATGTAACGGAGTAAGTGGATAAAATTCATTACTCATTTATATATACATTGGGTTATTATGAAGTTGTTACAAAAAATATTATGTTATGGAAATAAGATTTCATTTTCCTAAACATTCACATTCAAACCTAAAAATTCATTAGAGGTTTGAGCGAAAAAATACCCTCGCCTCTAAACCAAAGTCCTCCTCATAAACCTCAACATCCCCCTCCGCCAATTTTAAATGATTCTAGAATTAATTTTAAAATCTTTTTGAGAGCATTATTTGTAAATTGCATTATTTCCTTTAATTCTTATAAGCTAAAGTTTTCATAATCCCAATCTATTTTTGTTAACCTAATAAATAAAATTTTTTCTCTATCTATTTGATTATATCATAAGTTTTTAGCTAAAACTCTTCCTTTATTTAAATTTTTTTCAAATTTAGGACTTAACTCTTATACCCCAGATAATTATTTTGATCTTTGTTTCGATTAATTCAAGCGGTAGCTAAACTTAGGATTTCTTTAATTCCTTGTAAGTATATCTCCAACTTTTGCTCTGGAATAATAAAAGCTTAAGTATGGGGGTATTTGATAAGTTGTAAATATACATATTTTTACGTACATTAAATAAGTCATTTTAGTTTATTTTAGTCATTTTTAGTTATTTTTCTTTAATAAATTATTCCTTTTTTATAAATACATTGCTAACTTAGCTTTATTTTATTTTCCAAAAATTTTCAGAAAAAGTCAAAACTTACATAATACACGCCCGTGTACTTCAGGTCACGCCCATGACATGGGCATGTAGCCTTGATTCCAACAGAAATCAACCAAATGCAAAGAAAAGCCAAGTCACGCCCAAGTACACGCCTGTATCCAATGTTACATGGCTGTGACCAAGCCCCGTGTCACGCCCTCGACGATTCCACACTCGAAGATCGTCGAACCGACCGACACACCCATGTTAAGATGTGACACGCCCGTGACTTCTCCACCTAGCCCAGACAAGACGTCGTCGACGACTAATTGACATGACTTCGTCCCCAGATCGACCTTCCCGACACGCCCCCCTACACGCCCGTGACAAACAAAGTCACACCCGTGCCATCTACGTGTACAGCCACAAAGTCAAACCAACCATCAAATCTCAGCACCGACTCACCAACAATAATTACACGCCCCCCTACACGCCCGTGACCTACGGCGTGTACTTAGAAAATTTTGCCTATAAATTGAAGTTTTATGTTTGGATTTTTGTTCTTCTTTTTTGAACCATTTTGCAAAGGAAGGTGCTGCTTAGATGCATTCTATGCTTTGTAAGGGAATTTCTCCCCCTCTCCTTTGTTTTTGTTTTAGCTTTGTAATCCACTGTTTATCTCAATAAAATTTGTAGTTTTTGTTCTTCCTTATATGGTTTTGGAATGTGAAAGTGATAGATCTTAAGCAATGCTAATTAGAGTAAAACCACAGCACAACATAAAGTAAGAAGATCAAGAAGAGCAAGCAACCAGAAAAGAGACACAAGGATTTTATAGTGGTTCCCCAAATCTGGGTAGTCCACTTTTCTACCACCCTGGTAGGAATCCACTCAGGTTTTTGATCAGGTGACTGCCACCAATGGGTTTTGATCAGGTCCCCAAAAACCAACTCAAGTCTTTTGGAAGAAGACTTGCAACCAGGAATCACTTTTGAAGGGAGATGATAACCCTTTGTAAAGGAGGGGGAAAAGAGTGATAGAAGTCTTCTCTTTCTCAATAACAACTGAGAAGACTATATGGATATTGATGTTAGCAAATTGCTCCCCCTATGATATTGAATGGTTCAGGGAAATCTAGAGCTTTGCTTCAGGGTGATAGGCCTTCACAATGATGATGTCTCCAGCAAGCTTATAGACTGATATTGATTAGTTGTCTCTTGAAAGCTTGGAGCCGATGAAGAACTCTGATGATGATTATCTGATTGATGATGCATAGTTCTTCCTTCTCTATCTCGAAAGCCTTTTCTGTCGTTCTATTCTGTGTTGTACTTTATCTTGTCTCTGTATATATTCAGACATTCAAAATCCTTGGCCTTGATGACGGAAGAAACCTTCCCGAGAGTAGTAGATGCTTTGGAAATTGATCTATAATTAATCCAACTGTAACTGTCTGTTTGAACGGCTATTTTCACTGAGAATATTGACTGTAATTAATCCTCAATAACATCTGCCAACTGTTACTGATTGCTCAGAAATCGTCGACCTGAACTTTCGTCGAGTTCATCAATCATCGACCTGAGTTCGACATTCGTCGAACTTAGCTGGATATCGTCGAGCTGAATATCTTGTCAGCGTTCGTCGACAGGAGCTTGCAGTTCGTCGAGCTCAGTTTATGTGTTCATCGAGCTGAGAAAACTGTTGAGTGTCGACACAGTTGCTGTGATGGTGTCGACACATCCTTGCTTGAGTCTTGAGATCGTCGACCTGAGTTCAGAGAAGTAACTCAGAATTTGTCGACCGGAGATCGTCGTTCGTCGAACTGCGTTTGACGATCGTCGATCTGATTTTCTGACTTTGTCTTAACTGCATTTTCAGATTTCTTTCAGCAATTCTGGAGAGTTCTTCTGAATGACCTGTCCTGGAAACAGTCCTATGACCCAAGACTATACATGTTGGGTCAATCTAATGTTCCTAATAGTGTTCCTTGCCCAAATCAGAACTAGGGTTCCAACAATCTCCCCCTATTTGGGTAAGGACATTATTTACATAAATACAAATAAAATACAAGTAAAATACAGCTAAAATACAATTAAAACTGGATCAAGAAAATCTGTTGTTGTTGTTGCTGTTGTTGATCCTTGCCCAAATCTGCAGCATTATAATCTGTTGTTACTGCTGCTGCTAGAATTTCTGCAGCTTCATTTATAAGCATCTACTCCTATTTGTATTGCCTTTATTCCTCTGTGGTAGAACAGACAATCTCCCCCTATTTGCATTTCCTTGCCGAAATCCAACAGCCACTGATATAGCCTGTATATTTGTTGGACTGAATTATTTTCCTGCAAGGAGATGTTAGGAGTTCTGGACCCATATAACCTTGGGTCCTGGTTCTCTTTTAAAATAATCAGAAATAAAAGAATAAAAATTTCTAGTTTGAAATTCTGAGTTCGACGAATTAAAGTACTTTCGTCGAGCGGAGTTTGACGAATGATATTGAGTTCATCGAGCTCTGTTCACAGAATGATAATAATTGTTTTCTGTGATCCATTTTCGTCGATCTCTGTTCGACAAATTAAATCTACTTCGTCGAGCACAGATTCCTGAACAGTTCACAGTAAAATCTTTGTTCATAGTTCGTCGATCTGAGTTCGACGAATAGTATTGATGTCGTTGATCTTCGTTCGACGAAATATTTTGAACTAAGATTTTCTGATGATTTGAGTTAAGTTTAGCTAAAGAAGAGTCAAGGGAAGAAATAACCTGATCCTTTTCATCTGATTCATACTCTGATTCTTCAGATTCTGTAGCACAGCTACTGCGAGAAGCATCTATTGTCATTAGGCAAAATTCTCTTGCTCTTGCTTCTTATTCATCACTCCAGGATTCAGCTTCAATTATTCTCTCTTTTGCTGAACCAGCAGCCATTACTGTGAGGGTGTCCCACATCTCTTTTGCAGATGAACATCCAGCAATCTCCTCAAAAATGTCATAAGACATTGATTGTGCCAGGATGTTCATGGCTTGTGCATCAGCAATCTTCATCTTTTGTTGGGTATCTGTCCATTGGGATGATGGAGCAGCATCTGGACTTGTTATTTGCTGAGGTGGAGCTGGACCTGACAAAATAGATTTAAAGATGTTTTCATCAATGGAGTCCATATAAAATCTAATCCTTGTCTTCCATAGTGAAAACTTATCTAGATTGCACATGGGCAGTCTGGTGATTGAAAACTCATCAATTTGTGCCATGATAACTCTAAAGATATATAAGATCTATCAAAGGATCTTTGTGGTTCAGGTGTTAGCCTGTACAACCTATTAAGGTGTGGTATTTTGACCAACCTCCCTCTGATACCAATTGAAAGTGATAGATCTTAAGCAATACTAATTAGAGTAAAACCACAGCACAGCATAAAGTAAGAAGATCAAGAAGAGCAAGCAACCAGAAAAGAGACACAAGGATTTTATAGTGGTTCCCCAAATCTGGGTAGTCCACTCTTCTACCACCCTGGTAGGAATCCACTCAGGTTTTTATTCAGGTGACTGCCACCAATGGGTTTTGATCGGGTCCCCAAAAACCAACTCAAGTCTTTTGGAAGGAGACTTGCAACCAGGAATCACTTTTGAAGGGAGATGACAACCCTTTGTACAGGAGGGGGAAGAGAGTGATGGAAGTCTTCTCTTTCTCAATAACAACTGAGAAGACTATGTGGATATTGATGTTAGCAAATTGCTCCCCCTGTGATATTGAATGGTTCAGGTAAATCTGGAGCTTTGCTTCAGGGTGATAGACCTTCACAGTGATGATGTCTCCAGCAAGCTTATAGACTGATATTGATTAGTTGTCTCTTGAAAGCTTGGAGCCGATGAAGAACTCTGATGATGATTATCTGATTGATGATGCAGAGTTCTTCCTTCTCTATCTCGAAAGCCTTTTCTGTCGTTCTATTCTGTGTTGTACTTTGTCTTGTCTCTGTATATATTCAGACATTCAAAATCCTTGGCCTTGATGATGGAAGAAACCTTCCCGAGAGTAGTAGATGCTTTGGAAATTGATCTATAATTAATCCAACTGTAACTGTCCGTTTGAACGGCTATTTTCACTGAGAATATTGACTGTAATTAATCCTCAATAACTTCTGCCAACTGTTACTGATTGCTCAGAAATCGTCGACCTGAACTTTCGTCGAGTTCATCAATCATCGACCTGAGTTCGACATTCGTCGAACTCAGCTAGATATCGTCGAGCTGAATATCTTGCCTGCATTCGTCGACCGGAGCTTGTAGTTCGTCGAGCTCAGTTTCTGTGTTCGTTGAGCTGAGAAAACTGTTGAGTGTCTACACAGTTGCTGTGATGGTGTCGACATAGCCTTGCTTGAGTCTTGAGATCGTCGACCTGAGTTCAGAGAAGCAACTCAGAATTCGTCGACCGGAGATCGTCGTTCGTCAAACTGCGTTCGATGATCGTCGATCTGATTTTCTAACTTTGTCTTAACTGCATTTTCAGATTTATTTCAGCAATTCTGGAGAGTTATTCTGAATGACCTGTCCTGGAAACAGTCCTATGACCCAAGACTATACATGGTGGGTCAATCTAATGTTCCTAATAGTGATCCTTGCCCAAATCAGAACTAGGGTTCCAACAGAATACATTTGAGTGCCCTTCCTTATGCAATCTTATTTATCTTTGTTTTTTCTTTATTTTTCTTGTCTTTAAAATGGGTGTGTGTGTGTGTATGAGTTTAGTTTTATTCTTTCATAGCTTTCATAGTTTTCATAGTTTAGCTTTTTAGTACTCTTTATGTTCATTCTTATGAGTTTATAAAGATGCCTTAAAATGGTTTTGATTTTTCTTTAACTTCGCTTTTTTTGTTAGGATGTAAAATTTTTTGTTCTTTTTCTGCTTTATTTCCACTTTTTAAGCTCATTTATAAAATTACAAGAATGAAAAAAGTTGTCATTTTAGATTTTTGAACACTTCAATTTTTGTTTTTATTTGCAGAAACGTTTGCTCGTTTAATTTTTATTTTCTCCTTTTATGCATTTCAATCGCATTCTAGCGGTAGAAATGTAGTCGTTTTAATTTTTTCAAACACTTTGATTTTCTCTTTAATTTCTAAAAACTTTTGCCCCTTTTATTTTTATTTCTGTGTTTTATGAATTTTTAACAAAATCTACCTGTAAATAGAGTCACTTTGTTTTTCTTATTTTTTTGCTTTTGTGCGTGTGTGTATGAGATAGTGTTTATTGCTTTCTTTCATTTCTATAGAGTGTGTGTGTGTGTGTGTGTGTTTTTATTTCTGCAGAGTGTGTGGGTGTGTTTTTATTTCAGTAGAGTGTGTGGGTGTTTTTTTATTTTAGTAGAGTGTGTGGGTGTGTTTTTATTTCTGCATAGTGCGTGCTTGTGTGCATTTATTTCCTCCTACTCATTTGAGTAGGAGTAGCTTTCATTTCCCGCATACTCATTTGAGTAGGACTTATAATTTTACTGCTTTCATTTCCCGCCTACTCGTTTGAGTAGGATTTGTAATTTTACTGCTTTCATTTCTCTCCTACTCTTTTGAGTAGGACTTGCAATTTATTGATTCATTTACTGCTTTCTTTACTGTTTAATTTACTGCTTTCATTTTTCGCTTTGATTTTGCTGCTTTATTTCCGCAAGCCGTCCCCATTCCGATGAGTGACTAACCCCTCTTAGCCCTCAGTATTGAAGAGCATTGGGACAGATAAAATCACTTTAAATAATTAAAGGTCCTCATTTTCACATTAATTAAATAATTTAAGGTTTGCCTCAGGTTTATGACGCATAGAACCACATATCGACATGTGGGCACTATTTTCGTAGTCCATACGGTAGCTAGCCGAGAGGCCGTGCGTATGGACTGATCACCCCTTGGTTAATGGTGTTTCGCACTAACCCTCGAGAGAGGAGGCGCGAAATTCTACCGGATTGGGTTCCCCACCCAATAGCGGGGTTCTTAGTGTAATGCGGGCATTAAGAGGAATCCTTTGTCGGACGAGAGCCCGGTCAAATTGTCTTAATGTTCAGGTGAGCGATAGTCCTAGAGATAGGTGAGTTCATGTTTGTGGAACCTCCACGGTTAAGTCTCCGCCTTAATTAATTTGAAATTTAGGATCTTTTTTTATTAAAAGTTTATTTTAGTTCAAATTCTTTTAGATACAGTTGCGCTAAGTTATTCATCTGCTTCATTTTAATACTTTTATTTTCTATTTATATATATATAAATAATATTCCGACAAGATAAATTTCGGTAAAATAATAGTCCCCTCCAGGGAAGAGTAGAAATAATCAACCCGTCCCCGAGAACAATATGACCCCGATATTTCTCACCAGAATATCTTGTACTACACGTGATAGGTACACTTGCCTCCTCTCATTAAAACTCAATTTCAACTGTTTTATATCCAAATAAGAATCTGCGCGCCCCATCTTCCTAAATAAAATACACTGCTTTTCTAAATAAAACCGCCCGGGGCGTCGCGTGTCCTAAATAATTTTGGGAGTTTTAACCACCATCACCAGTAGATGACCGAGAGGAGCCCGGCCGGCCCTGGAAGAGCCCCCCTTCCAGAACTGCGAAAGATTACCAAGCCTAGGGGGAATAGGATACTGAGAAATCTCCGGAGGGGCGTGCCCCTCGCCCGAAGGGCTGCCGACCCGCTCGGTTGACAGCGAGAGGGAATGGCCCCACTCCCATCTATCGCCTCCATCTTCGCGGGGCAGCACCAGCAGAAAGAGGAGTCAGAAACAAAGCGACAAATCAGGCAGGAGATGCGCATACCTTACGGGCAACCTCGATACTGGCCGCCGAGCTGGATCCTGGGAAGTCGTTTGCCGGATAACGCCTGATGATTTTCCCTTTTACCGGCCTGAAGAGGAGGTCGTGCGATCCGCGCGCCAACCACGGGATGGCCTCGAGAGCCTCCGCCCTAGTACCCTCTCTTGCGGCCGCTAGGCGAGCTCACATCTCCTCAAACACAGACATCATGCATCTACAGTTCATAGAGAAAGCTGTAAGAAGGCGGGATTTCTCCAAAGGTTCTGATGACATATTTATAGCGTGAAGGTGGGACCCACCAAAAGATTCCCTCCAGCTCAGCAAAGCACTCACCGAACATGTGGGTTGGATGTTTCTTTCCGATCTTGGCCAAGCTCGAAAAGAGCGGGGATTGTGTATAACCCCGTGTTCGCCAAGTGGGTCCACTAAGTAAGGAGAGCGGACCAAGACGACCTGTCTACGCCAGAAAAGCATGCAGGCGAACTCAGAACAGCCAGCCCGCTCCCGCCAAAGTTGGGCGTGCAAGCTGCGGGGGCTGAACCACCCAGCCAACATCTGCTCGGGGTTCGTCGAACTGGGTCGGGTTTTCCCCAAACTGAGCTCGAGTTGAGATCGACGTTCATCGCACAGAGCTCATTGTTCATCAAACGGGACTCAGCTTTCATCGAACAGAGCTTCGCATTCTTCGAACGGAGCTCGGCGTTCGTCGAGCAGACCTCGAGAGTTAGAATCATGGATTCGTCAAACTAAGCTCGGCAAACTCAATTCTTCTGGATTTCCTTCTGTAGTAACAGTCCCAGACCGGCCAGGCCGCTTACCCATAGGTGACCTGGCCGCAAGCCCGCCTCAGAGCGAGGGTCAGCGAGTTGCAGTGGCCTGGCTCGCGCTCACCCAAGGAGGGAAGGCGAGCTGAGGGAGCTAGTTTGCTTCCGCCCCAGCGAGGCAGAGAGTTGTGGCGAGCTAACCTCCAGATCATTAGAACCTGCCCCGCGGGGCCCAGAGTTAGAATTACCTGGGTGCCCTTAACAGGGGTGTAAATAGCTTGTTAGAACAACAGAGTTATGTATTGGCAGACCTAGTTGGGTTGCACATAGCTATTCAAAACAGCGGAGGTTGGCTATATGCAATTTGTTTTCAGAAATCTATAAATAGGACCCAAGGGGTACCTCAGAAGGCGAGCTTACCAGTGTTCAGATCTTCTTGTGCTTTTTGAGGTAGCCTTATCTCGGCCTTTGGCTAAGGAGGGGAAGCGCTCTAAGATCTTCTGGGTGTGTGGTGGGACCTCCCTGCCGAGCCCTTGGGTCAATCCCCCTTTTCTTTTGTCATTTGGCTTGCAGGAGATAAGTAGGTGTCTGATCACCCCTTCCCCAAGGGTGAAGTCCACAAGAGACCGAGTTTTAGGTTTCAACACTAAAAAATATTTAAGTTCTCCTACCATGCTCATTTCAAACTCAATTTTTATAATCATTATTACATCATTACATAACTCTTCATCAGTGGTTCCAAAAATAATATCATCAACATAAATTTGCAAAACTATTAGTTCATTTTTTATTTGCTTAATGAAGAGTGTAGAATCAGCACTACCCATTTTATAATCATTTTTTTAACAAATATAAATTTAATCTATCATACCATACACGAGGCGCTTGTTTCAAACCATAAAGTGCTCTTTCTAATTTGTAGACATGATTTAGAAATTTTTCATTCACAAAACCAGGGGGTTGTTCTACATATACTTCTTCCTTAATATACCCGTTCAAAAAATCAGTTTTCACATCCATTTGAAATAATTTAAATTTCTTAAAACTACCAAATGCAAGGAAAATCCTAACGGCTTCAAGACGTGCTACAGGTGTAAAAATTTCATCAAAATCTACTCCAATTTGAGCATAACCTTTTTCTAAAAGCCTAGCTTTGTTTCTAGTGATTTTAGACTCACTATCTAACTTATTTTTGAATATCCACTTAACTCATACAACAGGATGATCAGAAGGTCTTTCAATAAGATTCCAAATCTTATTACATTCAAATTGACTAAGTTCATCTATTATAGCTAAAAACCAAGATTCATTATTTAAAGCAGTTGAAACATCTTTTGGTTCGATATTGAAAACAAAACAAATGTTTGAAAATAAATCATGTAAGGATGTACGAGTACTTATCCCTTTTGATGGTTCTCCAATGACCAAATCTCGTGGATGATCTTTTGAAAATCTTAGTTCACTTGGAGGCACATATTCTTCTACTTCTTCTCCTTCATTTTCTTTTTTATCTTATTCTTGATCTCCAATTATTTCATCATCATCTAACTTTATTGGGAAAGTGATTCTTCATCATTACATGTAGGGTTAGTTTCTACACAAGAAAGAAGTTCATCAAATTTAACATGAATTGATTCTTCAACTATTTTTGTCCTTTTATTATAGACTTTATAAGCTTTACTAGTTGAAGAATAACCAATAAATATACCTTCATCACATTTTTCATCAAATTTTTCTAATGTGTCCTTAGTGTTCAAATTAAAACATTTGTAACCAAAAACTTTAAAATAAGATACATTCGGTTTCTTTTTAAAATATAGTTCATAGGGTGTTAATTCCAAAAATGGTTGAAGCATAACATGATTAATAACATAGCATGCAGAATTTAAAGCTTCAGCCCAAAATGATCTAGGTAAACTGTATTCAGATAACATAGTACAAGCTAGTTCTTGAAGAGTCCTATTTTTCCTCTCGACAGCACCATTTTGTTGTGATATGCGAGGAGCGGAAAATTCAATCTTAATTCCTAACTTATTACAAAAAGAAACAAACCCAACATTATCAAATTCACCTCCATAATCTGAACGAATGCATTTTATTTTTAAGTCAAGTTTGTTTTGAATATGTATACATAATTTAGTAAATTCTAAGAATGCATTATATGTTGAAGTTAAGAAAATTGTCCAACAAAAACGTGAATAATAATCAATCAAATCAAAAGTATATTTTCTACCTCCTAGACTTTGTGTAGTAATTGGACCAAACAAATCCATGTGAATCAATTGTAAAGGTCTAGTAGTAAAAATAATATTTTTGCTTTTGAACGAAGACTTTGAAAATTTTCTTTTTAGACATGACGAACATAAAGAAGATAAACTTCCACGTAAAATAGGTAAGCCTTTAATTAATCTATCTTTTGACAATTTAAAAATTAACTTGGCAATGGAATGACTAAGTTGCCTATGCCACAAATCTAACTCATCGTTTTTGGACATAAAACATTTTAAAGAAGAATGTAATAGATCATGAAATTTTATAATATAAACATTTTGACACCTTGGTGCAATAAGAACAACATCATTTGTTTTGGAATCAAAAATTGTACAAAGGTTTGTGTAAGAGTCAAATAAAACATTTAGACCTATCTCACATAATTGATTTATAGAATTCAAATTGTGTTTTAAACCTTTCACATACAAAACATTCGATATAGTAAAAGAATCATTACCTACTACTCCAGTGTCAATTGTTGGAACCAAAATTTGGTCCCAATAATACTTCGGACCCAAGGGTGTAGCTAGCTCCTACTTCTCCCGAACTTGAGCTCCTGACCAGCCACTCAGAACTAGAAAACTACCCTAGGCTGCAGCACGGAGGTCCCACCACACACCCGGAAGATCTCTAGAATGCTTCCCTACCCAAGCCAAAAGCTGAGCTAGGCACCTTGTAGGGCTTATGCTGCCAGACCAAAAAACCCAAGGAGGAAGAAACCAAAAGAACTGGATCCCCTCCAAGGGTGCCCACAAGGTCTATTTATAGAATTATAAGCCTGGTCTGCAATCAGTGTAACTTCGTTGTTCTATTTTGATATATGTAGACCGATTGGGTCTGCTAACAGCGTAACTACGCTATTCTGAAAGGCTATTGGTAGTTCTCCAAGGACATCCAGGTAATTTTGCCTCTAGACCCCACCACTGGGCTAGTGGCCCATAAAGGCACCATTCACCGAAAGAGGCGAATGCTGAGGTGAGTCGAGCATTTGCCTCCACAGCTACCCAAAGGGCGAGTGGGGGATTCACATGCTCTCCGCCTGCCCTGGCGAGAGCGTTTTCGCCCACTCTAATGAGAGCCTTATACTCCCTTTAGGCGAGTGTGGGTCTACCTACCCCTCTCGCATTCTTTGGCCTATTTGGACCATAGGGTCCCTGACTTTATCGGGGGGCACTCAGTGAATATGAGGTTGTACACAATTATTGGGTCCATTGATCACAATGTCCTAGATTTAAAGAAGGCCCGCAAGTCAGTGGTATACATATGAATGTATTTGATATATGTTTAAGTTTATTGTATGCAGGAAGTATACTGTTACAGTAATTTGGCAGATATTCAGAGTCACAATGACTATTGGACTCAAGATAGGTTACTGGACAGGCAGAAAATCTACTAAGTCCAAAAGCGTTGAGTGAAGACAGGTCACTCAACGCCTCATCAAGAAGACAGTTAAAGCTGCAATGTTGCTAATAAGAAATCTATCTAAGGATAAAAACGTTAAGTGAAGATAGTTCACTCAACGCCTACTCATTAAGAAATCTATCCAAGTACAGAAGTGTTGAGTAAAGATGGGCCACTCAACGTCTCATCAATAAATCTGTCTAAGGATAGAAGCATTGAGTGAAGACAGCACACTTAACGCCTACTCAACAGGATTTTTGTCTAAGTACAGAAGTATTGAGTGAAGATGGGCCACTAAATGCCTCATCAAGAAGTCAGGCTAAGTCAGAAAGTGTTGAGTGTGGAAGCTTCACTCAATGTCTTCATGCAGAGATATTTCAACTAAGTCCAAAAGCATTGAGTAATGAAGGTTCACTCGACGCCTTAAGATGCAGAATTCTGCTAAGTACTTTTACGTTGAGTGACAAGGCTTCACTCAACGCCTATGTAGATTGTCTAAAATTTACTAAGTCCAAAAGCGCTGAGTCATGCTGATGTCATCAAGAATTTAAATGACGCGTGCTTTTCACGCTAGATGACAAAAGGCATCACTTGGCTTTAGTACAACATTTAATGCAAAAGAACTGTTGCAGTTGACAACTCTGGCTAGCACATACTTCACAAAGAGCAATTGGATGGTGGGATATAAAAGTAGAGTTCCGAGAAAGAATAAAAGATCTTTTGGAGATAGAGTTTTTTTGGTCATCTTCTTCCTCTCGACGAAGGAGAAGTTTTCGAAAAACTTACTCTATAGTTAGTCTGTGATTCACAGACAGAGTTGGCTATTAAAGAGATAACTTACTGAAGAAAAAACTTATCTTCAACAGTAAGATCAAAAATTCTATTCTGAAAAAGAAAAAGTAGAGCAAGAGTTAGCTGGTTGAAGAAATAGAGAACTGAAGAATCAGTTTGTCTTCAATAGCAGGTTCAAAAACATTATTTTCTGAGTAAGAAGAAGAAGTAGAGCAAGCTTAAAGCTGATGCTCATCTTCAAGGCCTCTGCTCTACACTCTACTACAATAAAGTCTTGAAGAAACAATGCTCTGCAAGTATCTTCCCAGCATAAACAAAACCATCTTGAAGATCTACTTCCTTGCTGTTGAGAATAATTTAGGGCTGAGTTTTCTCAGTTCAGAAGGAGGCTCACAGAATCCTATCTCAAACACACAGGCCCTACAGCTCAGATAATATATCTCTTATCGCAGGCACACAGGCCCTACCTCAGATCCACAATAGGATCCTACAACTCAGCATCTATATCTTAGGCTTACGACTCAGATCAATTAAGAACCTACAGAAAGAGAAATAGTTTGTTGTTGATGATTGACTCAAGAGAAATGATTCTTTGAGTCTGCCTTTTTGGACTGATTGAACTCAGCCCTAACTTTGATTCTTGAGAAATGATTCTCTAAGTCTTCTTCTTCTTGAACTGAGAAAGCTCGGTCCTATCTTCTTCTCAACAATAAGATGGTGAATCTTCAAGTATGTTCTACTTATACTGAGAAGACAACTGTCGAGCACTGACTCCAGAGAGATGATTATGTGAGCCTCCTTCTGAACTAAGAAAACTCAGTCCTTACTTCTTCTCAGCACCAAGGAAGTAGATCTTTGGGATAGTATTGCTTCTGCTGGGAAGATATCTACAGAGCACTACTTCTTCAAGCATTGATTATAGTAGAGTGTAGAGCAGAGGCCTTGAAGATGAGCGGCACCTTTAAGCTTACTCTGCTTCTCCTTCTTACTCATAAAATAATGTTTTTGAACTTGTTGTTGAAGACAAACTGATTCTTTAGTTCTCTATTTCTTCAACCAGCTAAATCTTGCTCTACTTCTTCTTCTTCAGAATAGAATTTCTGATCTTGTTGTTGAAAACAAGTATATTATTCAGTGAGTTATTTCTTCAATAACCAACTTTGTCTGTGAATCACAAACTAACTGTAGAGAAAGTTTTTTGAAAACTTCTCCCTCGTTGAGAGGAAGAAGATGACTAGAAAATCTCTATCTCCAAAAGCTTTTTTCTTCTTTCTCGAAACTCTGCTTTTGTATCCCACTGTCCAACGGCTCTCTATGCAGTATGGGCCAGCTGGAGTTGGAACTGCAACACTTCTTTTACATTAAATGTTGTACTAAAAGCAAGCGGTGCCTTTTGTCATCTAGCGTGTAAAGCTCGCAACATTTGAATTCTTGATGACATCAGCATGACTCAGCGCTTATAGAATTAGTAAATTCTAGACAATCTGCATAGGCGTTGAGTGAAGCCTTGTCACTCAACGCAAAAGTACTTAACATAATTCTGCATCTTCAGGAGTCGAGTGAACCTTCATCACTCAACGCTTCTGGACTTAGTTGAAATATCTCTGAATGAAGGCTTTAGTGAAGCTTCCATACTCAATGCTTTCTGATTTAACCTGACTTCTTGATGAGGCATTGAGTGGCCCATCTTCACTCAATGCTTTTGTACTTAGACAGAAATCCTATTGAGTAAGCATTGAGTGTATTGTCTTCACTCAACGCTTCTGCCTTAGACAGATTTCTTGATGAGGCGTTGAGTGACCCATCTTCACTTAATGCTTCTATACTTGGACAGATTTCTTGATGAGTAGGCATTGAGTGAACTATCTTCACTCAACGCTTCTGTCCTTATACAGATTTCTTGTCAGCAACACTACGACTTTGACTGTCTTCTTGATGAGGGTTGAGTGATCTGTCTTCACTCAATGCTTCTGGACTTAGTAGATTTTTTTCCTGTCCAGTAACCTATCTTGAGTCTAATAGTCATTATGACTGACTACATTTCAAATCACTGTAACAGTATAACACCTACATACAATAAACTTAAATATATATCAAATACATTCATGGGTATACCATTGACCTATTGCCTTCTTCAAATCTAAGACATTGTGATCAATGGACCCAATAATCTCCCCCTATTTGAAAAAGTCAGAACCTTAGTCAATGATATAAACTACCAAATATAGAAGATAAACAATACTGTGAGTTTCTTCTTGTACTTTCTTGGCTCAACAAGATCTAGTGGCACAACACCTGACTTTTTGTCTTTACAGAACTTTCTCTTGGACTCTTTTTACTGGGCCTTATCTCTTCCTCTTCTTCAGCAATGGACTTGCCTATAACTCTAGCTATATGATCAGCAGTAGTAGAGGGTTCAGCCCTCTGAGCACCATCTTGATCATAACATTGATCTGCCTTCTGATCACCATATTATTCATCATACAGTCATTTTTGAATATGAGGAATGTTGTCATATATGTGTAATGTTAAATCTCCAATGAACCTCTAATTACATTGGAAACCCCAAACAACATACTCCCCCTTGATCATTGCCTTATCGCCTTCTTCCCCAAAATTATTATCTTCTCCCCCTTTATGACTTCTTCAGCAAGGGAGTCTCTTCAGATACAATTATAGTCAGGGAGGTTTTGGCCTGATCTATCTTTTCAACCAGATAGATCAATATCCTTTGAAATTTCAATGATACTCTTATTTTCTTGAGCAGGGAGTTCTGTTGGAATCTCCCCCTCAATCTCTACATTCCCCATGAGAATTTGTAAACTTGTATCACCTATAGCTAGAGCTTCTACAGATTTTCAATGAAACAATCCAGCTGTTCTTGAACTGATTGTACAGGCTCTCCCTCAGTAGGTACAACCATCTGGGTAGTCTTCCCCTTAACCTTAGCATTATCCATAGGGACATTCTGGTCTTTAGCAGTATTGTTCTGATCTATTTTGTGCTATAGATTCTCTGGGTAAGAGTTAAGATTGTCTATCATACCAGACTGAACTTGCTCCTCCTCAACAGGAGCATATAGCTTGTCAATCTCCCCCTCAATATTTGCACAGATCCGATCCATAATACTTTCAGTTACCATTTCAGCCACCACTGTTGGAATGTTCTCTGGTCGGGATCCACTAGCCTGGATATTCTTTGCTACAGGTTCAGAAGATATTGAAACCTGAGTAGTCCTATCTCTTATTGCTTCCTTAGAAGAATCAGATAGTTGACGATCATGTGCCTCTTTCTTACTACTCTCAGAAGAGCTGCTTCCTGTTCTTTCCTCTATGATGAGTATAATCTTATTTTTCTTCTACTCATTAGTATGCTGATGTGGTAGCAAAACTCTATCCCACCAATCAAACATCTTTTTGGATATCTTGTCATGGGACCCTGCCTTGTAGACCAGAGCCTTCCTAACTATATTAAACATTTGTAGTTGTCTCAGCGCACTCGACGCTCTAGATGCCTGGACAATTAGACTCAGCTCATTCGATGCTTTGACACTTGGTCCATATCTTCTTTGATATCATGCAGGGATTAATACTACCTGCAACTAAAATGCATGAAGAGCTACTAAGTTCATCATACCCAATTCAAATTTAAAGGTGTTGAACTTGGCTTCATCTACTGGCTTACTAAAGATATCAACCACATGTTTGTCTATAGGGACAAACTCAAGACTGATGTCCTCACTTTCCACATGCTTTTTAATAAAATGATACCTAATCTCTATGTGTTTAGTCCTGCTATGAGATACAGGATTCCTAGCAATAGAGATTGCATTAGTAGAATCACAAAACATGGGAGTTCTCCTTAGCTTGAGATTGCAGTCCTGGAGCTGATGCTGGATCCACAGTAATAGTGCACAACAACTTCTAGCTGAGATATACTCTTATTCAGTTGTTGAGATAACAACACTTGTTTGCTTCTTGTTGCTCCAAGAGACCAACCCTCTTCCTAGAAATTGATAGGTGTCCAAGGAGATTTTCCTGTCTTCTCTACAACCATGCCATGGGGGCTTGCTTCAACCCATATAATGCCTTAAGATGGCTTCTTATTAAAGACATATGCCTGGACAATCCACTATCTAAGTACCATATTGGTATTGCATTGGTACTTGGACTACCCTGCAAACACAGATTAGTTTACCTTTAGAACCCAAAAGGTATTGGGTCCTAGGTTCTTGTTGGCTTGAAAATGCACATGTCTACCTACAGCACTTCTGACAGGAAGACTTACTCTTGCCTTTGGCACACTAGGGTTATGCTAACAATCTATGGCAAATTGACCCACTTTACCACAGCACCAACATTCATGAATGTTGTATCTCCTCTTATGAAGAGCCTTAGAAGAAGTTGTCTGTTTAGAGGGGAGAGCAGTAGCCTTCTTCTTATTTCTTTCAGCAAGTATCTGACTGAAAGTTAATCTGCTAGTGGATGCAAATGGCTTATTCTGAGTGGCACCAATAGATGTCATCTTTGCAGCTAACATGGAGTTGATGGCTTCAGAAACTTCCGGGTGTGGCTTACTGGCTGACTTACCCTTAATTAGGGCGTCTGCTAGAGGATCTTGAGAAAAGTCCACTGCCTTACTCTTGAGTGTGGGGGCTGGAGCACCAAACACAAATGGACCATAATGGGCCATCTGGATTTCCTCATATAGAGCCTTCAGTGCACTCACACGCATATCTTTTATCCCTTCATTCTAAGATACCTTTGTATTCTTACAAGAAGAGTTCTCATTCTTCCAATGACCATACATGTTGTCCTGGTCATACCTATTGGAAGGGAGGATTATCTTGTGAAAGGTGGTGTGAGGCTCTACAGGAGATTTGCCTTTCCCTTAAGAATGGGCAGCTCTAGAGTTTCACTTGAACTCCAAACCTCTCTTATCCTTTTGAGTGGTAAAGGAGTTAATCAGTGGCAACACAGTCTTGGGCTTAGAGAATTCATCCCCAATCTTTCTCTCCTTAAGGAGCTTCTCTTCAAGATCCAAGATGATCTTGTTCTTCTGGCTAATGGTCCCAATTTGGATAATTGAGATTGTCTTTAGCTGGCTAATTTCCCTCCTCATCTGAGCTAGCAAGGGTGTTGACTCAGACTGCAGGGAAGAAGCTTGTTGTAGGGAGACAATCTCCTTAGCTTGTCTCTTGACAAGCTTTTTGCTCTTCTTCAGAGTATCCAAAATTGCACAATACTTCTCAAGCAATTGATTGATATCATTTTCAGAATCTGATCCATCATCCCCTCTTGAGGAAGTGGATGCTTCAGAGTCTGAGCCAGACTAATAGATAGAGGAGGAGCTAAGAATAGAATGTACCTCATCAGGAGTAGGATTGTCCTGATTGTCTTCAGATATAGCCATGAGAAAGAACTCCTCATATTCTTCACAATCAATGTCAATAGAGGACAGTGGGGCCCTTATGCCAGAAAGGGCGGCAGGATGTTCAGCCTCTTCTTCAATAATCATGACACTAATGTAGGCCTCCTCTTCATCTGATTCTGAAGATTCAGAATCACTGTCTGATTGGCTGATAGTCTTCTTGGCCAATGTCACAACCCGCATTTTCACTGCCTTTAAAGGTATATCAGAGTAAGGGAAATGCGTTTCATGATGCCACATCAGCAGGGGATAACTGCGGACACTCATGCAAAACTCCTACTTAATTCTTAAAGAAAGATCTTTAAGTTATTTAGAGATAATTCCAATTTAAGTGAAAGCAGTTAACCGTATCCCTCGGCTTAGTGGCTCATCTAGTCCACGAGAAAAATAGTTATATAGTGCGAAAAATACTTCTTTTACATGGTTAGACATCCTACATGAGTAAAAGGGTCCCCAGAGGACAACTCATGGTATGCAAGGTTCTAGGTTTATAATAGAAGTAAAAATAGATTTTACGGTCATTAATTATAGTGATTTAACATTTTAAAACATGCAATACATGAAGTAATAATAGTAGTTTTGTACTCGAAAATACCTATCATGTAATCCTAGCATAAAACATCCCAGAGAGAAAGTAATCCAAATAATCAGAAAGAGAATAAACTAGCAGCTAGCAGAAGTATCCAAAATTAACCGTCATGTGGGCATCAACAATCTGACACGAACCCACATAAAACAAAAGTATGTCTGAACTAGGTAAAGTAAACTAAAACAACAATCTACCTCGCAACGGCGAGGTCAAAACCACAGCCAGCACTGCTGCTCAGGAACTCCAAAACCAGCTCCACTACCCGCTACAGCTCTGAACCCGAGGCATTCCAAAGGCAGAACACCTCAGCAAGAAAGTATAAGTGATGGCAAAAATTAAAACCAAGAAAAAGCACGGGTCATAAGGGGTACCAACCCAAAACCAAAAGTACTGAAGTAAAGTACAGAAGTAAGGTACAAAAGTCGAAAAGAAACACTTAGTGAATCGTCACGTACAACAAAATTACCCTAGATGCACAAGACTATAAGGGGGAAACTCACGATTAAATTATTAGGAAGAATAGCAAAACTCTATTATCCACATGTGGTCAACTCTACCCAAAAACACGGGCGATGTGGTCACTCATCCGGACATACCCCCACAGATATAATATTCGTCTAACTGTGAGGGAGGCTCAAACACTCCACCATTCATCGCAGATGCCCAAACACACGGTAGAGTTCTACAAGGTACTAATGGAGGGAATCAAACATTACGGCGGTGGTTTCGTCCACTAATAACACCCGCAATGAAGAAAAATAATGATATATCAAACATTACGGCAGTGGTTTCATCCACTAATAACACCCACAACGAAGAAAATCGTGATATAAATCTCAGACAACATTGCAGCGATGGTTTCGTCCACTAACACCCATAATAAGGAAAACCATGAAATCAATCTCAAGACTTGGCACATCAGATTCTACTAAACATTTCTAGATTTTTAGAATGGTTGATCAACCATTAGGAAAGATTCAAGACCTTGAATATAATCTAGCACGTCCTACATGATGATTAGGGATGATTAGAAGCCAAGGAATTTAAACACATCATCCAGATCTCTAACAACGCTACAAAGTTGAATTTGTCATAGCAAAACCCTAATTATAAGTGGATCTCAAGAACAAAGACTAAATAGCACTAATAATTAGAAAGTTAACCATGAAGACATCATTAGATAAAGAAGGTTAGCAATTTCATCCAGGTTGGAGGTGGGAAGAGGAGGAAGAAAACCACCACTTGCCTTGGTTTTGCCGGAGAAGACCTCCAAATCGCACCTCGGCGTATATCGGGACAAAGGAAGATGGGGGAAGTCGAAATCTGAACAAAAATGACTGAAATAGAGATTAGGGCCAAAAATCCTTACGAAAAAAACTCAAGAAACGGGGAACAACTTTACCACGATGGCGTACCTCTTGTTGAGAGCTTTTCAGATCTATATTCGGTTGAAAATTTCGAGCACCGGAGCACCGTCGGCGGCCACCGGAAGATTCACGAACGGACGTTCTCTCTCTCGCTCACTCCTCTCTGGTTCGGGAAGATGAACAGAAGTTTGGTCGGAAAGAGAAGAAAAAGTTTTCTATATATATGTGTGTGTTTGTGTGTTTGTATATAATATTGAAATAAATAAAATATTGGAATCATTACACTCAAGGAGATGGTCAAGGGTCGGCTGAACCAAAATTTTCGAGAAGAAGTGTGGATTTATCGAGTAGGATGAAGATTTCTCGAGAACAGAAGGAGGGTTCTCGGGAACTAAGAAGGTATTCTCGAGAACAGAAGAAATCTTCTCGGGAACAGAGGAAGAAGGGTTCTCGAGAACTAAGAATGCTACTCGGGAACAACAAGTCATTTCTCGGGAAGAAAATAAAGCTTTCTCGAGAACAAGACAAGGCTTTCTCGAGAACAAGGGCAGATCTCGAGTACTATAAAGGACTTCTCGAGAACAACATTGGATATCCCGAGAACTAAATAAGCCTTCTCAAGTACTATATAGACTGCATTTCCCGAGAACAGTAGGGTACTTCTTGAGAACTAAACATGACATCTCGAGAAGGAATAGTCTTCTCGGGAACAACTCTCGGGCCTCTCGAGAAACTAAGCGGGTCATGTCGAGTACAAAACAAGCTTTCCAAGAACTAAGCAGGATATATTGAAAATTCAGATTTTCTTTTATTCCGGGATAAAATATCGATATGGACAAACGCATCTCGATTAGAACTAAATTCGCAACATAGGCGCATGTCGGCGCCACGAACCTAACAACGAAGACTAAACTAGAATCTGATGCACCATTCTTGAGACACTAACATTAAATGCTTACTATAATCATACATGCCATGAATTTAATTCTTCCAACAAGAAATCATTCAATCTCATCAAGACTCCAAAATCTGGTCAAACAGACCCAACGGACAAGAAAACGCAGTAACGGTGCAGTGTCGTCAACATGACGTAAAAAGGTAATGTCATGATGTCATAAATATGACGATACCAAATCAAATAATATCATAAAAAAATTAGGGGCATTACAGTCACTCCCCATAAAAAGAAGTTTCATCTTGAAACTTAACAAACTTCAAAATCAGACCAAAACAAAAAAATCGAAAACATCCATAAGCTTGGAGACATACCAAAAACTAAGGGAAGGGATGCGGATGAGATTCCCTCATCGCCGACTCCAATTCCCACGTCGCGCTTTCAACCTCTTGATTCCGCCAGAGAACTTTAACCATGGGGATGGTCTTTCTTTGCAACACTCGATCTAGAGATTCCAAAGTACAGATAGGTTCTTCCACATACGAAAGTTTGGGTTGAATCTGGGGCACCAAGTCAAGGACTTGACGATCAATACGAACACACTTCCACAACTGGCTCACATGGAACACATCATGGACACCAGGGAAGGTAGCAGGTAAATCCAATCTATAAGTCGACACTTTGATGCGCTCAAGAATCTGAAAAGGTCCCACATATTAGGGGTCTAACTTGTGGTTCCTTCCAAACCTTTTAACACCTGACATCAGAGAGACTTTCAGAAAAACCAAGTCCACAATGACGAACTCCAGATTTGTAACGCCCCCACCTGTCACATGACATATAACGGTGGGTCCGGCCGGGGCCCCACGCCATATAACACAGACAAGCGAAGGAATCACGTGTGGAAATCAAATCTATGCGTGTCCTTAACTCATTCCATTCAAGCGCAGCATTTTTCTTGTTAACATGAACTCGAACTAGAATGTCCACCCATATATAAAGACCACATTTATATAAAAACACCAGGAATGTATACAACTCACACACCCTGGCCTTATGGCCTTACAAGTTCCGCTTTCACATCAATGGTTTCGTACATCGGCACGCAGGCCGGCCACACATGAAATCCAACCATGATTCTTCATAGAGCTCTCAAGGACTAAGAACACCAGGCTAGCCAATCCACTTATTCTTTCCAAACCGCAGCACCTGCAATTCATCATCCAAACCAACACAGAAAACAAAGTAACGGTCAGCATTGCTGACCCATTATAACAACCCTACCCCCTACCCGGGGTAGTGGTTCCTTCCCTGTATACAGTGCTTTCTTTCTCATCAAGCATCAACAAACATCACCAAATCACATCATAGCTAGATCATTCTCTTTATTCCACTAACAAACACATCACATCACAAACGCTGGAGTCCACCAACGCTCCGTGCACTCAGGGCACCTTCTTGGCGTACCGGAATCCACCGTCGTACACCGCTGTCTCTCGAGGTTTTAACTTGTTGGTTGACCAGCCCTAGTCCACCAGCTCGCAGGCTGGCGACATCCCGCCCAAGCCACTCAGAGGTCCATCCTCACAGCATCACAAATAGAGCAGATCGACCCACACTCCATGGTGTAGCAAGCCGGGTTTATCTAAGCTCCCCAGGCATTGTCTACCCATCGATCCCCCTCCTAATCCGATCGACCCACCCATGTGGTGCAGCAACCCGGGTTTAACTCGGCTCCCCTAGCATTGCCACCCATCGATCCTACCTTAACTGGATCAACCCACCCTAGTGGTGTAACAAACCGGGCGTATCTCGCACTAACCAGGCGTGTTACCAATTGATCATCTCATATCCAGGAGCTTCACCAAAGCCTCCTCACAATCATCACATCCATACATTCATCACAACAGAAATCCGTTTTGCACAGCATCAAAGCCACGAAGTCTTCTCCGGTTTACCCATGAACATCACCAATCCAGACTACCGGTCCAGATGGGCTTCACACAGCATGCCTACGCCGTACTCTATAGTTCCGGCTCTAAATGCAGACACAACAAAGGAATCACTTCCGCGATCCACCTCTTGGTGGAGGATTCCAAGCACATGTATAGAGAAAGGACTTCGATGTCCAAGAAGGAGATCGTTACCCTTGAAGATCGCTTCGGTGCCATGAAGTAGCCGGATGGAAAGCACCGCCTCGGCTCTACCTTCACGAATCCGCTCTCGGATCTTCACTCCGCACTCCGCAGCTCCTACAGCAGCTGGAAGACTCCTCCCTTCTCTCTCCCTTTGGCCTTTCTTCTTTCTCTCTCTTGGAATGAAGATGAAGAAGAAGAGAAGATAAGAGAATTTATCTTCTAATTCTCGGCCTCCTAGACACCTGGACAAAGCCCAGCCCTTGGATCCAGGAAGAGGGAAACAAACGGCTCAGATCTGGCCAGAAAAGCTAAGACACGGCCTGACACGCCCTGTGACACGCCCGTGTCACAGGCCGTGTCCCCCTAAGCGGCAGACAACCGACTCAATCCAACCAGTACACGCCCGTGTGACACGCCCGTGTCACGGTCGTGTACCCGACACGCCCTCAGACACGCCCGTGTCTGTGGCCGTGTTCCTCAAGGAAAATAATCCCAATCCAACCTGAGACTTCACACGGCCTGGCACACGGCTTGGCACACGCCCGTGTTCCTGGCCGTGTGCACCAGGACACACTCGTGTCCCGCAAACATGCCCTAACCCGAGACGTCGAGCTGAATTTGATGCCCACTGACACGCCCTGTGACACGCTCGTGTCACAGGCCGTGTCCTCACTGGAACTCGATACTCGACGATCGTCGTGTAACACTCGTCGAGTATACGACACGGCCGTGTCCTGGGCCGTGTGCCCCTCTCGACGATGTCGAGCGAAAATCGTCGACACCAAGTCCGATCGTCGACACAACCTCGACACGCCCTGCGACACGCCCGTGTCGCAGGCCGTGTCAACTGACACGCCCTGGGACACGCCCGTGTCCCAGGCCGTGTCACCCATGCCTGAACCCGATTTTGCTCAAAATGATCCTCTTGACTTCGGGGTGTTACAATCCTCCCCCCTTCAAATAATTTCGTCCTCGAAATTTGACTCCAAACAGCCAATTGGTCACAACATCACAAAATCATAGTCTTCGCACACACTAACAAACAAACAACACAACAAACATCCCTAACTTCCACTTGTGCACATTCAGCCACATAAAACCTCAAAACAAAGCAACATAATTGATTTATGTGCACCAAACTATTATAGAGATCTACAACTATTTATGATGTACAAACATCACTATGGATGATTCATCAAGATCCGATTCCCGATTCAGTCAAAAGTGATGCACATCAGCGATTATTCATCACACCTGATATAGAAACATAGTTTACACAACATTCATAACATCGACATAATTCACATCACAGTTCACTTCCGCTCAGTCTCCCGATTTTGAAATTCGCGATTTAAAGATAAATGAAACGCTCGAGGCTGAATTTCACCAACTGAGCTTTGCGGCTCTTGCACTTCCATCGCATGCAATCTAGGTTGCGTCCGGGGTGCAGATGATTCGGCCACTGCTTTCCCTTTTTCTTCATATGCGCACCTGTCTTTTTCTCACTCCCTGGAGGGACATTCCAATAGAATTTTGCGATGTGTCCTTGCTGCCCACATTTATAACATATACGTGTATCCACACGTCCTGGCCCATACGTCGCCCCCGAAGAAACAGTCGACGGAGCTACGTCCACCGGCCTAAATCTTTTCTTCTCTTGTCGGCGCAACTCCGATTGATCTGGTGGTGACATTTTAAACTCTGACTTTTCCCTTGTCAGTCTCTTATTCTCTCGTACTCGCTTCATATCCTTCTCCAAGGCACGAGCTGTATCGACCAACGCCTGAAAGCCTTGGCTCACCGAACTCGGAAGTGCCAACCTCAATTCATCCCGTAATCCTTCATAAAAATGATTTGTCTTTCGCGCTTCCTCCGCAAAGGTAGATCCCGCATATCTCCCCAATCTTGTAAACTCATGCAGGTAGGTATCAATATCGCGCTCACCCTGCACCAAACGGAGAAACTCATTTTCCATCGCAATCCTCTGCGACACCGGCACATACTTGGCTAAAAATATTTGGGAGCATTCCTCCATTGAAACTTCCATTAAACCGCGACCTGCCAAGTGGTGCACTTCAATTTCATCCCACCACAATCTCGCATCTCCTTCCAACAGAAAAGTGGCCAACAACACTTTCTGTTCCTCGACCGTCCTGATTGCGGTTAGGATCCTTTTTACTCTTGCCAACCAATCTTCTGCCTGCGTTGGTGAAAGCGCTCCACCAAACGTAGGTGGATGAAAGTGCATAAAACGTGACAATGCGTCGTCACACGCTTGCACTTCCACCACCTCGGCAGCATGCTCTTGTCTTCCACCAGGTCTTGCCTGTCCAGTTGGTTGTGCTTGTAACACTGCAGCACTGTCTCCGCTACCACCCTTATGGCCTCTGCCGAGGGAGGCATCGGCGCTTCCACGGGTGCTGCACTCTCATCCGACCGCTGGGGCTCAGACGGCCCAGCTCCATCCCTCGCCACCTATCAATGTACAGAACACCATTAAATTCTTCCAAATCATAACGGTACTGGTACATTGACTACACACGCACGCACATCATGTGCATGACATACATTCCTAGTGGACATTCATGAGTTCAATTATGTTCTCTCCTCCCAAACAATCTCAACCTGGCTCTGATACCACTTTGTAACGCCCCCACCTGTCACATGACATATAACGGTGGGTCCGGCCGGGGCCCCACGCCATATAACACAGACAAGCGAAGGAATCACGTGTGGAAATCAAATCTATGCGTGTCCTTAACTCATTCCATTCAAGCGCAGCATTTTTCTTGTTAACATGAACTCAAACTAGAATGTCCACCCATATATAAAGACCACATTTATATAAAAACACCAGGAATGTATACAACTCACACACCCTGGCCTTATGGCCTTACAAGTTCCGCTTTCACATCAATGGTTTCGTATATCGGCACGCAGGCCGGCTACACATGAAATCCAACCATGATTCTTCATAGAGCTCTCAAGGACTAAGAACACCAGGCTAGCCAATCCACTTATTCTTTCCAAACCGCAGCACCTGCAATTCATCATCCAAACCAACACAGAAAACAAAGTAACGGTCAGCATTGCTGACCCATTATAACGACCCTACCCCCTACCCGGGGTAGTGGTTCCTTCCCTGTATACAGTGCTTCCTTTCTTATCAAGCATCAACAAACATCACCAAATCACATCATAGCTAGATCATTCTCTTTATTCCACTAACAAACACATCACATCACAAACGCTGGAGCCCACCAACGCTACGTACACTCAGGGCACCTTCTTGGCGTACCGGAATCCACCGTCGTACACCGCTGTCTCTCGAGGTTTTAACTTGTTGGTTGACCTGCCCTAGTCCACCAGCTCGCAGGCTGGCGACATCCCGCCCAAGCCACTCAGAGGTCCATCCTCACAGCATCACAAATAGAGCAGATCGACCCACACTCCGTGGTGTAGCAAGCCGGGTTTATCTAAGCTCCCCAGGCATTGTCTACCCATTGATCCCCCTCCTAATCCGATCGACCCACCCATGTGGTGCAGCAACCCGGGTTTAACTCGGCTCCCCTAGCATTGCCACCCATCGATCCTACCTTATCTGGATCAACCCACCCTAGTGGTGTAACAAACCGGGCGTATCTCGCACTAACCAGGCGTATTACCAATTGATCATCTCATATCCAGGAGCTTCACCAAAGCCTCCTCACAATCATCACATTCATACATTCATCACAACAGAAATCCGTTTTGCACAGCATCAAAGCCACGGAGTCTTCTCCGGTTTACCCATGAACATCACCAATCCAGACTACCGGTCCAGATGGGCTTCACACAGCATGCCTACGCCGTACTCTATAGTTCCGGCTCTAAATGCAGACACAACAAAGGAATCACTTTCGCGATCCACCTCTTGGTGGAGGATTCCAAGCACATGTATAGAGAAAGGACTTCGATGTCCAAGAAGGAGATCGTTACCCTTGAAGATCGCTTCGGTGCCATGAAGTAGCCGGATGGAAAGCACCGCCTCGGCTCTACCTTCACGAATCCGCTCTCGGATCTTCACTCCGCACTCCGCAGCTCCTACAACAGCTGGAAGACTCCTCCCTTCTCTCTCCCTTTGGCCTTTCTTCTTTCTCTCTCTTGGAATGAAGATGAAGAAGAAGAAGAAGAGAAGATAAGAGAATTTATCTTCTAATTCTCGGCCTCCTAGACACCTGGACAAAGCCCAGCCCTTGGATCCAGTAAGAGGGAAACAAACGGCTCAGATCTGGCCAGAAAAGCTAAGACACGGCCTGACACGCCCTGTGACACGCCCGTGTCACAGGCCGTGTCCCCCTAAGCGGCAGACAACCGACTCAATCCAACCAGTACACGCCCGTGTGACACGCCCGTGTCACGGCCGTGTACCCGACACGCCCTCAGACACGCCCGTGTCTGTGGCCGTGTTCCTCAAGGAAAATAATCCCAATCCAACCCGAGACTTCACACGGCCTGGCACACGCCCGTGTTCCTGGCCGTGTGCACCAGGACACACCCGTGTCCCGCAAACACGCCCTAACCCGAGACGTCGAGCTGAATTTGACGCCCACTGACACGCCCTGTGACACGCCCGTGTCACAGGCCGTATCCTCACTGGAACTCGATACTCGATGATCGTCGCGTAACACTCGTCGAGTATACGACACGGCATCCGACACGGCCGTGTCCTGGGCCGTGTGCCCCTCTCGACGATGTCGAGCGAAAATCGTCGACACCAAGTCCGATCGTCGACACAACCTCGACACGCCCTGCGACACGCCCGTGTCGCAGGCCGTGTCAACTGACACGCCCTGGGACACGCCCGTGTCCCAGGCCGTGTCACCCATGCCTGAACCCGATTTTGCTCAAAATGATCCTCTTGACTTCGGGGTGTTACAAGATTGACCCTTCGTCGATTAACATATTTCTCATAACATTCTTAAGCTACATGGAGCTTCTCTCGAATATGAGTTACAGCATAATTCATCTCTTCAAGGGCTTCCGGACCTAGCAATGTTCTCTCTCCAACCTCAGCCCAAAATAAAGGAGTCCTATAACGCCTCCCATACAAGGCCTCAAACAGGGCCATCTACAGACTCTCTTTATAACTATTATTATAAGCAAATTCCATGAGTCTAAGACGCTCATCCGAAGCACCACTGTGATCCAAAATGTAGCAGCTGATCATATCTTCCATGATCTGATTTTCCCTTTCCATCTGACCATTTGTCTGCGGATGATAGGCAGTGGAATACCTCAAATCAGTACCCAACCCCTTCTGTAAACTCTTTCAAAAACGAGACGTAAATCTAGAGTCTCAATCTGATACGATGCTGACAGGCACTCCACGTAATCTGATGACCTCATCAAGATATAACTCAGCTATTTTCTTCATAGAATACCCAATCTTAAAGGGCACAAAGTGAGCACACTTAGTCAATCTATCAACTATCACCCAAACAGAGTCGTGCCTACTGGGAGATTTCAGTAAACCGCTGATGAAATCCATTGAAATGCTCTCCACTTCCAAGTAGAAATATCAAGCGGTGTCAGTTTTCCACCAGGCCTTCCATGGTTAGCCTTAACACGATGACGCATATAACATTCTGACACAAACTTTGCGATATCATTATTCATTCCCGACCACCAAACAATTTGCTTTAGATCTTTATACATTTTAGTGGAACCAGGATGGTAGGCAACACTGGAACCATGAGTCTCATTACAAATTTTAGGTCGAACATCACCAAAAGTGGGGATACAAAACCAACCCTGATATTTTAGAGTATCAAACTCGTCCAAAGAGAAATCAGGTAGCTCTCACTTCTCAGTTCTATTCTGGAGATGCAATAAATCCGGGTCATCCTTCTGTGCGCTCTGGTAAGGGAAATCCAAGAGGGCTCTTCTGCTTCCAAACTGGCAGATACAGTACTACTCCCAACTTCAATGTCCATCAACAAGAATTCTTCCACTAGGGACTGTACAGATAGATTGAAGATTATGGCAGTCTTCCTACTCAAAGCATCAGCTACTACATTAGCCTTTACTCGATGATAGAGGATCTCCACTTCATAATCGGCCATATATTCTAACCACCTACGTTGGTGCAGATTCAGCTCCTTCTGAGTGAAGACATATTTCAAGCTCTTATGGTTTGTATATATCTTGTACAGCGTGCCATACAATAAATGTCTCCAAAGATTCAGTGCATAAATTACTGTGGCAAACTCTAAATCATGCGTAGGATAGTTTCTTTCATGAATTTTTAATTACCTTGATGCGTACGCGATCACCTTTCCTTATTGCATTGAAACACAACTCAGTCTAATGCGTGATGCATCCACATATATAGCGTACTCAACTCCTTCAGTAGGCAAGGTTAAAACTAGAGCAGTATACAACCTCTTCTTCAACTCGTGGAAAACTTCTTCACACTTATCGCTCCAAATGAGCGCGGTGTTCTTCTGGGTAAGTCTAGTTAGAGGAGCATACAACACAGAAAACCCTTACATGAACCTACTATAATAGTCGGTCGGGCCTAAGAAGCTCCTAATCTCCTTGGGTGTAGAAGGTCTCTTCCATTCCATCACAGCAGAAATTTTGGTCGGGTCTACAGAAATACCGTCCTTGCTTACAACATGACCCAAAAAGGACACCTGAGGTAGCCAGAACTCACACTTACTCAACTTCGCATAAAACTTATGCTCCCTTAGGGTCGACAAAATCAATCTCAAAATGTTGAGTATGCTCCTCAACACTGCTAGAATACATAAGGATGGCATCTATGAACACAATCACAAAACGGTCCAAGAAATCTTTGAACACTCTATTCATTAAGTCCATGAAAGCATAGGGTGCATTTGTCAAACCAAAGGACAATACCAAAAACTCAAAATGTCTATGACGCGAACGGAAAGCAGTCTATGGAATATCTGCCTCACGAATCCTCAACTGGTGGTAGCATGAACGAAGATCGATCTTTGAAAACACCGAGTTACCATGCAACTGATCGAACAAATCATCAATCATAGGCAAGTGATATCAGTTCTTAATGGACACCTTATTCAATTCTCTATAATCGATGCAAAGCCTCATTGATCCATCATTTTTCTTTACAAACAATACAGGAGCACCCCACTGAGAAGAGCTCGTCCTAATAAATCCACACGGCAGCAACTCGTCGAGCTGAGTATGTACCTCAGCCAACTCATGGGGAGCCATATGGTACGGTGCCTTGGCAATAGGATGAGTACCTGGCTCGAGGTCTATTACAAACTCTACCTCTCTTACAGGAGGAAGTCATGGAAGACTATCAGGAAAAACATCTGGAAACTCTCGCACCACCGAGATATCCTAAAGGTATGGTGTAACAAAAGCTGTTTCCAAAGCAGAAATAGAAATAAGATACGTCTCACAACCAGACTTTATAGCTCGACAGGCACGTACTGCAGAAATAATAGGGGAAACCTTGTCCTGAAAACCATGGACGCTCATAGGTTGGCAATTGTCCATCTTGAAGTCCAGTCATTTTGCCCTGCACTGGATGACCGCATCATACTTGGACAGCCAGTCCATGCCTAAAATAACGTCAAAGTCTGCTAGATCCAACACCATCAAATCCGCAAAGGCTAGGAATTCACCTAGACAAATAGGGCAACTCTGAATTCCTTGATTTGATATCACCAGATCTCCGGAGGGAAGCCTGGCGTTGAAGGAGTCTCCTAATTGATCCACGTTCAAACGATGTTTAACTACGAAACTCCGCGCCACAAAGAAATGGGTGGCACCCGAATCAAAGAGAACGCGCGCCCAACTATTCCGCACCTTAAACTCCCTTATAACTGTAGAATGTGTAACTAAAGCGAACGAGGAACTAGAGCAATAATGCAGATTAAAATCTAGATGGGAAGCTAACCTGTTATCACTTGAATAGAGGTTTGAGCTTCCTCCCAGGTCCCCACATTCAGCTTTCCTTTCCCTTTATCCTAGTTTGGTGGCGGCGACAGAGCCCGAAGCGGGGCAGGATGCAGTGGAGATTGAGCCTGGTGGCGTGAAGACTTCAGGTGCCCCTTCTGCCCGCACTGAAAGCATGCCTTTTCCTTCGACCAGCAACTACTCACGTCATGTCCCATCTTTGTACAGAACATGCACACCAGATCTCCCTTGGGTGCACCTTGGATGGCATGCACTTGTTGCTGCTTTAGAGTGGTAGTCCTTTTGAAACACCTTTCGTAATGGTGGCCAGACTGACCACAGAAGGTACATATTTCTCCACTTTTCTTCTTCAAGGAAGGGTTAGATGCCCTAGATCTTCCATCCTCATCGACTTTCCTCTTCTCTCATCTCACCACAGCACCTCGATTCTTGGCGTTTTCAATCACCTCAAATTTTAGTGTGTCTTCCACTGCCTCAGCATAACTTTCAGCTCTAAAAGCGCATGCCAACTGTTGGACATCGCTTCTTAGTCCTCTGAGAAAGTGCTTCACTCTTCCTGCCTCTAAAGCTACCATATCATGAGCAAATCTGCTCAACTTAATAAACTCAATCTCATATTCGCTCACCGTGAGCTGTCTTTACTTCAGATACAGGAAATTATTCATCAGGCGGTCCTGCTCGACCGAGGGTAGAAACTTCTTAAGCAACATTTTCTTGAAGGATTCCCAAGAGCATCCTTCCTTCAAACTCTCCTTTTCCCAAATCCACTAGCTCTTCGCCAGTCCCTTTAGCTGGTAGGACGCAATCATCACCTTTTGGGCTTCTGCAATCCCCGAATACGAGAACATCTCTTCGACAGCGATGATCCAATCATCCAAAACCATAAAGTCAGCACTACCGTCATAAGTGGGCGGTCCCAATCGCTGGAAATGCGAAATAAAATTCATCTCTGATGGTAGCGTTTGTTAAACTTTTCTCAGCGTGGTCAGCAAGGTAGCCCAAACGCCAAATTAATATCTTCGGCACTACCCAGTTCGCACGTTGAACCAGCGGAAAACCAAGGAACAAGGCTAATCCCAACAAACAATGGAAGCACAAGTAGATCTTTTATACATTCACTTCTTTACAATGCGAGGTATACGTAGCGAGACATGATTTTGCTAGTATAAACAGTTGTTAACAGAAAGCACCAAAACACAAGCCGGGCGGACAGCACCGGAGTCCGCCGAGACCGCCGAGGTCGCCGAGGTCGCTGAAGTCGCCCGAGCTTAAGCTGCAATCCGCCGAAAAGCCACGGAGTCCGCCGAAGCCGCGAGGCCGCGCAGACATACCGTTATTCGTCTCCTGCTGAGGCTGAACTGAGGAACACACCCCCTACCCGTCTGAAGCCGGCGGACAGGTTATTGAAGCTGGCAAAGATGAAACAGAGCCGACAAGCCGCAGAGCGACCTCCTGCTGAATCCGCAGAGACCGCACAACTTCCAAGTACTTGACCGAAGTCACAGCCAAACTCATAGCTCCTTGAAGCTACCAGCGCGACCTGCACACAGCAAACCGTCAGCCCTGAATCAATCCGCGCGGACAGACAAACTGAGACCGCAGCTCCTTGCCGAACCCAACTTACTGTTCACTCAAGTTACTATAGACCTGCCAGGGGGGTCCTATTTATAGGCGAGGTGAGTAGTGTGGTCACCGCCCTAGAGATAGAAACACCTCCCCAGCCCGCGCGATAGCAAAAACACCGTCCGCCGAGTCCGCAAGGACTTAGCCGGATACCAAGGAAAACCGCCAGGAGCAAGACAACGTTGGCGAACCCTCTTTAGTCCGCCTAAGCTGTGCGGATGAGGCATCAGCCCGCAAAGCCTACAACCAACCACTGTAGGACAGCAACCCTCTTCAATGGCTGTCCGCACAAACCCGAGGCAGTCCGCAAGACTCAAGCCTCAATTCGCTACAAGCCCACGACCAAAGGCAGATAGCAACAGTCCGCCCGGTCAATAGTGGACTTGGCGGATACTGCGGACACCATGGTCTTGGCACAGAGTGTGACCAAGTCCAAAACCATCAAAGGCCAATACGAGCATGGCGGACATAAATTCTCATCCGCCAAACACCTTAGCACAGACCGTCATTAGTCCGCCAGCCACTCGCACGCTTGCCCAATGCAGCAGTCATCTCCCGGACTCCACACACCAGTCCGCCAATGACCCCCACAGCAAGGCACCTGCTGTAAACACCAGAGGTCGACAAGGCCTCAGCCAAGCTCTAAGCCCAGTCCATAACAGCCCATACCGCGGACATGTCAGTCCGCAAGCTTCCCGCGGACATGAGCCAATCTGCCAAACAGCACAAGCATGCACCACGGCCACTGAGCAATGCACCAGTCCGTAAGCCTCTCTATCCGCTCAGGCCGCTCCTTGGCTAAATCAACCAGCCAACGCCCTATCCGCAGATACCAGGCTGCATAGTCCGCGGACTACTTGTATATAACCCGCTCAGAAAAACAGTCGGCTTCCACTAGACTTTCCACCAGGCTGCACACAACAGTCCGCCCAGTCCGCCTAGACGCCAATGTTGTCCGCCCAGGCTGCCCGGCCTGTCCCGTCAACCACTTCCACTTCACAAATTTCAACACTCCCCCTTGAAGTGGGAAGTGGTGACCAAGCCCAACAAGCCGCGCAAGCGCTCAAAAGGCCCCTTCGACAGTGGCTTCGTGAAGATGTCAGCAAGATTATCTTCACTTCGAACATGCCCGACCAGCAGAGATCCTTCCAACACCTTCTCCCTGATAAAATGGTGATCAATCTCTATATGCTTGGTCCTGGCGTGACACACTGGATTGTTAACCAGTTTGAGAGCACTCTCATTGTCACCCCGGAGTAAAGTTGGCCCTTGCACTTCTTCATGAATATCCTCTATAAGCCTCCTCAACCAGATGGCTTCCCGAGCAGCCAAGGCCGAAGCCTTATACTCTGCCTCCGTAGTTGAGACGGACACCGAGTCCTGCTTCTTGCTACACCACGAGATGATATCTGAACCGCAAGTGAACACATAACCTGAAGTAGACCTCCGATCATCTGAATCACCGCCATAGTCAGCATCCGTGTACCCAAGTAACGCAAACTCCGAGTCCCTTCCATAGAGGAGTCCCATGTCAGAAGTAGCCTTGACATACTTCAGAATACCCTTTGTCGCCACTAGATGAGATTGCCTTGGTTCAGCCATATACCGACTTACTCGGCCAACAGCATAAGCAATGTCCGGCCTTGTAATCGTTAGGTAAATCAAACTCCCAACAAGAGCCCTGAACATCAAGGGATCATGAAGAACCCTTCCCTCATCTCATCGAAGTTTCAGCCCAGGTTCCAGTGGAGTAGAGCACTTCTTCCCTTCACCCATGCCGAACCGCTTCACAATGCGATCTGCATACCCTTTCTGGCAAATGAGAATCCCGCACTCCTTCCTCTCCACTTCAAGACTGAGAAAGTGATGAAGCTCTCCCAAGTCTTTCATCTCGAAGCGTATAGTAAACTCAGCCCTGAGCCTTGCTACTTCCCCCTTCGAATTCCCTGTGATGATCATGCCATCCACATACAGCAGGACCAAGACTTGTAGCTCCCCCATCTTCTTGACGAACAAGCTTGAATCTGAGTTCGAAGCAAGGTATCCACAGAATTTCAAGTACTCTGCAATCTTCCCATACCACGCTCTAGGAGCTTGCTTCAACCCGTAGAGAGCCTTCCTGAGTTTGCAGACATAGTCCGGATGCTTTTCAGAGACAAAACCAAGCGGCTAATCCATGAAGATGTCCTTGTCAATCTCTCCGTAAAGAAAGGCATTCTTCACATCGAGTTGCCACAACCTCCATCCCTTACTAGCAGCCAAGGCGATCACCACTCTTACTGAAGTCATCTTCGCAACTGGACTGAATGTCTCCTCATAGTCTTCTCCATACTGCTGTGAGAATCCTCTAGCGAACAGGCGAGTTTTGAACCGATCAATGCTCCCATCAGCCTTCTTCTTCAACTTATACACTCACTTGCAAGTAACCGGAGTAATGTCATCAACCTTGGGCACAAGGTCCCAGGTTTCATTCTTCTTCAGAGCATCAATCTCTTCCTTCATGGCACCTTCCCACTCCTTCACTCCAGTGGCTTAGTTGAAGGTTGCAGGCTCTCGCTCATCCAGAGGACCTGCAAAGAAGCAGGAGACAAAGCTCATTGCATTCCCATCACAGTACCGAGCCGGTGGCTTAACAACCCTCTTTGATCTCCGAAGGGTCGGCTCCTTGCTCACTACTTCCGTTGCTTCTTCGGTCTCAACTCCTACCTGGGGCAAGCTTTGAGCAGTGCTCCCCCTGCTTCCTGAGCCAGAAGGCTCAGCCTCGGAGTTAGAAGCAACAGGAGCTGCTGGTGAAACAGCAAGCTCCTCTTCCAAGCCTTCAGCAGCCACCACCGGTACTTCATCAACCTTGCTACTTCCGGTTAGCTCAACCGAGCCACCTCCATATGACGTCAGCTCGTCAAAGACAACGTATCTTGACACCACGAACCTCTTCGTCACAGGGTCCATGCATTTCCATCCCTTCTTCCGCTCATCATAGCCAACAAAGACAAGCTTCCTTTCCTTCGCATCCAGCTTAGTCCGTGAAGCATCCGGGACATGCACGTAGCAAGTTGAACCGAACACCCTAAGGTGTCCAACACTCGGCTTCTCCTTCAGCAACAGCTCAAAAGGAGTCTTCATGTTGATAGGGCTGAGTGGCATCTGGTTGATGACATAAGCAACACAAGACATCCCCTCCACCCAAAAGGACCTTGGGATATCTTTCGCATGAAGCCAGCATTTGCAGGTCTCCGTCAGATGACGGATCTTCCGCTCCGCTACCCCATTTTGTTGTGGAGTGTGAGCACAAGTAAGCTCCCGTTGGATCTCGTGCTTCCTGCAGAAGTTAGAAAACTCGGAGGAAACAAACTCACCCCCGTTATCAGTTCTAAGCTTCTTAATCCGCAAGCCAAGCCGGCCTTCTACCAACTCCTTGAACTCCACAAACAAATGGAAGGCTTCCGACTTCTCCTTTAAGAATTACACCCAAGTATACCTTGAGTAGTCATCAACCAAGACAAGCATGTATCTGCTTCCACCAAGGCTGGCAGTAACCGTCGGTCCCATCAGGTCGCCATGAATGCACTCCAATGGTTTCTTGCTCCTTGTTTGTGACTTATCAAACGGAAGGCGATGTGCCTTAACGTATTGACATCCCGCGCAAACATGCACATCACCAAAGGAGGACAACTTAGGCAACCCCTTCACCAAACTTCTACTAGTCATCGCCTTTAGCTTGTCCATACCAACATGCCCCAGCCTCTCATGCCAGATAGCAGCGCTATCATTGGCCCTCATACGATCAACATAAGAATTGGTGGCAAGAACAAACAAGTTCTTCACCCTCCTCCCTACATGAGCAATATCAGCCTTCACCGCTGATATGTTACGAAGGAACCTCACGTCTGTTGGCCCAAACAGAACGTGATAGCCAGCATCCACTGCATTGGTCACCGAGAAGAGGTTCTTCTTCATGCCCGGCACGTGATACACACTCCTTAACGTGAGTGGCCCCTGATCACTACCCAAAGACACGACCCCCTCTTTCTCTACTGCATAAACAGTATTATCAGCAGTGATAATAGCTTCATTACCTGAGTAGGCCTGCATGGAGGTGAACTTCGACTTGTCTCCGGTGAGGTGATGACCACACCCGGAGTCCACGATCCACTCGCTGTTGAATTCCTCAGCAGACAAGGCCCGGACACAAGTGCCCGTCATGAAGGCTCCACCCCATTCTGCTTCTTCACTTCTCGAGCAAGCTTCCTCCTTTCCCGCAGCATGCCCAGGCTACAGTTTGACCTTGCAGTCCCGCTTGAAGTGCCCTCGTTGATGACACCGGTAGCACTTCAAGTTCTTCTTCCAGTCCTTAGGAGCATTGCTCCTCTCCGGCTGATATGAAGTTGAAGTCTCCTTCTCACCAACGACCTGCACCTTCTTCTTCTTCTTCCCTTTCCATCCTTTCTCCTTTCCTGAGAAGAGAGCTTCGCTGCCTTCCTGATTCAGATTAACTCCAGCCATCTGCCTTGCCAAGCTCTCCTGTGATGCAAGCAGATTCTCCAGCTCCAGCAAAGATGGCTGAGTTGCCCACCCTTGAACAGATGTCACAAAGGCCACATACTCCTTCTGCAAGCCGCGGATAATGTGCCTTTTCATATTAGCCTCAGAGATAGGCTCATCAGGATCCAGTGCCGACAGCTCAGCACACAAGCTCTTCATCTTTAAGAAGTACTTCGAGATGGAAAGGTCTCCCTGAGTTGCCCTGGCCAACTCATTCTCCAGGAACTGAAGCCGCGCCACATTCTTCCTATTGAACAACTCATCAATGGTTGTCCAAATATCAGTAGCCGACTCACATCCAACGATGTGATCAAACAGTTCCGGAGACACGGCCCTCTTCAGAATGAACTCCGCCTTAGCATTTGTTCTTCTCCAGAGCCTAACCTGCTCAGCAGTACCGAACGCAGCAGTTACTTCATGTCTGTCGTCACTACCGACGACTTCCCACAGCTCCTCGCCAAGAAGATAACTCTCCATGCACTACTTCCACTTCTTGAAGTTAGTCAGCGTTAAGAGTTCAATGCCAAGACCTCTTGCAAAGCTCCCTTCCATTGCAACACCTGTTGGCAACCCTTCAGAAGCTCCGAGCAACAACACAGGTTGATCACCACTCAAGCCCTGAGTAACAACACTGGTTGACTACCGCTCACGCAACTGAACCTGGCTCTGATACCATGTTAAAATTTTCTCAGCGTGGTCAGCAAGGTATCCCAAACGCCAAATTAATATCTTCGGCACTACCCAGTTCACACGTTGAACCAGCGGAAAACCAAGGAACAAGGATAATCTCAACAAACAATGGAAGCACAAGTAGATCTTTTATACATTCACTTCTTTACAATGCGAGGTATACGTAGCGAGACATGATTTCGCTAGTATAAACAGCTGTAAACAGAAAGCATCAAAACACAAGCCGGGCGAACAGCACTGGAGTCCGCCGAGATCGCCGAGGTCACCGAAGTCGCCCGAGCTTAAGCAGCAATCCGCCGAAAAACCACGGAGTCCGCCGAAGCCGCGAGGCCGCGCGGACACACCGTTATTCGTCTCCTGCTGAGGCTGAACTGAGGAACACACCCCCTACCCATCTGAAGTCGGTGGGCAGGTTATTGAAGCTGGCAAAGATGAAACAGAGCTGACAAGCCGCAGAGCGACCTCCTGCTGAATCTGCAGAGACCGCACAACTTCCAAGTACTTGACCGAAGTCACAGCCAAACTGCTGGCTCCTTGAAGCTACCCGCGCGACCTGCACACAGCAAACCGTCAGCCCTGAATCAATCCGCACGGACAGACAAACTGAGACCGCAGCTCCTTGCCGAACCCAACTTACTGTTCACTCAAATTACTATAGACCTGCCAGGGGGGTCCTATTTATAGGCGAGGTGAGGAGTGTGGTCACCGCCCTAGAGATAGAAACATCTCCCCAGCCCGCGCGATAGCAAAAACACCATCCGTCGATTCCGCAAGGACTTAGCCGGATACCAAGGAAAACCGCCAGGAGCAAGACAACGTTGGTGAACCCTCTTCAGTCCACCTAAGCTGTGTGGACAAGGCATCAGCCCGCAAAGCCTACAACCAACCACTGCAGGACAGCAACCCCCTTCAATGGCTGTCCGCACAAACCCGAGGCAGTCCGCAAGACTCAAGCCTCAATCCTCCACAAGCCCACGACCAAAGGCAGATAGCAACAGTCCGCCCGGTCAATAGCGAACTTGGAGGATACTGCGGACACCATGGTCTTGGCACAGAGTGCGACCAAGTCCAAAACCATCAAAGGCCAATGCAAGCATGGCGGACATAAATTCTCGTCCACCAAACACCTTAGCACAGACCGCCAGCAGTCCGCCAGCCACTCGCACGCCTGCCCAACACAGCAGTCATCTCCCGGACTCCACACACCAGTCCGCCAACGATCCCCACAGCAAGGCACCTGCTGTAAACACCAGAGCTCGACAAGGCCTCAGCTAAGCTCTAAGACCAGTCCGCAACAGCCCATACCGCGGACACGTCAGTCCGCAAGCTTCCCGCGGACATGAGCCAATCCGCCAAATAGCACAAGCTTGCACCACGGCCACTGAGCAATGCACCAGTCCGCAAGCCTCTCTATCCGCTCAGGCCGCTCCTTGGCTAAATCAACCAGCCAACGCCCTATCCGCAGATACCAGGCCGCATAGTCCGCGGACTACTTGCATATAACCAGCTCAGAAAAACAGCCGGCTTCCACTAGACTTTCCACCAGGCCGCACACAACAGTCCACCCAGTCCGCCTAGACGCCAATGCTGTCCGCCCAGGCCGCCCGGCCTATCCCGTCAACCACTTCCACTTCACAAATTTCAACAGCGTCATTGGGGGCACTAGAGGAGCAGGATTAACGGGTACGGCTTGACCCACGATAGGATATTGAACTAAAGGTTGCTGCGCGGGAGCGATAGACAACAAGGACTGAATCTACGATTGCATCGCAATTAACTATTTCGACAGAGCCTCGTTACTCTGACGCAAACTCTCAATCATCGCATCACTTTGCGCACCTGACGACTCACTCTCTGACTGGGGAGTCGACTGAGTCGTAGGATGTCTAGCCGGAATTTCTATAAAAGTAACGAACGACTCATCAAAAATACTAGATTACAACTAAGTCATACAACTAGTTCAGACCATACCTAAAAGACACTTGCTTATGCTGCAAACTTGCTCTGTAATTTTATAATGATGCTATGTCCTACTTAGGATGATATCCTCTCATCCTATTAACTCAAGTGTCTATGATTTGAGTGCATGAATTCTTTATTCTTATTTAAAATCATGTGTGTACATGTGTCATCATGCAAGCCATAACTTAGCATGCGTGCTTATGCGATGATATGCTATGTATACAGTGCTATACATTCTAAAAAGGCCTTAATACATGTTATGAGCGGCGTACACATGAAATGGTATGCATCCCATACTACATAACATTGCATGCAACGAGAAAAGAAAACGTGCTAATGGGCACTCATGTGATGATGGTTATGCATCTCATACTACATAACCTTCACATGTTGCCACCTATGGTGGATTCATATACAAACACATATTATGCATCTCATACTACATAGTATGCCTCGTATACTTCTTATCATGTTATGAGTGTAGTGACTATGTTTCGGTTAAGACGTACTGATGACACATCGGTGTGTGCATGCAAATGAATGAATGGAAACGGAACTATACGAGATTGGCTGGTTCGACCAACTTGTCAAACCAACCTCCCTCTGATATCAAGTATCACAACCCACATTTTCACGGCCTTTAAAGATATATCATAGTAAGAAAAAAATGCGCGTAATGATGCCACATCAACATGGGATAATTGTGGATGCTCAGGCAAAACTCCTACTTAACGCTTAAAGAAAGAACTTTAAGTTATTTAGAGACAATTCCAATTTAAGTGAAAGCAGTTAACCGTATCCCTCGACTTAGTGGCTCATCTAGTCCACGAGAAAAATAGTTATACACTGCGAAAAATACTTCTTTTACAAGGTTAGACATCCTACATGAGTAAAAAGGACCCCAGAGGACAACTCATGGTATGCAAAGTTCTAGGTTTATAATAGAATTTAAAATAGATTTTGCGGTCATTAAATATAGTGATTTAACATTTTAAAACATGCAATGCATGAAGTAATAATAGTAGTTTTGTACTCGAAAGTACCTATCAGGTAATTCTAGCATAAAACATCCCAGAGAGCAAGTAATCCAAATAATCAGAAGGAGAACAAACTAGTAGCTAGTAGAAGTATCCAAAATCAACCGTCATGTGGCATCAACAATCTGACACGAACCCACATAAAACAAAAATATGTCTGAACTAGGTAAAGTAAACTAAAACAACAAACGACCTCACAACAGCAAGGCCAAAACCACAGCCAACACTGTTGCTCAGGAACTCCAAAACCAACTCCACTACCTGCTATAGCTCTGAACCTGAGGCATTACAAAGATAGAACAGCTCAGCAAGAAAGTACAAGTGATGGCAAAAATTTAAACCAAGAAAAAGGCACGAGTCATAAGGGGTACCAACCCAAGACCAAAAGTTCTGAAGTAAAGTACAGAAATAAGGTACAAAATTCGAAAAGGAACACTTACATGAATCATCGCGTACAACAAAATTACCCTAGATGCACAAGACTATAAGGGGGAAAAATCATGATGAAATCATCAGGAAGAATAGCAAAACTCTGTTAGCCACATGTGGTCAACTCTACCCAAAAACACGGGCGAGGTGGTCACTCATTCGGACACATACCCATAGATATAATATTTTTCTAACTGCGGGGGAGGCTCAAACACTCCACCATTTAACACAGATGCCCAAACACCCGGTAGAGTTCCACATGGTACTAATGGAGGGAATCAAACATTGCGGTGGTAGTTTCGTCCACTAATAACACCTGCAGCGAAGAAAAACCAGATATATCAAACATTACGGCGGTGGTTTCATTAACTAATAACACCCGCAATGAAGAAAACCATGATATACATCTCAATAGTTGGCACATCGGATTCTACTAAACATTTCTATATTTTGAGAAAGGTTGATCAACCATTAGGAAAGGTTCAAGACCTTGAATATACACAAGCACATCCTACATGATGATTAGGGATGATTAGAATCCAAGGAATTTAAACACATCATCCAAATTTCTAACAATGCTACAAAGTTAAATTTATCATAGCAAAACCCTAATTACAAGTGGATCTCAAGAACAAAGACTAAATAGCACTAATAATTGGAAAGTTAATCATGAAGATATCATTAGATAAAGAAGGTTAGCAATTTCATCTAGGTTGGAGGAGGGAAGAGGAGGAAGAAAACCACCACTTGCCTTGGTTTTGCCAGAGAAGACCTCCAAATTGCACCTCGGCGTAGATCGGGACTAAGGAAGATGGGGGAAGTCAAAATCTGAACAAAAATGGCCGAAATAGAGGTTAGGGACAAAAACCCTAACGAGAAAAACTCAAGAAATGGGGAATAACTTTACTACGATTGCGTATCTCTCGTTGAGAGCTTTTCGGATCTATATTCGGTTGAAAATTTCGAGCACCGGAGCACCGTCGGCGGCCACCGGAAGATTCACGAACGAACGTTCTCTCTCTCGCTCACGCCTCTCTGGTTCGAGAAGATGAACAAAAGTTCGGTCGGAAAGAGAAGAAAAAGTTTTCTTATATATATATATATGTGTGTGTGTGTGTGTGTGTGTGTGTGTGTGTGTGTGTATGTGTGTGTGTGTGTGTGTGTGTGTGTGTGTGTGTGTGTGTGTGAGTATATATATAATATTGAAATAAATAAAATATTGGAATCATTACAGTTAAGGAGATGGTCAAGGGTCGGTTGAACCGGAATTTTCGAGAAGATGTGTGGATTTCTCGAGTAGGATGAAGATTTCTCGAGAACAGAATGAGGGTTCTCAGGAACTAAGAAGGTATTCTCGAGAATAGAAGAAAACTTCTCGGCAATAGAGCAAGAAGGGTTCTCGGGAACTAAGAAGGCTACTCGGGAACAAAAAGTCATTTCTTCGGAAAAAAATAAAGCTTTCTCGAGAACAAGACAAGACTTTCTCGAGAACAAGGGCAGATCTCGAGTACTAAAAAGGACTTCTTGAGAACAACGCTGGATATCCCGAGAACTAAATAAGCCTTCTCGAGTACTATGTAGACTGCATTTCCCGAGAACAGTAGGGTACTTCTCAAGAACTAAACCAGACTTCTCGAGAAAGAATAGGCTTCTCGGGGACAACTCTTGCGCCTCTCGAGAAACGAAGCTGGTCATGTCGAGTACAAAGCAAGCTTTTCGAGAACTGAGCAGGATATATTTAAAATTCACATTATCTTTTATTCCAGGATAAAATATCGATACAGACTAAACACATCCCGATTAGAATGAAATTCGCAATATAGGCGAATGTCGGCGCCACGAACCTAACGACGAAGACTAAACTAGAATTCGACACACCATTCTTGAGATACTAACATAAAATGATTACTATAAGCATACATGCCACGAATTTAATTCTTCCAACAGGAAATCATTCAATCTCATCAAAACTCAAAAATCTGGTCAAGCAGACCCAATGGACGCGAAAACGCACTAGCAGTACAGCGCTGTCAATATGACATAAAAAGGTAACGTCCTGACTTCATAAATATGACGATACCAAATCAAATAATATCATCGAAAAAATCAGGGGAGTTATAGCCAAGAAGCTCTTTTCAGACTTCTTGTCCATGTGATGCTTCTTGCCTTCAGACCTCATATGCACCTTCTTAACTAGACAGTCAGCAATGATATGTCCACTCTTATTGCAGCAGTAGCAAACAACATTAGACTTAACATGTTTGTTCTATTTGGAGTCATACCTTTCCCAGAGGGGTCATTTTTGGACTTGTCTTTGCTGGAGTATGTCTTTCTTGATGAAGAGATTGAAGAGCCCATGTTCTTCTACTATCTTCTCCTGCTCAGCATCTTCTTGAACTATTTGGAGAACAGTGTTAGTTCTCCATCTGACAGCTCATTTCTAGAGGAGCTGGGATCTGAGCTCTTTGACTCTGCAACTCTCCTTGGTAGAGGTGTCTTTTCCTTGCATCATCTTGTAGCTTCAGCTCTGAAGGGCACAATCTTCTCTTTGTTAAGAGATCTGGCAGCATCTTCTTTAACCTTCTCGGAGTTCAGTTGTATCTCATGGGATAGCAGCTTCCCAGATAGATTCTGGGGCAATGTGTTGGCCAAGTTGCCAACTTCTCTGATAGCCACCAATCTTGATATCTAATTCCTTGTTTAGGGATCTCAAGAACTTGTCATTCAACACATAATTAGTGAACTGTTTGTCATCGGTGATCAGACTGTTCACTATCAAGAAGAATTTCCCATAGCATTCAGCTATGGAATCCTTCTTCCCTTGCTTGAATGCTTCATAGTGCTGATTTAGGAGGGATTTTTTTCCAAACCTCGCCTCCTCTGTCCCTTCTATGTAGACAATAAGGGAGTCCCACATTTCCTTGGCTGTCTTGTAGTGGACAAGGTTCTGGATAGTGGAGTCATCTATGGCACTAACAATGATGTTTTGTGCCCTCTTGTCCATAGTTGCTAGGATGACCTCATTCGTGGTCATCTCAGTATACTTCTTAGGAGTTTAGACATGGCATCCAGGACAGAGATCTTCATGGGAATGAAGAGTCCCTCTTGGATTGTGATGAAAATTCTTGGGTTTGAGGCTTCCAAGAATAGTCAGAACCTTTCTTTCCAAATCCCAAAATTTTCCTTCATGCAGATAGGGAGCTTCATGAAGCTCAACTCCTTGTGGTTCTCACCTGAACCCATGGAGAAAATATTCAGCTACTCTTGGAGATCTATTCATAGTGTTAAGTCCTTTTTGAATAACCTCCCTCTGATTCCACGTGAAAGTCTTTGTTTCAAGAGTAGCAATACACATAGAGGGGGTGAATAGTCCTATGTTTCAAGTAGCTATACAATCCCTGCTCTTTTCAAGCTAGTCTTAGGCTCAGAAAGAAGAGTCCAACCTCTGGTATTCGGTGAGTGCTTACTGACCTAGAAGGGAATATTTGGTGGGTACCTCCATATCTCTATATATATCCCAGGACCTGGCCTTACCTTGATATTATTTTCTCATTCACTGCTTATCTCCTAAGCTCTCACCGCTCCGACGATGTTCGTCAAACTAACTGCAAAGCCGCTCTCACAAGAGCTGCTAGATCGTCTTGCTGCCGTGCAAGAGAGGACCAGATCCAAAGCATCACACTACGCTATATGGCTCTTGTCCAAGAGACCTGCAGATTCGCCCTATCGGCCGAGAAGGTCTAAGGCAATTCGACGAGACCTTATTATGGACGAGTCCGCCTCTCTGACCCCAACCCCTCACCGCGAGATCCTCGCCATCCTAGCGGAGGTATTCTACTCCACCCTGTCGATAACTTGAAGAAGCCTGTTATACTGAGCAATCGGTCCATTCGCAGAAACCACTGGTCGGAAGCGATGTTGGGGTCCCCATGGCGAATGTTGATGTACCTTGGCCCTCCCATGGGGATGAACAACTGGTCTAGGAGTCTGCTCTGCAAGTTGCTCCGGCCGAACGCCCACTAGCTTCTGGTAATCGACTTGTTATCTTCTCGTATCCCTTAGCTTATGTTCTTCTCACATTATTCCGCGTGGCTACTCCCTCCGGGACTATAGGCCTAGACAGTCCAGCGCCTAGGACCACGGCCACCGTGAGCCCACATGATCTCATGTCACGTTCTCGGCCTTCGATTGGAAAGGCAAATTGCACCCCCCAACCAACCGAGATCCATCCCTCGGGGCAAATGACGATCCTTTCGGGATGGGGGAAATCACTCCAGTCCTTCGAGAGGCTCTTCGAGGGGATACCTAGTCCTTCTCACCAACAACCAGGCAAAGGATCCATCCCTATGCCAGGTAAAAAAACGCATTCCCCCTTTTCGCTTGAAATCATTCTTATTAAAGGTTGAACTTCCTTGTCAGGATATCAGGGGTCTCGACGACTATCCTTGATGCTGATGAAGAATTATCGCCGCCCCCATCTCCCAACAAGCTTGCAGACTTTCTCGTCGACCCTCACGATACTGAGTTAATGAAGGAGAGGATGGTGGATGTATTGGTAAAGATCATTTGGGCGCAGCGGGAGGCCTCTGATTGGTAGGACGAACACTAAGCAGCCACTAAGCATCGGCTGGGCATCCTTGAGACGGATTACTCGCACCTCATCGGCGATATGGAGCGGCAGGGAGGTGGGCGCGAGGAGACCTCTCCTAGGAGGCATATTGCGTAGCCCGGGACCAGATGTGATTGGTCCACTAGACGTTGACTGCCGTGAGCATATACTATTACCCGCGAATGCCCTCGAGGTCAGGGAGGCAAGGTCGGACCCGCTGGTAGTGGTTCCAGTATTGTGTCCATCGACTCTCGCCACCTCTCGCCCTAGTCTGCCACTTGATTTTCTTCAAAATGTACCCTTCCGTTTTGCAATAAATAAACCTTTAGGTTCGCTTTCGCCTGGCGAGTGGCCATTTCATACTTTAAGTAACGTTCTCTCTTCATGCGATGTTTGACATCTTGTCGAATGCTAAACTCCCCCATTGTGTCTATTTATCTCTTTATGCCCATTCCGCTGCGCTTTCAACTTACCCATGGTCTTTCCTGGAGGCATTCAACATTCACAGGTTGGAGGAGCAGTGGGAAGGCGGGTTGGATTACGAGGTGTCAATATGATGGGACTTCTATCTGCAACCCCAGCTCTTGGGAAACCACGAAATTTTCGAATCTTTCTATAAATAGGCACCTCACCTACCATATTTACTATCATTTTGATTCTGAGTCATCATCCTCTTCCTTGCACACTCGTGACTTCGAAGCCACGTGTTTGCATAACCCTTTCTTCCCTCACACATTCGTGAGATGCTAGGAGAGACTGAAGGCCGGACTCGGTGCGCGTAATGCTTCATTGATAACGACTTTCCCCCTACAAGTTGACCGAGGAAGAATATCTCTCTATCGTCGCCAACTATATGTTGTCGGGGTTCGTTACACTCCACCCAGCTAGCTCTGACAAAAATCAACTTCTTGTCGGAGGGGGATATCATCATTCCCCTGGAGCACTTCGAGGTGGGATCCCCCCTATGGCCAGAGGTGTGTCAGACTCTGGTGTTTCAGAGTCGTTCCCGCCCAGCTTAACACTAACTCGGTCGCTCTTATGATAGCATTTGCCTGCTATATGCGAGTGGAGAGGATCGAGTTCAACCTCTTGGGGTTCTAGAAACTATTCAACTTTTGGGCCAAGAGCGGGATCATCTTCTTCTCAGGCCAGACGATCAAGACCAGCAGTCTTGCCAACAAGAACCACCACTGGCCCCAGAAGTTCATCTTCGTGTCGGGGAACTTCGGCAACATCCCCCTCTCGCCTCTCCAATACGACGAGGAGACTTATAGGCCTCCCGCACTCGGTGGCCACGAGACCCCCTTGCACGCATTCTTTGACACAAAGAACTTGAACTTCAAATATCTGCTGCAAAACCTTGACTCCCTCCTGCCCATTTACGTCGGGGAAGGTACCATTCTATCTTTTTTATTTATAAACCCCCGCCTTGTACATCAAGTAAAGCTTACTCTTATTGTCGCACAGGTGAGCGAGAGGTCCCCCTCCACCAGCCGCATGAGGAAGTTGAGGCTTTTGCCCCTGGTTTGCTTCTCGCACAATATGCAGATGCGACCTGTAGGGAGGAGCCGGGCACTTCACCTCAGCCGAGTGCACCGAAGCGGAAGCGAGATGCTCCTCCCTCAACAACCTCAAATAAATCAAAAACATCGGCGCTTGCCAATGGTAAACTGTCGTTGAAGCCCCTGCCAAGACCCCCACAGCGACGGATATGGCGGACACTACCGCCAAGACCGCCACTGCGATGGAGAAGGCTCTCACAGGACCAGTTCTAAGAGGGCACCAGAATTTTGGCCTCGGCGAGAAGTACGTGGACGAGGCAGGTCAACCTCTACTCCAATGGGACCACAAGGCCAACCAGGCCTCCATTTCAATGCTCCTCCCCACATGGATAGAGCCGGATTCCACCTACAGTGACGCCTATGCACTCGCCTTCAAGCTATATAGCCGGGAGGATGGCAACATATTTGACGCAGAGTCGACCCATATCCTCAAGCATGAGGCTGCGCGGGCCCAGCTACGAGCCCTCAAGCTCTCGCATTTATCGTTGTGATGCAGTCTCAACCTCGAGCAGAACCTGAGCGACGCATAGAAGTCATTGGATCTAGCCTAGGCTAAGGTTGCCTCCCTAAAGTGCCAGTTGGAGGCCTCCGAGGCACTTCTCGCTAGTCGCCCAGTGCAAGGGTGAGTGAAACTTCATTAGTCTTTCGCACTCTCACTCCATTTTATACTAACACTTTTGAAAACCCTTTTCGCAGGACTCTGCGAACAACAAATTGATGTGTGTGCTGGTGGATGGCCTTAAGCATGAAGTCATGGGGATGAAAGCTGAGAACAAGCGCCTGCAAGTATCTCTCGTCCTGCCACCTCCTAGCGAGAAGGGCAAATGACATCAGTACATCAATTATAAGATCGAGGTGATGATGTAGGAGAATGCCCAGGGGTGGACAAACATATGATCGAGGTGTTGCGAGAGGCCGGATTACTAAATACAGGTGGCAAGAAGCTCATGGAGCGCAGCATTCTCCCTTGACTGTTCACTCCCTTCGATGTGCCTGAGGACGAGGATGATCCCCAGTACGAGAATGATGCCGATTTATCCCTCCACGGGAACGATGGATCCTCCATCGAGAAGCCTGGAGGCTCCTCCTGAAGATCTCCTACTTTTCTTTTGACTCTTTATTTTGTTTGTCTCGATCATTCATGCTAGGGGCGAGACCCCTAATTGTAAGGATATTTTTTGAGATACAAATGTAAATTTTCTAAATTATTTTTGTCTTTGACGAAATGGTTGTTATTGCACAAGCCTGGGAACAAATGCAATTGGTCCACTAGGATCTGACCGTCTTGAGCACATACGATTACCCGTGAGTGCCCCCGAGGTCGAGGAGGCAAGGTCGGGGCCGCTGGCTGTGGATCCAGTATTGAGTCCATCGACCCTCACCACCTGTCGCCCCAGTCTGCCACTTGCTTTTTATTAAAAAGAGCTAAATAAAGGCACATTTTATTTCTCCAAAAGATCAACAATACATAGGTATGTCCCCTTATTTATAGAAAATAGGTTAGATGAGAGAATACAACAAGAGATGTGGACTAAATACAATTCGTGCGGCGTATGCGGTTTGACAATGTCAAACTGCAACACTATACAAAGAACGGAAGGAGATCACCCAGCGGTAATAGAGGTAAGTCGCCAGACCGCTAGTACTAGCCGTCAGACCGCCTGCTAGTTACCAAACCTCCAATGCTAGTGGCTTGACCACAACTACAGTTAACACCCAGACCGCTGATGTGGCTACCATCCAGACCGCGACTATGTCTAACCTCTAGACCGCAGCTGCGGCTAACCAACAGACTATTGCTGCGGCTAATCATCAGACCGTTATTGCGGCTAATCAGCAGACTACTACTATGGCAAACCTCCAGACCACTAAGCCAAACTGCAAGAATAAGGAGACTAGCAGACCGCTGAGCCAAACCACCAGACCGGGGAGACTAGCTGACCGCTGCGGCTAGATATTAAACCGCTCGGTATCTTCAAGCTTCAACACTCCCCCTCAAGCTGGATCATATATATCTACCATGTCAATCTTGCTACAAACCTCCCTAAAAGGAGTAACTAATTTGGCGAAGAAATCAGCTAGTTATATCTCTGAGGTAACAAACTGTGTGTAGATTTGATTCTTAAAAATTTCCTCGGTGATAAAGTGACAATCCACCTCAATATGCTTCGTCCTCTCATGAAAGACTGGATTCCTCGAAATATATTTGTCCGCCTTATTGTCACAGAACATAGGTAGGGGATGATCATAAAACTCTCCCAGATCAATCAAAAGTGTCTGTAGCCACTTCAACTCGCAAGAAGTCTAAGCCATGCTTCTATATTCAGCTTCTGCACTTGAGCTCGCAACTACAGCTTGTTTCTTGCTCTTCCGGCTGAATAGATTACCTCCAACGAAATTGTAGAAACCAAATGTAGACTCTCTATCTTCCATATCATCAGCGTAGCTAGCATTAGAATAACTCCAAACCTTCAAATGTCCCCTTTTCTGAAATAAGTGCCCTTTTTCTAGTGCACCTTTTACATACTCTAAAATCTTTAGAGGTGATTGCAGATGACATTCTCTAGGGGCTTGCATAAACTGGCTCACTTTCTCTACTGCATAACAAATATCTGGTCTTGTGACTGTCAGATAAATGAGTTACCCACAAGACATTTGTATCTAGTAACATCTTCAAGAATAGGAGAATTCTCACTCCGACATTTGTCATCTCCAACAGCCATAGGAGTCCAAGCAGGTTTAGCCCCAAGAAGACATGTCTCTTTCAAGAGATCTAAGGCATACTTCCGCTGTGAAAGAACAATAGAACCATGTATCCGAGATATCTCAATCCCCATAAAGTATTTAGTATACCTCATATCCTTAGTAACAAAATGCTGAAGCGTATGCTTTTTGTCATGTTAATACTGTTTCTATCATCCCCTATAAGAAGAATGTCATCCACATAGACTGCAAGAACAACAAGGCCAGCCGAGGTTTTACGAATGAACAATAAATGATATGCAGCACTTCGAACAAATCCAATAACATAAATAACCTCATTGAATTTGTCAAACTAGGCCTTCGGGATTTACTTAAGACCATAGATAGCCTTCCGCAATCTACATACATGAGACTCCGCCTGAGCAACATACCCAGGAGGTTGCTCCATATATACTATCTCATGCAAATCACCATAAAGAAAAACATTCTTTACATCCAACTGAGACATCTCCCAATCCCTGTTTACTGCCATAGAGAAAAGAACACAGATTGTAGTAATCCGAGGAACAGGAGAGAATGTGTCAAAGAAATCCACACCATAGGTTTGCATAAATCCTTTGGCAATAAGCCGAGCCTTGTACCGATCAATAGTACTATTAGAGAGAAATTTGATGACAAATACCTAGCGACAGCCAATCACATCAACTCCTGGAGGGGTAGGAATGAGAGTCCAAGTATCCCGTTCAATGAGAGTTTTCATCTCCTCATCCATAACATCTTTCCAATGAGGAATGACAAGAGCATATTTATATGACGCAGGAAGAACATTCATCGATAGAGCAAGAGCAAATCTCTTAGATGGAGGAGATAGCTGTTGATGCAGTGGTCTGGCTCTTATACGGTGGCCCACTGTCGGGCTGCAGCCCAAGCACCCCACCCATGACCGCACCTATTCTCAGCGCGGCGGGATGTTGAGGCTGGGTCTCGAACCCACAACCCCCTTGATAAAGAGCTTTCCTAATAGCTCTCATCACCAACATCCCGCCGCGCTGAGAATAGGTGCGGTCATGGGTGGGGTGCTTGGGATGCAGCCCGGAAGTGGGCTGCCGTATAAGAGCCAGGCCACTGCATCAAAAAAAGTGCACTTTTTTTGATGTAGTGGCCTGGCTCTTATACGGTGTCCCATTACCGGGCTGCATACCATGCACCCCACCCATGACCGCACATATTCTCAGCGCGGCGAGATGTTGAGGCGGGGTCTCGAACCCTCGCCCCCTTGATAAAGAGCTTTCCTAACAGCTCTCATCACCAACTGAGCTGCAGCCCGGCATGGGTGGGTTCGAGACCCCGCCCCAACATCCCGCCGTGTTGAGAATAGGCGCGGTCATGGGTGGGGTGCTTGGGCTGCAGCCCGGCAGTGGGCCACCGTATAAGAGCCAGGTCACTGCATCAGCTGTGCATAAGAGACCGCAACTAGAAGGGGATGTTGAGTGCAAGACCGAACACCTTTCCGAAGAGCAATCGAAAGATCAAGGTCTATCATGTCGACCAGGGGCGGATCTACATAGGGCCGAGTGTGGGCGGCCGCCCACACTCAATTTTTTTAAAAACATTTATTAATAGAGATCTTTTTTAGTTTGCATTTAAATATAACTTAGATTATAACAAAGACATTAATTTTGCTTGTCTCAGCTGGCAGAATTTTAAAAGATTTTTCAAGCGGTCATGAGATCAAACCCTATTCTAAACATTTTTTATAACTTTTTTAATCTTTTAGGGGGCATGAAATTATGTTCCATCAATTTTTTATTGTCAATTTATTTTTGCATAAATGATTGTCAATTTATCTTTTATATTCATTTAAATTTAATTTTGAAATTAGTTATTAAGTTTTTATTAATAAAAATCAATTTTTTGATCGTTACATTAATCTTTTTTGATGGTGATTCGAGCTCGCTCGAAATCAAGTCAATTTTGAATCAAGTTAGGTCGATTCAAAGTTGATTTTGATTTCAAGTTGACTCAAAGTCAAAAAAAATTATTTCTAGTCAAGCCTGGTTCGATCAAAATCGATTCGATATCACTCATAGTGTGAACAATAATTGATTAAAGTATTATGACTCATAAAAAATTATGCACGTATAAAGTTTTTTATTGTAAATAATTTTTATGTGACATTAATATAATAGACTTATTTTTTCTATATTTATCAAATTATTATATGAATAATTGTATACATCGCCCACACTAAACAAAATTTCTGCCTCCGCCACTGATGTCGACTGTATCAGTTCTACCCGAAGGAGAGACTACTGGCTCAGGAGCTGTTGGCAGCAGCTCAGTAGTAGAATCAGAGACAGTATGAGAATCAGAAGTAGAAGGAGAAGAAAGAAGTGCATGCTTTGGAAGAGGTGCCAACATAAGAGGAAAAAAAGTAGAATGATTAGAAGAAGGGAGAATAGAGGGAGAAGAAAAGAACAGAGTATTCTCAAAGAAAGTGATATCTGCATAAACATATTATTTCTGGAGAACAAAATCAAAACACCTATATCCTTTTTATGTCCGGCAATAACCTAAAATATGCACTTAACAGAACGAGGAGAGAGTTTGTCATGACCAGAAAAAGGAGAGTGAACAAACGTTGTGCATCCAAAGAAACGAGGAGGTAAAAGAAACAGATTCGCTTCAGGATACAGGATAGAAAATAGAGTCTTGCCATTGATAACCGAAGACGAAACTCTATTAATGAAAAAATAAGAGAGAAGAATAGCATGACCCCAATAAGACCGGGGAACATGCATATGAGTGAGAAGACTACGAGTCACATCCAAAAGATGATGATTCTTACGTTCATCAAAGCTATTCTATTGAGAAGTGTAAGGACAAGTAGTTTGACGAACAATGTCATGATTCAAACAAATTGACGTGAACTGATAACTAAGATACTCCTTAGCATTATCCGTGCGAAGAATTTTAATGGGGGTATCAAATTGTGTACAAATCTCATTATAAAATGCAGTGAAAATATAAAATATTTCAAAGCATTCATGTAACAAATACAACCACGTACACTGAGAGAAATCATCAATAAAAGTAACAAAATACATGCTACCCCTACCAATAGTCTGAAGGGGAGCAGGACCCCAAACATCTGAATGAACAAGATCAAAAGGACATGAAGAACTGCGTTCATGCTTAGCGGGAAAAGTAGATCGGTGATTTTTTTCAAATTGGCAAGCCTCACAATTAAGAGAAGAATCCTCTCGAGGTAAATCAGGCTGAAGCTGATAAAGAATCCAGGGAGGAGGATGCCCAAGGCAAAGATGCCACTGAAGTAAATAAGATGATGAAAAAGCAGAAGTGGTATCAAGGTAAAATAAGCCACCTCTTGCTGTCCCAATAACAATCGACTCCTTGGAGTGAGGGACCCGAAAAGCACAAGTAAAAGCAGTAAAAGCAGTAAAAACAGCTTCGCAATTCAATTGTTTGCAAAGAGCAGTGATAGAAAGAGGATTTCATGGAAAACTCGGGACATAAAGAGTGTCCTGAAGCTCAAGAGAATGAGTAACATGCATGGTGCCAGAACCACAAACAAGAGACGGAGAACCATCCGCAATAAGAACTAGAGGCAACTATTTACTCTTGTCAAGAGAAGAGAAAAGATGAGAATTCCCAGACATATGATTAGTAGCCCTAGAATCAATGAGCCACCTTCCTGCAATAGCCAAATGAGCAGCAGCAGAAGAGGCAAGAGAAGAAGAAGGAGATGGGGTGGCCATAGAAAACAATAGCAAACTGCATGGTTTAACAGGACAAACTGCACAAACAAAGGGAAACGAACAGGTGACCAATAAGGAATCAAGCCGAAAAGGAGCAGGTCGCAAAGATAGTATATCGGTTAACCGATTGGCAAACATGTCGTAGAAAGATTGCAAACAAGAAAAGAAAGCTGGCAGAGAGACTCAAACCGCACGATTGAGTAAGAAGCCGGAAGAACAGATCGTAGAAAGAGGAGAGACCGTGCGAGTAGAGAAAACAACCCGCGCTGGAAGAGCGGGGGAAAAAGAGAGGAAAAGACCGTGTGAGTAGAGAAAACAACCTTCGCGAGAAGAAACAAGCTGCAGGAATAAACAACCCGCAGGAGCATAGGAGAAAGAAGGAAGCGCGAACAATAGAGAACTCGCGCAAAAATAATAAGTCGCAAAGAAGAGCGACAAGAAAAGAAAGGTGCGCAGCAAGAAACCCGCAAAGACCGCACAAACAAGCAACCATAAGAAAGAAAGGGAAAGGAAGAGCGGCTAGCAAGGAAGGCCGTACGAACAGAATAAGTTGCAAAGGAAGAAGTCGCAGAAACAATGACAAGCAAGGGAGGGCAGGGCGGAAGAAAATTGAAAGAAGAATGGAAGAAGACCGGAAGAAGCGGAACGAAAGCAGTTAGACAAACAAATTGCAATCTAATTGGAACAAAGGATCAGTTTGCTCTGATACCATGTGAAAAATAGCCAAATAAAGGCAAATTTTATTGCTCCAAAAAGATCATCAATACATAGGTATGTCCCCTTATTTATAGAAAATGGGGGAGATGAGAGAATACAACAAGAGATCTGGGTCTAAATACAATCTGTGCGGCTTATGTGGTTTGACAATGTAAAACCACAACACTATACAAAGAACTAAATGAGATCACCCAGTGGCAATAGAGGTAAGTTGCTAGACCGCCAGTACTAGCCGCCAGACCTCCTGCTAGTTTCCAAACCGCCAATACTAGTGGCTTGACCGCAGCTGGGGTTAACACCCATACCATTATTGCGACTACCCTCCAGACCGCTGTTGTTGTTGACATCCAGACCACAGCTGCGGCTAACCAACAGACCACTGATGTGGTTGATCATCAGACAGCTGTTGTGGCTAACCAGCAGACCACTGTTGTAGCTAACCTCTAGACCACTAAGCCAAACTACCAAAACTGGGAGACTAGCAGACCATTGAGCCAAACTGCTAGACCGGGGAGACTAGCTGTCTGCTGTGTCTAGATATTAAACCGCCAGGTCTCTTCAAGCTTCAACACTTTTATTCAAAATGTACCCTTTCCATTTTGTAATAAAGAAACCTTTAAGTTCGCTCTCGCCTGATGAGTGGCTATTTCATACTTTAAGTAACGTTCTGGCTTCGCGTGATGTTTGACGGCTTGTCGAATGCTGAACTCCATTGTTGTGTCTATTTTTCTCTTTATGCTTGTCCTGCTGTGCTTTCTACTTTCCTAAGGTCTTTCCTAAAGGCATTCTCCATTCGTAGGTGGGAGGAGCGGTGGGATGGATTACGATGTGTCAATATGATGGGACTGCTATCTTCATGCCTGGTGCCTAGGAAACCCCAAAATGGCCGAATTCTTTTATAAATAGGCCCCTCACCTACCACATTTACTATCATTTCGATTCTGAGTCTTTGTCCTCTTCCTTACACACTTGCGAGTTCGAAGCCACATGCATGCTCAACCCTTTATTCCCCAACACATTCACGAGATGCCAGGAGACACCGACAGCCGGACTCGGTGCGCTCAAGATTTAATTGATCACGACTTCCCCCCTGCAAGTTGACCGAGGAAGAATATATCTTTACTGTTGCCAACTACATGTCGTCGGGTTTTGTTGTGTGCCACCCAGCTAGCTCTAACAAAATTAACTTCCTGTCTGAGGGGGATCTCTCCATTCCCCTGGAGCACTTTTAGATGGGATTCTGCTCCCCCTATGGCCAGAGGTGCACCAGACTCTTCGGTATTTCAGAGTCATTCCCTCCCAGCTCAACCCTAACTCGGTCACCCTCCTAGTAGCATTCACCTACTACATGCGAGAGGAGAGGATTTAGTTCAACCTCTTAGTGTTCTAGAAACTGTTCAACTTTCGGGCCAAGAGGGGGATCATCTTCTTCTCAGGCCAGACAATCAAGACCAGCGGTCTTGCTAACAAGAACCAACACTGGCCCCAGAAGTTCATCTTCGTGTCGGGAAACTTCGGCAACGTCCCCCTCTCGCCTCTCCAATATGACAAGGATACTTATAGGCCTCCTGTACTCTGGGGCCACGAGACCCCCTTGCACACATTATTTAGCACAAAGAACTTCAATGTCAAATATCTACGGCAGAACCTTGACTCCCTCTTGTACATTTCCGTCGGGGAAGGTCCATTCTATCTTTTTACTTATAAACCCGCCTTGGACGTCGAGTAAAGCTTAATCTTATTGTTGTACATGTGAGCGAGAGGTCCCCCTCCACCAGATTTGCTTCTCCCTGCGGCATAAGGAAGTTGAGGATTCCGCCCTTGATTTGCTTCTCGCACAATCTGTGACTGCGACTTGCAGGGAAGAGCCGGGCACTTCGCCTCAGGCGAGTGCCCCGAAGCGGAAGACAGACGCTCCTCCATCAACATCCTCCAAGAAAGCAAAAAACATTGGCACTTGCCATGGATAAAATAGGTCATTGAAGCCCCGGCCAAGACCCCAACTGCGATGGATGCGGCGGGCACTGCCGCCAAGATTGCCACTATGATGGAGAAGGCTCCCACGGGACCAGTGCTTAGAGGGCACCGAAAGTTTGTCCTCGGTGAGAAGTACATGGACGAGGCAGGTCAACCTCTGCTCCAATGGGACCACAAGCCAACCGGGCCTCCATTTTAACGCTCCTCTTCTCATGAATAGAGCAGGATTCCACCTACGATGACTTCTTCACACTCGTCTTCGGGATATACAACCTGGAGAATGGTAGCATCTTTGACGCGGAGTCGACCTGGACCTTTGTGCATGAGGCTGTACAGGCCCAGCTATGAGCCCTGAGCTCTTACATATTTCGTCGCACCGCAGACTCAACCTTGAGCAAAACCTGAGCAACGTTCAGAAGACATGGGATCTCTCCTCAGCTAAGGTTTCCTCCCAGAAGCGTCAGCCGGAGGCCTCTGAGGCACTTCTCGCCAGTCGCCCAATGCAAGGGGTGAGTGAAACTTCATTGGTCTTTCACACTCTTGCTTCATTTTATACTAACTCTTTTGAATACCCTTTCCGCAGGACTCTGCGAACACCAAACTACTACGTGCGCGGGTGGCTAGCCTTGAGCGTGAGGTCACAGGGTTGAAAGCCGAGAACAAGCATGAAAGTGAGGTATAGATCTAACTAACTCTAGAGGGGGGTGAATATAGTATTTTAGAAACTTTAATTTGTTTTTACCGCAGATTAAAATAGGTGATACATATATATAAAAATAAATAGAGATATCAAAACACAGAAAATAAAAAAGTAAAAGCACAACCAGATGACACAAGTAATTTATAGTGGTTCCCCAATAAACCTGGGTTCATCCACTCTTCTAGTACCCTGGTAGGAATCCACTACAGGTTTTTGATCAGGTGCCCTGTCACCACTATTTTTTATCAGGTGCCCTATCACCACAAGATCTATTTTCTAAAGGAGATCTAGCAACCCTTTGAGCATTTGATCAGATGCCCAAAATCCAAGCCAAGTTTTTTGATCAGGTGACTTGAGAACCAAAAGGTTTATCTTTTGAAGGGAGTTATAACCCTGTACACAGTGAAAGAAAATAAAGATGATGTTGTCTTCTCTGTATCAAATCTCTGAGAAGACTAGTGGATTTATTGATGTTATCAAAGCTTCCCCTGAGTTGTATAAATCTGATCAGGAGTGGAAGCTTTGCTTCAAGGCGTAGGCCTTCTTTGAGAACTTCTTCTTCCAGTAAATGTTTTTGATAGATTGAACTTTTGGTCTCAGATTGATGATGTGTTTCTGGAAGAAAAGCTTGGAGCAGAAGATGAAGAACAAGATGTTTCTGTCTCTGTCTCTCTTTCTCTGATTACAGATTTTCTCTTTCTTCTTCTCCTTATTCTGGGCAATCTTCTGAAAATTTTCTTTATATATTGATTGCATATTCAAATCCATTTGAATTTTAAATTACTTGAAATTTTCTGCATAATTTCTGGGAATTGGAACGACTAATTTTGTCTTGAATGTATTTCTCTAACTGTCCCAGTAAATATGGTAGAGTAATAACTTCTGTGAAATCCATAGTTAATGCTGCCAAGAAATGATTATATTCTTAATAATATTGAGCACTAATTAACAGAGTATTACTGTATTAATATCTGAAATAAATCTGCTTTAGTCAAACTAAGAAACATCAGAGAAAATTAGTCGAACAGAACCTGGATTTGGTCGACCTGAGCCTGAAGTTCGTCGAACTGTTGATGGATTTCGTCGAGCTGGGATTCTGAGAAAAGATCGAAGTTCGTCGACCGAAGCTCAGCTTTTGTCGAGCTGACTTGTGATATGAGATCACAGTTCGTCGATCTCAGCTAGACTTTCGTCGAGCTCAACTCAGAGAATGAATTCTGAGATCATGATCTAAGATCGATGATCGTCGAGCTGAGTTCAGCTATCGTCAAATGCCTTTTTTGCATTCTTTAAACTGCCTTGTCTCTAAATTCTTATGTCTCTGAAGTCTTCTGAAGGTATATTCCAACTATCTAACCTCATGTGACTGACCTTACCCCTGGAACTAACTTATGACCATAAATTATACATGTTGGGTCATCTTAACAATCCTAATAGTAAACCTAGCCCAAATCACAGGTAGGGTTCCAACAATCTCCCTCTATTTGGGTGAGGTCACTATAAAAAATAAAAAATAAAGAAAATTACAAAGCAATAAAAATATCTGATAGAATTATAGAACTTCAATAGATATAAAAAATTATGCCTTGTGAATGTACATATAACAATAATAAAGTTCAAAAATGCATAAGCAGAAAGTTATGAATTTTTCTTTGGAGCATCTGAAGAAGGATCTGAAGCAGGTTTTGAGAAAACCATTATTCTTTTAGGGTCCTCTGCTTCTCTTTGAGTCATCTTCATGTCTTTAGCACCAAGAATCTTTACTGATGTGGCTCTAGGCACTACTGCTTCTGGATGGAGACTCATATAAGTATCAACATTAAAAAGATTTTTCTTCTCATACCTTTCTAATTCTTTCTTCCTGTAGGAAGACATTGTTGAATATTGAGAAGTGTTTTTCCTTCTTCCCTGGCTTTCCTTATCTGTGAAAGAGCTATGATTTCCTTGAATCTGGCCATTCTAAAATTAGGATCCATTTCTGGATCATAGACTGGAGACAGTGGCCTTTCTAGACTTGATTTTTCTTGATGATTATCTTTAGATGTCTGCTGTTAGCTGTTTTGCTTTCTTTGTTGTTGTTTGATGCCATGGGATCTGTGCTGCCGACTGCTGCTGCTTTGAGATGGTCTGGAATGATAAGAAGTCGTAGAACTTTGAGACAGTGAAATATTTCTTGTTAATCTTGCTGCAGGAGAAGGAGGACCTCTCCTAAATTGTGGAGGCGGAGAGTATCTCCTACTCTTCTTCCTAGCTTTTAGCTCATTCTTTGAATACCTCATCCAGTAAGGAGTGTTTGGAGTGAGAGTAATGTTGTGTGGAATATAATAAGGGGTGTCTGCAGTATGAGAAGGTTTAGGAGCAGCCCTGGATGGAACCTTCTTCTTAAGTTTTCTCTTTTTAGAACCAGAATCTTCTGAGTCATCTGACTCTTCATCATCATCAAATTCATTATCAGGATTATCATAGAGAGCATTAATCTGTTTAAGCATCTCAGGAGAAAATACTGGATGAGCCTGTGGTTGTATATTTGTATTTATTGTTTCAGCCTATAGTTGTATAGCTATATCATCATTTTCATCCTGAGGGAATGGCTCTATAATTTCTATATCTATGTCTTCAATCATGAAATCAACAAGATTGGGCATGGAGGATTCAGCCCAGCCAAAAGTTGGAGGAGATAAAGCCTTTGGCTCTATATCAGTTACTTGTTCTGTAGTATTCTCAATAACTGTAAAACTTGTCCTTAGTTGTTCCAAAACTACAAGACTTATTGGTGTTGTATAGCAAACTATAGATTTAGAGTAATTATCAAAAACTAGTAAATTGCTGTTGGAAACTGTATTAAAAGAATGAAGTAAGGAAAAAATATTAACTGTGGGATTAATGATAAAATCACCAATAGTGATGATTTCTGGAGTTGAAAAATCTGTTGCTTCTTCTTCTGTACAAACTGAAAGCATTTCTGTATCTGCTGTTGTAACCTCTAGAACTAATTGAGCTTCTTCATTAACTGCTAGAATTACTACTGGAGCTTCTTCATAAATTGCTGGAGCTTCTTCATTGGACATCTCCCCTGCCCGGATTCAAAGATACCTGAACCCAGGCCCCAGAAGAAGGCGCAATGGAGAAGGAAGTTAGCTGTGAAGAAGGTGTATTGATGGAAGTAGCAAGTGGAGTAATGGCCTCATCTATCAGCTTTTTCAATGTGGGGGTAATGAATTCAAGAATATTAGCTGATATAGAAAAAATATCAACATACATATAATCATTTGGATTAGTAGATGTAGAAAGTTGGTTGGTAGTAGAAGAGGATGGCATGGAGCAGGTTGGACAGATGGTGAATGCCCGTGGAATAGAGGGTGTTGGAAGTGTTGGAATGTTGGAGGTTGAGACATCAGGGAGGATAGTATCTTCCTGAATATGTGAATGAGGTGGAGATGTATGAATTTGAGGTGAAAGAAGTGGAGTGTGTTGTGGAGATGGATATGATAGTAGATCAAAAGTTGGAGATGATAGTAGTTGATCTTTATGAAGAGAAGTGGATGGTATGTCATCAATATGTGATGGTAGAGGTGATTGAGGAGGTGGAGATGGTGTGTCGTCAGAAATGTGGATTGGTGAGTGTGGAGGAGATGGTGGTCTGGATGGTGAGACAGGAGGGATGGAAGTATAAGGTGTGTCTGTAATGATAGTGGATGGTTGTTGAAGTGGAGAAACATCAACAAGTGGACTTGATGAAGGAAATATAGAATGATGCGGAGATGGAGGAGGAGAGGCAATGTGAGGAGCAGGAGCTTCTGCTGGGGTTGGTGAAGTGGCTATTACAGCCCTGGTGTCCTCAGAAGCTCTAGAGGAGGAGGCCCTGGAGGTCTTGGTGATAACCCTCTCCCATCTTCCAAAGAGGGCTGATGTGAGCCTCTTGGAAGCATTAATGAATATGGTTTGGGAGACCAATAATTCTGGGCACTTGGCTTGCAGGAAGAGCCCAAGAATTCTCCCATACCCTACATCCTTCTTATTTATCTTCTTCTTGATGGAGTCAAATAGTATAACTCCTCAGTTCACTGACTTTTGATTGACCAGGGCACACATAAGAAGAAATTCGTGCCTGGTAATATAGTCATGGGCAGAGTGCTTGCCGAAGAGTACCTTTCCAACAACATCTGCTACGAACTTGTATTCAACAGACAAGTCCTTTTTCAGCATTTTGTTAGGGTTTCCCTGAGAGTGACCCATTTTAACTAGCATATCATCAAATTCAGCACTTGACAGTTCTATATCATCTTCTTCACCATTAACAAACTCAAAAACTTCAGATAAAATTTTTGATGAAAGAGGAACCTGATGTCCTGAGATAGATCCAATAAGAACTGGAGTTTCCTGAATCTTTGCTATATAAACCCATTCCTTAATCTCCTGCACTGGAAGCATTATCCTTATTGTCATGAACTTCATTAACTGTTGAGTCTCAAATAACTGTAAAATATTCTTGAAAACTTGATCGGAATGGCAGAAGAAATCCATGTCGATGTCGAAGCTGGCATCAAATTTCATTCCGGAAAGAATCGCTGCCAAAATCGCCATTGCATGTAATTGAAACTGACGGATAGATCTAACTAACTCTAGAGGGGGGTGAATAGAGTATTTTAATTACTTTAATTTGCTGTTACAGCGGATTAAAATAAGTGATATATATATATATATATATATATATATATATATATATATATATATATATATATATATATATTATATATATATATATGAAGAAAACAGCCTTTTAGTGACAAACATTTTGGTCACAAAATATTTAAATTAATTAAGTATATATATGAAGAAAAACAGCCTTTTAGTACAAGAAAACAGCCTTTTAGTGACAAACATTTTGGTCACAAAATATTGCGGCTTAGTCACTAAAGACATTTAGCAACCAAATTTGATCCGTCGCAAAGTGGTTGCAAAATGGGCGTCACAAAATGTATTTATCAACCAAAGAAATTTCGTCACTAAATGTACATTTACAGTGACAGTTAATTTTTGTCACTAAATGTACTATTTCTGTGACCATTAATTTCCGTCACTAAATGTACTTTTTTTGTGACAACTAGTTTTGTCACTAAATATATATTATTAGTGACAACTACTTTTTGTCACTAAATGTACAAATATTATGGCTTTTTTTGTCACTAAATATATTTAGTGATCAAACTTATTAAGTCATTGCTTGTGCAATGCAATAATGACTTTTATTTACTAAAATTATCATTTCATCATTCAATACAATAATAAATAAAATATTCATTTGCTAAAACATTTTATGAAAGAAAAGAGAATGTTTATTTTAAATTTATTAATAAAAAAAAGTGGAAAATATCCTAAATCCTTTAGTACATACCAATAGAGCTTTTAACTCTACTAAATTCAACATATATAAAAAAATCTATAATAAAAAATATTACATATATAATTCCTTTTTTACATGTAACACAAAATAAATAAATATATTGTGATTTCTCCATCCTCTCTAAGCTCCCGTCTTCAAGATTCTCATACGCACCATTTCTACGAGATCCGTCTTGATCTTTCTTGGTGGTTCAAATTTTAACTACTTGGAGGCGCTAATCTTTGGCTTCAGCAACCAGCCTACATTAAATTCAAGTATTTCCACATCTGAACACTCAATACTGTCTGGCTTCAGCAATCCAGCAGACAATGGCTCAAAAATGAGAGACATTAGAAATTTCAATGAAAAATTAGCAGAACAAACACCACTAATTTATTACATGTGATTAAAAAAACACATTATCGTAACATTTACATGTATATAATCTATCATCATCATCAAATATTTACAACATTGGTTTAACATAAACTACAAAAATCATGTTGCTTTAAGTCTACGGCTTCTCCCATCTAATTCGTCAATACAACTCTATCTAAACACTGAATTTATTACTCTTCGAACCTTATTGTACATTTCTACATCACATGGATTTATTTTATATTATCATATTTTAGATAGATATCAATTACAGTTCCACAAATATATTCATTTTGTAATTTATATTTTAAAATTTTACCGCACATCCATTTTAGCATTCTTATTTTGCAACTCCCCATTGTTCCAAATTTTTCACTCAACATAGTAAATATCTTGTTGATTAAAACTGTCATTGACAAAAGAATAAACCAATGTACATTGTTTAAATATTTTGTGCAAGTATTTCAATACTAAATATTAAAAAATTATAATGTCAGGTAAATTTTTGTTCACCGCACAACTACTCTAATACAAACTGTGGGTCTAAGGATGAATGACAGATGTAGAACTTCACTAATATTGCAAAAATACAACATATAAAGCCTAAATGAGATGTGCACGTGTCCAACTCACAAGGGTTAGTTGCAATATAAGCTTCCACACCAAGAGAGACTCAAATGATCCATGATGACCCAAGACTTGCATTATACTAACTTACATAGAGAAGGAACAAGAGTAGTGTGACATAACCAAAATGCAACTAAGAAGAAAAATTACATAGTGTGTGAGTGTATCAATGCATTCTAATTAAAATTGAACAGGTCATCAAGGTCAAGTCAAGTGTGACCATCATCATGCTCAAGGGATTCAAAATATCTTCGTCTTTAGCGCCCAAAAGCATGTGCAGTTATTTATTGGAACAAATATGGGTAGGGGAATATAGTGTTTGTAGCCTAAATAGTTAATGGTGTAAGTCGGTAAATCATTTTCATTGTTATCTTAAATTCAATGTCTGAAAATATGATTGCTAATTAAATGCATACCTTTTCAATGTGATATAAATTGTAAATTATTAAGTACTTGTGCGACATGGTTTTTTCATGATCGTTAAATTTTAAAGATTTTTCATATCATGTCAGCATGTCCGTATGCATACTGTGATAGTCAAGTGGCTAATAATAATTTTGGAATGGATTTGTGAAACAAAACCATGAATAAAACATCCATACTCAATAATCAGATACTAAATAAAAGAATTTAGAAAAAAAATACAAGAATTAAGCATACCAGCATGCGGATGAACGTCGTCTTCCCAGTTCAATTCTCCCAAGCATCACAATGATCTGGGAGTCGGTAAATTCTCCCTCCATCACAAAAAGCTTGAAATTACCCTGCACTTTAACCATGGTGGGGTACCTATAATGTTGATATGTCTAAATCTCCTCAGCACTCTCCTGAGGAGTTTCCGCAACCTGAGAGACGATGTGTCAGAATTTCTAGATTGGTCCCTAAAACGTAAGTGATTCATAAGTGATTCACAATAATGTCAGAATTGGGTTTTCCTTACCTTAAATGTAAGTGATTCGTCCCTGAAACGTCGATTCTCAGTTGGGACAAAACCAGCCAAGAAAATGTTAATGCCTTCTCTCACAGAAAATGGTAAGGTAACAACCCCATAAGCTCATGGCTTCCCATATAAGCAACAAATGAAATCTGATAAGTAATCTAGGACACTTAGATCTTGCTCGACGACAATCACATAACTGAGAACAGAGGAGCATGAGTTATCATCTCATAGTTTTTGAGATTAAAATCATATATCATTCAACAAAATGAGGCACTGGAAATAAAATTGGAGGTTCATTTTCATTGGAATTAGACCTCTAATTCCAATTTCGAAACTCTAATTCTGTCAAAATAAACAAACACAAAGATATTGGTCACCTGTTTGGTCTAAGCAAAGATCGAACGACTTGTGCAGCTTTAAGCCTTTGCCTGACATCAAGATAGCTGGATGGTTCGTCAAACATGTATATCTCTGCATTTTGCACAGCAACGACGGCAATAGCGAATTCTCTGCAACTCTCCACCAGATAAATCTCCAACATTACGGTCAATAACTTGATTCAA